>OX451738.1:198900075-199500075 GCA_948472305.1 Vicia faba | reverse complement strand
GTTTCGAGGGGCAAGGCAACAGTGAGGCGTACCCTAGGAGTGGTGTGTGAATTGTGTGTCATTTTCAGTTATTATTTGTCTTGTTATGCATTGGGTGATCTACGCTTTGATTTTATTTGGGCATACATTCTTTCATGTGATTAGCAGTTTAAAGGGTGCGGAAATTAAAATGCGGAAAAATAAAGGTCCTACGCTATTACAAGGCGTGGGTCCATACATCGCCAAATTAAACAAAGACCCGATTTGAATAAAAGTGCGGAAAGTAAATGTCCTAATTACTATTACAAAGCTTTGGGGCAATTACATAACATTTAAAATAAAAAATAGAAGCAAACGCGCGAAAAGAAATTAGAAACGAATATGCGAGGGCGTTGGACCCTTTAAAGAAATTAAATTGAAATTAAAAAAAATTAATTAATGATTAAATAAAGAAAAGAACTTGTTTTTAATGTTTTTGTATTTAATGGAAATAAAGAAAATTAAAAGGAAAAGAAACCCTAATTCTACATGTTTTTAATTATTTAAGGAAAAGAATTAAAGTTTAAACCTAATTTACTCAAATTATTTAATTACAAGTTTATTTACAAAAATAATTAATTATTAATAATAAGAATAAGATGAAATTATTTTACTGAGAAAAAGAATAAAAATCTAAAACCTAATTCTATCTATTCTAGTTATTTAGAAAAAGTTAAAATTAAAACCCTAAATAAAAACTAAATTGATTATTAAATTTATTTACAAAACTATTAAATAAAACATATTTTTATTTTTACTTTTCTGATTTTTTTGTTTTTTATGAAAAATATTTTATAGAATTAAATAAAACAATTAACATTATTAAAATAAATAAAAGAAAAAGAATAAAAAGAGAGAAAGAAAATGCAAACATGGGGGGTGATTGACCCAATTTGGAGGCTTATTGTGAGTAATCTGGCCCAACAGATGCAAGGCCCTTTTGACTTTCCAGTGCGTATGTGGGATAGTTGACTAGCGTACATGGTAGTCAGCATATTCTGGCCCTTGGATGGATCCCTGGGGATACTTGGCAGGCAAGCAGGCAAGGCGTTTGGTGGACCACTGGATGAGTGCAGCGCTGGAACATGTTGGAGAAAAAATTATGGAATATACAAGGGGACCTGGGAATCGAACCCAGGTCCCAGTACCTGCATGACAGCTAAGCTACCAATCCAACCAAAGCGTTTCTTTGTTAATTTAATGGAATATAAATAATATAAGAGAACAACACGCTTATGGTACATCACGCGCCAGAAATTCAAATGAGCCAACCATCCTGGGACACGTACACCTTCTTCTTCATTTGCCTGAAATTACAAAATAGATAGCGGGGGTTTTAAACCCCCACTAAATGGTACCTGCGAATAATAGCGAATAGGATATGGTTCATCATAAATTGAGCGCGAGGTATGGTTTTAAATCGTCAGAAAGTCCTGATTCCAATGGTATAGGTGTGATTGGCCAATTTTTCCAGAGGAACGGAACCCTCTTTCAAAGTCTCTGAAACCCTAGAAAGCTCTCATGGTAACTTTGCATACAGGCAATATTAGTTCAATTGGATAACACCATTAGCTTCAGAGAGATCATATTAGTATAAACCAATCATTAAAATGCATGAAAAATGTCTAGAAATTAAAACACGATCAAGAATATTTTTGAAAGAAAAGTGAATATGTTCTACCAATTCCTTGCGCGTGGAGATCTGATTTCAATTGCAACAGCTTCCTGGTAGTGTCAGGAGTGTTTTGGAATAGATTTGAGGCCTTGGAACGATCTCTAGCTATGAAAACAGTTTTGAGTTTTTTTGTCAAAAAATGCAAGTTTGGTTTCTTTGTTTCAGCGCAGCTTGCCTGTCCTTGAGCATTAGGTTTTGTTTGTATATGTATGAGGAATCATTCTAGGTCAAAAACAAAGCCCATGATCCATGTATTCAATGCTTTTGAATTTGTGATTTTCAAGCATCTTTTTCAATCTTTTTCATACCTTTCTTATGCCAATCATTGAAGATTCTTTCCTTTTGAGGGATGCACGAAATATTGAGGCCTTAATGAGAGAATATGCTGCACAAAAGGATTTGGAAAACATGATTTGCTATTTTTGTCATATTTAATTTTAATTAAATGAATTAATAATAATAATAATTCAAATAATTAATCAAAAATGATAAAATAATTCCCTTTAAAGTCAAGGGGTCGTGCATAGCTTTTGGGTGATGATTCTTGGAAGAAATTGTGGCCCATTAGCAATTTTGAGGCATTTGAAGCAAATTTGACTTTTCAAAATTCCCAAAAATTTCCCAACTTCCACAAGGCATATCTTGCTCAATTTTTAAGCTTTGATCATGTTCTTGGACATTTTGGAAAGGTCTTGAAGTCCTCTAACCAATGCCTTTGGTCCCATGTCATTTTTATTTACCAATCTCAAGTTATGGTCTTTGAATTAAAGTGCCTTTTTGTTGACTTTTGAAAATGACCTATAATGTTGAGATTGATAACTTTTTGTGAGAGCATTTCTTGGACTTGAAGTGTGAAGAGGAGTTGCAGGAAATGTCATTCTCTTCAAAATGAGCTTTGGATGGAATTTTTCTGATAAACCATGTGGAAGTTATGCTCTGGTCAATTTGTAGTTGACTTTTTCAGCTGTCCAAATATAGAAACTTTTGCATCTTGAGACTTTTTGAGCCATGCTTTGAGAATCATGATCAAGAATTGATCAAATGATGTTTGTGGCTTCAAAATAAGATGTTGATCAAAAATTTGGACTTTTGACTGTCAAATGACCATTTTGCCCCTGCAGTTGACTGTGAAGCAATTAGGGTTTTTGACTGTGCAATTTTGTGCTGTGAGTCTTGAAACTTGGCATATGGATGCTTGACAATGTTTATAGGCATGCGGGACTTGATTGGACCCTTGGAAACTTCAATTTCTTTGCCAGAACCAAAACCATAATTTTTTACTGTTAGGAGGCAATTGGACTGTGCAACCTTTGAGTGATTTTTGAACCATGATCTTGGAAAATCTTGAAGAATATGGGAGGGCAAATTTTGGGGTACAACAGCTGGGCTTGGCCTGCTTGCTTCTAACACCCCTCTTTTCAGTTTCACACCCCCTGGCCTAATTTCTTATATTTTTGCATTTTTGAATTTTTGTTTTCTTTTCTGACTTTTTTATTTTATTTCCAAATATAATAAATGCTCAAAAAATATTTTCATAATTTTTTTAATTTATTTGGCATTTTATTCTAATTTTTTCTAACATTAAAAGTATTTAAATATTCTTTTACATTATTAAAACTTGAAAAATATTTACATTTTATACTTTTATTTTTGTTCTTTACTTTTATTTATATTAAAAATATTTTCTTGAATATATTTTATTTTGTACATATTTTATTTTATTTTGTACATATTTAATTTGATTAATATACACATAATAAACATATATACTTTTATTTTATTAAATACTTAGAATAAAAATGCAAAAATATTACATTTTTATTTTTTTATTATTATACTAAAAAAATACCTTTTTAGACATATTTCATTTTTTTACACATATTAATATATTTTTGTACATAAATAATATATTATATTTATTTAAAGAAATTAGGGTTTCATCCCTTAAACAATTAAATAAATCTTTTAATTATTTCTTTATATACCTTTTTACATTAAAAATACTTTTATATACATAGGTAAAAAAAAACCTTTTTTTTTTGCATAATTCATATTTATTTGATATTTATTTATTTTGTTTATTTGAATAATTGTCCATTTAAATATTGAAATTCAATTTGGATGTAATAGTAAATTAGGGTTTAATTTCTTGTCAAAGACCCCCATTCAAAATTGTACCCCCATCCCCATAATCATGTTGTAATAGCTTTGAATTTAAATTCTCGCAATTTTACGCTTTCAAATATGTCATGATTAGAGATTTAGGGTTTGTATGCAAAAATCAAATTAACAAATAGTTTGACCTAATCAAAGACAAAAATGCATGAAAATCAAACACAATGCACACTTGCACCCTTAGGGTTATAATTCACTTGTTTCCTTCAAAAATGGGCCATGGTATGCATGTTGGGTACTTTGGCAAAACAAAAACAAAACAAAAGATCATAGTCCCTCGATGACGCTATCTTGGTTTCCTAAACAAAAATGATCAAGTCCCTCAAGAAAATTGCCAAAGATACTTGACACGATTTCTATCATGGTCTATACGATGACCCGCGCCTGTCCCGTTTAACATCCTAACACAAGGTTGTTCACCAAATGCAATGGTGAAACAATATTGTCAAAAGGGTTAAAACATAAGAAAGATCTTTGAGTAAAATAGGGTAGACAACTCTTAGTTACTTGATCAAAAGCTTGCAAAAACATCCTTGCTACTTTCAAACACACATCACAACACAATTTCAAATCAAACTTTCAAAACATTGAAATATTTTCAAAAAGACCAAAACACCTTTGTATACATTCAAACAAGAATCATTACAAAGGTTGCCACCATGATGGCCTCTTTTCAAAACCTTTCAAAACCACACACAAAGCACCATTTCAAACAATTGAAAAGCACCATTTCAAACAATTGAAAAGCAAAGCAAGTGATCTAAACAAGTAACTAAGAGCCCATGGATAACCATGGATGAAAAGGGTGCTTGCACCTTCCCTTTTCATAATCTACTCCCCGAACCCAAGAAAACATCTCAAAGGTCTTTCCTGTGCTTTTTGACCTTTCCTTAGGATAAAATAAAAAGTCGGTGGCGACTCTTGCTAAACCGAAACATTTGCAAACACAAACGCGAAACCTCAAGTCAGTTCTCCCACCGTATCACAGAACTGGCGACTCTGCTGGGGAAAATTCTAAAAGTGTAGTAACCTTAGGGTTTAGATCACCTTTGCATTCTTATCTTGTTTTCTTTGATTGCTTTACATTTGGTTCTCTTGTTTGGGTTTGAATCCTCCACCCGGATTATTTGGAAACATTCATAGGTAAATAGCAATACGTTGTGGAAACTGTGCGGGGTATATCGACATGGTCAAAGCAATAGCTATATTAATGCAACATATTTGTGAGTATCGGTAGCCTTTGAGTCAATCAAAGAGAATACGGAGCCGCTGAGTGATGTCATGAAGCACTAATGAACTCTTAGACCCTTACTTGACCATCTTGGCCTTTTTTAGGGGTAGTGAGATGACCGGCTTTGGTGCAGTCTGAAGTTGGTAGATACTCGATACTACACTCATTGAGAGTTGTTTTCTTGGAATATTTTGGTCGCCAGTTAAGTGGCTAAACCAAAACAATGAACATAGAAAATAATCCAGTGATACTGAGCTCCTTAGAACCCAGTTACTATTTATAGGACAGGTTGAGCCAACTAACTTCAAGAGGGTACTTACCTATGAAACCTCATGCAAGCCTGAAACTAGGTTCTTGTGTGACTTGCTTGTACATATGTTTGTGCATATATCATGAACATCATAAAGCATCATTTGCATCCACTAACCATTTCAAGGGTTTGGATCTTCATCTTTGTTCTTATTTTGTAGGTCATGGAATCTCTTCGCAGGAAAACAATTCAAGTCAACCTTGTAAGAATCCCTCCTCAGCTCAAGGAGCTTATTTCCAAGATTCCAGAGAATTCTCTCTTCAATGAAAGACATGGTAGACTCCTCAACTTGGTCAACTCCAACATTGAAGAAGACATGGTGAAAGTTCTCTTCCAATTCTTTGACCCCTTACACCACTGTTTCACATTCCTTGATTACCAACTAGTACCTACTCTGGAGGAATTTTCTCAACTCCTGAGGATTCCTATTCTTCATCAACTACCCTATAACGATACGGAAAGAGAACCAAAGCCTGAAGATGTTGCTCAAGCATTACACTTGCAACCATCTGATATCAAAGGACATTGGGAAACCAGAAGTGGTGTCAAGGGTTTCTTGGCAAAATTTCTGTTTGAGAAGGCACAAGACTGCTGGAATTCTCTAGATCTACAAGCTTTTGAAGAGATTGTGGCACTCCTCATCTATGGGTTGGTCTTGTTCCCAAACCCTGATCAGCTTATAGATGTGAATGCTGTCAAGATTTTCATATCTCGGAATCCTGTGCCTACATTGCTTGGGGACATCCTACACTCATTTTACACACGAACAATGAGGAAAAGAGGTGTTCTCATGTGTTGTACTCCTCTTCTAGCAAGGTGGTTTATTTCTCACCTTCCCCAAACAGTTTTGAAGAATGAGCAGGGTTTAAGGTGGTCACAACGGTTGATGACCCTCACACATTTTGATGTACATTGGTGTTCTCGGTCCAGAGAAAATGTCATCATCATTGATCATTATGGGGAATTCCCTAATGTCCCACTACTTGGCATTAGGGGAGGCATTACCTACAACCCTTGTTTAGCTTTGAGGCAATTTGGGTATGCCCGAAGGGATGGCCCTCATGATATGCTGATCCTTGACCTAGTTTTTAACTTCGAAAATGACGCTCAAGGACTTCGACAAAGGTTTATCTGAGCTTGGAGGATGCCCAACAAAGTGGATAGTAAGACACTGGGGTACAAGAATTCTATCCCCCTTGAGCCTTACCTCAATTTGGTACGAACCCGCGCCCAGAATCTTATGATGCCATACCCTCACATTCTCCCCGTGATCAAAGAGCCTGTTATGGAAGGAGAGGTTCCATACAGCCTCCTACATCCTGACATGCCAACATCATTGGAAGAATTACAAAAGAGTTGGATCCAACTCAAAGAAGAACGGAATACTTTTGAAGCCAGCTTCTATGCCAGTGAGAAGAAGGTTTTGGAGCTTACCCGCCGACTTCATGAAGAGGAAACTCTCAACACTTACATTGCGCCAAAGAGGATGCGCAATGTCTTTTTACATTAAGAATTTTGTAATATTTTGCCCATCGGGCATTTATGTACTAACAAATTTCTTCTTAATATGACGTGTGTTTCTTTTTTGTTTGTAACAAACTTGAATTTCTGAATCCTTGAATGCATTACATGAATAACATATCATTCATCATATGCATAAACAGGTCTCCACACCAGGTTTCCTTATCTTTCTGCTATTTATTTCAGTAAGATGGATTTGGAGCAAACGGTTAAAGATCTGCAAGCACAAAATTCGCAATTTCAGCAACTCCTCATGACCTTAGCAAAAGGTCAAGAGGATCTCAAAGTACTGTTAGAAAAAGAGAAGGAACCGGAAAGGAAGAAAAAGAAAAGAGTCGGGGTAGCCACTATGGGAAGAAGATTTGAGCATCAGGCCAGGAGAGTTCTAGAGTTCCCCTCGATGTCTGACGAAGGGGTTGGTAAAGGAAAAGGCGCTGCAATGCCTTCTGAATCTGAAGTTGAAGAAGAGGAAGAGGAAGAGGATGAAGATTACTCTGAACAACAATATCCCCCGGCGGATGACAAGTATAAAAATCTTGAGGATCGGTTGGCAGCCATGGAGTTGCAGAGGGTACCTGGTTTAGACTTCGAAGAACTAGGGTTGGTCGCTGGGATCGTCATTCCTCCCAAGTTCAAAGTACCAATATTTGCTAAGTATGGCGGTCTGTCGTGTCCAAAGATGCATCTGAGATCCTACGTTAGAAAGATCCAACCCCACTCATCTGATAAGGATCTTTGGGTCCATTTTTTCCAAGACAGTTTATCAGGCACACAGTTGGACTGGTTCTATCAACTTGAGAGGTCTGAGGTTCATAACTGGGAAGATTTAGCTGTTGCTTTCTACCGACAATACCAATACAATGCAGATTTAGCGCCTACTCGTACTCAGCTACAGAGTATGGGTATGGCCTCTAATGAGGGATTCAAGGAATATGCCCAGAAGTGGCGTGATTTGGCTGGGAGGGTGCAACCACCATTGTCGGATAGAGAGCAGGTTGACATGTTTTTAGGAACCTTGTCTGGCCCTTTCTTCAATCATTTAATCAGGAGTTCCTCTGCAGGATTCACCGAATTAATTCTGACCGGTGAAAGGGTCGAGGCTGGTATTAAAAATGGTAAAATTCAGAAAGATGCTTACGCTTCCACTACCATTAAGAAGACCTTCCCAGCTAAGAAGGAAGTTTATGCTGTTCACAACCAGAGGAACTAAGGAAGAACTGAGCGCCGACCAACGGTGGGGGCTGTGATGATCCAAAACTCTTCAACCGATAAACCTCACAACAATCAACCAAGAGCAAATCAGCAAAGGGTAGAAAGGCCACAACGAAAATTCACCCGAATCAACATGACATCGACTCAAGTCCTCCCTCATTTGTTAAAACTGAACCTTACCAACTTGAAGGAAGCGCCGAAAAACCCTAATACTTCCTCTCCTTATTATCACTCCAATGTGAAATGTGCATACCACTCATGATACCAACAACTGTTGGGCTCTTAAGAACAAGATACAAGACCTGATAGACGCCAAGGAGGTAGAATTCGATGCGCCCGAAAAGCCGAATGTGATTTCTGCCCCGATGCCCAAGCACGGTCATAATGTTCATGCCGTTATTGAAGATCTTCATGTTACCACTATTGATGACCTTTTGACTCCGTTACCTGTGATTAAAGTGAATTTGATGAAAGCCGGGATATTCCCAGGCTGTGGAAAAGATTTTTACTTCTGTTCAAACTTGCAAGCTGTTTGCCCACTGTTGAAATCAGGCATCCAACGCCTGATGGATATCCAAGAGATCCTCTTTCAAAAGACTCCTGTTGATACTATCACTCATGTTACTCCTGCTACCTTTGATACTCCAACCAATGACATTTCCATAATAACCATCTTCGACGATCTTTCCAAGACCTGCAAAAGGCCTGTTAAGATCACGCCTGATCCTAAGTTTGTGCCATTGAAAATCACCATGTCGGGGTCTGTCCCGTATAAATCTAACAAGACGATAACACGGAACTACGGGGGAGAAATCTTCTACCATGGTATCAAGCAGATTGAATCAGTCCAAGAGAATTCCGATGATGAAACCCCTGATATAGGGAATATTGCGGGAACGAGTAAGATAACTCGCAGCAGAAGGATCTTCTCTCCGGAGATTGCTCCTCCACGAGCAGTCTTCGGACCCTCGAGAGTTTCTGTGCCTGTCAAGCCATCTGTGCAAAGCCCGGTAATTGAAGAACTTGATGCTCCTGAAGTTAGACCCTCTGATGTTACTTCTGATAAAGGTAAGGGGATACTAGAAGCGCATGTCAGGACGAAGGCTCAGACTATGGTAATCCCCGAGACCACCCAGAAAGAGATGGAAGAAATCTTAAAGATAATCAAGAAGAGTGACTATGATAACGTGGAACAGCTAGGGCAGACCCCTTCCAAAATCTCCATGTTAGCTCTCCTACTCTGCTCTGAGGCCCATGCCAAGGCCTTAATCAAATTTCTAAAGACGGCACACGTGCCTCAAGAAACTTCGGCTGATCAGTTTCAAGAGTGCGTGGCTAGCTTTACTGCTGATAATGGTCTTGGTTTTTCCGATGATGATTTGACCCCCAAGGGAAGGAAGCACAACGATGCACTGCACGTCTCAGTGGAGTGCAGGGGAACCACACTTGCCCATGTTCTGGTTGACACTGGTTCATCCTTAAATGTGCTTCCGAAAAAGGCGTTGGACCGATTGGACTGCAAAGGTTTAACTCTAAAGCCCAGTAACATCGTTGTTAGAGCCTTCGACGGTTCTAAGAGGATGGTTCACGGAGAAGTGGACATCCCAATCAAAGTGGGCACAAAAATTTTCAACTCTACCTTTTATGTGATGGACATTCGTCCTTCATATTTTTGTTTGTTGGGAAGGCCGTGGATCCATAATGCTGGGGAAGTCACTTCCTCTTTGCACCAAATGCTAAAATATCCAGTTCAGGGAAAGATCATAACGGTTCACGGTGAGGAAGAGTACATGATAAGTCACCTCAACTCCTTCCGCTATGTGGAGTTGGATGGCGAGTTCATAGAAACGCCTTTCCAACATTTTGAAGAGGTTTCTCCCGAGGTCGCAGTTGCAAAGACAAGGGCTGATGTGCCTATCATTTCCAAGCCTGTGTCTCGGATGGCATGCCTCAAGGATGCAGAGGCTGTAATTAAAGAAGGAAGGAGTACAGTGTGGGGGCAACTGCCTGATTTTTCTCACAAGATAGACAAGTTTGGACTAGGTTTTACTGCTGCTGGCCAGAAAGCTGTGCGTCGCTCCAGGGTTGGAGGACCACCCTTTAAAATCACTCACCATGGAATTAATGCTTTAGAAGATGATGATGAAGAAGACAACTTGGAAGATTGGATCTTTCCGACCGTCGAAGGAGGATTAAGCAACTGGGAAGCAAAGGACTTTGTTCCCATCACTTTCATCAACCAGTAATTTATCTTTGAACAATTTCCTATTTTGGTCTGTAATAATTAAACAATTCGTACACACTCTTTTCACCTTGTGCCTTACCCGGGGCATATAGGTCCATTTGTAAGGGCTTGATTTCTTCATTATCATATGCCATGTTTAATGAATCATTGGATGTTTTCATCTATAAACTGTTGTGTTCATTTTCTTTCCTTTTACATTTTGTTTTGTTTAAGGATGGCTATCCCTTACACACACCCACACTCACAAAATGCAAGTACTCATCTACTCCGGATTCCATGGGTGACTATTCTGCTTTAGCCTTCGGTAACTCTGAAGATTTGGTCAATCATGCCGAGTACGAAGGTGATGAAGACTGTGAGGTGCCTGGAGAGTTAGCCAGACTTTTGCAATAAGAAGAGAGGGCTATTCTACCCCATGAAGAGTTGTTAGAAACCATCAATCTGGGAACAAAGGAAGACAATAAAGAGGTTAAGGTGGGTGCCAACCTAGAGCCAAGTGTCAAAGAGCATCTAGTTCAACTACTAAATGAATATGTTGAGATCTTTGCCTGGTCCTATGAAGATATACTGAGACTAGATACAGATATCGTGGTTCACCGTCTCCCTACAAGAGAAGATTGTCCACTGATCAAACAAAAGGTCTGCCGGATGAGGCCCGACATGTTTGTAAAGATCAAAGCTGAGGTGATGAAACAATTCAACGATGGTTTTCTGGATGTTACTTTCTATCCACAATAGGTTGCTAACATTGTGCCCGTTCCTAAGAAGGACGGCAAAGTCAGAATGTGTGTGGACTATCAGGACTTCAACAGGGCTAGCCCTAAAGATGATTTTCCACTACCACAAATCAACATCTTGGTTGACAACACAGCTCAACACAAGGTATTTTCCTTCATGGATGGATTCTCGGGATACAACCAGATCAAAATGGCCCCCGAAGACATGGAGAAGACTACTTTTGTTACGCAGTGGGGGACCTTCTGCTACAAAGTGATGCCATTCGGACTGAAGAATGTCGGGGCAACCTATCAGCGAGCCATGGTAGCTTTGTTTCATGATATGATACATCATGAGATCAAAGTCTACGTAGACGACATGATAGCCCGTTCACAAACAGAAGAAGAACACTTTGATCATCTGCAAAAGCTGTTTGTCAGATTGAAGGAGTATAAGCTCAGACTGAACCCGAGCAAGTGCACTTTTGGAGTCAGGTCTGGTAATCTTTTGGGATTCATCGTCAGCAACAAGGGCATTGAGGTTGATCCTGCTAAAGTCAAAGCTATACAAGAAATGCCTGCCCCCCGCACTGAAAAGGAGGTTAAAGGTTTCTTGGGATGCTTAAACTATATCGCGAGGTTCATCTCTCACCTAACATCTACCTGTGAGCCAATCTTCAAGCTGTTGAAGAAAGATCAGGTAGTTGAATGGAACAACGATTGTCAAGTTGCTTTTGATAAGATCAAGGAGTATTTGCTGGAACCTCCTACCTTGATGGCACCCGTCGAAGGAAGGTCGTTAATCATGTATCTGACTATTTTGGATAACTCAATGGGGTGCGTACTGGGCCAAAATGACGAGTCTAGCCGAAAAGAGCATGCCATTTATTACCTTAGCAAAAAGTTTACCGACTGTGAGACTCGCTACTCACTGCTCGAGAAAACTTGCTGCGCTTTGGTATGGGCTGCTCGCCGGCTAAGACAATATATGTTGACACATACCACTTTGCTGATTTCTAAAATGGATTCGATTAAGTATATCTTCGAGAAGCCTGCTTTATCTGGAAGAATTGCTAGATGGCAAATGATCTTGACTGAGTATGATATCCAGTATACTACCCAAAAAGCTATAAAGGGGAGTCTACTAGCTGACCATCTAGCTCATCAAGCCTTCGAAGATTACCAATCTATGAGATTCGACTTCCCTGACGAGGACATCATGTTATTGGACAACATTAAAGGTAACAGACCGTATGATAGACCTAAACAAGGATCCTGATGGACCCTGTACTTTGATGGTGCTTCAAATGCACTTGGCAACGGTATCGGTGCAGTACTTATTTCTCCGGAAGGTTGCCACACACCTTTTACTGCTAGACTCTACTTCAGCTGCACCAACAACATGGCCGAATACAAAGCTTGTATCTTTGGTCTCAAGGCTGCAATTGACCTAGGAATCAAATCTTTGGTCATATTCGGGGACTCAACTTTGGTTGTTAGTCAAATCAAAGGAGAGTGGGACACTAAACATCCTAATCTTATCCCATACAAAGAACATGTCCTAAAATTGTTACCTCATTTCGAGCAGATTAGCTTCGAGCACTTCCCGCGAGAAGAAAATCAGCTAGCGGATGCTCTGGCTACAATGTCTTCCATGTTTAAACTCAACTGGGATAATGAGGCTCCCTAAATCACCATTGAACAAATGGACGAACCTACGCACTGTCATGAGATTAATACCGAAGAAGTAGTGGAACAACCCTGGTTTCATGAAATCAAAAGGTATCTTAAGACGCGAGAATACCCTGAAGGAGCTTCCGTCAATGACAAAAAGTTCTTGAGGAGATTTGCCGCCAAGTTCTTCCTGAGCAATGGTATCCTTTATAAGCGCAGCCATGATTGTGTTCTACTTTGTTGTATGGACAAAGCTGAAGCTGAGTTGATCATGACCGAAATACATAGTGGCACATTTAGCACCCACTTGAGCGGACATATGATGGCTAAAAAGATTCTAAGGGCAGGATACTACTGGTCTACCATGGAAGCTGATTGTCATCAACATTCCCGTACTTGTCACAAATGCCAAGTCTATGCTGACAAGGTACATATTCCTCCTGTTACTCTCAACGTTCTAACATCTCCTTGGCCATTCGCAATGTGGGGAATTGACATGATTGGAGAGATCAAGCCCACGACATCCAATGGACATCGCTTCATCTTGGTCGCTATTGATTACTTTACCAAGTGGGTCGAAGCAGCTTCCTACGCCTCTGTTACAAAGAATGTGGTTTCCCGCTTCATAAAGCAGAACCTCATATGCCGGTACGGTATCCCCGGCAGGATCATCACGGACAACGGTACAAACCTGAATAACACTGTGATCACCGCTCTGTGCGAGCAGTTCAAGATTCAACATCACAATTCATCCCCCTATCGGCCAAAGATGAACGGTGTTGTTGAAGCCGCGAACAAAAATATCAAGAAGATCATTCAAAAGATGACAGTCACTTACAAAGACTGACATGAGATGTTACCGTTTTCTCTGTATAGATATCGTACCACGGCGCGTACTTCAACAGGGGCAACCCCCTTTTCTTTGGTATATGGCATGGAGGTTGTTTTACCTATGGAAGTTCAGATTCCCTCCTTGAGGATTATGAAGGATGTTGGTTTAAGTGAAGACGATTGGATTCAGACCCGACTTGATCAACTTAATTTGATCAACGAGAAGCGACTTACTGCTGTTTGTCATGGTCAGACGTATCAGAAACCGATGATCAAGGCTTTCAACAAGAAAGTCAGGCGTCAGGTATACCAAGTCGGAGATCTTGTAATCAAGCGAATCATCTTGCCGCAAAGTGATCCCAGGGGAAAATGGACTCCTACTTACGAAGGACCATTTATGATCAAGAACATCTTTTCTGGTGGGGCAATGATTCTGACCACCATGGACGGCGACGACCTACCGCACCCTGCGAACGCAGACATAGTTAAAAGATACTACGTATAAAACGACCCGACAAGTTGAAAACCCGAAAGGGCGACTTGGGTAAAAATGGGCATCCCAATGGATCAAAAACCCGAAAGGGAGGTTCAGGCAAAAATTAGGGATAAACAAAAAAATCTATACACCGGGCAAGTTGAAAACCCGAAAGGGCGACTTGGGCAAAAAAGGGTTTCCCGGTGGATCAAAAACCCGAAAGGGTGGTCTAGGCAAAAGTTAGGGAATTAAAGCGTATGACTATGTCTCGTCGGATCACTTTAAGGACAATCTCTTCACGACCAAGCTTCAAGCTTCTGATCAATCCAATCATCTGCGGACAAAGCAACGAATGGACAAGATACTCAGAGTTGTGAAGGCTATAGCAGAATGGGAACCCCATGGAATTGTTACACATAGCCATCTTTCTTTTTGTATAAATTTTTTCTCAAATTTACGACAACATTCTCTTACTAGGATGTCTGTCTCCTTTGTACAAAGATACTTACAAAAGTTAATACAAAAATACTTCAAATTGCAGAAATTTGCTTGCCTTTCTTTTCTTTTTACACTTATGTTTTATTTGAAAACGTCCAATAATTTGTTAAATGAGCATATGCATTTTTGAGTATAATCATTGCTTACAAATAAAACTAAATGATGAAAGGATAATTACTGGTAGGTCGAAAGTATAGGAAAACGTCTTTAGGCTCTTCCAGAAGAAATCCATTGTAGTATATCATTCAGATCCTCAACAAAGCTAAAACCTTGGAGTATATATCACCCAGCGGAGTTAAAGTTTTAAAATTCCCATCAGAGATAAGTCTCCAAACTCCCAATCCCCAGTGGAGCCCGGAAACCCTAAAATACATATCCCCAGCGGAGCCAGAATACTCAAAACCTTCTTCCCCAGCGGAGTCAAATTTCCAACTATCAATTGCCAGCGGGAACTATTCAGCTTTCCCCAACTTCCCCAGCAGGTTATCTTAGAGTCTGAGAATCCATCAGATAACAGTTAATTTTTTGTCTTATCCCCAACTAGGAACCCCCCAGTAGATTGGCATACAACCCAAGCTCCTGATTTCCCAAGCAGAGTAAACACTTTCCCCACAGAGTTACTTCCTAACAGAACGGAGATTCTAGTTCCTGTTTCTCCATTTGAAGTCTCCCAGGTTTTAGTTCCCCAATAGATGTCGTCGGATTTTTCCTTATTTCCCCAGGAAAGTCATGAAGGATTCTCATCCCCTGCAGAAGTTGTCAAAGCTCTTGTTAATCCCCACGAGTCACCAAGGATTTTCAGTCCCCAGCAGTGGTCCCAGGATTTCTCATCTTCAACAATCAAATATTTTTGGAATCTCCAACATCGGTCAAGGGTTTACTTTCTCCGACAGCAGTCAAAGATTTCATTATCTCCAGCTGTCAAGGATTTATCTTCCTCAGCAGAACGGCTAATCAGCTTACACGCACATCCATTACATTCATATATCATAAACCTTGATGGAACACATTTTATTGCATCATACATATCATACAACATAACTTTGTGTTTTTAGCTAACATTCTACCCTTTTCAGGATAAAATTAAAAGCTATCATTTACAACTCATTCAGAATTTCAAGTCAAGATATAGTATGGATACACCCCAGACACGGCGGTCATTCTACTACTCATTCATACTTCAGCAATCAGATACACACTAGATACGCTCCAGACACGATGGCCATTCTATTTCTCATTCAGATTCAACTATCAAATTCAAGTTCAGATACACTCCAGACACGGAAGTCATTCTGTCACTTGTTCGGATCCCAGTTACAGTACGGATACACTCCAGACACGGAAGTCACTCTGCAACTCATACAGATCTCAACTTCAGATACAGTCCAGATACGCTCCAAACACGGTTGCCATTCTGTCACTCATTCAGAATTTATTCCCGGCATATAGATGCTTCATACACAGATGTTTCTCTGTCACCCATTCAGGATACAGATACACTCCAGATACGGAAGTCATTCTGATGTTCATTCGAGAATCAAATATAGTTACAAGCTCGGATATGCTCTAGACACAGACGCCATTCCCTTGCTCATACAAACCCAGTCTCCAGATACAACTCAGATACGTTCCAAATACGGATACCATTATGATGTTCATTCTACTGATTTTCAACAAATTTTGGATGGCATCTTGTTGTACCCCAAAATTTGCCCTCCCATATCCATCAAGAATTGTCAAAGTCAAGGTCACAAAATGTCCCAAGGGTTGTGCAGCTCAACTGTCTCCTGTACAGTCAAAACTAGGGTTTGAGTTCTGGTCAAGCAAATGAACTTTTCAAAGGCCCAATCAAGTCTCATATGCTTAAAAAGATGGTCAAATATCCTCATGTCAAGTTTCAAGGCATTCAGCTCAAAATTGCACAGTCAAAACCCTAGATTGCACTACAGTCAACTGTAGGGGCAAAATGGTCATTTGACAGTCAAAAGTTCAAATTTTTGGTCAATATATCATTTTGAAGCCACAAACATCATTTGATCAATGCTTGATCATGATTCTCAAAATTTGGCTCAGAAATCATCAAGATGCAAAAGTTGCTATATTTGGACAGCTGAAAAAGTCAACTGAAATTGACCAGGGCATAACTTTCACATGGATTATCAGAAAAATTCCATCCAAAGCTCATTTTGAAGAGAAAGACATTTCCTACAATCCATCTTCATATTCCAAGTCCAAGAAATGCTCTCACAAAAAGTTATCAATTTCAACATTATAGGTCATTTTCAAAAGTCAACAAAAAGTGACTTTAAGTCAAAGGCCATAACTTGAGATTGGTAAATCAAAATGACATGGGACCAAAGGCATTGGTTAAAGGACTCAAAGACCTTTCCAAAATGTCCAAGAACATGTGAAAAGCTTAAAAATTGACCAAGTTATGCCTTGTGGAAGTTGGGGAATTTTTAGGAATTTTGAAAAGTCAACATTGATGCAAAAGGCCTAAAAATGCAAATGGGCCCAATTTTCTTCCAAGTTTCTTCATGCCAAGCCTATGCACGACCATTAAGCCCAAGGGGAAGTATTTTCACATTTTTTATTATTTATTTGAATTTATATTAATATTTATTCATTTAAATTATTTAAATAAATAGAAAATACAAAACTTGACCAAAACAAATCTTTCCATGCATATTTATTCTCAATGATTCGTGTACATGCCAATTAGGGAAGTTTTGGTGTGATTGGAGCTGATTGAACACAAAAGGCCATGGAAAAAGATCCAAAAAGATTTCATAAAAATCAAAGATTGAAAACCATCAATGCCCTGGATTTGTGCTGGTTTTGTTACCCTAATGCCTTCTATACATACTCAGTATCACAAACCAAAACCCTAGAGACTGCAAGCTGCGCTCATACACAATACACAAACTTGAAAATTTCCCATAAAATTCCAAATCTGAAAAGTGCCTTAGAGGTCGTTCCAGGCTTCAATCTTCGTCCCATTAGCATCCTGGGACATCATTGACCGTTTCTCAACCATTAACAACAACAAAAGCTCAAAGAATTAGGGTACAGAACTCACGAAAGTCCATGGAAATTTCAAAATCGTATTCTCAGTTCTAGGCATCTTTACTGCATTCTAATCCTACATTCATGTTCTTTGTCAAGTTTTGAAACTAACCATGTGATTTAATTGCTTTTTCGTGCTATATATGAGATTATGCCATAATCGATTTTTAGGGTTTACAGCTTCTTGAATTGGGGATTCCCTTATCTGGTAAAATTGAAACACCATAATGCCAGGATCATAATCAGGAGGTTTGGACGAAACGATTCCAATGCTCGCGACAAATTTCTGAACCAAGGCGTGCTAATCGCTATTATTGAATTTGGCTCATTTTGAGGGGGTTTAAAACCCCCGTTAAATATTTGTTCTTTTTTCAGGAAATAAATCAAACGGAGAAGACGATGTGCTGGCCAGTGTTGATTGGAAGATTTGAAATTTCGCGCGTTTTGAAGCGCTAACTTTTGTTTTATCTTATTATATTCATTACTTATTTATATATCAATTGGATCAATTGGCACAAATGGTTGACGCAGGCGCTAGCAATCCCCTTGTCCTGGGTTCGAACCCCAGGACTCTTGCAATATCCTATACTATTTTTCAATGCTTAATCCCATGCAGCGCCCAGGGCCAGGATCATCATGCACACTCAATAATTATCATCCACGCGTCCAGTTACTCTAATCCAAGGGCCAGGATCCAGGGAATACCATGAAGGCAAGTCAACGCGCTACCACATAATCCAAAAAGGTCAACGAAAACTGAAGTTCAATGGGCCAATGTCTAAGGCCTGAACCTCCAAAATTGGGTTTACCCCCCCCCCTGGTTTGCATTATTTTCTAATTTTCTTTTATGTCTTATTTTATTATTTGCTTATTTGTTTTATTATCTTAAATTAATTAATAATTTTGTTTATAAAAAAAAAATATAATATATAAAAACATAAAAATCCAGAAAATACAAAAAAAAACTATAATATTTTATTATAATTATTTTCGTAAATAAATTGGCATGTAAATAATTTAGGTTAATTAAGTTATAATTTTAATCTTTCTAATAAAAAATCAAAAACAAGTAGAATTTAGGTTTAAATAACTTTTTACTTTCTTTCTTAATTTCCCTTTTTTTCAGAATAATATTATTTATTTATTTATTTTCTTATTTCAATTGTACATAAATTTAATTTAGAGTTTAATTTAGGTTTAATTTAAAACTTTCATAATAAATAAAAAATACTAGAATTAGGGTTTGTCTTTCAATTTAATTTCAATTAATTTCCTTCCCTTATTAAATAAAAAAAAAAAAACACAAAATACTAAAAATATTATTTTCATTTAATCTCAATCTTTAATTCATTAATTTAATTATTGTTGTAAAAGGGTCCAACGCCCTAATTTTGTTAATTTCATTATTTCTCGCATTTATTTTATTATCGCTCATTATAATTTTGTAAATATCCCAAAGCCATGTAATTTAATTTTCTCGCACTTTTATTTATTCGCTTTATTTATTTTCCGCTAAATCGGGTCCTGGTTAATTTTGGCGATGTGGACCCGCGCCATTTGTAATAGTTGTAGATTTATTTTCCCCCGCAACCTTATAACTGTTAACAAATATGCATGAAAGAATGAATGTTTAACTAAAATCAATGCGTAGAACACGACAATCATGACAAGATAAATAATTGAAACATGACACACAATTCGCACACACCACCCCTAGGGTACGCCTCACTGTTGCCTTTCGAAAGGTGGTCGTCGAGTAGAAAACGTCTTAGTAAGTCCTCATGATCCGGGAACCTGGCATGAGGGTAGCTTCTAAGGTGTCTTCCCATTGCTCCGGTGATCACCATGTCCCTAAAATCGAATTGACCCGAACACCTCCAACGGTGGTGCTACCTACCTCTCAATGGTGGGATGGCACTACTTTAAAGGACCTTTACACAGACGAATTCCTTAGGGTAGGTAGGTTCTCAAGGATACTTGCTCTAATCTCAAAAACAAACTCAAAAGACTTTTCACACTGACACATTTCAAAAGCTTTCAAAGCAAACTTTTCAAACACTCTGACGTATGAGTCGAACTGAAATTTTTCAAAGAAACTTTTTAAACCCACATTGAAAAGCAAACAAAACAATTTTGAAAACATATGAGCAAGTATCTAAGAGCCCATGGATAACCATGGATAGAAAGGGTGCTAACACCTTCCCTTTCTATAACCTACCTCCCGAACCGAGAGCGATCTCTTAAAAGGAATTTTTCTGTGCTTTTGTCCTTTCCAATTGGAGAAAATAAAAGACGGTGGCGACTCTTGCTTACCGCGACATTTCGCGAACCAGCGTTAAACAGTCAGTTCCAGATCCACCGATCACAGAACTGGCGACTCTGCTGGGGATATTAACTTAAAGTGAGGTGTACCTTAGGGCTAGCTTATAACTATGTTTTCAATTGTCTTCCTTGTGTGCTTTAAATTGTGGGTTGCTTGGGAGTTCTATAGGTCCTACACCCGGATCTGGGGGATACCCTTCTTAGAAAGTAGCAACAAGGCTGTGAGGGAACTGTGCGGGGTATACCGACATGGTTGAAACAGTCTGCTACGTTGATGTGGCACTTTGGTGTGTACCGGTAACCCTTGAGTTCAGTCAAGGAGAGTACGGGGCCTCCGTGTGGTGTCGTGAAGCATCAACAGACCTTAGG
Source organism: Vicia faba (assembly GCA_948472305.1). NCBI lineage: Eukaryota > Viridiplantae > Streptophyta > Magnoliopsida > Fabales > Fabaceae > Vicia > Vicia faba. Next base: position 199,479,737 of record OX451738.1, on the reverse strand, counting down.
AACCTTAATTGAACTATCTTGGCCTCTTTAGGGTAGTGAGATAACTGACTTTGGCGCAGTCCGAGGTTGGTTGATACTCGATACTACGCTCAATTGAGGGTTGCTTTCCTGGAATATTTCGGTCGCCAGTTCAGTGGCTAAATCGAAACGATGAACAATGAAAGCAATCCCGTGATATTGGGAACCTTAGAACCCGGTTACTTTGATTAGGACAGGTTGAACCCACCAACTTCAAGAGGGTATTACCTAGACCCCATGCTGGCCTAAACCTAAGGGCTCTCTCTTGTGTGACTTGTGTGCCCTCGTACTTGACTATTTGCATGCTTGTGACCTAACACTTGTTTCTTGCAGGTTTTGTTTCAGTCCTTAATTAGGACTCATAACAGGGTTCACTCACATTACCCCATGCATAGCATAACATCATACCATTGCATACATTCTAACCTATTTCAAGGACCACAAGGGCTTGTGATGCAGGTCATGGTGAATCAACTGTCCCAGCAAGGGGCAAAAGGGAGTGCTTTCCCTCTAGCCAAGGCTGTCAGGGGCTATGACCCACTGGATATGGTGAGCCTTTGACCCTTGAAGAAGGACTCTCAACAACATGAAGTACCTTCAATCAAGTTACCGGCTTTCAGCTCTAACAAGTTTCTCTGTTTACCCCGCGAGGTCCTTGAAATCATTGCATGCATGTCATACATCTCATTGCATTACAGGTATCCCTTTGACAGGTTGCTTACCTTTCTCCGCTGTTTATTTCAGCCGATCGTCATGAATTCTGGATCATCAGCTGAACAGTCCATCAAGGATCTCCAGGCTCAGAACGCCCAATTCCAAGAGCTGATCCTGAATTTGACCCAGGGGCAACAAGATCTGAAGGCTTTGCTTTTGAAGAAGGATAAGAAAAAGAAGAGGACTGTTCTGTTCAGCCCTAGACGCAGATTTGGGAATACACCACAGGTTGAAGCTGAGAGGACAACCCCATCTGTGGGGAAAAGCAGTCATCATGAGAGAGAGGTTCCCAGTCCAGCGGTCTCCGACAACGAGACAGATTTTGATGAAGAGCAGTACTCTCCTGCTAATGACAGGTATAAGCAACTGGAGGACAGAATGAAAGCTATGGAGGTTCAACAGGTACCTGGGCTGGATTTCGGAGATCTGGGTTTGTCGACTGGTGTGATTATCCCACATAAATTCAAAGCACCAACTTTCTCAAAGTATGACGGGGCGTCTTGTCCCAAGCTGCACTTAAGGTCCTATGTTCGGAAGATTCAGCCGTACTCTGCGGATAAGAATCTATGGATCCACTTCTTCCAGGAGAGTCTTTCAGGGACTCATCTCGAATGGTTCTATCAGCTGGATGGGACCAAAGTTCGTAACTGGGAGGAGTTGGCTACTGCTTTCTACAAGCAGTATCAGTATAATGCCGACCTTGCTCCTACGCGTACCCAACTCCAGGGTATGTCGTTAGGATCAAGTGAAGGTTTCAAAGAGTATGCACAGAAATGGAGAGACCTTGCCGGAAGAGTACAACCTCCATTAACTGACCGGGAACTCGTTGACATGTTCTTGGGGACCCTGTCCGGGCCATTCTTCAACCACCTGATTGGTAACTCATCTGCTGGATTTACCGACCTCATCCTGACCGGCGAAAGAATTGAAGCTGGTATCAAGAGCGGGAAAATTCAAGAGGCCATACCTTCTGACATTCATAAAAAGCCTTACACGGGAAAGAAGGAATCTAATGCCGCATACAGTCAAAAGAGTCGCCGGGATCAACATGCAGGGGCAGTCATGATCTCTGGTTCTGCACCACGCCGCCAACCACAAAGGGGAAACCAGCAAAGGCCGGAAGGGCCTAAAAGGCAGTTCACCAACATTAACATGCCATGGTCACAAGCACTGCAACACATGTTGAAGATGAACTTGATTGCAGTGATCAACCCTCCTGCCAATCCTAAGACCTCCTCTCCAAGCTACAATCCAGAAGCGAGGTGTGCTTATCATTCCGATAGCCCGGGGCACGATACTGAGGACTGTTGGGCATTAAAGTACAAGATTCAGAACATGATCGACGCCAAAGAGATCGAGTTCGAGCCTGCTGAAACCCCCAACGTGATCAATGCTCCATTGCCAAAACATGGCTAGGATTGAGAATTTTTTTGTTCATTTGAATTCAAGTTGTATTTTTCCTTTCTTGTTCAGATAAACAATTATTATGTTAAACTCTTTTATTTCATGAATGCATTACACATGTCTGTCTTGATTTAATTATGTTTATTACGCTTAAAACTGTTTTCATATTTTGCAATGGTCAGCTCTTAATTGAAAATTCTAAACCTCTTGAGGGAGGATGACGAAAACGATACCACAATCATTACAGTATGCTTTTGAACAGACCCCGCTGATGAGGTACAGGCATTGTTTCAATCCCTAAACACTGGAGTTATAAGGATGATAAACCCTCGTCAACCCATCTGAGCCAAAGAAGTAGGAGTTTTTATTTTCGGAAATTGAAACCCTTTATCATAACCCGGGGCAGGGTAGTCTTCTCAGTTGATCTAAGTGCATGACGAATGGCACTAAAGAAATCTTTACAAAACGAACAAAGACAATGATGGTTCAGAACAATCATACAGACAGGCAGTTGTTATCAAAAAAAAATCATAAACAAAAAAGCCCAAAAAGTCAAAACCTGTAAAAGGGACTTATGAAACTGGGGCATCCCGCTGACTGTAATTCCAAAAAGGAAACAATTCAGGCAAAAAAGAAAGGGATAACAAAAATCAAGAAAGAGGTCTCACAAACCCTCAACAAAAATGACTGCCTAGTCAGAATAAATCATCAACGTTTGAACCATCACCGGAAAGTCAAAGCAAAGACTCGAACGAGGTCTAACGTATGATCAACTGAGTTTAGGTTTGAAGAACATCACGAAGAGCGGGTGGGTACAAATAATTCGAGCCTTTATCTTTTGTTTCTTAAACCGTGAACCAAGCCACGATATAACCCTTAAAAGTCCTAGCTGAAGCATGGGTTAGTTCGAAAGCATACTGTTACGAAGGTATCCTGACTCCTGAAGGTTTGCTGTAAAATATTGAGTTGATATCGCACTATATTACAAAAATGCATTTTCAAAATTCAAGACAGACATAGACTTTTGCATTCTTAAAATAACTTTGTTTGCATATGACTATTTGTTTGAACAGCAGGGAAATTCGCACGATGAACACCTTGTGAACAGAAGTACCTCCAATCAAGGGGCACAGTAGGAGCATTGCCCATTACCTGGGGCATGGCAAAATACTTCCAACAGGGGCAACTCCCTACGTTCGGAGAGCGTGGACATAGTCGAAAAATACTGCGCATAATCAAAGACCCGCTAGGTTGACACGCCTAGGCAAAAATAAGGGCTTCCCGTCGAACCAAAAGGGTTCGGGCAAAATGAGGGATGAAATGAAAAAAAAACTGTACACCCGGCAAGTCGAAAACCTGAAAAGGCGGCTTGGGCAAAAATGGGTATCCCGGTGGACTGAAAACCCGAAAGGGCGGTCCAGGCAAAAGATAGGGATCAAAGCGTACGACTATGTCCCGGCATCTCGAAGATTTGTCAATCACCCACACAGGTATCCTCTTCCCTCACCCCCGAAGCAGGGGCAATAATGAGTTATCCAGGCGATCCAACTATCCTGTCAACCAAAGTACGAAGGACAGGTCAACATAAAGAATGATTACCATCTACCTTCATAAATTCCAGATCGTGGGTTAACGTCCGAGACCAAACAGGACAATTATCCACTTAATCAAAATCATGCAACCCAACACCGGTTTCTTCTCAACCTTCAGACAAAGTCATACACAGACTCCTCCTCCACAAGATGACCTAACCCCGGTTCATCAAAGTTTTTACACAAACTTATCCAAGTAACCTAACCCCGGTTCCTCCTGAAGTCTTACATGGACCTATCTCAAGATGACCTAACCCCGGTTCATCAATAAGTTTTTACACAAACTTATCCAAGTAACCTAACCCCGGTTCCTCCAGAAGTCTTACATGGACCTATCTCAAGATGACCTAACCCCGGTTCATCAATAAGTTTTTACACAAACTTATCCAGGTAACCTAACCCCGGTTCCTCCAGAAGTCTCACATGGACCTATCTCAAGATGACCTAACCCCGGTTCATCAAGAAGTTTTTACACGAACTTATCCAAGTAACCTTACCCCGGTTCCTCTAGAAATCTTACATGGGTTTATCTCAAGCAACCTTACCCCGGTTCATCAAGAAGTTTTACATGAACTTACCTCACCAGGCAACCCTACACAGGTTCTCCTTCTCCGGACATAGTTTTACACGAACTCGACATCAAGCAACCCTACACCGGTTCCCTCTCTTCAAGAGGCAGTTTTACATGGACTCGTCGCCCAGCAACCCTACACAGGTTCTCCCTTTCCAAAAACGAAGTTTTACACGAACTCATCATCAAAGTAACCCTACCCGGGTTCCTTCTCCATTTCAGATACGGTTTTACACGAGCTCATCAGCAGGCAACCCTACATAGGCTCCCTCTTTCAACCTACAGCATTACAGTTCAACTTCCCCCAGAAGAGTCCAATCCAGCTTCACCAGCAAAATTGAAAGTCATATCCCCAAGCAATAAGCTTATCCCCAGTAGATTCTGGAAGCTTATCCCCTCGCAGAGCACGAACGCGTCGTCCCGGCTTGATTTAAAGAGTTATTTCCGTAACAGGATATAACTGGGTTATCCTCAGCCAAAAGCCACGGAAAGAGCTTCCTCGGCAAAGTATCTTCCTACCCCCAGCGAAGTCTATCAACACTTCCAGCACAACAAGGATATATCCAAGCATAACTCATCAATGGTATCCCCAGCAGAGCTATCTTCATCAACTCAGCAAAGCATCGCTATCCCCACAGAATAGCACTCTCCCAGCATGATCGCTAGAGTATCTTTTCTCCCGCAGAATTATCTCATTTGCCAAGTTTATTCCTCAACGGAGTTGTCTCCTCCTACCGGTATTCTTGCAACGAATTATCCACAGCGGAAGCAAAGTCTCTTCATCAGCCCAGGATATGACTTCCCGGCACCCGTCAAGAATTCATTTTCCTAGACAAAAACATACATGAATCATCACATACATCATTATAGCATGCATAACATATTGCATCATACAAGTCTCCTTTATATTGATAACATCATTACTTGATCCATATCATGCTTCGCATATAACTGACCTTTACCTTTCAGGAAAGATGCAGTTGAAATTCTCAAACATATTTCAAGGATTTCTCTAGTCCAGTTAAATCGACTCCAAACAGACTTTTCTGATAAAGACTCAGTAGAAGTTATGGTCCCCTCTCCAACGGCGTGTGAGGCGGTAATTCCTTCTTCAGATGTTCTCCTCTCCGGCATGAGCGTGAGATGATATTCTCTTATGGTTCCCTCTCCAACGGTGTGTGAGGTAGTAATCCCTTTTTCAGATGTTCCCCTCTCCGGCATGAGCGTGAGGTGATATCTCCTTTCAGATTATAATTTCCTATAGTTCCCTCTCCAACGTGAGTGAGGTGACTCCCCTTGAGATTATAATGTCCTTTGGTTCTCTTCCCGACACTACAAAGATGGTAATTCTCACCAAGATTTTTCTCAACGAGCGTTGTTGAAGTTAAAATCACCCAAGGTTCTCTTACCATTCATGATTAAGGCAGTAACCATTCCTGGTTCATTCATCAGCGTTTGAAGCTCCAGACTCAGCTCCTGTAACCAATCAGGACATATCTATATCAAGCATCTAAAATCAGCTCCTGCGACGTGTCAGGTACTCATTTTTTCTGTTTTGCAGGTATGCAGGTTCTCGCTAAGGGATCTCCTATGCGATCAACATCCAGATGGCATCTATAAGCCCATCATCCTATCCAGCAATCTCTAAATGGCATCTATAAGCCCATTCCCTCATCATCACTGTCATTATGTGAGTGCAAATTTCTGGGCACTCTAGTGTTCAATCATCTTCTACCCTCGGATTACGAAAGGCACGTCAGCCAATCTGCACCCTCAGGTCTAAGAAGATTGAACAGGGGCAACTGTTGTACCCCAAAATTTGCCCTCCCATATCCATCAAGAATTGTCAAAGTCAAGGTCACAAAATGTCCCAAGGGTTGTGCAGCTCAACTGTCTCCTGTACAGTCAAAACTAGGGTTTGAGTTCTGGTCAAGCAAATGAACTTTTCAAAGGCCCAATCAAGTCTCATATGCTTAAAAAGATGGTCAAATATCCTCATGTCAAGTTTCAAGGCATTCAGCTCAAAATTGCACAGTCAAAACCCTAGATTGCACTACAGTCAACTGTAGGGGCAAAATGGTCATTTGACAGTCAAAAGTTCAAATTTTTGGTCAATATATCATTTTGAAGCCACAAACATCATTTGATCAATGCTTGATCATGATTCTCAAAATTTGGCTCAGAAATCATCAAGATGCAAAAGTTGCTATATTTGGACAGCTGAAAAAGTCAACTGAAATTGACCAGGGCATAACTTTCACATGGATTATCAGAAAAATTCCATCCAAAGCTCATTTTGAAGAGAAAGACATTTCCTACAATCCATCTTCATATTCCAAGTCCAAGAAATGCTCTCACAAAAAGTTATCAATTTCAACATTATAGGTCATTTTCAAAAGTCAACAAAAAGTGACTTTAAGTCAAAGGCCATAACTTGAGATTGGTAAATCAAAATGACATGGGACCAAAGGCATTGGTTAAAGGACTCAAAGACCTTTCCAAAATGTCCAAGAACATGTGAAAAGCTTAAAAATTGACCAAGTTATGCCTTGTGGAAGTTGGGGAATTTTTAGGAATTTTGAAAAGTCAACATTGATGCAAAAGGCCTAAAAATGCAAATGGGCCCAATTTTCTTCCAAGTTTCTTCATGCCAAGCCTATGCACGACCATTAAGCCCAAGGGGAAGTATTTTCACATTTTTTATTATTTATTTGAATTTATATTAATATTTATTCATTTAAATTATTTAAATAAATAGAAAATACAAAACTTGACCAAAACAAATCTTTCCATGCATATTTATTCTCAATGATTCGTGTACATGCCAATTAGGGAAGTTTTGGTGTGATTGGAGCTGATTGAACACAAAAGGCCATGGAAAAAGATCCAAAAAGATTTCATAAAAATCAAAGATTGAAAACCATCAATGCCCTGGATTTGTGCTGGTTTTGTTACCCTAATGCCTTCTATACATACTCAGTATCACAAACCAAAACCCTAGAGACTGCAAGCTGCGCTCATACACAATACACAAACTTGAAAATTTCCCATAAAATTCCAAATCTGAAAAGTGCCTTAGAGGTCGTTCCAGGCTTCAATCTTCGTCCCATTAGCATCCTGGGACATCATTGACCGTTTCTCAACCATTAACAACAACAAAAGCTCAAAGAATTAGGGTACAGAACTCACGAAAGTCCATGGAAATTTCAAAATCGTATTCTCAGTTCTAGGCATCTTTACTGCATTCTAATCCTACATTCATGTTCTTTGTCAAGTTTTGAAACTAACCATGTGATTTAATTGCTTTTTCGTGCTATATATGAGATTATGCCATAATCGATTTTTAGGGTTTACAGCTTCTTGAATTGGGGATTCCCTTATCTGGTAAAATTGAAACACCATAATGCCAGGATCATAATCAGGAGGTTTGGACGAAACGATTCCAATGCTCGCGACAAATTTCTGAACCAAGGCGTGCTAATCGCTATTATTGAATTTGGCTCATTTTGAGGGGGTTTAAAACCCCCGTTAAATATTTGTTCTTTTTTCAGGAAATAAATCAAACGGAGAAGACGATGTGCTGGCCAGTGTTGATTGGAAGATTTGAAATTTCGCGCGTTTTGAAGCGCTAACTTTTGTTTTATCTTATTATATTCATTACTTATTTATATATCAATTGGATCAATTGGCACAAATGGTTGACGCAGGCGCTAGCAATCCCCTTGTCCTGGGTTCGAACCCCAGGACTCTTGCAATATCCTATACTATTTTTCAATGCTTAATCCCATGCAGCGCCCAGGGCCAGGATCATCATGCACACTCAATAATTATCATCCACGCGTCCAGTTACTCTAATCCAAGGGCCAGGATCCAGGGAATACCATGAAGGCAAGTCAACGCGCTACCACATAATCCAAAAAGGTCAACGAAAACTGAAGTTCAATGGGCCAATGTCTAAGGCCTGAACCTCCAAAATTGGGTTTACCCCCCCCCCCTGGTTTGCATTATTTTCTAATTTTCTTTTATGTCTTATTTTATTATTTGCTTATTTGTTTTATTATCTTAAATTAATTAATAATTTTGTTTATAAAAAAAAAATATAATATATAAAAACATAAAAATCCAGAAAATACAAAAAAAAACTATAATATTTTATTATAATTATTTTCGTAAATAAATTGGCATGTAAATAATTTAGGTTAATTAAGTTATAATTTTAATCTTTCTAATAAAAAATCAAAAACAAGTAGAATTTAGGTTTAAATAACTTTTTACTTTCTTTCTTAATTTCCCTTTTTTTCAGAATAATATTATTTATTTATTTATTTTCTTATTTCAATTGTACATAAATTTAATTTAGAGTTTAATTTAGGTTTAATTTAAAACTTTCATAATAAATAAAAAATACTAGAATTAGGGTTTGTCTTTCAATTTAATTTCAATTAATTTCCTTCCCTTATTAAATAAAAAAAAAAAAACACAAAATACTAAAAATATTATTTTCATTTAATCTCAATCTTTAATTCATTAATTTAATTATTGTTGTAAAAGGGTCCAACGCCCTAATTTTGTTAATTTCATTATTTCTCGCATTTATTTTATTATCGCTCATTATAATTTTGTAAATATCCCAAAGCCATGTAATTTAATTTTCTCGCACTTTTATTTATTCGCTTTATTTATTTTCCGCTAAATCGGGTCCTGGTTAATTTTGGCGATGTGGACCCGCGCCATTTGTAATAGTTGTAGATTTATTTTCCCCCGCAACCTTATAACTGTTAACAAATATGCATGAAAGAATGAATGTTTAACTAAAATCAATGCGTAGAACACGACAATCATGACAAGATAAATAATTGAAACATGACACACAATTCGCACACACCACCCCTAGGGTACGCCTCACTGTTGCCTTTCGAAAGGTGGTCGTCGAGTAGAAAACGTCTTAGTAAGTCCTCATGATCCGGGAACCTGGCATGAGGGTAGCTTCTAAGGTGTCTTCCCATTGCTCCGGTGATCACCATGTCCCTAAAATCGAATTGACCCGAACACCTCCAACGGTGGTGCTACCTACCTCTCACTGGTGGGATGGCACTACTTTAAAGGACCTTTACACAGACGAATTCCTTAGGGTAGGTAGGTTCTCAAGGATACTTGCTCTAATCTCAAAAACAAACTCAAAAGACTTTTCACACTGACACATTTCAAAAGCTTTCAAAGCAAACTTTTCAAACACTCTGACGTATGAGTCGAACTGAAATTTTTCAAAGAAACTTTTTAAACCCACATTGAAAAGCAAACAAAACAATTTTGAAAACATATGAGCAAGTATCTAAGAGCCCATGGATAACCATGGATAGAAAGGGTGCTAACACCTTCCCTTTCTATAACCTACCTCCCGAACCGAGAGCGATCTCTTAAAAGGAATTTTTCTGTGCTTTTGTCCTTTCCAATTGGAGAAAATAAAAGACGGTGGCGACTCTTGCTTACCGCGACATTTCGCGAACCAGCGTTAAACAGTCAGTTCCAGATCCACCGATCACACATCTCTAAGCCCATCTCCAGCAAGATTTTACCATCTCCAAATGGAATCTTTAAGCCCATTCCCTCATATACATTTTGACGAGTGCAAATTTACGGGCACTCTAGTGTTCAATCTTCTTTTACCTTCGAGTCACGAAAGGCAAACTTGCCAATCTAACTCTTCAGGTTCAAGAAGATTGAACAGGGGAAACTGTTGTACCCCAAAATTTTCCCTCTCATTTTATCAACATTTCTCATCACAAGGCTCTTGGAACTCAAGATCAAGCTAAGGTTTGCTCTGCTCAAGACACCTCATTGCACTGTTGACCTAAATTAGGGTTTGAGTTTGCACATGGATTTTTGGACCTTCAATACCCAAAGTGACTTTCATACTTCATGTTGGACTCATGATTTTATCCATATCAAGTTTCAAGCCTTGAATCAAATTTTTGCCCAGTCAATTGGACAGTTGACCTAGAAATCAGCTGTATTGGGGAAAAAGTCAAATGCGGCCAATTTACAGTCAAACCTCATGAATTTTTACCCACATCAACATTATTAACTCATATGAACCATTTGATCAAGTTTGGACCACAATTCCATAAGAAATTTGATCAGATCACCAAAAGGGCAAAATGGTCATTTTTAGGGTTTTGACTGTACAAAGGAAATTTTTGACTGTTTTACCTAGCCAATGGCAAATCAAGCTCAACCATGGACTCAAGGACTCAATGACATCATCTTAACCTATTCAACAGGTTCAAAAGATCTCAAGTGCATTGGATTGACAGATGAATTTTTCAGTCAACTGATCAAAATTTGACTGTACACTGAAAAGTCAAACTTTGACTTTTTGGTCAAAAGCAATTTCCAAGGGTCATTTTTCATCAAGATATGTCAAAATTATGAAACTTTTTCACCAAGAAACCCAAAATTGCAAATTAGGGTTTGAAATTGAAAAAATTTCATAACTTAGAATTTTTCTAAGTTATGAAATTTTCTTAATTTTTCCTAACTTTGTCCCACATTTTCACCATGATGAAAATGGATTCAAACAAAACTTACAACATGAAAGTTGTAGTCCTCCACAAAGTCTACAACTTTGATTCACAAAGTTTTCTCAAAAGAAGCTTGGATCTCAAGTTATGATTTTTGGAACAAGGGTCCCTAAAACTTTTAACTAAGTGAAATTTTGCCCTAGTTCAGGCAGGATTTGACCCATCTTCTTGGCCATTTCTCACATAGTTCCACTTGGATTCTCAAGTTGCATTTCAAGGATGTATTATAATGCTTGTTTCAAGATTTCCAAATTTTCCAAGAACTCCTCAAACACATTTGTGGTTAAGGAGAATCGAATGCTTGAAGTTGGCAAAAACTCACTTTGTATCCATGGCCTATACATGTTCAGTCAAGTTGCATTTTCAAACCAGCATGCTTTGTACTAGTTTGCAGGCCTCTAAACCATTTTACACTCCTTAATTGAATGCAAATCCACTGAGCTAATGCATTATCTTGGCCATTTGGACATTGCACACAAAACTAAGCCTTAATTAGAAAAAGGTACATTTCCATTTTGGAAAAGGTATGCTTTATGTCAAAACATGATCTTTGAAGCATGGGGACAAGATCTAAGAAGCAAAATCAAATCCACAAATTGCAAGCACTAAGACGATTGTATGCAGCATGTTATATGGCTGGTACAGGCCTGTGATACCAAGTTACACATTCTTGCTTCACAAAGAAGAAAACTTGTAAAATCCTTCCAACTTGAAAACCAGCCATTGTTAGCTTACACAAACATCACAAACAACTTTCACACAACCCTTTGGGCAAGAAACACAAGCACTTGAGCCTCAAAACCTCCCATAGCCAGAAATCACTCTTCTTTGGCAAAACAGGACAGGTGTTGCAACTTGAGTTCTCCAGCTCATTTGGCTCGTGCGTTTTGCCCCATTTCACTTCAAACACCTTACATTCCACTCACTTAAGCTATCCCAAACCTCCATTGCCAACTGTAACTCCATTTAAAGTGTTCACCGTTTTCATTTCAAGCTTGTGCAGGTTGAGTTCTAGAGGTTGATTCAGGGAATTTCAAGGCAAGCTAGCTATTGGAAAAGATCAAGTGAAGTTCAGGCAAGCTATCAGACACCTCAAAACTTGTTGAGAAGCACTGCATTGTCCTACTCGAATCCAACTGAAACAGGTTTTTCATCACTTTCTACCTCTCTATTTAGGAACATTTAACCTTAGGTTTGTGAATGAAAAATGTAGTATTCAATGCCATGAAACCATACATATGCTCAGCTTTCATTTATATTAAGTGTGCTAGGAGAATTTCATCCATGAATATGTTGAAAAAACTAGGTCAGATTTTAGGGACAGAGAAATTCTCTCTGGTCTTTGAGAGTTAGGATTAATGCTTTATATAGTTAGAATCGTATTTAAATTCTCTACAAGTTTGATGTTGTGAGTTTTGGCAAAAGATCACGTTTCCAGGATGTTCAAGTTTGTACAACAGGCGCGCGTTTTCAAAAGTCTGGAGGAAGAAGATGAAGTTGATAGACTGGGCTTGGCCTGCTTGCTTCTAACACCCCCTCTTTTCAGTTTCACACCCCCTGACCCAATTTCTTATATTTTTGCATTTTTGAATTTTTCTTTTCTGACCTTGTTATTTTATTTCCAAATATAATAAATGCTCAAAAAATATTTTCATAATTTTTTTAATTTATTTGGCATTTTATTCTAATTTTTTCTAACATTAAAAGTATTTAAATATTCTTTTACATTATTAAAACTTGAAAAATATTTACATTTTATACTTTTATTTTTGTTATTTACTTTTATTTATATTAAAAATATTTTCTTGAATATATTTTATTTTGTACATATTTAATTTAATTAATATACACATAATAAACATATATATACTTTTATTTTATTAAATACTTAGAATAAAAATGCAAAAATATTACATTTTTATTTTATTATTATTTATAATAAAAAAATACCTTTTTAGACATATTTCATTTTTTTACACATATTAATATATTTTTGTACATAAATAATATATTATATTTATTTAAAGAAATTAGGGTTTCATCCCTTAAACAATTAAATAAATCTTTTAATTATTTCTTTATATACCTTTTTACATTAAAAATACTTTTATATACATAGGTAAACAAAAACCTTTTTTTTTGCATAATTCATATTTATTTGATATTTATTTATTTTGTTTATTTGAATAGTTGTCCATTTAAATATTGAAATTCAATTTGGATGTAATAGTAAATTAGGGTTTAATTTCTTGTCAAAGACCCCCATTCAAAGTTGTACCCCCATCCCCATAATCATGTTGTAATAGCTTAGAATTTAAATTCTCGCACTTTTACGCTTTCAAATATGCCATGATTAGAGATTTAGGGTTTGTATGCAAAAATCAAATTAACAAATAGTTTGACCTAATCAAAGACAAAAATGCATGAAAATCAAACACAATGCACACTTGCACCCCTAGGGTTACAATTCACTTGTTGCCTTCAAAAATGGGCCATGGTATGCATGTTGGCTACTTTGGCAAAACAAAAACAAAACAAAAGATCATAGTCCCTCGATGACGCTATCTTGGTTGCCTAAACAAAAATGATCAAGTCCCTCAAGAAAATTGCCAAAGATACTTGACACGATTGCTATCATGGTCTATACGATGACCCGCGCCTGTCCCGTTTAACATCCTAACACAAGGTTGTTCACCAAATGCAATGGTGAAACAATACTGTCAAAAGGGTTTAAAACATAAGAAAGATCTTTGAGTAAAATAGGGTAGACAACTCTTAGTTACTTGATCAAAAGCTTGCAAAAACATCCTTGCTACTTTCAAACACATATCACAACACAATTTCAAATCAAACTTTCAAAACATTGAAATCTTTTCAAAAAGACAAAAACACCTTTGTATACATTCAAACAAGAATCATTACAAAGGTTGCCACCACGATGGCCTCTTTTCAAAACATCTTTCAAAACCACACACAAAGCACCATTTCAAACAATTGAAAAGCACCATTTCAAACAATTGAAAAGCAAAGCAAGTGATCTAAACAAGTAACTAAGAGCCCATGGATAACCATGGATGAAAAGGGTGCTTGCACCTTCCCTTTTCATAATATACTCCCTAAACCCAAGAAAACATCTCAAAGGTCTTTCCTGTGCTTTTTGACCTTTCCTTAGGATAAAATAAAAAGTCAGTGGCGACTCTTGCTAAACCGAAACATTTGCGAACACAAACGCGAAACCTCAAGTCAGTTCTCCCACCGTATCACAAGCGCCACGTATTGTCGTCTTTCTCCCCATCGTTGCTTTAGATTTTGCAACTTTTACCTACAGACATCAAGCGTAGGTATAACCCCTGTCCATTCCAAAATCATGTACGCGCATGATAAATGAAAACTAATAGTACCAATCAACTCGTTTAAACCTCACGAGCATCATGGTACCATTATCAATGCCCAATTTTTCCTGTATAAGAAACCCCTAAAAACAAAGAACAAACCCTAGCCATGGCAGTTTTACGTACAGTCAATAAAAAGGCAATTGAATATAGTGATTAGCTTACAAACTCAATAAGGAACAAGAATATGCAATCAAAACGTGCAAATGATGTATAAATCAATAAAAACGAAAACGAATTTCTAAGCTAACCGTGTGACTGCTACAACGCGTTTCAGGGCGTAGGGAGGCTTGCTAATGATTGAAACATGATCCTGAGACGTCCAACAATTGATTGGTATGGTTAGGATGGCTTGAGATGGCCTGCAACTTGGAATTTGATCTATACTTTTTCTTTGAAATTTTTCAATTGGTTCTGCCTCTTTCACGATTTCTCCACCCACCCTTTTGGTATGCCTTTGTTTACTATCTATAATAGAGTGCATTAGGGTTAATATTTACATCAAATCATTGCCATTTATGAAGATTGATCATTGATTTATTCCTTGCACCAAATCTTTCCAAAACAAGCATTTTAAATCTTTTTTTTCCATATGAAGCCTTGCACGATTTGATCTTGTCTCCAGCTGTATAATGACTCTAATCATGCATAAAATCTCAAGGTTTAATTGGTTTTTGATATTTCCATTATTTTATATTGATTTTATTTGATTTAAATGAAATAAAATCAAAATAACTAACAAAAATAAAAGAATGACAAGTTGAAGGGCTCATGGGTCTTGGGTCACATTAAAAACTCAGTGCAAGCATAAAAAGTTGGGCCCATTTAGCAAAAAATGCAATTTTGGACATATTTGACTTTTGGCAATTTTGCAAAAAGGGTCAACTTGGCCAATGCATAACTCTCTCAATTTGGACCCTAGAGAGGTGTTCTTGGACTTTTTAGAAAGCTTAGGATGTCCTCTAAGCAACCCTTTTTTTCTCATCTCAATTGAGTCTTCTATGTTAATGTATGAAGCTTTGACCCAAAAGGTGTTTTTGTTGACTTTTCAAAATGACCTATAATGTCCAAATTCATATCTTCTTGTGAGTGCATATTTTGAAATTAGGAGATGAAGATGAATTATAAGGAATTACATCCTCTTAAAAATGAGCTTTGTATGGGTCATTTTTGATAAAGTATGAGAAAGTTATGCTTGGTCAAAGTTGAGTTGACTTTTCCTACAAAACCCTAATTTAGCAACTTTTTGGATTTTGATGAATTATGAGAAATCATTGATGAATCATGATCAATCCTTGATAAAATGATGAATAATACTTCAAAATGAGGATGTTGACCAAAAATCTTAAAGTTTGACTGTATGTGGGCCACAATTGACTTTTGCCCTAGCACAGTCGATTTTCAGGCATTTGAGCAATTGACTGAGCAAACTTCCTCTGCAAGGCTTAAAACTTGACATGGATGATCTTGATAACATATTAGGACAATAGTGAGCATTTGGGACCCTTTGGACTCAAGCATATTTATGCAAAATGAAACCCTAATTTGAGATAGACTGCCTTAGGAGAGAGTTTGTCTGGTCAACTCTTGGACTTTCTTGAGCAATTTGAGGACCTCCCTTGACATGTATTGAGAAACATGGGAGGGAAAATTTTGGGATACAACACACTTCCCTTTATAGCTTTCTGGGTAGTATACTGTATGTCATATTCTGTCAGGATCATCTGCCATCTTGCTATTCTCCCAAAAAGAGCAGGCTTCTCAAAAATGTATTTCATAGGATCCATCTTAGATATCAACAAGGTAGTATGAGTCAGCATATACTGTCTTAGCCGGCGAGCAGCCCATGCCAGAGCACATCAATTTTTCTCGAGCAGTGAATATCTGGTTTCACAGTCGGTAAACTTTTTGCTCTGGTAGTAAATATCATGCTTTTTTCGGCCAGACTCGTCATGCTGCCCTAATAAACACCCCATTGAGTTTTCTAAAACAGTCAGATACATAATCAATGGTCTTCCCTCGACTGGTGGCATCAACAGAGGAGGCTCTTGCAAGTACTCTTTGATTTTGTCAAAAGTAACTTGGCATTCATCATTCCATTTGACTACTTGATCTTTCTTCAATAACTTGAAGATTGGCCCACAAGTAGCTGTTAAGTGAGAAATGAATCTGACAATATAGTTCAAAAGTCCCAAGAATCCTCTGACTTCCTTCTCAATATGAGGAGCAGGCATCTCTTGTATTGCTTTAACTTTGGCGGGATCAACCTCGATACCCTTGTTGCTGACTATAAAGCCTAGGAGCTTACCAGACCGTACCCCGAATGTGCACTTGTTTGGATTCAACCTCAGCTTGTACTTCTTCAGTCTCTCAAATAACTTTTGTAAGTGATCAAGATGCTCTTCTTCTGTTTGCGATCTGGCTATCATATCGTCCATGTTGACTTCTATTTCATGATGTATCATGTCGTGAAATAAAGCTACCATGGCATGTTGATAGGTTTCCCCAGCATTCTTCAATCCCAATGGCATCACCTTGTAACAGAATGTGCCCCACTGCGTGACAAATGTTGTTTTCTCCATGTCCTCAGGCACCATTTTGATTTGGTTGTAACATGAGAATCCGTCCATGAATGAAAATACTTTGTTTTGTGCCGTATTGTCAACTAGGATATTAATGTGAGGGAGTGGAAAATCATCCTTAGGGATTGCCCTATTCAGATCTCGATAGTCCACACACATTTGCACTTTGTTGTCCTTTTTGGGAACGGGAACAACATTGGAAACCCATTGGGGGTAAGAGGTGACAACCAAGAATCCAGCGTAAATAAGTTTTTCTTTGAATATAATATGATTTATATGTGTTAGTTCTCTTGTTTTAGGATTGGCTTAATTTTTGTAAAACAAATAATAGCAGCAATGAAGAATAGGATAAGGAGAACAGGTACAACAAGAAGTCCTATTACAATGTCAAAACATGTTGTGTTGAACTTTTTCAACAACTAGAACAACATGTCGAAGAAGATGTCTTGACATCGCGCTGCTGAGTTGGATTAATTAGATTGAGTTTGTTCTCAACATAGGCAGAATATTCAGGAGAATATTATGCATCCTATGTGGCACATATTTAAAGGTCTAGAAAATTCAATCAGAAATCAAGGAGAATGAAGACTTTCTAAATAAGGAGATTATTTAGGAAAGTAAAGATTGAAGACCTTTCTTGGGGCATAAGTTTCTGCAGTTTGTTACAGTTGATTTGCTGTTATTGAAGGCCTAAAACCAGTTGGGTAACATGTCATAAATAAAAGAGTTTGTAACCTAGAAAACACATGGCTCAAGATGTAGAAGTCTAGGATTTTGTCAAGGTAAACCTCTCGGGTTGTGGGAAGGTTACCAAGTCCACCTTGAAGCCTGTAGGTAAGAGGTGTATTGTTCTTAGAGGAAGCTTTGAAGCAACTCTAGGATGTGTTCTTAGTTAGGAGCAAAACTAACAAAAAGTGGAGTTTGGATTGGAGACTTAGCTAGGTTGTCATGGAAGCGTGTCTTCCAAACTGTCTACCTGTGTGATAAGAATCTTGGTGAAGGGTCGTCGATGCAGTGACTGAGGTGTTGACTTCTAGACATCATTGTGATGATTGGAAGTGGGATGGGGATATTCCATATCTAGGAAGGACCTAGGTAGAAGGGTCATTGGGTAGTGATTAAGTGTGTAGATCGTCAACGAGTGTGTTGGCTGTAGGGTCTGCAAATTGATACTGCTGATAGTGGACTTCATTCCTGGCTTGGTAGCCTCCAGAGTAGATGTTGTTGTACACCGAACTGAATAAACAATTTTGGTGTGTTCTTTATCTTTTAAGTACTGTTTTATCTTACCTGCGTGTTTATGTCAGATCAGATGTCTCGACATCCTTGTAGGACATATGAGTCTGTTGTACCAGAATTTCAATATGATATATATCTATATATTAACTATAATTATATTTTGAAAATGTCAATTTTGCGATGAAAATGTGATATTCCATATTTTTATATATATGAATATTCGAAGTATTTATATATGAAGTAAATTTAAACCCACTACCATATTTTATAAACACTATTTATGTATATTTTTGATATTAAATAATTTCCATTTCATTAAATTATAATTTCTTCTCTTAAAATAAAATAGATTTCTCATGCATTTTTTTTAACAAATACATCATTTAAAAAAAATATGATTCTAAATATTTCTTAAAAGAGTCATGATTATAATCTTATTTTAAAAATTAGTGAAATTTGTTTAATAATAAGAATACACGTTTTTAAATTAAAATTTTATAAATTTTATTAAAAAATATTAAAAATAACATATATATACCAATTAAAATTAATGGACACAAATATTCCATTTATTTCTATATAAAGTAAATTTAGATTCACTATCATATTTTACATTTTGAAAATGCCAATTTTAGTCAACTGTATACTTAAAAGTCAAACTTTGACTTTTTGGTCAAAATCAAATGCCAAAGATCATAATTCATCAAAACATATCAAAACATGAAACTTGTTCACAAAGAAATCAAGAATTCAAGATTTTAGTTTGAAAAGTTGAAATTTCTCAACTTAGAAATTTTTCTAAGTATAGAACATTTCTTATTTTTTCACAACTTTGAGCCAAATTTTCACTATGATGCAAAGTGATTCAAAGGAAACTTCCAACAAGAAAGTTGTAGATCCCCATAAAATCTACAACTTTTCTTCACACAATTTCTCCTAAAAATGCTTGGATCTCAAGTTATAATTTTGTGAATACATGCTCATGAACTAAAAATAACTTAGTAAAATTTTGCCCTAGTTAGGCAGATTTTTGACCTAACTTAATGGCAATTTTTCACATGGTTCCAAGAAGAATTTTCAAAAGAAATTCAAAGATGAGTTGTAGAGAAAATTTCAAGCTTTCCGAAATGTCCAAGAACTCCTTGATATCATTCTTGAATAGGGAGAATCGAAGAGATGAAATTGGTGTTTTGTCACTTGGTTTACAAGCCATTTTTTGAAGAACATCGGATCCAATCCTCAAGCATGCTGTACAAATCCCACTTTGCAGGTTTCTAACTTGATTTTCACTCCATAATTTAATGTTTTCACAGCTGTTAGAAACTTTAATCTAAGCATTCAATGCATTGTACAAACTTAATTCCATTTTTGGGAGAAAGGCAACATTGCCATTTTAGAAAAGCAAGCTTTTGCAAAGTCAGCTTGCATTGAGCCTTGCATTGGTTCTTTTTGCACAAACACACTCCACACAATCATAGCAAGTATGCTTAAAGGTCTCATCCCCCCTACAAGCTTTGTACTTCACCTTGAAACCATGCTTGCTAGCTTTACTTCAAAAACAAGTAACCAAGCAAAACATGTGAGTTTTTGAAATCTGAGTGGATACAAGTCTTAAAACCTTTTGCTTATAAATAGGTACACTATTGGCAAGTTGAGACACGAAGGTTATTGCCCTGAAACCGCCTCAAACATTCCAAAACTAAAAACCTGTCCAAGAATACAATTAACACACCGTTTTGAACCAAAACTCATAATCTTCATTTCCACTCGTGCGTTTTGAAAACTAATCACTCAAACACCTTCTATACATCATACCAAAACAATCCAGGCCCCCTGTTTCCTCACTGTAACTCCTCCATCACTATCCACCATTTTCAAAAACCAAGCTTGCAGGTTGACTTGAGTAGAGAGATTCAGGAACATTCAAGGCCAAGTAAGAGTTGGGATACATTCAAGAGGGTCCAGGAAAGCTAAACATATCCTCAGATCATCTCAAAAGTTGTTCAAACTCCATTCACGACTCCAACTGCAAGAGGTAAAAACTCAAACTTCTATCTCTTTATACAAGTATCATTTGGTCCTGATTTGTGAAAAAAAATGTAGATATCCTTGCTCTAAAGCTAACCATGTTCATAGTTTTCATTTATATTGACTATGTATAGAGAATTTTGGATTTGAAATTCCTGAGAAAATTAGGTTTTAATTTAGGGCCAGCAAAATTAGTTTTTATCTTTAACATTTAGTTTACATAAGTTATATGTTTGAATTCATGGGAAGAAACACTATAACTTTCATGTTTGGAGTTTCCATTTTTGTGGAGAAATGAGAAAGATACAGGTGGTCCGACCATGGCTCAAGGTTGAAGATGAAGTTTCCTTCAGGAAGTAATTTGCCTTATGTATTTATGCTTTGATTATATGACCGGATGAAACAGCCACTACAGTGGCAAGCGCGCGTGTACTAAGGTATATGTTACCTAAAGGGAGAGGGTTCGAACCAATGTGAACCCCCCTTTTGCATTTTTTCAATTTTCTGATTTCCTAACATTTTTTTGGCAGGCGTTGGGCCCTTTGGGCCTAGCATTGTTTTTTTGCTAGCTTATACCCTCTGATTACTTATGATACCTCCCTGGCCCATTTTTATTTTCATTTTTTTATTTATTTCTTTTTCTTTTTAAATCTATTTTCCAAAATACCAAAAAAATCATAAAATGAATAAAAAATATAGATTTATATTTTGACATAATTAAATTATATTTCCACATAAAAAATTATTTTTATTTATCATACTTTATTTACTTGTATTAATTTTCTTGAAATATTAAAATAAAACTAGGTTATTATTTATTCAAATACACTTATTTTATAAAAAGGACCAAAAATATTTCATGACACCATATATTATTTTCAAGATAAAAATATAAAAAATATAAAAAATATCTTTTTTTATAAGCTTCATTTCTTTTTAAGTAGAATTAGGGTTTTATTCAAGAATCTTTTTTCTTAATGATATTAAAATTGACTAATTATTTTCTTTATCAAATTAGGTTAAAATCAAGACCCTTTTTCTTAAGAAACCAAAAAAACAAAAATCTTTTTCTTTGCATTTACATTTCTTACATATTTAATTCATCTTGCATATCTTTTGTTTCAATTATTTGTACAAAATTCAATTTGGTTGTAATAGATTAATTAGGTTTATATTACTGCAATCCCCCATTTATAAATTTGTATACCCCCTCCCCAAATGTTGTAATAGCATAATAACTTTAAATTTTGTAATTTATCGCTTTTACATAATATGCTAGTAATTAGGATTTGTATAGAAAGAATAAAATCAATCAAATAGAAAACCCTAATCCAAGACAAAAACAAGCATGAAAACAACACACTTGCACACAAGCACCCCTAGGATAAAATCCACTTGGTTGCCTTACAAAATGGACATATTACGCATGTAAGGTATCTTAGCAAAACAAACAAATATAAGATCATAGTCCCCCGATGACGCTATTCAAAGTTGTCTTACAAAATGATCTTAGTCCCTCAAAAAATGCTAAGATACCTTGCAACATTGCTAATCATGGCTATACAATGACCCACACCCGTCCCGTTTACATCCAAAGATATGGTTGCTTACCAAATCAATGGTAAGACAACAATATCAAAGGAAAAGAAAATGAACAAGAAAGACATTTGAGTAGGTAGATTGCTTCTGGTTACTTGCTCCATTTCAAAACAAATATCCTTGCTATTTTCAAAACAAACACACACATTTCCAAACATCTTACAAACATTGAAAATATTTTCAAAAAAAAAGATCAATATCTTTGTATACATTCTTACGAACGAGAATCATTACAAAGATTGCCTAAACAATGGCCTCTTTTACAAAACACTTTCAAAAACCACACAAAGCACAATTTCAAACAAAAGCAAGTGATCTAGCAAGTAACTAAGAGTCCATGGATAGCCATGGATGAAAAGGGTACTAATACCTTCCCTTTTTATAATCTATCCCCCGAACTCAAGAAACAATCTCAAAGGTGTTTCCTGTGCTTTTTCACCTTTCCTTTTGGATAAAAGAAAAGTCGATGGCGACTCTTGCTAACCGCAACATTTGCGATCAAACGCAAAACCTTCAAGTCAGTTCTCCCATCGTATCACACCCATCGAATACCATAGTCCATCGGGATCCTTGTTCAGGTCCGTCATACAGTCCAGGTTTCGCGCAGTCGGTTACCAACATGATGTTCTCATCAGGGAAGTTGAAGTTCATTGACTGATAATCATCCACAGCTTGATGGGCCAAATGATCTGCTAGTATACTTTCTTTGATGGCTTTTTGAGTCGTGTATTGAATGTCGTACTAAGTCAAGATCATTTTCCATCTGACTATCCGTCCGAAAAGGGAAGGTTTCTCGAAGATGTACTTGATTGGGTCCATCTTAGAAATCAACAGAGTGGTATGAGTCAACATATACTGTCTTAGCCGACGATCAGCCCATACCAGAGCACAGCAAGTTTCCTCGAGAAGTGAATATCTGGTTTCACAGTCGATAAACTTGTTGCTCAGGTAATAAATAACATGCTCTTTTCGACCAGACTCGTCATATTGGTCCAAAACACACCACATAGAGTTCTCTAATACCGTTAAGTACATAATAAAGGGTCTTCCTTCAACTGGAGGCATGAGAATAGGAGGTTCTTGTAGGTATTATTTTATTTTGTCAAAGGCAGCTTGGCATTCATTGTTCCATCTGACTACCTGATCTTTCTTCAAGAGTTTGAAGAGTGGCTCACAAGTAGCAGTCAAGTGAGATATGAAACGGGCAATGTAATTGAGACGACCCAAGAATCCTCTGACTTCTTTTTTAGAATGAGGGACTGGAATTTCTTGGATGGACTTTACCTTGGCAGGATCAACTTAAATGCCTTTATTGCTGACGACAAAACCTATAAGCTTTCCAGATCGTACTCCAAACGTGCACTTGTTAGGGTTTAACCTTAACTTGTACTTCTTCAGCCACTCGAATAATTTGTGCAGATGATCGATATGTTCTTCTTCGGTTTGTGATATGGAAATCATATCATCCACATATACCTCTATCTCATGATGAATCATGTCATGAAATAAAGCTACCATAGCCCTTTGATATGTTAACCCTACATTCTTTAATCCGAACGGCATGACCTTGTAGCAGAAGGTGCCCCATTGCGTAACGAAAGTAGTCTTCTCCATGTCTTAGGGAGCCATCCTTATTTGATTATAGCCTGAGAAGCCATCCATGAAAGAGAAGACTTTATGTCGAGCAGTATTATCAACTAAGATGTCAATGTATGGTAGAGGGAAGTCATCTTTGGGGCTCGCCCTATTTAGATCCCTGTAGTCTACGCACATGCAAACTTTTCCGTCTTTCTTTGGCACTGGCACCACATTGAAAACCCATTAAGGATATGATGTCACAGCTAGGAACCCTGCATCAAATTGTTTCATCACTTGAGCTTGATCTTTTCAGACATATTAGGCCTTATGCGACGAACCTTTTGTTTAACAGGAGGGCAGTCTTCTCTTGTCGGCAGGCGATGAACTATGATGTCGGTATCCAACCCAGGCATATCTTCACAAGACCAAGCAAATACTTCCACATAATCATGCAACATCTGAACCAAACTTCTCTTGACACTTCTTTCCAAATTAGCGCTGATCCTGATTTCCTTCTTATCTGACTCAGTACCCAGATAATTTCGACTGACTCTTCGTGCGGTTGAATAGCTTTTTCCTCTTGTAATAGAAGTCTGGCTAGATCTCCCGGTATGTCACAATATTCTTCACCTTCGTCTTCGGCTTGGTTGATAGGACATTCAAAGTTATAGTCGGCAATAGTAGAGTCATTGGTAATAGGATCCAGAGTGGATGTGGACCTGCAAGAGTGTGTCTGTGTGTGTGTGTGCATGTAAGATACATGGCTATTTTTTTTTTGAAAAATGTATTTGAAAGAAAGGAAAGACAATGAACACAAACATTTGAATGCAAAAGAGTCCAATATACTGAATGATCATATGATTAGATAAACATAAATAAAAACCCTTGACAAAATGGACCAAAATGCTCCGGGCCAGGCACATGGTTGAAAAGTCATTGTTAAAAACATTACAGACAACAAGTTCTTGAATTGAAAGAAAATTAATAACAAGTAGATTACTCATCAATGAAGGAGATGGGCACAAAGTCCTTTGTATGCCAATTCTTCAGCTCCATTGTAGTTGGATATACCCACTCTTCAAATGCAGCTTCTTCATCAGAATCACCCATGGCGTTGACTTCATGGCTTCCAATGCGGAGAGGTGGCTTTCCAGCACGAGCACGCCTCACTTCCTTCTGAGCTTTGACGGTGAAGCCTAAACCAAACTTTTCCGCTTTAAATAGGATATCGAGGAGTTTCCCCCAAGTATCAAAATTTCCTTCTTCAATTGTCGCGCGGGCATCCTTGACTGAAGCCATCTTTGGTGTAGCCTTAACAGCTTTAAACTCATCAGAAGAACATTTAGTGGCATCAATCATCGGTGGTACAACCTTAAAGGTTTGACATGGTGTTTCAATGAATTCTCCGTCCATCTCTACTTATTTGAACGAGTTAAGGTGGCTCACACTCTTCTTCTCCATAGATGGTGACTATTCTGCCATTGACTGGATATTTGAGTTTCTGGTGGAGGGTTGAGGTTACTCGTAGCGGTAGAAATGTTCAAGACTAAGCCATTGGGTTGACTAGACTTTATACAAATCAAAATAAAAATCGCCACCGCGCTTTATTGTTTCCAAAGAAATGGGAAAAGAGCGAATAACCCAAAAAAAGGGGGAAAAATTCTAGGTAAGGGGGTTGGTTATGCAAAGGGAAGGTATTAGCACCCTAAATATCTACGGTACTCCGCAGGAGCCTCTTTGTATAATCTGTATATTTTGGCTATAAAAATTGTTGTATATAAAAAAATGGATGAATGAGGTGAGGAAAGAAGCGTATTTATTTTATAATTTTTACACCCGCCGCAGTTGCGAACCTTTAGTGCCTATGTACCACCTTTCGTGCAATAGGGGATCAGGGTACACGTAGTTCCTCTTTTAGAAAATTGAAACACAAATGTGTTGGTTAATTTTATAAGATAAAACATCAATGTCATTGTCCGTGTGGAAAACACACTTACTACCCACAATCATGAGAAAGGAGAATTTACATCATCTCAAAGTGGAGGATATGGCTTGGATTTCAAAATCAAAAATGCCTCACTCAACACCCAAGTGGAAAATATCTCTCTTCACTACATGTTGTAGAATTATAGTTGTTTGCATCACTACAAGGATTGACAAGAGTCTAATCTTTTGAGAAAATTTTAAAGATAAAAAGCCAAAATGGCAAGATGGTTTGAAATAAGATTGATTGACTTTTAGTCTTCTCACAAAAATGTCAAGGTATCATTAAGTTGATTGGGGGTTTATTTATGAAAATGTTTTGAAAATGCATGGACATAAGTCTAAGTTTATTATGAAAATGGTTCAAGTTTCAAAACAAGAAAAGTTTTCAAAAGGAGGGAGAAGATTTTGAAATTAAAGAAGATGGGAGGAGAAGAAGAGACTATCCTAAAGCATAAGGTAAAAGCTAGGGATAAGAAGCATCTAACCAACAAGAAGCCAATACTTGGCATTTTGAGACAAGATAGAATTCCCATTCCTTGGATTGAAACCAAGCAAGCAAAAATACTAGACCTCTTGAGAGAACCAAACTTCAAGTGTATTAAGTCTTCACAAAATTTGGGCAGAGTAACGGCTGTATACGGGTGAATTCCAGATTACGAATAAAGGATGTAATCACAAAAACCTACACACAAAAACAAACAATAAACCTAATGTCTTGAGGTAAACCTCAAGAACTCCAGACAAAATAATCATATAAGATCTCCAAGATAGGTCAAGGTTTCTAATCCTAAGTCCAAGAAAATTCCCATGCTCCATAATGCCAAGGATAGTAACCAAATAGTCCAAGTACTATTTAATGATTTTTTAGGGTTTATGTTGATTATTAAGTATCTTAAGAAAGGAAAAGAAAATATCAAGTGAGCAAAGTAAAATGGCAAGAAAATAAATGCTCATATGAGCAAAGATGAAAATGGCATGAAATGTAAATGCTAAAAGTAAATAGTACATAAAGCATAAAAAAGAATAAAAGCATAAGGTAAAACAAGTCAATAATTAGTGGTTAGTTGGATGACCATCTTGAAACTTGCATTTGGAACTCATTAGAGGATTGGTAGAACCAAATCCTCCACACAACAAGTTGCATTTGCTTTTTGTCAAGTATATCATCCATTTGGAATTCTCATAAGTACCATTTAATGATCAACGATGTTTAAGTGATCCGCGTTGACCAAAGGTGTTGTAGATCCATTAGAGGATTGGTAGAACCAAAGCCTCCACACAATGAATCTCAAGGTTATTGGATCAAAGAGATCAAATTAACATACTTGGGCTTGCAATCATAAGTTTGGGCCACGAATGATCATTTATTCGAATCGGGACAAAATTTAGCGCTATGTTAAGCAATCGTAAATGGACTTATATAAAACTCACACCTATTTTGAGGCTGATCAATAGCAATTTATGCACCATTTGTTTTGAGACATGATATAGAGATCATGCTCCAACAACATCTAGTGCAATAAGAAAGGGATAAGATGAAGAGGGGATGGAAAAAAATGAATAAACCACTTTTGAATCAAAAATTTAATCAAACTATTATTAAAATCATTCATCCATTTTGGTGGAGTTGAACTCAACACTCAAGATCCAATGATGTTTATAAATTCGTGATCAAAAAATCAACTCAAGACAACCAGAAAATAATCACAAAATAATATTATATTTAATATATACATTAAAAGGGTTTAAAAAATGTTTAAAAATCAAAATAGAGGTGAAAAATATCAACTATGTTCAAATTAATCAAGAAAGAAAAAGTAAGACTATAGGAAAATCAGAAATGGATCCAAATATTTTTATAAAATTTTTGGTAATTTTTAAAAGTCAGAAACTATTTTTAAACTATTTAAAATTGCTCAAACAAACAGAAAATAGGTTTAAAATAGTAAACCTCAATATAAAATTTCATAAAATTTTTCAGAAAGTCAAAAATATGCAAAATAATATTTATGAATTTTTTCAGAATTAAAAAAATGTCAGAAAGTATTTTTTAAGTAATTAAAAGAAAGTAAATAATTAAAGAAATACAAAAAATATCAAATTTCAAAATAAAAATGTGAAAAAATAGTCATGAGATCAGAAATAATTCAAAGTGTATTTGTGAATTTTTTTCATAATTTTTGGATAAAAAATAAAAGAGTTATAAATTTTTGAAAATTTAATCAATAAAAATATAAAATCAGAAAATAAAATAAAACCAAAAAGGGAGCTTAAATCTCAGAAACTGAATTCAAAAAAGATGGGTTCGTGTGAAGTTTTGGCATGGTGTTTTTGGCTCTCAAAGCTTGAAGAAATGAATGGGGGATGACTATCTATTTATAGGGAAGTGAATGAGAATGAAAATTGGAAGAAACAAGGAAGTTTGGAGGGAAATTGAGTGAAGGTTGAGTACGAGTGAAGTGTGACTTCATTTCCATCAAAACTCAACCAAATCATGCGTTTTAGGGTGCTAATCACTTCTGGCAAGTTTGCTAATCAAGTTTAAATAAAAAATGCGCATAAATCTTGTGTTTAGAAGTCACATTATGGATTTCAAAATTCCGACTTTGTGGAAAATTCAGTTTCAAGTTACCAAATTCAAATCCATGGCATTTCCAACTCAAGGGGTCTTAGGGCATGATTCTTGATGCTTTATAAAGATGAGATTACAAGCTTTGCAATGGAAAAAGAACGGAGTTAAATGACTACTTGAGATGAAAGTTTCATTGAGTCAAAGTTGAAGAAAAAGGGTTGACTTTCCATACTTCGAAATATTTCAAATTCTTCTTCAAAAATGACCTATAATATTTTGCATCTAAACATGGTCTTCCACTTGGAATTTGCTCTTGACCAAAAAAGATGGAATGAATTAGATATATTGAATGACATTTTGAAACTTGAACCACTCAAAATATCCAAAAATTGAGCAAGTTATGACTTGTTTAAGTAGGCCAAAAATCATGAAATGACCTATAATCTTTTGCATATTTAAGGCAACCTCCATCCATTTTCCCACTTTTCACATAAAAGAAGGTATAAATTTCACATCTTTAAGATCATTGTGGAAAAATAATGGACTCAAGGTGATGAAAATTTACCAAGTTATGATCAATTGAAGTTACTTATGTAAAATTGTGGATTCATCTGGATGACTTGTAATCTTTCTTCTTCACCAAGTTTCTTCCACATGAAAACTCCTTGGAACTTTTGAAGTGATTTGTTGATAACCCTTTGAAGAGAAGGATGTATTTGGAATCACTCAAAAATACCAAAAGGTGAGCAAGATATACTCCTTTGAAGTTCAAAACCCTAGCTTCTAGATCAAGAGAATGCCTTGAGGAACTTTGACAAGTTTGAACAAACTTCTTGTACCAATATTCTTGCTTTGTGAATAGAATTTGTTGAGGATGATAATGAGAACTATTAGCCACCAAAACCACTTCCATATCTTGAATTTTGATAGAAATATGCTCTTGTGACCAATAGGAATAAGGCCTTGTCCAAACATGCCAACTTCTCCAATCAACCCCTTGTACTTTTGAGTCAAATCTAATAACCTTGAAATGTGATGAACCAAAGTAACCTTGCCATGCCAATTCTCCCAAAACAAATCCAATGGTGAGGTTTGAAGTTCTCAAGCTATATTGACTAGGGCATCGAAATAAACTCATGAACCCATGGAGTAACTTGTTAAATCTCATTGCCCTTCACCTACATGGATAATAAGCAAGACAAACCAACATTGCATTTTATTAGTTAAATGAAGAAAACAAAACAATATCCATGATCACAAAAGGAACATAAGTCAAGGTGCTTGGTAATCCCTCAAAAGCAGAAAAACTCAAAGTAGGGAGGGGAACCAAGAATCCTAGTGTGATCTTGTTGTGAGTGAATCAACATGGTATGATGAAGGGATCTTAGGGGCAAAAATTGGGGTAAAACATTACTTTCCCAACTTTATGGATCCACGGGTGACCTAACAGACAAGAATAGGCAGGATGAATATCCATAATATAGAAGGTGTAGTTGAAGATTTGGGAGCCCACTTTGATTGGAAGATCTACCTCCCCATGAATAGTCCTCATTGATCTGTAAAATGCCCTTACGATGATATCACTTGGCTTCAATACTAAATCCTTACAGTCAAGATGGTGTAATGCCCCCTTGGGTAATACATTCAGAGAAGAACCAGTGTCGACTAGCACATGTGCTAAGGTGGTCCCTTTGCACTCGACAGAAATATGTAAAGCTTTATTGTGATTCTTCCCAAGAGGCGTTAAGTCAGAATCTGAAAATCCCAAGCCATTATCCGCTGTCAGGCTAGCTACACAATTCTCAAATTGATCTGTTGTTGTCTCATGGGGGACTGTAGCGGTAGAAATGTTCAAGACTAAGCCATTGGATTGACTAGACTTTATACAAATCAAAATAAAAATCGCCACCGCACTTTATTGTTTCTAAAGGAATGGGAAAAGAGTGAATAACCCAAAAAAAGGGGGAAAGATTCAAGGTAAGGGGGTTGGTTATGCAAAGGGAAGGTATTAGCACCCTAAACATCTATGGTACTCCGCAGGAGCTATTGCACCCCAAAATTTTCCCTCCTAAATTTCTCTCATTCTGGCTTAGACTTTGCATTCATATGCATCATTCCAATAGGCCATGTGTATAGCACGCATTTTCATAAAAAAATGGATCACCTGAGGTTCAAAAGATCATCAGTTAGGGAGCTAGGGTTACAGCTAATTTGAGGTGTATGGGTTTAATAAGTCTGATTATTCAGGGTCTTCCTGGTGTGCAAGACTTTGGAATTAGGGTTTTGATCATGCTCATTTTTGGACTTCTGCTCCATCCAGTTTCATCAGTTCTAGAGATTAGGGTTTATTTCCCTACGTCAGGCTAAATAATCAGGGTTTCTATTCGTTGATAAATGTTCAGTAATTAAAGATCCTGGGAATAAAGTTTCATGTTAATCTTGATCATGCTCTTTCACTATTTTCTATGTTCATCTTTGGTAATTCAAGGTCGTCAATTAGGGAAGGACTTTGTCAAGAATTGTGGATTGAATCGTGAAATATGAGTCGTAATACAAAAGGCGAGGTTATGAATTCTTTAGGATCAAGATCTTATTGTCTATTCAAATTACTTATCATACAAGTTGATTTGGATTCAAGATTAAAGTTTGGATTTAAGATTTGAATTTGAGTCGAATTCGCTATTGTGAATTATCCATCACAATGACTACTTAGGGCCATGAGTTCAGAATACGCGAGTATGAGGCGCTTGGAGTTGCAAAAGCAAAGTGCATCATGATTCAAGAATACAGACTGATTGGCTTTGGCTAGCTCCTCAAGTCGTCTTCTCGTATGGGGGTTTTCATCCTTTATTCAAGTGTGGTTTATCTGATGATGGCTATTGGAGACTCGTCTTGCATCAATTCAAGGCATGCTTGTTGCTTAAATCATAAGGTACTGATTATGGCATTAATACACTAGATTTGTCCGTTCTTTGGTCAGTCAATCAGGGTGGGATGCATCATGATCTTGGGTATACTGTCTGATAAGTTTTTGTTTCTCAAGACTCGATTCATGAATAATTGGTACAAGCCGATCCTTTTAGGATGTTCATTTGAAGTCTTTGAGTTCAAATGGAGTTGTTAAAATCCATAATTGAGAGCTCGTTAGAATATTGAGGTTTTTAAAAAGGAAATGAATTTCGTTTAAACAGCATTCAAGATTACATCTAATCCCATTCAAGTCTCTACTTTGAATACGTGGAATGCACAAGTGAAAGGTTAATACTCCAAAATCATTTTGTTTGTTTGACGAATATCTTGTTGAACTCACTACATGATTACAGGATCTTATGCAAAACCTTAATAATAAAAAAAGGATTATATTTTCAAGCATAAGTATTTCGTCGTTCGAAGTCAAGAGTTCACAATATTACATAACCATTTAAGTTGCATTTGTGTCTTTACCCAAGTTCTATTACAAGAAGACTTCAAATCTCATTCCAATTTCCATCACTATTTCCCAAAAGAAAAGAAACCAGATATTACTGCATTCAAAGTGAATCAAACACATGAAAAAAACTACACAAATTATTTGCCTTAATCCTAATGTCATAAGCTTTCTTCATTCAACTCCAAGTAACTTTCATCATGCCTTACCTTTGAATGCTTCAACCAAATCCCCTGCTTTCTTTCAAGCTTCAAATCCAAAGCCTTTGTAAGACGTCTTCATGACATCAAAACCAGGTCCACTTTGTTTGCTCCAATCCTCCATGTTTCCAAGAGGTGCATATCCACTGTCATTAAACCTCGAGCTGCACAATGAACCGGTTGCCCTGCTGTTTCCCAAATTCACTAGAACCTGCATAAATAATCACTATCAGAAGAAGAACTTGCTACAAAACCCATCCAGCAATATGTGTTCAAAGTTAAAACAAGGTGGGCTTATTAACAGATTTTTGGGTAATAGCTCGATGAACGAAAGGAAAATAGAGCGGGTTCAGAACTCATATTTAGAAATAGAAAAATTCAAAGTAATAGAAAACTGTTTTTTATCTACAGCTACCCTGCATAACCAACTCAACAACCAATTTTTTTTCCTTCCAGCTCACCCAAGTGCCCAACTGAATTTAATAGATTTCCCTAACTATTTTCTTAACTCAACCACCTATAACTAACTAACCTAACCAATTCCCTTAATAGCCTCTTAACCATTCCAAATAACCTCTAATAGAAAATAGAAACTGATATGTAACAGAATTTCAACAAAACAACTGAAAGCTTACCTATAACCATATTCTAACCTCCCAACTGAACCAGAATGGTATAATAGAAACCCCAACTTCTTCCTAATGGTTTCTAATGGCTAAAACAGATTTTCTTCTAATCTATTAACCACTTTCTAACCAATTATATAACAAAAAAAACTTCCAGAAGAAGGTAGTAATGGAATATAACAGAAAACAGAAGGGGAGAGAGAATATATATTCCTCATGTAAACAAAAGGAAAGGGACTCACCAGAAAAGGAGTGAAAAAAATCTCGCAAAAACCTTCACATCTTCATCATCAAAACACTCTCTCTTTGCAAATGAATCCATATCCTCATCCATTTCTCTACTTCATCTTTTACAATCCACAATAGCCTTCACGTACAACGTCATAAATCTCTATCATTTTTCATCACCATCACCATAACAACCCCTGCAATTTTTCCCATACTACAACACCTCCACACAGCAAAACAGATCCAACACGCCAACAACTTCGATCAACATCAAATCTTCCAAAACCCATTCTCTAGTCCACAACTGTACCACGTATCTCTTCCTATCATCTTCAACTGCTGGTTTCTCAGCGACAACATCTTATGTTTCGTTGATGATGGTATCATCACATCATTGTTTCTGCAACACTCAAGAACGAGTAAACAACAATAACGATATCATCATCCTCTTCTGGTTTCATTTCAAAATCACAAAATTCATGGAGAGGAGGAAGCAGACGAAGTAAAAAGATCAAAAGCAGAAGAAGGGAAAAGGAAATGCCATCCTACCTGGATTTCTCGTGATTCGCCATCGCTGAAAAGCCGTCGGAGCGACTACCGTTGGTAATCGTTGACTCCTTCACTATGCTTCATTTTATACTGCTTTATTTTTATGATCTGTCTCTAGAAACATCTTTTGCAATTTAGGTTTATTAAGAGTCATTAGATGTGGTAAGAATCAGAAGGATTTGAGAACGAGGGTTTCAATTTTTGTTGAATCGGCAAGGGCTGAAAGATATCGGACCGGAGGCGGAGGGGCAGTCGCGACGAATGTTGATAGGTGATTGAGATTCACGGACTCGGGATCAAGAAGTAAGGCGAGGCTGACTCAACGAGGATCTCATGCCGCTAGCATCAGCCGCGACGGCCGTTGATGATGCAGCAGAATATCAAAAGAGAGGAAGAAGGGAGAGTTGAACCCTAGCATCTTTGCTAAACATGGACCAGGGTGAT
This sequence comes from Vicia faba, assembly GCA_948472305.1. Classification (NCBI taxonomy): domain Eukaryota; kingdom Viridiplantae; phylum Streptophyta; class Magnoliopsida; order Fabales; family Fabaceae; genus Vicia; species Vicia faba. The sequence goes on along the minus strand of OX451738.1, from coordinate 199,446,407 downwards.
AGAGGTGTATCATTGGATTGGATTCTACCCGTTGGTATGGTCCCTTGGATTTTTTTTTGTAATTAATAACAAGTTGAAAAAATATTTAAAAAAAGGGTCGGATTGGATCTTGTTATGGGTTGGATCGAATCTCTCTTAGGCCCAGGGGCGTTTTTTGGCAGAAGCAAATAAAATAGCCTTTGTGGGCTCAACAGTATGGGCCTAGGTGCCAGACTTGCTTCAACACCCCCCTGACTTTAACATAACACCCCTTTAAGTTTAATTCTCTTTAAACTTCCATGGCTTTTTTTTTCCTTATTTTTTGTGTGTTTTGTTTTAGAGCTGATGATAAAAAAAATAAAAATAAAAGTCAAGTATAAAAATTTGTTAGATTATTTTTATTGGGTTTTAGGAATTAAATCCCGATTATTTGATTACTTGAAATTTCTAACCTACCTTTGCTTTTGAGGTTGGAATATTATGCAGGATATGCAGATATGCTTGAGTTTTAGATTGTGATTTATTTTCACATCAATAACGCTTCGACACTTATGCTGCGTATTTGATTTCTGACTCTTTTCTTTGTTGGTGCTAGCAGCTCGCGAGATCGTCAGATTTATTTGCTTTTTTGTTTTGCTCTAATGGCTAGTACTTGTTTGGTATATTTTCTTTCTACTTTCCCTTTGCATTTATCGCTTCCTAGGGATCGTGTGAAGAACGATAACATGAGGTTTAGAAATAGGCTAGTATCCCTTTGACTTTTCTTTCCCTTTTGCACTTTTGCATTAAAACGAAAACTTCTTTTTCCTGCAAACTTCAAAATACTTACAAAATTTACTAACGAGAATCATATCTTTGTTAAGTTTGAGAGATGATAAGCGGGTTTCTTCTCGACCTTATTATTCTCTTATTCGAAGCTTTGGTGTGGTTCAAGTCTCAAAGACTTATTTCATGAATAAGTAGAGAAATGGCTAAAATCTCTCTCTTGAGATCAACTAGCTGTTATCTACAAGCAAACACACCAACTAATACAAACTCTTTTGCCTACGGGCTTTTCTTTCAAAACCTTGTCAAAAGAATATGTTAATTCACTTCTGTGCTGACGCGTAAGTCTCCAAAGGTCGAGTTGAGGCAGAAGGCAAAATTAATATTGTTCATTAAAAACACAAACCAATTCAAACCTTTTTTGTGCGCCCAAGCACATTTTCTCCAAACTTTTTTCAAAAGGACATGCTAATTCACTTATGTGCTGACACGTAAGTCTCCAAAGGTCGAGTTGTGGCAGAAGGAGAAATTAAATATTGTTCATTAAAAAATACAAACCAACAAAAAACCTATGAACCGAACTACGGTTGCTCTGATTCCTTAAAAGGGATACGTAGGCATCGGGGTAGGGCCCGAACGAGCACAACTTTTATTTTCCCTACATTCTTTTTTTCCTTTCTTTTGCATTCATTCTCCCTTCAGTAGTATAGTAAACAATAAGCATAAATTAAACACACCCATAAGATAGATAACAAGAGTGGATACCGTAGAGTACTACGGGCGTGTGGGGTGCTAATACCTTCCCCTCGCGTAACAGACTCCCTTACCTGATATCTCGGTCACAAGACCGTGACTTCTCCCTTCTCAGGTTTTCTCGATGTTTACCTTTCCCTTCCTGTCGGATAATAAACGTTTGATGGCGACTTCATTGTTTGATGATTTTCAGCCGGTTGTTTCAGCTGGCGACTTCACTGGGGAAAATAGGTCGACCAAATGCTGGTCCATCCCGGAGACGCTCCTAGCTCTTGCTTTCTCTTTCTTTGGGTGTTTTTATTTATTTATTTATTTATTTATTTTTAACTCTTTCATTTTATCTGTTCATTTGGTATATACTTGAGCATATGTATGCATTACACTTTACTGTCTTCCATATACTGCTGTTGTACTGGATCTGCTTCTTGTTTGGGTGGGGATGTTACTATTGAGGTAAAAGGCCCAGTACCCAGTCCAGAGTGCACTAGGACACCTAGGAATAAAGTGGGGGCATGACGGCTATATGACGTGGTCCGATTAGTGCAGTCATGTCATATACCACGCTATGATGAGGTTAAATTGGAGGTACTTTCATCATGCACGTCTGTGTTGCGATGATTTTACTTTCAAGCGAACCCGTGATTTTCGAGTTACCATTGTCTTACCCTGACCTAGTCTTCACATGTGAGTGGGGAAGGAATTCTTATCACATGTACAATTGGTGACTATATTCAGACGATTACTTTTGGTTATGTCCTGGATTTCTACCAACAATTAGGAGGTTCTCAGATTTATTTTCTGAGGATCCAACTATGATCTTCATGGATTTCTCCCTGTTACGTTTCAGACCTGTAATCTCGGTATCAACAGAATGTGAAGAGGCAGTACAACAAGAATCAGTATCATGGAAGTAGTAACCCCATGATCATTTGCACATACATCATAGCATATTTACTTTTCAAAAAAAAATATATGTCGATAATTAATTCGCATGCTCATTGTCATTTCCAGGATCTCTCTAGGGTTTCCTTTTCCTCTAAAGAATGGCAAATAGCATTGATATCATCCTAAAGACAAAGAGGGATAACTTCAGCTATCAGTTTCGTCCTAGTATTTGGCCCTCTCTTAAAGAGCTCAGAGACCTCATGAATTGTCAACAAGTGGGCATTTTTGGTGAAAGATATGGGAATCTCCTATCTTTATTGGATGCTCGGGTTGACGATAAGGCTGTACATACTTTGTTACAATTTTATGATCTGGAGTTGCGTTCACTGACGATGAACTATCCACGTTCACTGAAGATAGTAAAAAGATAATAAACACTGACGTTCACTGTCGATCTCCTACCAACTTTCACTAAAGGTAGAAAGAGAAAATATTATATTATCTCCGTTCACTGACGATGAACTAACAACATTCACTAAGGGTAGCAAAAAGATAACAAACACCGACATTCACTGTCGATGGTCTACCAACTTTTACTGAAGGTAGAAAGAGAAATAATCATAGCACCTCCGTTCACTGACGATGAACTTTCCATGTTTACTGAAGATAGCAAAAAGATATCAAACATCGATGTTCACTGCCGATGTCCTACCAAATTTCACCGAAGGTAGAAAGAGAAAATATCATATCACCGCCGTTCACTGACGATGAACTACCAACGTTCACTGAGGGTAGCAAAAAGATAACAAACACCTACGTTCACTGTCGATGGTCTACCAACTTTTAGTGAAGGTAGAAAGATAATATCATATCATTTCCGTTCAATGACGATGAACTACCAACGTTCACTGAGGGTAGCAAAAAGATAACAAACACTGATGTTCACTGCCGATGTCCTACCAACTTTCATTGAAGGTAGAAAGAGAAAATATCATATCACCGCCGTTCACTGACGATGAACTATCAACGTTCACTGAAGATAGCAAAAAGATAACAAGTTTACCCAAGATTCTGGTGTTTCGCTTAGAACGGGTCTCAACTTCTTCTTTAACCAAGGCACTCTGCCTGGAAAGGATAATACATAAGTTGTCTCAAATAAAGAGACTTGCTATTTGTGATCGGTGGATCTGGAACTTACTGTTTAACGCGGGTTCGTGAAATGTCGCGGAAGCAAGAGTCGCCACCGTCTTTTATTTTCTCCAATATGGAAAGGACAAAAGCACAGAAAAATTCCTTATTGAGATTAGTTCTCGGTTCGGGAGGTAGATTTATAGAAAGGGAAGGTGTTAGCACCCTTTGTATCCATGGTTATCCATGGGCTCTTAGATACTTGCTCATTTGTGTTTTCAAAATGTTTGTTTACTTTTCAAGGTGAGTGGGTTTGAAAAAGTTTCTTTGAAAGTTTCAGATCGACTCTTGTATCAGTCCTCAAGAGTGTTTGAAAAGTTGTTTTTGAAAGCTTTTTGCAAAGTGTCGGTGTGTGTTGTACCCCAAAATTTTCCCTCCCATATTCTCCAAGATTTGCCAAATCAAAGCTTCAAAATCTCCCCAAGGGTTGCACAGTCAAGGGTCTCCTAAACAGTCAAGATTAGGGTTTTTGTTCTGATCAAGAAAATGATGTTTCCAAAGGTCCAATCAAGTCTCACATGCCTACAAATATTGTCAAGCATCTTCATATCAAGTTTCAAGACATTCAGCTCAAAATTGCACAGTCAAAACCCTAAATTGCACTACAGTCAACTACAGGGGCAAAATGGTCATTTGACAGTCAAAAGTTCAAATTTTTGGTCAACATATCATTTTGAAACCACAAACATCATTTTATCAATGCTTGATCATGATTCTCAAAGCTTGGCTCAAAAATCATCAAAATGCAAAAGTTTCCTTATTTGGACAGTTGAAAAAGTCAACTGTAAATTGACCAGGGCATAACTTTCACATGGATTATCAGAAAAATTCCATCCAAATCTCATTTTGAAGAGGAAGACATTTCCTACAACTCATCTTCATACTTCAAGTCCAAGAAATGCTCTCACAAAAAGTTATCAATTTCAACATTATAGGTCATTTTCAAAAGTCAACAAAAAGGGACTTTAAGTCAAAGGCCGTAACTTGAGATTGGTAAATTAAAATGATATGGGACCAAAGGAATTGGTTAGAGGACTCAAAGACCTTTCCAAAATGTCCAAGAACATGAGCAAAGCTTAAAAATTGAGCAAGTTATGCCTTGTAGAAGTTGGGAAATTTTTGGATATTTTGAAAAGTCAACATTGATTCAAATGACCTAAAATTGCTAATGGGCCCATTTTTCTTCCACAATTCATTGTCCCAAGCATGTGCACGACCACTTGGCCCAAAGGGAAGTATTTCTTCATTTTTTATTTATTTATTTGAATTTTTATTTATAATAATTCATTTAAATCAAATTAAATACATGGAAAATATTTAACCTAAGCTTTACAATCCTTTTTTGCATGAAATCTACTCAATAATTCGTGTATAATTAAATAGGGAAAGATTTGGAGAGAATTGATCATGATTTGTACAAAAACACATGGAAAATATTTGAAAAAAGATCTTGAAAATCAAATCTCCAAAAGCCATGAATGCAAGAGATTTTGATCAGAATTCTTGACCTAATTAGTTCATTACATAAGCCTGAATAGAAACCTAATCAAAAGGACCACGCAGCTGCTCAAAATCTGAAAAGCCAAAACTTGAAATTTGTCAAAAAACTCCATAACTGAAAACCTACTTGCAGGTCGATTCAAGTCTCAAAACCTATTCCATTAGCTTCCTCAAGGATCATAGGACATATTCCAATCAAAAACTAAGCCCCATACTCAGGAAAACGCGAAGTCATCACTGAAATTGGTAGAGAAAATTCCAAAATCGTTTTCCATTATCCATGCATTTTTAACATATTTTGTTGTCGTTTTTGTGTTTAGGATGATGTTTACAAACTAACTGCATAGTTTGATTGAAGTTTCATGCCCAAATGAGGAATCTACCATGAAAGCACATTAGGTTTCCGTGGAAATCAATTTGGGGGTTTTCAAACCTGGAATAATTAGGCCATGAGAGATACATAGTTGGAATCACGAGAGAGAGAGACGATTCTAATGGCCCTAGTCCGAACAATTTATGAATGTTCATGTGCTAATCGCTATTTTCTTGTATGGTGCCTACAGCAACGTTTCAAAACCGTTGCCTATGTCTTTTTTATTTCAGGAAAAATAAGCCAACGAAGAAGACGTTGATGTGTAAGGAGTTGATTGCTTCGTTTGAAAATTCGCGCCAAAAGGATGCTAACGCGTTGTTTTATTTTATATTTATTATTTGTTAGTTAATATACAAAGAAAGCAAGTGGCCTGGTTGGTGGAGCGCGTGAGTGGTGATATTCAGGACCTGGGTTCGATCCCAGGTCCCCACCCTTTCCATATATTTTTTCCCAATTAATATTCCTATGCAGATTTAATGTTGAGGCACACCATACACCTCCAGATCAGGCTTGCCACGTCCATCTCAAGATCAATCATAAGGCTGAGAGTTAGAGAACAGCGTGGACATGAGTCAACACGCCAGCACGTTGCCTGGAAAAGGCAAACGGACCAAGGTTAATGGGCCTGAATTATCAAGAAAAAACCTCCTATTTGGGGTCTGAACCCCCTAGGTTTGCCAATTTATTTTCTTTCTTTATTTCTTTTATTATTATTTATACTTCTTTTTATTATTGTTTTATTAATTAATTTAATATTTTCATAAATATAAAAAACACACAAAAAAAATCAGAAAAGAGGAAAAATATAATAAATATTTTTGTTTTAATATTTCTTGTAAATGAATTTGCATGTAAATTAATTAGTTTTAAATTAGGGTTTAATTTAATATTTTCATAACAAAAATCTAAAAAATGTAGAAATAGGGTTTAATTAATAATTTTTCATCCTTTTTATTTTTCTTTCATAAATGATTAAATAATTAAATATTTTTGTAATTAAATTTGTATATAAAAATTAGGGTTAATTTAGGTTAAAATCCAATGTTCTCTTAAATTAAAAAACAAATAGAATTAGGGTTAGTATTTATTTTTAATTAATTCTTTTTTTCATTAAGATCCTAAAAATCATAAAATACCAAAAAAAAAACAATTTCCTTTCTTTTTTAATTAATTAATTCCATGTAATTTAATTTTGCAAAAGGGTCCAACGCCCTCGTTTCGATTTAATTTTTATTCGCATATTTATTTTATTCCTTTATAATATTTATGTATCTCTCCCAAGGCCATGTAACCTTTTAATTTTCTCGCACTTTTCTTTACTTTATTTCTTTATTTTATGTCAAATCGGGTCCTGGATATAATTTGGCGATGTGGACTCGCGCCTTTTGTAATAGTTTAGAATTTTATCTTTCTCGCAATATTTTAACTGTTAAATCAAGGCATGCAAGAATGAATGACAAAAATAAAAACAAACGCGTAGAACACCAATAACATGACAAAAGACAAAAATAAATGAAAACGACACACGAATCTCACACACCACCCCTAGGGTATGCCTCACTGTTGCCTTGCCTCGAAAGGTGATCGTCGAGTAGAGGATATCTTAGTAAGTCCTCATGATCCGGGAACCTGGCATGAGGGTAGCTTCTAAGGTGTCTTCCCATTGCTCTGGTGATCACCATGTCCCGAACCTCGAATTGACCCGAACACCTCCAACGGTGGTGCTACCTACCTCTCAATGGTGGGATGACACTACTTTAAAGGACATTTACACAGACGAATTCCTTAGGGTAGGTAGGTTCTCATAGATACTTGCTCTAATTTCAAAACAATTCAAAAAAAATACTTTTCACACCAACACCTTTTCAAAAAGCTTTCGAAAGCATTTTTTCAAACACTCTTGAGGACCGATACAAGAGTCGAACTGGAATTTTCAAAGAAACTTTTTAAAACCCACAGTTGAAAAGCAAACAAACCATTTTTGAAAACACAAATGAGCAAGTATCTAAGAGCCCATCGATAACCATGGATAGAAAGGGTGCTAACACCTTCCCTTTCTATAACCTACCTTCCGAACCGAGAGCAATCTCTATAAGGAATTTTTCTGTGCTTTTGTCCTTCCCATTTGGAGAAAATAAAAGACGGTGGCGACTCTTGCTTACCGCGACATTTCGCGAACCAGCGTTAAACAGTCAGTTCCAGATCCACCGATCACAGAACTGGCGACTCTGCTGGGGACTTAACTTAAAGTGAGGTGTACCTTAGGGTTAGTTCATAACTGTGTTTTCAATTGTATTTACTTGTCTGCTTTAAATTTGTGGGTTGCATGGGAGTTACATAGATCCTAACCCGGATCTGGGGATACCCTGTTTAGGTAGCATAAGCTGTGAGGGACCTGTCCGACGTATACCGACATGGGTGAAGCAGTGGCTACGTTGGTGTGGCGCCTTGGTCTGTACCGATATCCCTCGTGTTGAAACGGGGAGAATATGGGTCTTCCAAGGAGTCATTAAGCACCAACAGACCTTAGAACCTTAAATGACCCAACTTGGCCATTAGAACAGTAGCAGTATGCTACGCCCATTGAGGCTAAACTCTCGTGATTGTTCTGGCCGCAAGAAAAGATTGCGATGCTGGAGTTATGACCGATTGAGGGTAGTCAATGATATTGGGATCCTCTAAGAACCCGGTTACTTTGATAGGACAGGTATGAACCAACAAACTGAAAGAGGGTAATACCTAGACCTCATGCTGGCCTAAAACTCTAAGGGCTTCTCTTGTGTGACTTGTGTGCCTTCGTACTTGACTAATTGCATGCTTGTTATCTATCTGACACATGGACTACTTACAGGTTTTGTTCATAGTCCTTAATTGGGACTCATAACAGGGTTTGCTAAGTTTCTTGCAGGTTTTGTTAATAGTCCTTAATTGGGACTCATGACAGGTTTTACTTGAGTTTCTTGCAGGTTTTGTTCATAGTCCTTAATTGGGACTCAAAACAGGGTTTGCTAAGTTTCTTGCAGGTTTTGTTAATAGTCCTTAATTGGGACTCATAACAGGGTTTGCTAAGTTTCTTGCAGGTTTTGTTAATAGTCCTTAATTGGGACTCATGACAGGTTTTACTTGAGTTTCTTGCAGGTTTTGGTTTGCAGTCCTTAATTTGGACTCATAACAGGGTTACCTGCATTACCCCATGCATAGCATAACATCATACCATTGCATACATCCTAACCCATTTCAAGGATCTCAAGGGCTTGTGATGCAGGTCACGGTGAATCAACTATCCCAGCAAGGGGCAAAGAGGATTTATTTTCCTATAGACAAAGTTGTCAGAGGCTATGACCCACTTGATATGGTGAGCTCTGACTCTTGAAGAAGGTTCCCTTAACCAAGGTTGTTTGGAAATCAAAACCAGACATGATGACTAAAGTCAGGGGCTATGACCCACTTGATATGGTGAGCCTTTGACCCTTTGAAGAAGGACTCTCAACAACATGCAGTTCCTTCAATCAAACTACCGGACCCGAGTTCTAACAAATTTTCTTGTTTACCCCGCGGGATCCTTGAAAACATTGCATGCATGTCATACACATCATTACATAACAGGTATCTTTGTTGCAGGTCACTTACCTTTCTCGCTGTTTATTTCAGCAATGGCCTTCCAACCAGATAACCAGGACTGTCTTGCTCAAGAGACTCGGTTCGGGGAAATCCTCCTGAATCTATCCAAGGGGCAGGAAGAGCTAAGGACACTTCTCATGGAGACCTTTGTTAGAAACAGTGCTGAGGGTGAAAGGCTGAAACACCTACAAGCTGAGGTGGATGCATTGAAAGCCCAGATGCTGGGGCAGGTGACTGCTATTCAAGGGTTAGCTCAAAGACAAGACGAGCTCTGGTTTCTCATCAACCAACTGCTTCAGGGTAACCAGCTGGGGCAAAAGTCTAAGGGTAAAAAGCCAGTCATCGTTCGACCACCTTTGAGACAAAGAGGCAAGGAGAGAGCTCCCCAAACGGCTCCAGTGTCACAAATTCAACATCGCAACCAACAAAAGAGCGAGAGAAGGCAGTTCACTCGGCTCAACATGACCTTATCCCAGATATTGCCACAGTTGCTGGAGACCAAGCTGGTAACTCTAAAAGAGGCCCCGAAGTTTCAAAATACAACGTCACCAAAGTATAACCCCAACGCTCGCTGCGCTTATCATTCTGATAGCCCGGGGCATGCTACAGAGGATTGTTGGGCTTTGAAGAATAAGATTCAGGACCTGATTGATGAAGGAGCACTGGAATTCACACAAGATGGTTAGGCTGAATTTTTCTACCATCCCTCCAAGGCTCACCATTTGAAGTGACAAGCTCTGAGATTAGGAAACTTTTGTTCATTCGAATGTTCAAGTTGTGTTGTGCTTTGATTGTTCAAACATTTACTCATGTTAAACATTGTTATTTCATTAATGCATCGCATATGTCTGTTCTGAAGCAATATATTCGTATTCACTATACGCAAATTATTTTCATATTTTTTCTGATGTCAACTCTCGATTGAAAATTCTAAGCCTCTTGAGGGAGGATGACGAAAACGATACCATAATCTACAGTATGCTTTTGAACAGACCCCGCTGATGAAGTACAGGCATTGTTTCAATCCCTAAACACTGGAGTTATAAGGATGATAATCCCTCGTCAACCCCTCTGAGCCAAAGAAGTAGGAGTTTTTTTCGAAAATTAAAACCCTTAATCATAACCTGGGGCAGGGTAGTTCTCTCAGTTGATCCAAGTGTACAATGAATGGCACCAAAGAAGTCCTTACAAAGAAAGACAGTGATGGTACCGAACAATCATAAGGACAGGCAGTCATTATCAAAAAAAAATCATAAATAAACACCCATTAAGTCAAAACCCATGAAGGAGACTTACAAAACTGGGGCATCCCGCTGACTATAACTCCAAAAGGAAACAGTTCAGGCAAAAAAAGAAAAGAAAGGGATAACAAAAATCAGACAAGAAAGAGGTCCTACAAACCCTCAACAAAAATGACTACCTATTCGAAATAAATTGTCAACATCCGAACCATCACCGGAAAATCAGAGCAAAGACTCAAACAAGGTCTAACTTATGATCAACTGAGTTTAGGTTTGGAGAACATCACGAAGAGCGGGTGGGTACAAATAAAATTTGAGCCTTTATCCTTTGTTTCTTAAACCGTGAACCAGGCCACGTTATAACCCTTAAAAGTCCTAGCTGAAGCATGGGTTAGTTCGAAAGCATACTGTTACGAAAAGGTATCCTGACTCCTTAAGGCCTACGGTAAATACGGAGTTGACATCACGTTTTACAAACATTCATTTGTTTTATGAAAAAAAAGAATGCATTTTCAAAATCTTCAAGACAGACATAGGCTTTGCATTTTCAACATAACTTTGTTTGCATATGACTTTTTGTTTGAACAGCATAAAAGTTCGCACGACGAATGCCTAATGAACAGAAGTACCTCCAATCAAGGGGCAGACATGACTATTGTCTATTATCTGGGGAAGTTGAGTCAAGATTCGGAGAATCTCTCAAAGGCCAAATAGCCTGGGGACAAATATCCGCCTGAGTCACTTGGGGCATTCCAACGACGAATCTGACCTGATCAAACACCTTCTGGTGGCATGACAAAACACTTCTAACAGGGGCACCTCCCTACATCCTGAAAGCATGGACATAGTCGGAAAAAATACTACGCATCATCAAAGACCCGCTAGGTTGACATACCTAGGCAAAAATAAGGGCTTCCCGGCGAACCAAAAGGGTTCGGGCAAAATAAGGGATGAAATGAAAAAATCTGTACACCCGGCAAGTCGAAAATCTGAAAAGGCGGCTTGGGCAAAAATGGGTATCCCGGTGGACTGAAAACCCGAAAGGGCAGTCAAGGCAAAAGTAAGGGATCAAAAGCGTACGACTATGTCCCGGCATCTCGTCACTGGCCTATCAGAAGAAGAGTTTGTCCGTCAACAACTATCAGCACCTCACAGGTCTTCCTCTCCAATATCAGAAACAGGGGCAATAAAGAGTTGTCTCAGCAATCTAATTGTTTTGTCCTCCAAGGTATCAAGGTGAGCTCAGCTGAAAAACATAACCAGATATCCTAATTCCCCAGAGAGTAAGTCAGCAGTCAGTACACTCTCTCTAAGCTATATTATCAAGTCTTAAGGAAGTTGGGTATACTCCAGTGGATCCCAACATCTCCCCAGTGGCATACATATCCATAATAAGCATCCCCGACAGTCTTGGTCTAAAGATTGTTCCCCGGCGGCATATCAAATATTCAAAGGAATCACTTCCCCCGCAGCCAAAACTTCCCCAGGAAAGTCCAATCTAGTTCCCCAGGAAAATTGGAATTCATCTCCCCCAAGCAGTAAGCTTATCCCCAGTAAATTCTGGAAGCTTATCCTCGCAGAGCACGAACGCGTCGTCCGGCTTCATTCAAAGAGTTATTTCCTTAACAGGATATAACTGGGTTATCCTCAGCCAAAATCCATGGAAAGAGCATCCTCGACGAAATTCTCTTACCCCCAGCGAAGTCTATCAACACTTCCAATACAACAAGGATATCCCCAGCAAGTAATTATCAACTCAGCAAAGCATCTCTCTCCCCACAGAGTATTTCTCCCCAGCATGGTCGCTAGAGTACTTTCCTCCCCGCAGAGTTATTCCACTCGCCAAGTTTATTCCCCAACGGAGTCATCTTCTCCTACCGGTATTCTTGCAATTATCATCCCCGGCGGAAGCAAAATCTATTCTTCAACATCATCCCAGGATATGACTTCCCGGCACCCGTCAAGGATTTACTTTCCTAGACGAAAACATACATTCACAAAACATCACATACATCATTATAGCATGCATAGATGCATTATATCATACAAATCTCGTTTATGTTGAGAACATCATTGCTTGATCCATATCATGCATTGCATATGACTGACCTTTACCTTTCAGGAAAGATTCAGCTAAATTCTCAATCATATTTCAAGACCTAGACCGGTTCAGTTAATCGACTCCAAAGATTTCTTATCCAGTCCAAGGCCTTCTCTAGTCCAGCTAAATCGACTCCCAACAGATTTTTCTGATGAAGACTCAGTAGAAGTTATTAGGTTTTTCTTTCAGGTTATAATTTCCTATGGTTCTCTCCCCGACGGTGCGTGAGATGTAATTCCCTTTCAGGTTATAATTTCCTATGGTTCTCTCCCCGACGGTGCGTGAGATGTAATTCCCTTTCAGGTTATAATTTCCTATGTTTCTCTCCCCGACGGTGCGTGAGATGTAATTCCCTTTCAGGTTATAATTTCCTATGGTTCTCTCCCCGACGGTGCGTGAGATGTAATTCCCTTTCAGGTTATAATTTCCTATGGTTCCCTCCCCGATGGTGCGTGAGATGTAATTCCCTTTCAGGTTATAATTTCCTATGGTTCTCTCCCCGACGGTGCGTGAGATGTAATTCCCTTTCAGGTTATAATTTCCTATGGTTCTCTCCCCGACGGTGCGTGAGATGTAATTCCCTTTCAGGTTATAATTTCCTATGGTTCTCTCCCCGACGGTGCGTGAGATGTAATTCCCTTTCAGGTTATAATTTCCTATGGTTCTCTCCCCGACGGTGCGTGAGATGTAATTCCCTTTCAGGTTATAATTTCCTATGGTTCTCTCCCCGACGGTGCGTGAGATGTAATTCCCTTTCAGATTATAATTTCCTATGGTTCTCTCCCCGACGGTGCGTGAGATGTAATTCCCTTTCAGGTTATAATTTCCTATGGTTCTCTCCCCGACGGTGCGTGAGATGTAATTCCCTTTCAGGTTATAATTTCCTATGGTTCTCTCCCCGACGGTGCGTGAGATGTAATTCCCTTTCAGGTTATAATTTCCTATGGTTCTCTCCCCGACGGTGCGTGAGATGTAATTCCCTTTCAGATTATAATTTCCTATGGTTCTCTCCCCGACGGTGCGTGAGATGTAATTCCCTTTCAGGTTATAATTTCCTATGGTTCTCTCCCCGACGGTGCGTGAGATGTAATTCCCTTTCAGATTATAATTTCCTATGGTTCTCTCCCCGACGGTGCGTGAGATGTAATTCCCTTTCAGGTTATAATTTCCTATGGTTCTCTCCTCGATGGTGCGTGAGATGTAATTCCCTTTCAGATTATAATTGCCTATGGTTCTCTTCCCGATCCTGCGAAGATGGTAATTCCCACCAAGATTTTCTCAACGAGCGTTGAAGTGAAAGTCACCCAAGGTTCTCTTACCGTTCATGCTGAGGTAGTAACCATCCCTGGTTCATTCATCACCGTTTGAAGCTCCAGATCCAGCTCCTGTAACCAGTCAGGACGCATTTATACAAAGCATCTGAAAACCAGCTCCTGCAATGTGTCAGGTACTCATTTTTCTTTTGCAGGTATGCAGATTCTCGCTAAGGAATCTCTTACGCAATCAACATCCAGATGGCATCTATAAGCCCATCATCCTATCCATCAATCTCCAAATGGCATCTATAAGCCCATTCCCATCACACTGCAACTATGTGAGCGCAAATTTCTGGGCACTCTAGTGTTCAATCATCTTCTACCCTCGGATTACGAAAGGCACGTCAGCCAATCTGCATCCTCAGGTCTAAGAAGATTGAACAGGGGCAACTGTTGTACCCCAAAATTTGCCCTCCCATATTCTCCAAGATTTGCCAAATCAAAGCTTCAAAATCTCCCAAAGGGTTGCACAGTCAAGGGTCTCCTAAACAGTCAAGATTAGGGTTTTTGTTCTGATCAAGAAAATGAAGTTTCCAAAAGTCCAATCAAGTCTCACATGCCTAAAAATATGGTCAAGCATCTTCATATCAAGTTTCAAGACATTCAGCTCAAAATTGCACAGTCAAAACCCTAAATTGCACTACAGTCAACTGCAGGGGCAAAATGGTCATTTGACAGTCAAAAGTTCAAATTTTTGGTCAACATATCATTTTGAAACCACAAACATCATTTGATCAATGCTTGATCATGATTCTCAAAGATTGGCTCAAAAATCATCAAAATGCAAAAGCTTCCTTATTTGGACAGTTGAAAAAGTCAACTGTAAATTGACCAGGGCATAACTTTCACATGGATTATCAGAAAAATTCCATCCAAAGCTCATTTTGAAGAGAAAGACATTTCCTACAACTCATCTTCATACTTCAAGTCCAAGAAATGCTCTCACAAAAAGTTATCAATTTCAACATTATAGGTCATTTTCAAAAGTCAACAAAAAGGGACTTTAAGTCAAAGGCCATAACTTGAGATTGGTAAATCAAAATGACATGGGACCAAAAGCATTGGTTAGAGGACTCAAATAACTTTCCAAAATGTCCAAGAACATGAGCAAAGCTTAAAAATTGAGCAAGTTATGCCTTGTAGAAGTTGGGAAATTTTTGGATATTTTGAAAAGTCAACATTGATTCAAATGACCTAAAATTGCTAATGGGCCCATTTTTCTTCCACAATTCATTGTCCCAAGCATGTGCACGACCACTTGGCCCAAAGGGAAGTATTTCTTCATTTTTTATTTATTTATTTGAATTTTTATTTATAATAATTCATTTAAATCAAATTAAATACATGGAAAATATTTAACCTAAGCTTTACAATCCTTTTTTGCATGAAATCTACTCAATAATTCGTGTATAATTAAATAGGGAAAGATTTGGAGAGAATTGATCATGATTTGTACAAAAACACATGGAAAATATTTGAAAAAAGATCTTGAAAATCAAATCTCCAAAAGCCATGAATGCAAGAGATTTTGATCAGAATTCTTGACCTAATTGGTTCATTACATAAGCCTGAATAGAAACCTAATCAAAAGGACCACGCAGCTGCTCAAAATCTGAAAAGCCAAAACTTGAAATTTGTCAAAAAACTCCATAACTGAAAACCTACTTGCAGGTCGATTCAAGTCTCAAAACCTATTCCATTAGCTTCCTCAAGGATCATTGGACATATTCCAATCAAAAACTAAGCCCCATACTCAGGAAAACGCGAAGTCATCACTGAAATTGGTAGAGAAAATTCCAAAATCGTTTTCCATTATCCATGCATTTTTAACATATTTTGTTGTCGTTTTTGTGTTTAGAATGATGTTTACAAACTAACTGCATAGTTTGATTGAAGTTTCATGCCTAAATGAGGAATCTACCATGAAAGCACATTAGGTTTCCGTGGAAATCAATTTGGGGGTTTTCAAACCTGGAATAATTAGGCCATGAGAGATACATAGTTGGAATCACGAGAGAGAGACGATTCTAATGGCCCTAGTCCGAACAATTTATGAATGTTCATGTGCTAATCGCTATTTTCTTGTATGGTGCCTACAGCAACGTTTCAAAACCGTTGCCTATGTCTTTTTTATTTCAGGAAAAATAAGCCAACGAAGAAGACGCTGATGTGTAAGGAGTTGATTGCTTCGTTTGAAAATTCGCGCCAAAAGGATGCTAACGCGTTGTTTTATTTTATATTTATTATTTGTTAGTTAATATACAAAGAAAGCAAGTGGCCTGGTTGGTGGAGCGCGTGAGTGGTGATATTCAGGACCTGGGTTCGATCCCAGGTCCCCAGCCTTTCCATATATTTTTTCCCAATTAATATTCCTATGCAGATTTAATGTTGAGGCACACCATACACCTCCAGATCAGGCTTGCCACGTCCATCTCAAGATCAATCATAAGGCTGAGAGTTAGAGAACAGCGTGGACATGAGTCAACACGCCAGCACGTTGCCTGGAAAAGTCAAACGGACCAAGGTTAATGGGCCTGAATTATCAAGAAAAAACCTCCTATTTGGGGTCTGAACCCCCTAGGTTTGCCAATTTATTTTCTTTCTTTATTTCTTTTATTATTATTTATACTTCTTTTTATTATTGTTTTATTAATTAATTTAATATTTTCATAAATATAAAAAACACACAAAAAATCAGAAAAGAGGAAATATATAATAAATATTTTTGTTTTAATATTTCTTGTAAATGAATTTGCATGTAAATTAATTAGTTTTAAATTAGGGTTTAATTTAATATTTTCATAACAAAAATCTAAAAAATGTAGAAATAGGGTTTAATTAATAATTTTTCATCCTTTTTATTTTTCTTTCATAAATGATTAAATAATTAAATATTTTTGTAATTAAATTTGTATATAAAAATTAGGGTTAATTTAGGTTAAAATCCAATGTTTTCTTAAATTAAAAAACAAATAGAATTAGGGTTAGTATTTATTTTTAATTAATTCTTTTTTTCATTAAGATCCTAAAAATCATAAAATACCAAAAAAAAAACAATTTCCTTTCTTTTTTAATTAATTAATTCCATGTAATTTAATTTTGCAAAAGGGTCCAACGCCCTCGTTTCGATTTAATTTTTATTCGCATATTTATTTTATTCCTTTATAATATTTATGTATCTCTCCCAAGGCCATGTAACCTTTTAATTTTCTCGCACTTTTCTTTACTTTATTTCTTTATTTTATGTCAAATCGGGTCCTGGATATAATTTGGCGATGTGGACTCGCGCCTTTTGTAATAGTTTAGAATTTTATCTTTCTCGCAATATTTTAACTGTTAAATCAAGGCATGCAAGAATGAATGACAAAAATAAAAACAAACGCGTAGAACACCAATAACATGACAAAAGACAAAAATAAATGAAAACGACACACGAATCTCACACACCACCCCTAGGGTACGCCTCACTGTTGCCTTGCCTCGAAAGGTGATCGTCGAGTAGAGGATGTCTTAGTAAGTCCTCATGATCCGGGAACCTGGCATGAGGGTAGCTTCTAAGGTGTCTTCCCATTGCTCTGGTGATCACCATGTCCCGAACCTCGAATTGACCCGAACACCTCCAACGGTGGTACTACCTACCTCTCAATGGTGGGATGGCACTACTTTAAAGGACATTTACACAGACGAATTCCTTAGGGTAGGTAGGTTCTCATAGATACTTGCTCTAATTTCAAAACAATTCAAAAAAATACTTTTCACACCAACACCTTTTCAAAAAGCTTTCGAAAGCATTTTTTCAAACACTCTTGAGGACCGATACAAGAGTCGAACTGGAATTTTCAAAGAAACTTTTTAAAACCCACAGTTGAAAAGCAAACAAACCATTTTTGAAAACACAAATGAGCAAGTATCTAAGAGCCCATGGATAACCATGGATAGAAAGGGTGCTAACACCTTCCCTTTCTATAACCTACCTCCCGAACCGAGAGCAATCTCTATAAGGAATTTTTCTGTGCTTTTGTCCTTCCCATTTGGAGAAAATAAAAGACGGTGGCGACTCTTGCTTACCGCGACATTTCGCGAACCAGCGTTAAACAGTCTGTTCCAGATCCACCGATCAGTGTGAAAAGAAGTTTTTGATTTGTTTTTTTTTTGAATTAGAGAAAGTATCTACGAGTCATCTACCTACCCTAAGGAATTAGCCTGTGTAAATGTCCTTAAGGCAGTGCCATCCCACCATTGAGGGGTAGGTAGCACCACCGTTGGAGGTGTTCGGGTCAATTCGAGGGTTAGGGACGGTGTGGTCACCAGAGCAATAGGAGGATACCTTAGAAGCTACCCCCATGCCATGTTCATGGACATGAGGACTTACTAAAACGTCCTCTACTTGACGACCACGTTTCGAGGGGCAAGGCAACAGTGAGGCGTACCCTAGGGGTGGTGTGTGAATTGTGTGTCATTTTCAGTTATATTTTTTCTTGTTCATGCATTGGTGATCTACGCATTGTTTTTATTTTTGGCATACATTCTTTCATGTAATAATTAGCAGTTATAAAGTGCGGAAATCAAAATGCGGAAAGATAAAAGTTCTACGCTATTACAAGGCGCGGGTCTACATCGCCAAATTAAACCAAGACCCGATTTGAATAAATAAAATGCGGAAAGTAAAGGTCCTAATTATCTATTACAAGGCTTTGGGATAAATACATTATATTCACAAAAGAAATAAAATATAAATGCGCGAAAAGAATTAAGAATCGAGAGTGCGAGGGCGTTGGACCCTTTAAAGGAATTAAATATGAAATTAGAAGTGAATTAATGATTAAAGAAAAAGAAGTTATTTTTTATGTTTTTTTGGATTTATGAAATTAAAGAGAATTAAATTGGAATTAAAAGTTAAATAAAACCCTAGTTCTAATTGTTTTTAATTTATTAAAAAAAATGTTTAAGTTTGACCTAATTTAACCTAGTTATTTAATGATAAGTTTACTTTACAAAATAATTAAGAATTAATAATAATGAAAAAAAGAATAAAAGTATTAAAACCCTAATTTCTACACTTTTTAGTTTAAAAAAAAATTAGAATTAAACCTAAAATTAAACTAATTAATTATTAGAATTTTATTTACAAAATATTGATGAATAAAAAATAAATAAACATATTTTTATTTTTTTATAGTTTCTGATTTTTATGTATTTTTATATGAAAATTAATTATTTGAAGTAAATTAAATAAAATAAAAAAGAGATCAAAAGAATTAAAAAATAGAAAAGAAAAGAAAAGAGATTAAAAGATATGCAAACATTGGGGGGTGTCTGCCAAATTTGGAGGCTTTTTGCAAGCAATCTGGCCCATGAAATGCAAGCCCATGTTGACTTTCCTGACTTGTGTGTGGAGGTGTTGACCGGTGTCCATGGTGGACTATCCATCCTGGCCTTTGGATTGGAGTTGTTAGGCGCGTGGCAAGCAGAGATCTGGAGTTGCATGGTGATCCCTTGATGAAGCACTGCATAGAAGCATGTTAAGGCAAAATATATTAAATAAGTGGGGGACCTGGGAATCGAACCCAGGCCCCTGCGTTTACCGTGCCAATGCTTTGCCAACTGTGCTGTTTGTGCATTTTGATATTATAATGGAACATAAAATTTATAATGAGAACATAAAGTTAATGATATAAAACACTAAAAAACCGCGCCAGATTTAAATACTCCACTCATGTTCTGCCACGCCTGCATCATCTTCTTCTTTCTACCTGTAAAAGAAACCAAATAGCGGGGGTTTTAAACCCCCACTAACCACAATATGCAAAAATAGCGAATAGCTCATGGGCAATGATAAATTGGGCGCGAGGTGATGATTGTGTTCGTATGAAGGTCACGAGTCCAATGGTGTTGGTCTTATGGCTTAATTTTTTCCCAGGAAAGAAACCCCAATTTCACACCTCTGAAACCCTAGGCAGCTTCCATGGTGGATTCGTGTACAAAGCTTAAAAGTTCAATCAAATAATGCCAACAGCTTTAGAATGCTCATGTTAGTGTAAAACAACAGTTAAAAGACATTAATCATGCATATAAAATGGAATACGATTATCAATTTTTTCAAGAAAAGTGGAACACGGTTATACCAATTCTTGAGGTTAGGGGACGTGATTTTGATTGAGAAAGCTTCTTGGTTGTCTCAGCAAGCCTTTGGAATGGTTCTTTTGCTTTTTAACACACTCTAGCTATGAAATCAGTTGTGGCTTTTTTTGTGAAAAAATACAAGTTTGATTCTCTATTCTCAGCGCAGCTTCCTTGTTCTTGTGATTAGGGTTGCATTGTGTATATGTATGTGAATGTTTTAGGTCAACAAAACAAGCCCAACATCCAAGTTTTAATGCCTTTCAATATTTGTGATCTTCCTTGATTTTTTTCAATCTTTTTGTCATGAAGAACATGCCAATCATGGAAGATTTGCCTTTTTTGGACATGAAACGAATTGCCACCTTGCATTAGTTGGATTTGCTGCATCAAAAAGATTTAAAAGCATCATTTTGTATTTTTCTCATATTTAATTTTAATTAAATGAATTAATAGATTTAAAAATTCAATTAATAAATTAAAAATAAGAAAATAACTCCCCTTTGGGTCAATGGGTCGTGCATAGCCTTTGGGTAATGTTTCATGGAAGAAATTGAGGCCCATTAGCAATTTTGAGGCATTTGAAGCAAAGTTGACTTTTCAAAATTCCCAAAAATTGCCCAACTTCCACAAGGCATATCTTGCTCAAACTTTAAGCTTTGATCATGTTCTTGGACATTTTGGAAAGGTATTGAAGTCCTCTAACCAATGCCTTTGGTCCCATGTCATTTTGATTTACCAATTTCAAGTTATGGTCTTTGACTTAAAGTGCCTTTTTGTTGACTTTTGAAAATGACCTATAATGTTGAGATTGATAACTTTTTGTGAGAGAATTTCTTGGACTTGAAGTGTGAAGAGGAGTTGTAGGAAATGTCCTTCTCTTCAAAATGAGCTTTGGATGGAATTTTTCTGATAAACCATGTGGAAGTTATGCCTTGGTCAATTTGCAGTTGACTTTTTCAACTGTTCAAAAATAGAAACTTTTGCATCTTGAGACTTTTTGAGCCATGCCTTGAAAATCATGATCAATAATTGATCAAATGATGTTTGTGGCTTCAACATAAGATGTTGACCAAAAATTTTGACTTTTGATTGTCAAATGACCATTTTGCCCCTATAGTTGACTGTTGAGCAATTAGGGTTTTTAACTGTGAAATTTTGTGCTGCAAGTCCTGAAACTTGACATATGGATGCTTGACAATGTTTATAGGCATGTGGGACTTGTTTGGACCCTTGAAAACTTCAATTTCTTTGCCAGAACCAAAACCCTAATTTTTGACTGTTAGGAGGCAATTGGACTGTGCAACCCTTGGGAGATTTTGAAGCATGCTCTTAGCAAATCTTGGAGAATATGGGAGGGCAAATTTTGGGGTACAATAGTTGCCCCTGTTCAATCTTCTTAGACCTGAGGATGTAGATTGGCTGACGTGCCTTTCATAATCTGAAGGTGGAAGATGATTGAACACTAGAGTGCCCAGAAATTTGCGCTCACATAGTAGCAGTGTGCTGGTGGGAATGGGCTTACAGATGCCATTTGGAGATTGATGGATAGGAAGATGGGCTTATAGATGCCATGTTGAGAGGTGATGGATAGGTGGATGGGCTTATGGATGTCATCTGGGTGTCGATCGCGTAAGAGATTCCTTAGCGAGAACTTGCGTACCTGAAAAAGAAAATGATTACCTGGCCTGTTACAGGAGCGGTCTTCAAACTCTTAGTGTAGACACACCCTGGTTGGTTACAGGAATCGGGTCTGGAGCTTCAGACGGTGATGAATGAGTCAGGGATGGTTACTACCTCAACAGTAACGATGAGAGAACCTGGGGCGATTACTACCTCAACAATAACGATGAGAGAACCTGGGGAGATTACTACCTCAACAGTAACGCTTGAGAAAACCTGGGGTGATTACTACCTCAACAGTGACGATGAGAGAATCTGGGGCGATTACTACCTCAACAGTAACGATGAGAGAATCTGGGGCGATTACTACCTCAACAGTAACGATGAGAGAATCTTGGATGTCTTCTACTGAGTCTTCATCAAGAAAATCTTTAGGAATCGATTTAACTGGACTAGAGAAGGCCTTTGACTGGATAAGAATTAGAAAAATCTTTAGGAGTCGATTTAACTGAACCAGGCAAGGTCTTGGAATCTTCAACTGGATAAGAATCAGGGAGATCTTAGGGTCGATCTGACTGAACCAGAGGAGGCCTTTGACGGGATAAGAATCAGGAAAATCTTTAGGAGTCGACTTAACTGAACCGGACAAGGTCTTGGAATCTTCAATTGGATAAGAATCAGGGAGATCTTAGGGTCGATCTGACTGAACCAGAGGAGGCCTTTGACGAGATAAGAATCAGGAAAATCTTTAGGAGTCGATTTAACTGAACCGGCCAAGGTCTTGGAATCTTCAACTGGATAAGAATCGGGGAGATCTTAGGGTCGATCTGACTGAACCAGAGAAGGCCTTTGACTGGATAAGAATCAGAAAAATCTTTAGGAATCGATTTAACTGAACCGGACAAGGTCTTGAAATCTTCAACTGGATAAGAATCAGGGAGATCTTAGTGTCGATCTGACTGAACCAGAGAAGGTCTTGAAATTAGCTGAGAACTTAACTGGATCTTTCCTGAAAGGTAAAGGTCAGTCATATGCAATGCATGATATGGATCAAGCAATGATGTTCTCAATGTAAATGAGATTGTACGATATGATGCATATGTGCATGCTATAATGTATAGAAATGTGATGTTTATGAATGTATGTTTTTATCCAGGAAAGTAAATCCTTGACGGGTGCCGGGAAGTCACATCCTAGGCTGATGTTGGAGAATAGTGCTTGGTTGTTTCCGCTGGGGATGATAGTTGCAAGAATACCGGTAGGAGAAGGTAACTCCGTTGGGGAATAAACTTGGCGAATGGATTACTCTGCAGGGAGAAATTACTCTAGCGACCTTGCTGGAGAACCATACTCCGTGGGAAGAGAGGTACTTTGCTGAGATGTTTGATGATAACTTTGCTGGGGATACCGTTGTTATGTTATGTTGAAGGAATTGATAGACTCCACTGGGGATGGGAAGACTTCGCCGAGGACGATCTTTCCGTGGCTTTTGGATGAGGATAACCCAGTTATATCCTGGTAGGGAAATAAACTTTGAATAAAGCCGGGGGACGCGTTCGTGCTCTTCGAGGGATAAGCTTCCAGAATCTACTGGGGATAAGCTTCGTGCTGGGGAGATAGATTGAACTTTCCTGAGGAAACTTATGGACTGGACTCTCCTGGGGAAATTTTGAGATGTTGCATTGGGGAATCGGCTCCACCGAATGTATGATATACCGCCGGGGAACAATCTTAGATCAAGACTTCCGGGGATGCTTGTTAAGAATATTCGTATGATGTGCTGGGGAATGTTGAGATCTGCGGGGGATAATCCAACTTCCATAGGGCTGACTGCAGGCTAACTCTGCTTGGGGAGAGTATGTGTAAGGTTGCCTGATGATGAGCTCGTGTAAAACTGCATCTTTGGAGGGAGGAAACCGGTGTAGGGTTTACTGACAATGAGTCTGTATAAGACTGTATCTAGAGCTGAGAAGGAAACCTGTGTAGGGTTTACTGATGACGAGTCCGTGTAAAACTGCATCCTTGAAAATAGGGAACCTGTGTAGGGTTTCTGGGTGACGAGTCCGTGTAAAACTGCATCCTTAAAAATAGAGAACCTGTGTAGGGTTTCTGGGTGACGAGTCCGTGTAAAACTACATCTGGAGTTTTGAGAAGGAATCCTGTGTAGGGTTTACTGATGACGAGTCCGTGTAAAACTACGTCTGGAAAGAGATAACCTGTGTAGGGTTACTTCGGGATAAGTTCGTGTAAAACTTCTGGAGGAACCGGGGTAAGGTTACTTCGGGATAAGTCCGTGTAAGACTTCTTGATGAACCAGGGTAAGGTTATCTTTGAGGTAAGTCCGTGTAAGACTTTTGGAGGAACCGGGGTAAGGTTACTTCGGGATAAGTCCGTGTAAGACTTCTTGATGAACCGGGGTAAGGTTATCTGGAGGTAAGTTCGTGTAAAACTTGAGATAAATCCGTGTAAGACTTTAGGAGGACCCGGTGTAGGGTCACCTGATGATGAGCCCGTGTAAAACTTCATCTAAAAGAAACGGAACCGGTGTAGGGTTGCCTGAGGATGAGTCCGTGTAAGACTTTGTCTGAAAGTTGAGAAGGAACCGGTGTAGGGTTGCCTGATGATGATCAAGTGGATGATTGTCCTGTTTGGTTTTGGACATTAACCCCCGATCAGTCGTCCACTGATTTTTTCTTGGCTTGTTACCAATGTTGATCTGGAATTTGTAAAGGTAGATGGTAATCATCTTTATATTAACCTTTCCTCGGTACTTTGGTTGACAGAGCAACTGGATTGCCTGGACGACTCATTATTGCCCCTGTTTCTGAGGTGAGGGGAAAAGGTACTCTGTGGAGGTGCTGGATGACTGCCGATTGACAAATCTTCCCTTTGGTAGGCAAGTGACGAGATGCCGGGACATAGTCGTATGCTCTTGATCCCTAACTTTTGCCTGGACTGCCCTTTCGGGTTTTCAGTCCACCGGAATACCCATTTTTGCCCAAGCCGCCTTTTCAGGTTTTCGACTTGCCGGGTGTACAAATTTTTATTTTCCATCCCTTATTTTTGCCCGAACCCTTTTGGTTCGCCGGGAAGCCCTTATTTTTTCCTAGGCATGTCAACCTAGCGGGTCTTTTATCGTGCGTAGTATTTTTTTCGACTATGTCCACGCTCTCAGAATGTAGGGAGATGCCCCTGTTGATAGTGTTGTGTTGCCCTGCTACCAGCAGATGTTTGATTAGGCAAGATTCGTTGCTGGAATGCCCCAAGTGACTCAGGCGGAGATTTGCCCCAAGCTGGTTGGCCTTGAGAGATTCCTCGAATCTTGACTGGACTGCCCCAGATGATGGACACTGATCATGCCATGCCCCTTGATTGGAAGTGTTTCTTCCACTTGAGGTGACCTCTTTGTTGAGAGGACTTTTGTTTATTAGATATTTGTCGTGCAAATTTCTCTGCTGTTCAAACAAATAGTCATATGCAAACAAGGTTATTTTGAGAATGCAAAAGGCTTATGTCTGTCTTGAAGTTTTTTGAAAGTGCATTTTTTCAGTAAAACAATGTGATGTCAACTCAAGATTTTACAGCAAGCCTTCAGGAGTCGGGATGCCTTTCGTAACAGTATGCTTTCGAACTAACCCATGCTTCAGTTAGGACTTTTGAGGGTTGTAACGTGGCCTGGTTCACGGTTTAAGAAACAAAGGATAAAGGCTCAAATTTTATTTTTACCCACCCGCTCTTCGTGACTTTCTTCAAACCTAAACTCAACTGATCGTGCGTTTAGACCTTGTTTGAGTCTTTGCTCTGATATACCAGTGATGGTGCAGATATTGATGATTTATTTTGAATAGGCAGTCATTTCTGTTTTGTTGAGGATTTGTAAGACCTCTTTCTTTTTGATTTCGTTATCCCTAAATTTTGCATGAACTGTTTCTTTTGTGATTACAATCAGCGGGATGCCCCAGTTTTGTAAGTCTCCTTCATAGGTTTTGACTTATTGGATTTTTATTTTTGAGATATAATGACTGCCTATCCTTATGATTATTCGGAATCATCACTGTCTTTTTTTTTGTAAGGACCTCTTTGGTGCCATTTGTTATGCACTTGGATCAACTGAGAGAACTACCCTGCCCCAGGTTATGATAAAAGGTTTTAATTTTCGAAAAGAAAAACTCCTACTTCTTTGGCTCAGAGGGGTTGACGAGGGATTATCTTCCTTATAACTCCAGTGTTTAGGGATTGAAACAATGCCTGTACCTCATCAGCGGGGTCTGTTCAAAAGCATACTGTAAGGATCGTGGTATCATTTTCGTCATCCTCCCTCAAGAGGCTTAGGATTTTTAGTCAAGAGTTGATCATCACAAAAATATGAAAGCAGTCTTAAGTACAGTAAACATAATTAATTCAAGACAGACATGTGTAATGCATTCATGAAATAAAAGAGTTTAACATGATAATTGTTTGTTTGAACAAGAAAAGAAAAAATACAACTTGAATTCAAATGAACAAAAGTCTCTTAATCCTAGCCATGTTTTGGCAAAGGAGCAGTGGTTGCAATGGGAGTCTCAGCAGGCTCGAATTCGATCTCCTTAGCGTCGATCATATTCTGGATCTTATACTTCAGCGCCTAACAGTCCTCAGTGTCGTGCCCCGGGCTATCAGAATGATAAGCACATCTCACCTCTGGATTGTAGTTTGGAGAGGAGGTCTTGGGATTTGCAGGAGGGTTGATCACCGCAATCAGGTCCATTTTCAACATGTGCTGCAATGCTTGTGACCATGGCATGTTGATGTTGGTGAATTGTCTTTTAGGCTCGTCCGGCCTTCGCTGATTTCCCTTTTGTGGTTGTCGGTGTGGTGCAGAACCAGAGATCATGACTGCCCCTGCCTGTTGGTCACGACGACTCTTTTGACCGTATGCAGCATTAGACTCTTTCTTGCCCATGTAAGGCTTTTGGTGAGTATCCGAAGGTGTGGCCTCCTGAATCTTCCCACTCTTGATACCAGCTTCAATTCTTTCCCCAGTCAGAATGAGGTCGATAAACCCTGCAGATGAATTACCAATGAGATGATTGAAGAACGGCCCGGATAGGGTCCCCAAGAACATATCAACGAGTTCCCGGTCAGTCAAAGGTGGTTGTACCCTCCCAGCAAGGTCTCTCCATCTCTGCGCATATTCTTTGAAACCTTCTCCCGATCCTAACGACATACCCTGGAGTTGGGTACGTGTAGGCGCGAGGTCGGCGTTATACTGATACTGCTTGTAAAAAGCAGTAGCCAACTCCTCCCAGTTACGAACCATGGTTCCATCCAGCTGATAGAACCATTCGAGATGAGTCCCTGAAAGACTCTCCTGGAAGAAATGGATCCATAAGTTCTTGTCCACAGTGTATGGTTGAATCTTCCGCACATAAGACCTGAGATGCATCCTGGGACAGGATGCCCCATCATACTTAGCAAAAGAAGGAACCTTGAATTTGTGTGGGATCACCACACCAGAAGATAGACCCAGGTCTCCGAGATCCAACCCAGGCACTTGTTGAATTTCCATGGTATTCAGACGATCCTCTAGTTGCTTGTACCGGTCCTCAGCTGGAGGGTACTGCTCATCATCAGTCTCGTTGTCGGAGACCACTGGACTAGGAACCTCTCTCCCTTGGGGACTGCCTTTCCCCACAGATGGAGTAGTCCTCTCAGCTTCATTCTGCAGTGTGTTCCCAGATCTGCGTCTAGGGTTGAATAAAACAGTCCTCTTCTTCTTCTTCTTCTAAATCAGAGTCTTCAATTCCTTTTGACCCTGGGCTAGGCTCACAATCAACTCCTGGAACTGGGCATTCTGGGCCTGGAGGGCCTTGATAGCAGCTTGTCCATTGGATGATTCAGGATTCATGATGACTGCTGAAATAAACAGCGAAGAAGGTAAGTGACCTGCAACAAGTGTACCTGTAATGAAATGATATGTATGATATGCATGCAATGTTTTCAAGGACCTCGCGGGGTAAACAAGAAAAATTGTTAGAATCTGAATCCGGTGGCCTGATTGAAGGAACTTCCTGTTGTTGAGAGTCCCTCTTCAAGGGTCAAAAGGCTCACCATATCCAGTGGGTCATAGCCTCTGACAACCTTGGCTAGAGGAAAATAAATCCCCTTTGCCCCTTGCTGGATAGTTGATTCATCATGACCTGCATCACAAGCCCTTGAGATCCTTGAAACGGATTAGTCCTTATGCAGGATGCATGCAATGGTATGATGTTATGCTATGCATGGGGTAATGTAGGTAAACCCTGTTATGAGTCCCAATTAAGGATTGTAAACAAAATCTGCAAGAAACTCAAGTGTCAGATAACAAGCATGCAAATAGTCAAGTTGGAAGGCACACAAGTCACACAAGAGAGCCTTTAGAGTTTAGGCCAGCATGAAGTTTGGGGTACTACCCTCTTGAAGTTTGTGGGCTCAAACCTGTCCTATCAGAAGTAATCGGGTTCTAAGGGTCCCAATATCATTGGATTGCTTTCATTGTTCATCGTTTCGATTTAGCCACTGAACTGGCGACCGAAATATTCCAGGAAAGCAACCCTCAATTGAGTGTAGTATCGAGTATCAACCAACCTCGGACTGCACCAAAGTCAGTTATCTCACTACCCTAAAGAGGCCAAGATAGTTCAATTAAGGTTCCTAAGGTCAGTTGATGCTTCACGACACCACATGGAGGCCCCGTACTCTCCTTGACTGAACTCAAGGGTTACCGGTACACACCAAAGTGCCACATCAACGTAGCAGACTGTTTCAACCATGTCGATATACCCCGCACAGTTCTCTCACAGCCTTGTTGCTAGTTTCTAAGAAGGTATCCCCAGATCCAGGTTAGGATCTATAGAACTCCCAAGACAATCCCTCAATTTAAAGCAAACAAGTCAAAGCAATTGAAAACACAATGATCTAATCCTAAGGTACACCCCACTTATTAAGAGTCCCCAGCAGAGTCGCCAGTTCTGTGATCGGTGGATCTGGAACTGACTGTTTAACGCTGGTTCGCGAAATGTCGTGGAAGCAAGAGTCGCCACCATCTTTTATTTTCTCCAATATGGAAAGGACAAAAGCACAGAAAAATTCCTTATTGAGATTAGTTCTCGGTTCGGGAGGTAGATTTATAGAAAGGGAAGGTGTTAGCACCCTTTCTATCCATGGTTATCCATGGGCTCTTAGATACTTGCTCATTTGTGTTTTCAAAATGTTTGTTTGCTTTTCAAGGTGAGTGGGTTTGAAAAAGTTTCTTTGAAAGTTTCAGATCGACTCTTGTATCAGTCCTCAAGAGTGTTTGAAAAGTTGTTTTTAAAAGCTTTTTGCAAAGTGTCGGTGTGAAAAGAAGTTTTTGATTTGTTTTTTTTTTTGAATTAGAGCAAGTATCTACGAGTCATCTACCTACCCTAAGGAATTAGCTTGTGTAAATGTCCTTAAGGCAGTGCCATCCCACCATTGAGGGGTAGGTAGCACCACCGTTGGAGGTGTTCGGGTCAATTCGAGGGTTAGGGACGGTGTGGTCACCAGAGCAATAGGAGGATACCTTAGAAGCTACCCCCATGTCATGTTCATGGACATGAGGACTTACTAAAACATCCTCTACTTGACGACCACGTTTCGAGGGGCAAGGCAACAGTGAGGCGTACCCTAGGGGTGGTGTGTGAATTGTGTGTCATTTTCAGTTATATTTTGTCTTGTTCATGCATTGGTGATCTACGCATTGTTTTTATTTTTGGCATACATTCTTTCATGTAATAATTAGCAGTTATAAAGTGCGGAAATCAAAATGCGAAAAGATAAAAGTTCTACGCTATTACAAGGCGCGGGTCTACATCGCCAAATTAAACCAAGACCCGATTTGAATAAATAAAATGCGGAAAGTAAAGGTCCTAATTATCTATTACAAGGCTTTGGGATAAATACATTATATTCACAAAAGAAATAAAATATAAATGCGCGAAAAGAATTAAGAATCGAGAGTGCGAGGGCGTTGGACCCTTTAAAGGAATTAAATATGAAATTAGAAGTGAATTAATGATTAAAGAAAAAGAAGTTATTTTTTTATGTTTTTTTGGATTTATGAAATTAAAGAGAATTAAATTGGAATTAAAAGTTAAATAAAACCCTAGTTCTAATTGTTTTTAATTTATTAAAAAAAATGTTTAAGTTTGACCTAATTTAACCTAGTTATTTAATGATAAGTTTACTTTACAAAATAATTAAGAATTAATAATAATGAAAAAAAGAAAAAAAGAAAAAAAGTATTAAAACCCTAATTTCTACACTTTTTAGTTTAAAAAAAATTAGAATTAAACCTAAAATTAAACTAATTAATTATTAGAATTTTATTTACAAAATATTGATGAATAAAAAATAAATAAACATATTTTTATTTTTTTATAGTTTCTGATTTTTTTGTATTTTTATATGAAAATTAATTATTTGAAGTAAATTAAATAAAATAAAAAAGAGATCAAAAGAATTAAAAAATAGAAAAGAAAAGAAAAGAGATTAAAAGATATGCAAACATTGGGGGGTGTCTGCCCAATTTGGAGGCTTTTTGCAAGCAATCTGGCCCATGAAATGCAAGCCCATGTTGACTTTCCTGACTTGTGTGTGGAGGTGTTGACCGGTGTCCATGGTGGACTATCCATCCTGGCCTTTGGATTGGAGTTGTTAGGCGCGTGGCAAGCAGAGATCTGGAGTTGCATGGTGATCCCTTGATGAAGCACTGCATAGAAGCATGTTAAGGCAAAATATATTGAATAAGTGGGGGACCTGGGAATCGAACCCAGGCCCCTGCGTTTACCGTGCCAATGCTTTGCCAACTGCACTGTTTGTGCGTTTTGATATTATAATGGAACATAAAATTTATAATGAGAACATAAAGTTAATGATATAAAACACTAAAAAACCGCGCCAGATTCAAATACTCCACTCATGTTCTGCCACGCCTGCATCATCTTCTTCTTTCTACCTGTAAAAGAAACCAAATAGCGGGGGTTTTAAACCCCCACTAACCACAATATGCAAAAATAGCGAATAGCTCCTGGGCAATGATAAATTGGGCGCGAGGTGATGATTGTGTTCGTATGAAGGTCACGAGTCCAATGGTATTGGTCTTATGGCTTAATTTTTTCCCAGGAAAGAAACCTCAATTTCACACCTCTGAAACCCTAGGCAGCTTCCATGGTGGATTCGTGTACAAAGCTTAAAAGTTCAATCAAATAATGCCAACAGCTTTAGAATGCTCATGTTAGTGTAAAACAACAGTTAAAAGACATTAATCATGCATATAAAATGGAATACGATTATCAATTTTTTCAAGAAAAGTGGAACACGGTTATACCAATTCTTGAGGTTAGGGGATGTGATTTTGATTGAGAAAGCTTCCTGGTTGTCTCAGCAAGCCTTTGGAATGGTTCTTTTGCTTTTTAACACACTCTAGCTATGAAATCAGTTGTGGCTTTTTTTGTGAAAAAATACAAGTTTGATTCTCTATTCTCAGTGCAACTTCCTTGTTCTTGTGATTAGGGTTGCATTGTGTATATGTATGTGAATGTTTTAGGTCAACAAAACAAGCCCAACATCCAAGTTTTAATGCCTTTCAATATTTGTGATCTTCCTTGATTTTTTTCAATCTTTTTGTCATGAAGAACATGCCAATCATGGAAGATTTGCCTTTTTTGGACATGAAACGAATTGCCACCTCGCATTAGTTGGATTTGCTGCATCAAAAAGATTTAAAAGCATCATTTTGTATTTTTCTCATATTTAATTTTAATTAAATGAATTAATAGATTTAAAAATTCAATTAATAAATTAAAAATAAGAAAATAACTCCCCTTTGGGTCAATGGGTCGTGCATAGGCTTTTGGTAATGTTTCATGGAAGAAATTGAGGCCCATTAGCAATTTTGAGGCATTTGAAGCAAAGTTGACTTTTCAAAATTCCCAAAAATTGCCCAACTTCCACAAGGCATATCTTGCTCAATTTTTAAGCTTTGATCATGTTCTTGGACAGTTTGGAAAGGTCTTGAAGTCCTATAACCAATGCCTTTGGTCCCATGTCATTTTGATTTACCAATCTCAAGTTATGGTCTTTGACTTAAAGTGCCTTTTTGTTGACTTTTGAAAATGACCTATAATGTTGAGATTGATAACTTTTTGTGAGAGCATTTCTTGGACTTGAAGTGTGAAGAGGAGTTGTAGGAAATGTCCTTCTCTTCAAAATAAGCTTTGGATGGAATTTTTATAATAAACCATGTGGAAGTTATGCCTTGGTCAATTTGCAGTTGACTTTTTCAACTGTCCAAAAATAGAAACTTTTGCATCTTGAGACTTTTTGAGCCATGCCTTGAAAATAATGATCAAGAATTGATCAAATGATGTTTGTGGCTTCAACATAAGATGTTGACCAAAAATTTTGACTTTTGACTGTCAAATGACCATTTTGCCCCTACAGTTGACTGTTGAGCAATTAGGGTTTTTAACTGTGCAATTTTGTGCTGCAAGTCTTGAAACCTGACATATGGATGCTTGACAATGTTTATAGGCATGTGGGACTTGTTTGGACCCTTGAAAACTTCAATTTCTTTGCCAGAACCAAAACCCTAATTTTTGACTGTTAGGAGGCAATTGGACTGTGCAACTCTTGGGAGATTTTGAAGCATGCTCTTAGCAAATCTTGGAGAATATGGGAGGGCAAATTTTGGGGTACAACACTATTGTTGTCACGGAGGATTGTAAAAGGAAATGACTTTTTTGGGGCAAGAGGTATGACTTTCTGGGGAGAGGCCATGATGTTATTGCTGAGGGGATAAAGTCTTCTTGTGCAAAATAAATGCACCAACCAAAGCTTGGAGTTTTTCAGGATTTCAAAGTGAATAGCATTGCCAGGGAACCACAGATCCAAACCAGAAATAAACTAGAATGAAACAGTCAACCTGAATTCATCCTTTTAGAAATAAACTCAAGAGAGAAAACCAAATTTATCCAAACAAGGAACTGTACCGAAAGGCTAAGGCAGGAATCTTCTATGAGGGACAAGCCAGTAAGGAAATTGAATGAATGTACGTTTTCTGCTTAAGACCAACGCTCTAATGAAAAGAGGGTAACTTATCTCTACAAAACAGGGTAATATGTTAACAAAAATATTAACAAATGTCAATGAACAATGATTTGTCAATTTTAGCTATGCATGATGCATGTATGAATGTATGAGTGTTATCGTGTGCATGCAAAACAGATACGCAACTTGGGGAACAACCAGGAAAAACTGCCTCGGGTACTAACAACACTCGGCTAAGCTTCAACCAAGATGATCATACCAAGAAAGGTAAAGGACAGCTGCGGAAACCAAACCTACTGCCTGCTTTTAAATTTACTGAGAAGAAACATAATCCGGAGGTAGCCAAATCAAACAGATACCGGGGTAGAACATCCTTTTTCAGGCTTCACCAGGGAAACCGGTGTTTCTCAAAAGTAACATGCCTACTGGAGATTGTAAGACCAGTCTCAAATAAAGCAGACTGACACCGAAACATCAAAACATCGCTGGAGAATTCAAGCCTACTTCACTGGAGAAAAATGCGGATTGAAACTTCACATCATGAAAACTCAGAAAAGAGGAGAACTGAATCCAAACTTGACCGAGGATACCGGAACCATAAACCCAATACGGTGAAAACAACCCAAGTGGACCTTCCCGGGGGGAACAAAAACTTCTCAAAACAACCGGAGTTTATCCATTCCTGGGATCACCATTTTTGTTGTCATTGTTTCATCACAAATCTCAAAGTAAAAGTAAATTGTAAAAATCCTTTTTTTTTTTTGAAAAATCAATTTTGTTATTTAATCTCTTTGGTTTGAAAGTTATTATCAGTAATAAATGGAGTCTTTGCAAGCTAAATAAAATAAGAAACAATAAGAATTGGGTAAAAGCTCGAATTTCATTAATAGAATGGTAGTCTTCAAATTGCGAGACTCCATAGATGATTACAAAATTTGGGAAATGGTAATACATAATGGAAAAGATACATTGAGATACAATGACCACTATCCCCCCTAACAACTTTTGAAATCCTGAGCAGCATCTTTTGTTGAAGTATGGTGAGGATTCAAGAAGATTTTTGCTTCAACGATCAAGTCTTGTCTGACGTAGTTACTTGCCAAGAAAATCCCTAACTTTTGCCTAAGCTGCCCTTGCGGGTTTTCAACTTAGCGGGAAATTTATTCTGTTTATGTCTCTAATTTTTTCCTAGACCTCCCTTTCAGGTTTTTGGCCTAC
Organism: Vicia faba; assembly: GCA_948472305.1. NCBI lineage: Eukaryota > Viridiplantae > Streptophyta > Magnoliopsida > Fabales > Fabaceae > Vicia > Vicia faba. The sequence goes on along the minus strand of OX451738.1, from coordinate 199,412,636 downwards.
CGAGACGCTCCTTTTTTTCCTAAGCCACCCTTTCGGGTTTTCAACTTAGCGAGTTGTTCTTTTATTTCTTTAGGCGAAGTATTTCTTGACTGCGTCAGCATTCATGGGACGTGGGAACTCCTCGCCATCCATAGTTTCAAGAATTAATGCACCACCAGAGAAGGCTTTCTTGATAACATACGGGCCTTCAAAATTGGGAGTCCACTTGCCCCTAGAATCAGTGTTGAAAGACATGATCTTCCTGAGCACGAGGTCGCATTCTCTGAATTCACGAGGTTTGACCATTTTATCAAAAGCTTTCTTCATTCTTTTTTGATATAACTGGCCATGACACAAGGCTGTCATTCTCTTCTCCTAAATCAAATTCAATTGGTCAAACCTGTTATGGACTCATTCAGTCTCTACCAACTTGGTTTCCATTATCACACGCAACGAGGGAATCTCTACCTCGACCGGGAGTACAACTTCCATTCCATACACTAAGGAGAACGGGGTTGCTCCTGTTGAAGTGCAGACAAATTTTCGATATCCATGCAAAGCAAAAGGGAGCATTTCATGCCAATCCTTATAAGTAACAACCATTTTTTGGATAATTCTCTTGATATTCTTATTAGCAGCTTCAACAACCCCATTCATATTTGGCCTGTATGGAGATGAATTGTGATGGACAATCTTGAATTCTTCACACATTTTTGTCATCATCTTGTTGTTCAAATTTGAGCCATTGTCAGTGATGATTCTGCTCGGCACACTATACCGGCATATAAGATTATTCTTAATGAAGCGCATAACCACTTGCTTAGTAACATTGGCATATGAAGCAGCCTCCATCCATTTGGTGAAGTAATCAATTGCCACCAACATAAAATGGTGCCCAGAAGCTTTGGGTTCTATCATCCCAATCATGTCAATACCCCACATAGAGAAAGGCCATGAGGAGGAAATCACATTAAGGAGCGTCAGAGGAACATGGACCTTTTCTACATAAATCTTGAATTTATGGCACTTCTTTGCAAATTTGTAACAGTCAGATTCCATTGTCAGCCAATAATAACCTGCCCTTAGCATCTTTTTAGCCATCGAATGTCCATTGGCATGAGTGCCAAATGAACCTTCATGAATCTCATGCATCAACATGTCTGCTTCGTGTCTATCCACGCATCTGAGCAAGACCATGTCATAATTTCTCTTGTATAACACATTTTCACTGAGGAAGAAACTGCATGCTAATCTTCTCAATATCTTTCTATCTTTCTTTGACGCACCAATCGGGTATTCCTGAGTCTGAATAAGATGCTTGATATTGTAATACCAAGGTTTTTCATCTGCTACCTCCTATGTTGTAAACACATGAGTGGTCATATCCAAACGTCGAACCATAATTCGGGGTATATCATTCCAAGTATTCACTTGGTACATAGAAGCCAGAGTTTCCAGAGCATCCGCCATCTGATTTTCATCTCTAGGAATTGATGAAATTCAACTTTATTGAAAAAGGGTAACAACCTTCTATCATAATCATTGTAAGGGATCAAGCCGGGGTGACGAGTATCCCATTCTCCTTTAATCTGATTTATTACCAAAGCTGAATCACCATACACATCTAGATTTTTAATTCTGAGATCAATAGCTTTTTCGAGACCCATGATGCAAGCCTCATATTCTGCCATATTATTAGTACAATTGAATGTTAACCTTGCAGTAAAAGGAATGTGCGATCCATGTGGAGTGACAATCACAACACCAATTCCTTTACCATAGGCATTCACAACTCCATCAAATATCATACTCCAACTAGATTCAGGGTCAGGACCTTCCTCAGGCAATGGTTCATCACAATCCTTCACTTTCAAGAACATCACATCCTTATCGGGAAATTCATATTCTGCAGATTGATGATCCTCCACTGGTTAGTGAGCAAGATAATCTGCCAACACACTGCTTTTAATAGATTTTTAAGTGCGGTATTCGATATCATATTCAGATGGCAACATCTGCCAGCGGGAAATTCTCCCAGTAAGAGCAGGATTTTCAAAAATGTACTTGATTAGATCCATTTTGGAGATCAACCAAGTAGTGTGATTCAACATATACTGCCGCAAACGCTTTTCCGCCCAGGCCAAAGCATAACATGTCTTTTCCAGCATGGAATACTGCGACTCATAATCAGTGAATTTTTTACTTAGATAATAGATGGCGAACTCCTTCTTCCCTGTTTCATCCTGTTGTCCCAGAATATAACCCATGGAATTATCTAACACTGTCAGATACATAATCAACGGTCTTCCTTCTACGGGAGGGAGCAAGATAGTAGGTTCAAGAAGATATTCTTTAATATTCTCAAATTCCCTTTGGCAGTCATCCATCCACACACAACCTTGATCTTTCTTTAACAACTTAAAGATCGGTTCACATGTTTCAGTCATATGGGAAATAAATCTGGAAATATAATTCAAATGCCCGAGGAAACCTCTGACTTGCTTTTCAGTTCTTGGTGTTGGCATTTCTTAAATTTCTTTGAATTTATCAGGGTCAACTTCAATTCCTTTCTGGCTAACAATGAAACCCAACAACTTCCCCGATCAAACACCAAAGGTGCATTTATTTGGATTCAAGAAGAGACAATACTTTCTCAAATGCTGAAACAACTTCAACAAATCTTCTATATGCCCTTCTTCAGTATGGGATTTGGCAATCATATCATCAACATATACTTCAATTTCCTTGTGCATCAGATCATAGAATAGGGTTATCATAGCCCTCTGGTACGTTGCACCAGTGTTCTTCAACCCGAAAGGCATCACTCTGTAATAGAATGTTCCCCAGGGTATGATAAACGTTGTTTTTTCCATGTCCTCTGGAGCCATTCTTATTTGATTATACCCGAAAAATCCGTCCATGAACGAGAATACTTTTAATTTTGCTGTGCTATCCACTAACATGTCGATGTGAGGAAATGGAAAATCATCTTTTGGACTAGCTTTATTTAGATCTCTGTAATCTATGCACATGCGGACTTTTCCGTCTTTTTTCGGTACTGGGACAATATTGGCAATCCATTGAGGATACACTGACGTCACAAGAAAACCAGCATTAATCTGCTTTAGAACCTCCTCTTTGATCTTTACTGCCATATCTGGGTGAGTTCTTCTCAACTTTTGTTTAATTGGCGGACACTCTGGCTTCAACGGAAAACGATGCTCGACAATATTTGTATCTAGACCATGCATATCTTGGTAAGACCAAGCAAAAATATCCACATACTCTTTCAACAACTCAATCAACCTTCTATTCACATCGGGATGCAAAGATGCTCCAATCTTGACTTCCTTTGGATCTTCTTCTGAACCCAAATTGATCACTTCCAAATGCTTTTTATATGGCTAAATGGTATTTTCCTCGTGCTCAAGCAACCGTGAGACATCTTTTGGAATCTCATCATAATCTTCTTCTTCATCCTCAAACACAGGACATTCAAAGTTGGGAGAGGGTGCAGGGTCATTGTATTCAACGGGTTTTTTAATTAATCTGTACATATGATTTATGATTGCTTTTAGAAACAGACACATATAACAAGTGATCATGCATATTGAATTTCAGTTATTATTTATTTTGAAAGGTTTTTTTTATTACCATTTCCCAAGAAAAAGCAGAAAATAAAAGCATAATTCGGGAAGCAAAGACAACTTTTATTAATGATCTTAAAAGTCACAGCAAACAGATAAGCCCTACAACATTAATACTTCCACCTTGGGCAGAGTGAAAGATTTAAAAAAAAAGATTAATCAAATCAAATTACTTTGAAACATGTATGCAAGAGGGAACATCAATGGTGACCCAGTTTTGAACCCTGACTCCATGCGTCATATAATTCGGCATTTCCTGCTCTGCTTCATCCTCCTCAACAACATTAATTCCAGAATCAGTTTGATGGAGGTAACCTCCACTGCGGAAAACATCATGATAGCTGCTCATAGTAGTCTTTGACTTCAAACTTTCTCCTTTTCCATTCTTCAAAGAGAAACCCAAGCCAGCTCTGTTCTTGTTCACGGGCGTATCCATAATTCGTCCTCAAACTGCACTAGGACCATTGTGCACAACCTGCTGCGCGTCCTTTAACGAGACCATGGAATTCTCATTTCCCCTTATGTTGTCAATGGATAGGGCTTGGAACTGGGTTCCAACAGCAGCTTCATCTGCTTCTACAATACTGAAGGAGGACAAATGAGATATCAACAATGCCTGCTCCTCATTTATGATCACTACCTTCCCTTCACGCACAAACTTTAGCTTCTGATGTAAAGTTGAAGTGACAGCCCCTGCTTCATGTATCCATGGCCGTCCTAGCAAATAACTATATGTGGGAATAATGTCCATGACCTGGAAGGTTATCTGGAACAAATGTGGTCCTATATGGATAGGTAAGTCCACTTCACCGATGACAGATTTCCTCGACCCATCAAATGCTTTCACAATGATGCCACTCGGGCGCATAGGTGTTCCTTAATATTTTAACTTCATGAGAGTACTCCTCGGTATAATATTCAACGCGGATCCATTATCAATTAGCACATTGGATAGTGAATCATTCTTGTAGTTCATAGATATGTGGAAGGCCAGGTTGTGATTCCTCCCTTCATCTGGTAATTCATCACCGCAGAAACTCAAGTTATTACACGATCTAATGTTTCCTATTACGCTGCTGAATTAATCTATTGACATGTCACTCTCCACAAAAGCTTGGTCTAGTACCCTCATCAAGGATTCTCTATGAGTAGAGGAGTTCATTAATAAAGCTAAGATAAATATCTTTGAAGGAGTCTGCAGTAGCTGATCTACAATTTTGTAGTCGTTCATCTTAATTATCTTCAAAATATCATCCACTTATTTCTCTAGCGTAGCTCCACTAGTATCTCATGTAGTATTCTTAGGTTCATCATTCTCAGCAATTTTCTTTCCAGCAGCAACATCTCTCTGAACAACCGCCGCAAACACACGACTGCTACGGGTCACCCTGCTGTTTTCAGCTATATTTCCAACATCATGCATTGGATGGATGGGAACTTCCACACTGTTGTACCCCAAAATTTTCCCTCCCATATTTCTCAAAACATTCCAAGAAAGATACTCAAGTTGCTCAAGGTAGTCCAAGGGTTGATCAGTCAAGCTCCCTCCTAAGACAGTCTACCTCAAAATTAGGTTTTCATGTTGCATCAAGATACTTGAGTCAAAGGGATCCCAAATTCTCACCATTTTCCTAATATGTTCTCAAGATCATCCATGTCAAGTTTCAAGCCTTGCAGAGAAAATTTGCTCAGTCAATTACTCAAAGGCCTGAAAATCGACTATGTTAGGGCAAAAGTCAATTATGGCCCACATACAGTCAAACTTCAAGATTTTTGGTCAACATCCTCATTTTGAAATATATTTCATCATTTGATAAAGGGTTGATCATGATTCATCAAGGATTGCTCATAATTCATCAAAACCCAAAAGTTGCTAAATTAGGGTTTTGCAGGAAAAGTCAACTCAACTTTGACCAAGCATAACTTTATCATAATTTATGAGAAATGACCCATCCAAAGCTCATTTTGAATAGTATTCAATGCTCTACAATCCATATTCATCTACCAAGTTCAAAATATGCACTCACAAGAAGTTATGAATTTTGACATTATAGGTCATTTTGAAAAGTCAACAAAAACACCTTTTTTGTCAAAGCTTCATACATGAGCATGGAATATCAAATTGAGATGAGACCAAAAGGGTTGCTTATAGGACATCTCAATATTTCTAAAAAGTCCAAGAAAACCTTCAAAGAGTCAAAATTGAGGAAGTTATGCATTGGTGAAGTTGACCCTTTTTGCAAAATTGCCCAAAGTCAACTATGCTTAAAAATGCAATTTTTGCCAAATAGGCCCAATCTTTTGCACTTTTTTTTAGTTGGAAACATGGTCCACAAGCCCTAGCCTTTTCCATTTGTCATTATCTTGTTTTTATTATTTATTTTTATTTTTATTTGAATTAAATCAATTTAAATCAAAACAAATCATAGAAAATCCAAAACATTGAAATTTAAAGATTTGGTACATGTTTCAGGTCTTAATATCCAGCTAGCATGAGATTGAATTCGTGTAAAGGCTTGGTGTGCACAAAAAGATTGGATTAGGCCTATTTTTGGAAGGTTATTCAAAGGAATCAATTCAAAATCAAATGCAATGATGGAGGAAGATTGAGCACATTCTTTCAACCCTAATTCACTCCTCAATACATAAGGAGTCTTTGCAGACCCAAAGAGAGGCTAGAAGGAGGCGTGTGAATCAGAACAAAACTTGAAAAATCACAACAAAAGTGGTGGATCGAATTCATACTTCCAGGCATCATCAAGGCCTTTTAGCAATCCCAATCGATTCCTGGGAGTCTAAGCAAGTGATATCAATAAAAAAAACAAGGCTTTTCCAATACCAAAACGCGCTGTAAGTCATCCACGGCCCCGGTTCTTTCTTGAAATCGATTTACGTAATTCTTGCATATTCATCACATTCTAATCATATATTCTTGTTCACCATCACATATGCAAGCTTTCTGTAATAATTAATTTCATTTTTATGGCCTGTATGAGATTTCACCATTGCTAGGTTTTTGTGCTTCAATTTGGGATTTCTTCATATAGGTAAAATTGGGCCATGAAAGGGCCACCATTATACTCAGAAGGTCCAGACGAATTGATTGGTGGCCCTAGTTTTTATTTATCTTGCTCATGGTTGATTTTAAGAGAATGCAGGTTTGTAGTGATGGAAAAACGTCCGTAGGTAAAAGTATGGGACTTTTACCCATGGAGAAGGGAAGAAGATGATTAGCTGGCACCTTTCCATTGGATCATTTGAATTTCCGCATGCAGAGATTTAACGCCTTATTATTTCCCATATTATATTTTACTCTTATTTTATATACAACAAAAACAACTGGCCTAGTGGTGGCCAGACAAGCGTTAAGGCGTTGGGGAGCTTGAGGTCAGGGGTTTGACCCCTGCCTCCAACGTTTGCATTTTTTCTGAATTCTTTCTACAGATCCCATGTTCCACAAGGCGTGAAGACTACCATAGGGCATCAACTCCTAACCAATCAGATCACCAACAAGTCAGATTTGAAGGCCATTAATGAGGGACCATCATGGGCTGCAGTCAACACGTAGCACTAGATCTTGCAAGTCAACATGGACCTCCCATTTTTGGGCCACTGCTTGCTATCTACACCCCTCCCAGGCTGCTTTGTTCAGGCCCTAATTTCTTCTCTTTTCTTTTTTTATATTTGTTTTATTTAATTTAATTTATTTAATTTATTTTACTAACAAATTAACTATAATTCTTTTTATCAAAAAATCACAAAAATAATATTTTTCACCAAATTAGGTTTAGATTTTATTTTTTATCAAAAATTAAATTAATTTAATTAGGTTGTTAATTTTAGATAACTTTAATTCTTTTTGTAAATAAATTTAAAAACAATTAGAACAATTAGGTTTTTGCTTCTAACTTAATTATATTTTCTTTTCCTAAAAATAACCTAAAAATACAAAAATAAGCCATTTATTTATTTCCATTAATTAATTTAATTAACTAATTAATTGTGCATTTAATTTTAAAAAAACTAATTCTTTTTCTTAAAAAATAATTAAAAATAACAAAAACATTTTTCTTTTAAATTAGGTTAAAAAAGGGTCAAAACCCTAATTTCTTCCCGATCTTAATTTCATCGCGTGTTTTATTATTTATTTTTATCCTATTAATGTAATTGCTCACAAGTTGTAATAGTTAATTAGGTCTTTTACTTTCATTTATTGCTTTATTTTTTAAGGGTTTGTTTTTTGGCTATGTAAATACCCGAAGCCTTGTAATAGCTTAGCTTTAATTTCCGCACTTTAATTTCCGCAAGTTATTAATTGTTAGATGTATGATATAGGGATGCATGACAAGAATGTATGTAAAACTTTAAAACAGTTAGACAACCCTAAAATGTGCAAAGATAATAATTTGAAATTGAATCACTCGCACATGCACACTCCTAGGGTACACTCCCACTTGGTTTCCTTTGGTAAACGGTCATTAGGTATAGGATGCTTTAGTGGTCGTCCTTTTGTCTCAAAGATCAAAGTTTCCTCAAAATGGTTGCCTCGGATATTGTTGCCTCGGATAATTGATTTAAGACATTAGGGTTACTACTAAGACGTCCTAATATTGCTTTAGTGACTGTACGTCCCTTTTCGAATTGACCCTCAAAACTCCAACGACGATGCTACCTACTCACTAATAGTGGGATAGCATTGTCTAAAGGAAACAAACATAGAACAATTCTTTTTTCGAGTAGGTAGATTAGCTCTTAAGTACTTGCTCAAACAAAACTTTTTCACACTTACACTCCTTTTTCAAACAAAGTTTTCAAAAAACACTTCGTAACACTCTTGAAGACAGAAGCAAGAGTTAAATCGAGGTCAAAACAAAAACTTTTCAAAGCACACAAACACAGAGAAGCAATTTTGAAAATGATGAGCAAGTACCTAAGAGCCCGTAGATAACTACAAATAGAAAGGGTGTTAATACCTCCCCTTTCTATAATCTACCCCCCGTACTCAGAAATATCTTAAAAAAAGGAATTTTTCTGTGCTTTTTTCCTTTCCTTGTTGGATAAAATAAAAGACAGTGGCAACTCTTGCTTACCGCGACATTTTGCAAACACAAACGCAAAATGCAAACCAGCAAATCCTAAAAAATAGTCCCGGTTCTGGCCACCGTATCTCACATACCATCCTCCAAGATTGTAGCGTTGTATTTGTAAGGCCCAACCTTATCTGATTTGTAGGGGATAGGACCTGGAAAACTAATTACTAATGGGATAACAACTGGCTTGCTATGATACTCCACTTCAAAATGGGCTGGTGCACCGAAACAAGGCATAATGACGTTTACCCCTTCTTCAACACAACCGGTCATCAATAAGTCATTTCTGGAAAACAAATCTTCCTCTGAAGAGAAATACTCATCTGCAGAGGCATACTCTTCCTCTGACTCTTCTTCCATTAAACAAACCTCAACCATATTAACTTCATGATAATCATCCCTCTGACCTGTGATCTTGATAGTTCTATTCTTTAACAGCAAGTGAACACCCTTCTTCACGATTGAACATCCTCAGGGGTCTCGACAACAAACTATGCAAGATCCATATCGGTGTTCCACCTGACCAGCCGTATGGAAGAAGGTAGCATACAACTCCACGAGATCCTCATTCATATATGTAGTTGTTTAGGTATTGGCATGCATTTTTGGTAAAACCAGGTGTATGAATGTCATGACTGATGTCATAACATTCTAGTTTATTAGGTACAGATTTATTAGGTACCTTTGCAGAAAAATATTGTCATACAGGTGCTGATGTTTATGAGTGTGTATCTGAGCATTTTGGAAAAAGATCACATTTACCTAAATCAGTAGACAGGTTTTCAGATGTCATAACAGATGTTAAGACATCCTGTTCTGAACTAACAGGTATGCAGTTTGGTTAATTCTGAGTTTTTTCAGGAAAATGACTCAGTCTTTCCAGAACAGAATCCTGCGTTTTCTTTGGGTTAACCTAGCTCAACCCTAACCTGGTTGATAAAGTCCTGTGACCCAGTCTTAAGGTCAAACGGAATTAACCCTAGCTTTTTGGGGAAACCCTAACTGAAGATGCAGCTGCTATATATTCAACAGAGCTGCTGTTTTGAAAGCAATCCCTTTTTGACAGAAGATCATTTAGAAGTTGTATAGTTTTTACTCTTGTAATCCAAGCAATTATCATTGTGATAAGTGACTTGGAATAGGTTTTAATTGTAAGGGTTGTGTAACACTCAAAGCTTTGAAGCAAGAGTGTTTGTATGTCTCTTGACTAAAGCTGTGAAGCAAAGTCAAGTTAGGTTTGTGTATCACTCAAAGCTGTGAAGCAAGAGTGTTTGTGTTGCTTGATTAAAAAGCTGTGAAGCATAATCAAGTGTATGTTTTGAAGAGTGTCTTCAACAATTCATTAGTCAAATTGTTTTATGTATCACTGCTGTGATTGAGGGGGAGTGAGTAGGAACTCAGGTTTAAGTTGTACTTAGATTGAAGTTGCATTGGGTAGGTCTTAAGTGAAGGAGATAAACTGGTTGGTTTATTCCTGAATTAATATCTCTTATAGTGGATTTCCTCCCTGGCTTGGTAGCCCCCAGAGTAGGTGTTGTTGCACACTGAACTGGGTAAACAATTGACTGTGTTCTTTACTGTTTTTGTATTTACTGTCTTATAGAAAGTCAGATACGGTGTCATAACATTGAACGTGACATTGAGTATCTGCAGCCAGAATTTCAATTGGCATCAGAGCAGGCACCCTGCCTGTATTACTGGGTGAGATCTAGGGATATCACTTTCTAGCAATATGGACAAAGAAGGAGTTTTTGGAAATAGACCACCCATTCTGGATGGAACTAATTATGACTACTGGAAACCTTGTATGATTGCCTTCTTAAAATCTCTGGACAAAAAGGCTTGGAGAGCTGCTGACAAAGGATGGAACCATCCCACCATAACTGAGAAAGATGGGACAATCAGTCTGAAGCCTGAGGAAGATTGGAGTAAAGAAGAAGATGAGTTAGCCCTGGGAAATTCCAAAGCTTTAAATGCCTTGTTCAATGGAATTGATAGAAACATTTTCAGACTAGTACATCAATATGAACTGGCCAAGGAAGTTTGGGACACTCTCAAAACTACTCATGAGGGCACTTCCAAAGTAAAAATGTCAAGGCTTCAGATGTTGACTACCAAGTTTGAGAATCTAAAAATGATGGAAGATGAAACCATTCATGAGTTTCACATGAACATCTTGGAGATTGCCAACACCTCAGGAGCACTGGGAGAAAAGATGTCAGAAGAAAAACTGGTGAGAAAGATTCTCAGATCCTTGCCTAAAAGATTTGCAATGAAGGTAACTGCCATAGAGGAAGCCCAGGACATCAGCAAGTTGAAAGTGGATGAACTTATTGGGTCTCTTCAGACTTTTGAGATGGGGATCACTGATAATGGTGACAAGAAGAACAAGAGCATAGCACTTGTATCCAACACTGATGTTGAAAACAAGGAGGATGAAGAAGAAAATATTTCAGAAGCTATAGCCATGCTTGGAAGACAGTTCAACAAACTCATCAAAAGAATAGATCCAAAGTCAAGGTCTAATGTTCATAACATTCCCTCTGACATTGACAGTTCCAGCAGAAGATCAAGGTCAGAAGAGAAGGGAAACCAAGGCAGAGGAATTCAATGCCATGGCTGTGAAGGATATGGACATATTCGAGCTGAATGTCCAACCTTTCTTAAGAAACAAAAGAAAGGAATGACTGTTACTTGGTCTGACTGTGATTCAGAAAGTAATTCTGAAGAAGAATCTGCCAAACTAGTTACTGCTCTAACTGGTGTTTGTACATCTGAAAGTGACACCAGTGATGAAGAAGTGACATTTGAAGAACTGGCTGATACCTACAAGAAATTGTGTATCAGAAGTGCTGAAGTCTGTGTGCAGAATGAGAAACAATTAAAACTCATTATAAAGCTAGAGGCTGAAAAAAGGGCAGATCTTGAAACTATAAGTCATCTAGAAGGGGAAGTTCAATTGCTGAACTCACAACTGAACCAAATGACCAAATCTGTCAAGATGCTGACCAATGGAACAGACAAATTGGAAGAGATTCTTCAAGTTGGACAAAATGTGGGAAACAAATCTGGACTAGGATTTGTGGAAGCTAAGAAATCTGGTGCAGACAAGAAGATCAGGCCTGATAAACAATTGTCAAAGCAGATGTCTCAACACAACTCTCAACATCAGAAACAGAAATATATGAAGAAAAAATACCAAAGATGGAGATGTCATCATTGTGGGAGGTATGGACACATAAAGCCCTTCTGCTTCAAATTGCATGGATACCCTAATCAAAACTCAGGTGTTAAACCTAAGTCAAAAAGGGTACCACATACTCCTCAATGGAAGAAAAAGGCTACTGCCCTGATAGCCCACACTTCCCTGAGAGTGTCTGCAAAGGAAGGCTGGTACTTTGACAGTGGGTGTTCTAAACACATGACTGGAATAAAGAACATTCTCAATCATGTTAAACCTCACAACACTAGTTATGTGACCTTTGGAGATGGTGCTAAAGGTGAAATCAAAGGAGTTGGTAATTTGGACTGCCCTGAAGTTCCAAGTCTGAGTGAAGTACTGCTGGTAAAAGGGCTGACTGCTAATCTCATTAGTATCAGTCAATTGTGTGATCTAGGATTCAAGGTCAACTTCTCAAAATCTGAATGTCTAGTAATTAATGAAAAACTAGAAGTTGTAATGAAAGGAATCAGATCCAAAGATAACTGTTACTTGTGGCAGCCTGAGAACACTAATAACTCCACTATGTGTCCAATTACCAAAGAAGAAAAAGAGATGAAACTGTGGCACCATAAGCTTGGTCATCTTCATCTAAGAAGAATGAAAAGAGCTATCTCTATGGAAGCAGTCATAAGGACTCCAAAACTACAGATTGATAAAAGAAGGGTTTGTGGTGAACTTAAAATTGAAAGGCTTGGTAAAAAGAAACATGTCTATGATGTGGTGAATAAACTTGAAGAAGGATGTGTTGTCAGAACCAGAAGTAATCATGACAAGGATGTTGGAAACAACAAGTCTAATAAATTCTGTTTCCCTGAAGAAATGAGTCGTGAAGTCTCTTCTCCTATAACTCACCATCAAAATGGAGTTGACAAAAAGAAAAATAAGATCATTCAAGAATCAACCAGAACTATGATTCATGTCAAAAGAATGCCTTCCCAACTCTGTGCTGAAATGGTTGCAGCTAGGAGTAACTGTTCTCAAAATATCTGGACAAAATAGATGATCACTGAGTATAATGTCTCACAAGATGTTGTGACATTATATTGTGACAATCTGAATACAATCAATATTTCCATGAACCCTATTCAGCATAGCAGGACCAAGCACATTGACTTTGTAGAGAAGAAGTCAATTAAACTGGAACATGGTATCATTAAGCTTCAGCTGGCTGATTCTTCTACCAAGGCTCTTGTTGGAAATAAACTTGAAAACTTGAGGGGCAGGTTGGGTATTTGCCAACATGAGAAATTATAGCAATTAATTTTGCTTAAAACAAGGGTTGAAGGAGTTAATTTTGTTAAGTCTATTTTTAGTGGGTTAATCATATGTTTTCCCAATTCTTTCAAAATCTTTAAGAAGTTGAAAAGACTCTCTTTTGCCTCCTACCTCTCTCGACTTTGCAACCTGTTCCCTTCTCTCAATCAAAATTTTCTCTCAAATTGCTACTGGTGCTCTAAGTCAATCAAAATGTCTCAAACATCATCTTCAACCAAGGCGACTTCATCATCCTCATCATCTTCATCATCTGAGCAAGACTCTAGAGCAATCACCATATGCATAGAATCTGAAGTTCTTGAGGTCACTCCTCTCAGAGAGATGGCAACTGACCCCGCCAAAGTCAAAAAGCTGAGAACTAGACATGCAGGAAGAGCTCAAGCTGCAGCCTCTGGTAATCCTTCTCATCCTTCTTCTTCTGTACCAAATAGAGAAGGATCAGTTCAAGTTCATCAAGCTATTGCTAGGCTTGTTACTAGTATACTAAGCGGAAACCAACCTGTACCGGGGATTTCTGTCCCTTTAAATCAATCAGGAAGCCCAAATGTGGACGTCTCTGAGAATGTAGATGTCTCTGAGAATGTTGTGACACAAAATGACAACATTCAGAACCCTTCAGAAAAGACTGCTGATCCACCTATCATTGATGTGGATGAGGATTACTCAGATAATGATCTGATTGCCAATGTAAACCCTAGCATAGCTAGGAGATTGATGAAAAGAAAGGGTAATCAGAATGATGCAAAATGTGTGTCCAAAGATAAACCTGCTGTTAAGAAATCCAAGGCTGAAGGCAAGGCTGGGGTAGAATCTGTGAAAACTGGTCAGTCCAAAGGGAAGGTGAAAGCCCAGGTGTATACTGGTAGACAACCAATTACAAAGAAGAGAAAAGATCCTGAATATTCTGATTCTGATGAGGAATCAGAGTTTGATATTGATGCTGAAGAAATTCCTATCAGAAGGAAACTGCCCTCCAGCAAAATTGCTAGAGTTCCTGAAGTCCCAACAGACAACATCTCTTTCCACCACCCTGACAATGCAAACAGATGGAAGTATGTTTGCTTGAAGATACTAGCTTTAGAAAGAGAGCTCAACAATGATGCCATGGAGTGCAAAGACATCATGGACCTGATCAAGAATGCTGGACTGATGAAGACAGTGATAAAATTTAACAAGTGTTATGAAAATCTGGTCAAGGAGTTCATAGTTAACTTGTCTAATGATTGTGCTGATGGAAGGTCAGCTGACTTTGAAAGTGTTTTTGTTAGAGGAAGAAGGGTTAATTTCTCTCCATCAGAAATTAACAAATTTCTTGGAAGATCAAATGAGGATTGTCCTGATCTGGAAGTCACTGACAATGAAGTTTGTCAAACCATCACAGCAAGGCAAGTGAAGTGCTGGCCCTTGAAAGGCAAACTGAATGCCAGCAAACTTAGCATGAAATTTGCCATCCTGCACAAGATTGGTGCAGCCAACTGGGTGCCTACAAACCATAAATCAACTATCTCCACAGGATTGGGGAGATTTATTTATGTTGTGGGAACCAAGACTGCTTTTGACTATGGCAGGTATATTTTTGAACAAACTTTAAAACATGCTGGTAGTTATGATGTCAAAGGACCAATTGCCTTTCCCTCCCTCCTTTGTGGAATTATCCTTGCACAATACCCTGATATCCTGGTGGCAAGAGATACTGCTTGCAAAAGAGCTCCTGCCCTTGGGTTGCACTACAAACTGTTTCAGGGATCTCATGCTCCTGATATTGTCATAACATCAGCTGAGACATCGTCTGTGAAGACCCAGTCCAAGACATCTGATGTCATAGCTGTATTAAAAGAGACCTGCAAAGAACTGGAAGCTAGGAAAAAGACCCTAGAAAACCTAATTGCCAGGTTAGAAAAGGAGGAAGCTGAAGGAAACAGAAGGGAAGAGGGTGTAGAAGCTGAAGGTCATCTCAATACTGAAGAAACTAGCTCCTCTGAGTCTGATGACAGTGCTTAAAGGTTGGTGGAGTTGCTGTTTGGTGGAGTTGCTGCTGGTCCCTGGTGTTGTTTGGAAGTGTGTTCAGTTTTTAGTTGCTGCTCTTATTACTTTTTCTGGATGACTGTATAATCTTTAAGAACATGTATCTTTGGCCCATTTGTGGCTAAAGAGGGGGAGATATATTTTGGTAGACTTTAATTGACATTCCATTTTTCTGCAGTCATATTTATTCTGCTGCTATCTATCTCTGATTGCTTAGGGGCTTTAGCCAAAAATCTGCCAAAGGGGGAGTTTGTAGTTGTTTAGTTATTGGCATGCATTTTTGGTAAAACCAGGTGTATGAATGTCATGACTGATGTCATAACATTCTAGTTTATTAGGTACAGATTTATTAGGTACCTTTGCAGAAAAATATTATCATACAAGTGCTGATGTTTATGAGTGTGTATCTGAGCATTTTGCAAAAAGATCACATTTACCTAAATCAGTAGACAGGTTTTCAAATGTCATAACAGATGTTAAGATATCCTGTTCTGAACTAACAGGTATGCAGTTTGGTTAATTCTGAGTTTTTTCAGGAAAATGACTCAGTCTTTCCAGAACAGAATCCTGCGTTTTCTTTGGGTTAACCTAGCTCAACCCTAACCTGGTTGATAAAGTCCTGTGACCTAGTCTTAAGGTCAAACGGAATTAACCCTAGCTTTTTGGGGAAACCCTAACTGAAGATGCAGCTGCTATATATTCAATAGAGCTGCTGTTTTGAAAGCAATCCCTTTTTGACAAAAGATCATTTAGAAGTTGTATAGTTTTTACTATTGTAATCCAAGCAATTATCATTGTGATAAGTGACTTGGAATAGGTTTTAATTGTAAGGGTTGTGTAACACTCAATGCTTTGAAGCAAGAGTGTTTGTATGTCTCTTGACTAAAGCTGTGAAGCAAAGTCAAGTTAGGTTTGTGTATCACTCAAAGCTGTGAAGCAAGAGTGTTTGTGTTGCTTGATTAAAAAGCTGTGAAGCATAATCAAGTGTATGTTTTGAAGAGTGTCTTCAACAATTCATTAGTCAAATTGTTTTATGTATCACTGCTGTGATTGAGGGGGAGTGAGTAGGAACTCAGGTTTAAGTTGTACTTAGATTGAAGTTGCATTGGGTAGGTCTTAAGTGAAGGAGATAAACTGGTTGGTTTATTCCTGAATTAATATCTCTTATAGTGGATTTCCTCCCTGGCTTGGTAGCCCCCAGAGTAGGTGTTGTTGCACACTGAACTGGGTAAACAATTGACTGTGTTCTTTACTGTTTTTGTATTTACTGTCTTATAGAAAGTCAGATACGGTGTCATAACATTGAACGTGACATTGAGTATCTGCAGCCAGAATTTCAATATACTCCACATTAAAAATTCTGAATTCACCAGGACATCCAGAAACCATGTTCACTTCCTCTTCATACTCTGCCCTAGGCCTGATTATGTGGATGAGGCCCTCATCCATCATCTCTTGTAAATCAACCTTTATCTTATCACAACCCTGTATATTTGTACTGCAAGTAGCACAACTGTTATGGTCATGCGTATAGTTTCTAAATTCACAGAGGTCTGCGTGCATTTTCACCAAATCTCCTCTAACCAAATTAATATCAAAAATCTGGCAGTCGCCTGGACAACCGGCCACCATATTCACAACATTTACTCCCCCGTGCTTGGGTAGAGGGTTATCTTTCACATTAGGTCTCACGTCCTTGAAAAATAGAACACCAGACTTTACCAATTTCTGCACCTCAGTCTTCAAAGGATAACAATTCTCAACATTATGCCCTGGCGCTCCTTGATGAAAAGCACATGTTTGGTCTGCCTTGTAATACCAAGGCAATGGTGACAGTATGGCGGGAGGTGGTCGTGTCTGGACCAACTTCTTCTGAATCAATGCTGGTAATAGCTCTATATAACTCATGGTAATAGGGTCATAACTCTCCCTTCTCTGATTAGGCCCTGGATTCCCCTGCTAGGACGGTCTCTGATAAGCAACGGTAGTTGGAGCTGCATTCATAACAGGAGTAACTGAGGCGACTTACTGATGACGCTGATAATTCCTTCTAGGAGCGTTTACCCTCCTCTCTTGTATAAAATCATTTGCATCTCCTTATTTCTTCTTGGTAAACCCATAAGATGGCTTCTTCGCACCTCCATATCCTTCACTCTTCTTCAAACGACCTTCTCTTACAGCCTCTTCCAAGCGGATACCCATTCCTACGATCTCAGTAAAGTCACTTGGCACGCTTGCTACCATCCTCTCGTAGTAGAAAGCTCCCATTGTCTTCAAGAAAATCTTAGTCATCTCTTTCTCTTCCATGGGAGGAATCACTTGGGCAGCTACCTCGCGCCATCTTTGTGCATACTCTTTGAACGATTCCCCGTCTTTCTGAACCATGGCCCTAAGTTGATCACGATCAGGCGCCATGTCCATGTTGTACTTGTATTGTTTGATGAATGCTTCTCCCAAATCATTAAAAGTATGGATATTGGCGCTATCCAAACTCATATACCACTTCAATGCAACACCAGTCAAACTATCCTGAAAAAAGTGAATCAACAGACGTTGATCATCAGTATGGGTAGACATTCTCCTCACGTACATCACCAGGTGAGCACGAGGGAAAGTGTTGCACTTATACTTCTCAAACTCCAGGACCTTGAACTTAGCAGGTATCTTAATGTTTAGGACCAAACATAGCTCATTCACATTCTGCCCAAATAGCTATTTTCCCCTGAGGGCCTTCATCTCTCTCTGTATCTTGTCAAATTGCTCTTGAAAATCATCCATTCTGTCATAAAGACCCAAGTCTTCACTCAGCGGAGGGAAAGGACGACACACATCATCATTAACAAACGGAACCATATTCACTGAAGGAGGCGCAACGGGAACAACATGCACCACAGGAGGTGCCGGAGTAATAATAGTCTAAACCACCAGAGTATCTTGAGGACCAATATTGAAACCTTTAGGTGCAAAATTCTCTAGCATTCCCCATGGATAACCTTGAGGCATGCGATTCTAAACAACAGCCGGAGTAGCAGATACGGGAACAGTTGGAACTTCAGTATTTGCCCTTGTTGGTTGAAGTTGAACACTCGATGGCTGATTCTGAGCAGCCACCAGAGCTTCCATCAGAGTATTCAAATTGGCCAAGTCGGCCTTCAGAGTAGAAACTTCTTCGTGCAGCCCGCGATTCTCCTGTTCTAAGTTTTCCATCTTCTTTTTAAAATTAGCCCGAGTGTTGTAGTGATGAGTCAGCTTGTTGAACGAAGTAAAGAAGCTTGGTAAGACACCTGGGTATGCATAACAAATGAAAGAAATATGTGCAATATGATGCATGATATGCAATGCACATGATTATTTTTACTTTGTTATTTAATATTTCAAGGGATTTAAAGTTTATAGACATATTGCAATCATCAAAGTAATAGCGCTTTTGAAATACTGAAAATTTTATTATAATAACTCCAAAATGGATTACAAGTTTCACTGATCCCAAGTACAAGATGAAAATAAAATCTAAAACCCTAAGAAGTAAAACTGATGGAGATCACTCTATAGGCTGGCGCTTCCCCGTGAGCTTGGAAATCTGAGCCTTCAACCTCTGGTTTTCTTCCGTATATCTGATGGCAATCTCCTTCCAATCATCTGAATCAGGAAGTGAGTGATCAACACCTGATTGAGGATTAGGAGAAAATAAATCCCCTTCCTCTCCATAGACTCTATCGCTCGACTCTCAAGGATCTTAATCAAGTCATCTTTCTCCTTCAGGTCTTCTCTGTAGGAACTCTCTAAAGTTTGGAACTTGTTCTTCCAAGCATCCCTTTCCTGCTGCGTCCTAACCAAAGCAAGTTGCAGCTCTTCCAGATCATCTAATAAGGGAGGAGTGGTCTTCACAAATAGTTCAGGCATGGGTGTCTCCCGGGTATACGGCATCTTTAACTGAATGGCTCTCGATCGGATCTATTAAAGATATGGCTCCAAAGAAACAACACCCCTAGGTCCCAAATCCTTCTTACCCTTCTTATGAATGTGACGCCAGGCCTTCGCAATCTGCTCCCTAGCTTCCCTATGGTCTTCCCCTTCCTTCAGAAAGAAACTACTCAAATGAATACTATTTAGTTTATCCCTCATTGGATAACCAAGTTGTCGCTGTGCAAGAACAGGGTTATAGTTAATTCCTCCCTTTGTACCAAGAAGAAGTACATTGGGGAAACTACCACAGCTGTCAATAATCTCTATATCCTGGTAAGCTCGATGATACCAATCAATATCCGAGTGAGTAAATGCCATGATCTTAGGAGCCCAACAGGGTTCCTTCTTGACATCCCAAAAAGCATCAGACTGAGGCATATGAGAGATAAACCACCGGTACAACAGAGGCATGCAACAGATAATGATCCTCCCATGATAAGAATTCTGAAGATGGATAGAGTAATAAGCATCACCCAACAGTGTAGGAACTGGGTTTCCAATCATGATGATCCTGATAGCGTTAATGTCAACAAACTTGTCCACATTAGGAAATAAGAACAAACTGTAAGCAAGTAGAGCAAAAATGGCCTCAAAATCAACTGTACTCTTCATTCTGGCAAAGTAACGAGATTTATCCAATAAGAACTGAGCTGGTAATCCTCTAATCCACCCTTTAGTAGTCATATGGGCTTCCACCTCAGAATTCCCCAGGTGAATCAAGGCAGCAATCTCATGTGGTTTTGGCTCACCCTCCAAACTCGTAAAAGGAACACAACCGATAACAGGTAAATTCAACAGATAAGAATACTCCTCCAGTGTAGGAATCAACTGATAGTTGGGAAAAGTAAGGCAATGATATATCGGATCATAGAACTGGACCAAGGTCGATAGAATACCCTCATTCATCTTTAGCTTCATGAGAGAAATAATGGATCCAAACTTCTTTCGGAAGTCTGCAGAACATTCGATCTCGGGAATTAGACTGACCAACTCATCTATCTTGGGATCCTTGAAACTGTACTTCCTGGTATTTCTCTTTCCAGAATCCATGGTTAAAAAGTACTTGAGATTTTCATAAATAGTAAACCTTTAAATCCCTTGAAATATGGTTTCTTTAAAAGATGCTTATGAGTGCATGGATGCATGATGCAACAATCACACACAAGATCACACATATAGGGTTCATAGGTTCTATGTCACGAGCATGAGGTCAAAGGTACTACCCATAAGGTGTTGGTATAAAGTTATCACCTTCCGAACAAGGTTCTAGAGGTTCCCAGAGTCTACATCCTTCCTTCGGATATTACCAACTTCCCGATTAACTCGGTAATTAGTAATATTCTCAAGAAAGACTCGTCCGAGTGTAGTATCGTGTGACAACTATTTCCGGATTACTCTGTCATAGCTTTCGCACTACACCTAAAAGGACAAGATGGGTTTGGTATTCTACGGTCCTCAGTTTCAGCAGGCTCCCAGGTCGAAAGCAGTACGTCTTCTCGATTACTCGGTAAATGACACTACAGTCAAAGGGGCCTCCACTGAGTGGGGGATCTCATGCCTCCTTTTTTGGGATTACTCCCTCAAAGTTAACATGACTATACCGCCCGTCCTATCTTAAAGTTTGCCCAAGCCCGGGTATAGGACTTATGAGTAATCACCAAGCACCCTGAAAACCAGGAAAATCCAAACAAACATATATATAACATATAACATAAAAAACAGCAATAACACATATATAGATATAAACAAAGATAGGCTTAACACACTTAGGGATGGACCAGCAAGAGGTCAATTTGTCCCCAGTGAAGTAGCCATTTTTCTGTAGCGGTAGAATATTCAAGACTAAGCCATTAGATTGACTAGACTTTATACAAATTAAAATAAAAATCGCCACCGCGCTTTATTGTTTCCAAAGGAATGGGAAAAGAGCGAATAACCCCAAAAAAAGGGGGAAAGATTCAAGGTAAGGGGGTTGGTTATGCAAAGGGAAGGTATTAGCACCCTAAACATCTACGGTACTCCGCAGGAGCCTCTTTGTAAAATCTGTATATTTTGGATATAAAAACGGTTGTATATAAAAAATGGATGGTGGAGGTGAGGAAAGAAGCGTATTTATTTTATAATTTTTGCACCCACCGCGGTTGTGAACCTTTAGTGCCTACATACTACCTTTCGTGCAATAGGGGATCAGGGTACACGTACTACCCACAATCATGAGAAAGGAGAATTTGCATCATCTCAAAGTGGAGGATATGGCTTGGATTTCAAAATCAACAATGCCTCACTCAACACCCAAGTTGAAAATATCTCTCTTCACTACATGTTATAAAAGTATAGTTTTTTGCATCACTACAAGGATTGACAAGAGTCTAATCTTTTGAGAAAATTTTAAAGATAAAAAGCCAAAATGGCAAGATTGTTTGAAATAAGATTGATTGAATTTTAGTCTTCTCACAAAAAAAAAGTCAAGGTATCATTAAGTTGATTGGGGGTTTATTTATGAAAATGTTTTGAAAATGCATGGACATAAGTCCAAGTTTATTATGAAAATGGTTCAATTTTCAAAACAAGAAGAGTTTTCAAAAGGAGAGAGAAGATTTTGAAATTAAAGAAGATGGGAGGAGAAGAAGAGATTATCCTAAAGCATAAGGTAAAAGCTAGGGATAAGAACCATCTAACCAACAAGAAGCCAATACTTGACATTATGAGCTAAGATAGAATTCCCATTATTTGGATTGAAACCAAGCAAGCAAAAATACTAGACCTCTTGAGAGAACCAAACTTTAAGTGTATTAAGTCTTCACAAAAATTGGGCAGAGTAATGGCTGTATACAGGTGAATTCCAGATTACAAAAAGATGGTGTAATCACAAAAACCTGCACACAAAAACAAACAAGCAACCCAATGTCTTGAGGTAAACCTCAAGAACTCCATACAAAATAATCAGATAAGATCTCCAATATAGGTCAAGGTTTCTAATCCTAAGTCCAAGAAAAGTCTCATGCTCCATAATGCCAAGGATAGTAACCAAATAGTCCAAGTACCATTGAAGATTTTTTAGGGTTTATGTTGATTATTAAGTATCTTAAAAAAGGAAAAGAAAAGCTCAAGTGAGCAAATTAAAAATGGCAAGAAAATAAATGCTC
Source organism: Vicia faba (assembly GCA_948472305.1). Lineage (NCBI taxonomy): Eukaryota > Viridiplantae > Streptophyta > Magnoliopsida > Fabales > Fabaceae > Vicia > Vicia faba. The sequence goes on along the minus strand of OX451738.1, from coordinate 199,390,285 downwards.
AAATGAGCAAAGATGAAAATGGCATGAAATGTAAATGCTAAAAGTAAATAGTACATAAAGCATAAAAAAGAATAAAATCATAAGGTAAAACAAGTCAATAATTAGTGGTTAGTTGGATGACCATCTTGAAACTTGCATTTGGAACTCATTAGAGGATTGGTAGAACCAAAGCCTCCACACAACAAGTTGCATTTGCTTTTTGTCAAGTATATCATCCATTTGGAATTCTCATAAGTACCATTTAATGATCAACGATGTTTAAGTGATCCGCGTTGACCAAAGGTGTTGTAGATCCATTAGAGGATTGGTAGAACCAAAGCCTCCACACAATGAATCTCAAGGTTATTGGATCAAAGAGATCAAATAACATACTTGGGCTTGCAATCATAAGTTTGGACCATGAATGATCATTTATTTGAATCGGGACAAAATTTAGCGCTATGTTAAGCAATCGTAAGTGAACTTATATAGAAGTCGCACCTATTTTGAGGTCGGTCAATAGCAATTTATGCACCATTTGTTTTGAGACATGATATAGAGATCATGCTCCAACAACATCTAGTTCAATAAGAAATGGATAAGATGGAGAGGGGATGGAAAAAATGAATAAACCACTTTTGAATCAAAAATTTAATCAAACTATTATTAAAATCATTCATCCATTTTGGTGGAGTTGAACTCAACACCCAAGATACAATGATGTTAATAAAGTCATGATTAAAAAATCAACTCAAGACAGCCAGAAAATAATCACAAAATAATATTTATTTAATATATACATTAAAAGGGTTTAAAAAATGTTTTAAAATCAAAATAGAGGAGATAAATATCAACTATGTTCAAATTAATCAAGAAAGAAAAAGTAAGGCCATAGAAAAATCAGAAATGGATCCAAATATTTTTATAAAATTTTTGGTAATTTTTAAAAGTCAAAAACTATTTTTAAACTATTTAAAATTGCTCAAACAAACAGAAAATAGGTCAAAAATAGTAAACCTCAATATAAAATTCCATAAAATTTTTAAAAAGTCAAAAATATGCATAATAATATGTATGAATTTTTTCAGAATTAAAAAATGTCAGAAAGTATTTTTTAGGTAATTAAAAGAAAGCAAATAATTCAAAAAATACAAAAAATATCAAATTTCAAAATAAAAATGTGAAAAAATAGCATGAGATCAGAAATAATTCAAAGTATTTTTGTGAATTTTTTCATAATTTTTGGATAAAAAATAAAAGAGTTATGAATTTTTGAAAATTTAATCAATAAAAATATAAAATCAGAAAATAAAATAAAACCAAAAAGATGTGGACCATCAGATCATAGTCAAAACGCATTAGTAAGTTGATCCAGTGGACCAGACGCGCTGTGCTTGATATGGACCTTAGTGAGATACACATAGGATCAGAAAAAGGGCAACCAATGAAATTAAAACGTTTGGCACGCCATCATTGGCTGAGACAAGACATGTCATCGTCTTCAACCTCTAGACACCCTGCAATGGGGATTTTGTGAGATCCTTCAAATGGAAAAATTAGGATCCCAGGCTAGTATCATTGAACTCGTCTCTTCAAGACGATTCTAACACCACCATCGCGCCAAATTTATATAAGGTATGGAGAGAGATATGAATCAAAAACCCAGAAAATAGTGAGCACCTTCAATTTGAGATTTCTCTCTCAATTCTCAATGGATTTAAAAATTTTAAGCTGCATTAGAATCAGGAGAAGGAGTAGAATAGATTAGTGCTTGATTTGGATCCAAAATGGTGGAGAATTCTACCTTTTCGAAGTTCAAGGAAGAAGCTCTGAAACTGGACTTCTGTAGCTTGAATTATGGCTCGTTTTGATTGGTTTAAGTGCTGGAGAGTTTATATGATTCTTAAGGATGATGAATGCGCAAAGAATTTTGGAAAAGGGAGCTTAAATCTCAGAAACTGAATTCAAAAAAGATGGGTTCGTGTGAAGTTTTGGCAAAGTGTTTTTGGCTCTCAAAGCTTGAAGAAATGAATGGGGGATGACCCTCTATTTATAGGGAAGTGAATGGGAATGAAAATTGGAAGAAACAAGGAAGTTTGGAGGGAAATTGAGTGAAGGTCGAGCACGAGTGAAGTGTGACTTCATTTCCATCAAAACTCGGCCAAATCTTGCGTTTTGGGGTGCTAATCACTTATGGAAAGTTTTCTAATCAAGTTTAAATCAAAAATGCACATAAATCTTGTGTTTAGAAGTCACATTATGGATTTCAAAATTCTGACTTTTGGAAAAATTCAGTTTCAAGTTACCAAATTCAAATCCATGGCATTTCCAACTTAAGGGGTCTTAGGGCATGATTCTTGATGCTTTAGAAAGACGAGGTTACAAGCTTTGAAATGCAAAAATAATGGATTTAAATGGCTAATTGAGATGAAAGTTTCATTGAGTCAAAGTTGAAGGAAAATGGTTGACATTCCATACTTAGAAATATTTCAAATTCTTCTTCAAAAATGATCTATAATCTTTTGCATCCAAACATGGCCTTCCACCTGGAATTTGCTCTTGACCAAAAAATATGGAATGAAGTAGATATCTTGAATTACATCTTGAAACTTGAACCACTCAAAATATTCAAAAATTGAGCAAGTTATGACTTGTTGAAGTTGGCCAAAAATCATGAAATGACCTATAATCTTTTGCATATTTAAGGCAACGTCCATCCATTTTCCCACTTTGAACATAAAAGAAGGAATAAAGTTCACATATTCAAGATCATTATGGAAAAATAATGGACTCAAGGTGATGAAAATTAACCAAGTTATGATCAATTGAAGTTACTTATGTAAAATTGTGGATTCATCTGGATGAGTTGTAATCTTTCTTCTTCACCAAGTTTCTTCCACATGAAAACTCCTTGGATATTTTTGAAGTGATTTGTTGATAACCCTTTAAAGATAAGTATGTCTTTGGAATCACTCAAAAATACCAAAAGGTGAGCAAGATATACTCCTTTGAAGTTCAAAAACCTAGCTTCTAGATCAAGAGAATGCCTTGAGGAACTTTGACAAGTTTGAACAAACTTCTTGTAGCAATATTCTTGCTTTGTGAATAGAAGTTGTTGAGAATGATAATGAGAACTCTTAGCCACCAAAACCACTTCCATATCTTGAATTTTGAGAGAAATATGCTCTTGTGACCAATAGGAACAAGGCCTTGTCCAAACATGAAAACTTCTCCAATCAACCCCTTGTACTTTTGAGTCAAATCTAATAACCTTGAAATGTGATGAACCAAAGCAACCTTGCCATGCCAATTATCCCAAAACTAATCCAATGGTGAGGTTTGAACTTCTCAAGCTATATTGACTAGGGCATGGAAATAAACTCATGAACCCATGGAGTAACTTGTTAAATCTCATTGCCCTTCACCTACATGGATAATAATCAATGCAAACCAACATTGTATTTTATTAGTTAAATCAAGAAAACAAAACAATATTCATGATCAAAAAAGGAACATAAGTCAAGGTGCTTGGTAATCCCTCAAAAGGAGCAAAACTCAAAGTAGGGAGGGGAACCAAGAATCCTAGTGTGATCTTGTTGTGAGTGAATCAACATGGTATAATGAATGGATCTTAGGGGAAAAAATTAGGGTACAACAGGGACATGATCCTTTTTTAGGAACTTGATTAATATTTGAGCATGGGCATCAGAGCAAAGCAGTAATGACAACATTGAAATCTTAGAAAGGGGTTGGCCCCAACTGTTCTACAATTTTGAAGTCGCTTCTCCTTATGATCTTTAAAATCTCGTCCATCTCGCGAGCGGAGGGTTCTTCATTAGCTACTGTGATACGGTGGGAGAACTGACTTGAGGGTTTTACGTTTTAGCGTAAATGTTGCAGTTTAGAAAGAGTCGCCACCGACTTTTCTTTTATCCAAAAGGAAAGGTGAAAAAGCACAGGAAAGACCTTTGAGATTGTTTCTTGAGTTCGGGGGGTAGATTATGAAAAGGGAATGTATTATCACCCTTTTCATCCATGATTTTCCATGGGCTCTTAGTTACTTGCTAGATCACTTGCTTTTGTTGTTTGAAAATGTGTTTGGTGTGGTTTTGAAAGTATTTTGTAAAAGAGGCCATTTGTTTAGGCAATCATTGTAATTATTCTTGTTCGTAAGAATGTATACAAAGAAGTTTGTCTTGAAGATATTTTCAATGTTTGTAAGATGTTTTTGAAATGTGTGTGTTGTTTTGGAAAACAGCAAGGATAGTTGTTTTGAAATGGAGCAAGTAACTAGAGGTAATCTACCTACTCAAATGTCTTTCTTATGCATTTTCTATTCCTTTGACATTGTTGTCTTACCATGGATTTGGTAAGCAACCATAACTTTGGATGTAAATGGAACGGGCGTGGGTCATCGTATAACCATGATTAGCAATGTTGCAAAGTATCTTAGCATTTTTTAAGGGACTAAGATCATTTTGTAAGGCAACTTAGAATAACGTCATCGAGGGACTATGATCTTATATTTGTTTGTTTTGCCAAGATACTTCGCATGCGTAGTATGGCCATTTTTGTATAAGGCAACCAAGTGGAGAAACCCTAAGGATGCTTGTGTGCAAGTGTGTTATTTTCATGCTTTGATTTTGTCTTGTATTTAGGGTTTTCTATTTGATTTGTTTTCTTATCTTGCCATTCAAACCCTAATTACTAGCATGGTATGTAAAAGCGGTAAATTGCGTAATTTAAAGATTACTACGCTATTACAACATTTTATGGGAGGGGGAATACAAATTATGAATGGGGATTTGCAATAATGTAAATCTAATTAAGCTATTACAACCAAATCGATTTTGTACAAATATTGGAATAAATAATGTACAAGACAATTTAAATATGCAAAGATATATAAATGCAAGAAAATAATTTTTGTTTTGTTTTTTATGTGAAAAGAAATTTTGAACTAAACCTAATAACTTAAGAAAAGGAGATTAATTCTTGAAAAATAGTTAACCCTAATTTCTAATTTAAAAGAAAATAAAATTCTTTAACTATTATTGTTTGTGCATTTTTTGTATTGAAAATAGATAATATTTTATGAAAATATTTAGTCTCTTTATATGTTTAAAAAAATATTTATAAATATGAGAAAAAGAAATAAATGATTAAACTAATTCTATTTTTTTATTTACAAGTTTATTAAAGAATATATATATATATATATATATATATATATATATATATATATATATATATATATATATATATATATATATATATATATATATATATATATATATATATATATATATATATATATATATATATATATATATATATATATATATATATATATATATATATATATATATATATATATATATATATATATATATATATATATATATATATATATATATATATATATATATATATATATATATATATATATATATATATATATATATATATATATATATGACATGTAACTAAAATAAAATATATTTTTTATGAGAAAAAATAAAATAAAATGGACCAAAAATATAAATTAGCATTTTATATATTTTTTATGATTTTTAATATTAAGAAAAATATATTTAATAAAATAGAAATGAAAATAAAAATGAATAATAAAAATTATGGGTCAGGGGTGCTGCAAGAAAACAGGGGGTAGTATGTTAGCAAAAAACGCTAAGGCCCAAATGTTGAAGCCCATCCTGCAAACAGCCAAAAATGAAAACTGGAAAAATATGAAAAAAACAAAAGGTAGCGCCAAGGTTCGAACCCACGACCTATGCATTTCCAACGCGCTACCTTGCCACTGGGGTGGCTGTACATCCGTTAGTTTATGTGAAACAAGAAAAAGATAACACAAAAAGCCTCCTTGGCCCTGTACTCCGTCTTCTTCCTCTAGCTAGTCGGACCTCCTGTAACTCTTTCATCTCTCAACAAAAATGGAAATTGATAACATGAATGTTATAGCATTTTATCTCACAATTCTAACCATGTGCATAACTAAAACTATAAGTCTAAGATTAAAGAGAATTTTAATGGCCCTAATTCTTAACCTAATTTTTTCAGAAACTTCAAACTCAAAATTCTCTCAACTCAGGCCAAATAAATGCAAGTTATGGATATGTACAGCTTCGTAGCAATGATGTCTACATTGTATATTCACAAATGGAAAGCTAACTATGCTTGTATCAAGAGTTGGAAAAACAGAAAACTCACCTTGAAAATGGAAATTGTGTTTTAGAAATGAGCCTGCTTTAGGATGTTGTGATGATCATGTTAGCTTCCTTGAACCTCTAGGAAGCTAATGCAATGCTTAGCTTGTCTTGAGGGTGGCTGGAATGATCTCTAGAATTCCACCCGTGTTACTCTATTTTTGAAGTTCAACAATGGGTAAGATGGAGTTACAGTGATGTTTCAGGGTGTGGGATGGTTTTCTTGTAAGGTAAGGAAGCTTAGGGAAGCAAAAGGCCTGAAAACGCACGAGTGGAATGGAAGATTCAATTCACAAGTCAGAAAATGGAAAGTTTGGAAGCTTGGTATGTGTGATCGGTGGATCTGGAACTGACTGTTTAACGCTGGTTCGCGAAATGTCGCGGAAGCAAGAGTCGCCACCGTCTTTTATTTTCTCCAAATGGAAAGGACACAAGCACAGAAAAATTCCTTAAAGAGATTGCTCTCGGTTCGGGAGGTAGGTTATAGAAAGGGAAGGTGTTAGCACCCTTTCTATCCATGGTTATCCATGGGCTCTTAGATACTTGCTCACTTGTGTTTTCAAAAAGGTTTGTTTGCTTTTCAATGTGGGTTTTAAAAAGTTTCTTTGAAAAATTTCAGTTCGACTCGTACGTCAGAGTGTTTGAAAAAATTGCTTTGAAAGCTTTTGAAAATGTGTTGGTGTGAAAAGTATTTTTGTTTGAAATTAGAGCAAGTATCCTTGAGAACCTACCTACCCTAAGGAATTCGTCTGTGTAAAAGTCCTTTAAAGTAGTGCCATCCCACCATTGAGAGGTAGGTAGCACCACCGTTGGAGGTGTTCGGGTCAATTCGAGGTTCGGGACATGGTGATCACCAAAGCAATGGGAAGACACCTTAGAAGCTACCCTCATGCCAGGTTCCCGGATCATGAGGACTTACTAAGACATCCTCTACTCGACGATCACCTTTCGAAAGGCAACAGTGAGGCGTACCCTAGGGGTGGTGTGTGCGAATCGTGTGTCGTTTTCATTTGCATTTGTCTTGTCATGTTTATTGGTGATCTACGCTTGATTTTATTTTAGTCATACATTCTTTCATGCTTTTTGTTAACAGTTTAAAAGATGCGGAAATTAAATCTAAAGCTATTACAACGGCGCGGGTCCACATCGCCAAAATTAAACCGGACCCGATTTGACAGAAAATAAATAAAGCAAATAAAAGTGCGAAAAGTAAATGTTACAACGCTTTGGGAGAGATACATAATTATTTAAGCGGTATAAAATAAATATGCGAATTAATTAAATCGGAACGAGGGCGTTGGACCTTTTTTGCAAAATATTAAAATTAACGAGGAATTAAAATTAAAAATTAAAAGAGAATATTTTTTTGGTATTTTTATGTTTTTTAAGATTTAATGGAAAAAAAATTAATTAAAACTAAAATTGAACGTTAAACCTAGTTCTAATTATTTTTTAAGTTATTAAGAAAATATTGAAGTTTTTAACCTAAATTAAACCTAAATTCTTTTATGTACAATTTAATTATGAAAATAAAATAAGTAAATAATATTATGGTAAAAAAAGGAAAAAAAGATTAAAAGGAAAAATTATCAATTACCTAATTCTATGTTTTTTTTGATTTATTAAAAAGAATTAAAATTGCAAAAACCCTAATTATACTAAATTCAATTATACAATTTATTTATGAAAATAATTAAAATAAGAATATTTATTACATTTTTGTCTTTTTCTGATTTTTTTTATGATATTTTTTCATATTTTGTAAAAATAATAATTAATTTAAACAAATAAAGAAAATAAAATAACAATTAAAAATAAAACAAGAAAAATATAGAGAAAGCAAACCAGGGGGGGTTCAGGCCCCAAAGTGGAGGTCTTGATCCAAGAGTTTGGGCCCAATAAGCTGGAAATTCGCTGACTTTTCCAGGCCACGTATGGGACTTTTGACTAGGGCTTATGGTGTTCTTTAATCTCAGCCCTTGGATTGCTTCTGATGGACGCGTGGGTAGATGGATGATGAAGGTGTACGCTGTGTCATGGCCTTGAGCGCTGCATGAGAATTCATATGGAAAAATAATATTGGAATTTATACAGACCTGGGACTCGAACCCAGGTCTTGGAAGTCAACCACATCAACGCCTACCAACTGAGCTACTGAACCTTTTTGTATATTTAATAAATAATGAACGTAATAAAACAAACGAAAGTTAGTGCTTCAAAAAACGCGCGTAATTCAAAGGAACCACTGGCTGTTGGACACGAGGTCGTCTTCTTCAATTTTCCTGAAAACACAAAACAAAGGCCACGGTTTTTCATGCGTGGTTTTAGATGAGTTATGGGAAAATAGCGAATAGGCTATCCTTGAATATAAATTCATCGCGAGAGTTGGGGTCTCTTCGTCCAGGTGAGCTGAGTTTAATGGTCTTGGTCTGGAGTCATAATTTTTCCTTGGGTGAAAAGCCCTAAATTGAAACTCTGAAAACCCTAAAGATCAGCAATGGTAAAATCGAATATACAGCACAAAAACGCAATTGGACCACATGGTTAGTTTCAAAACTTCACAAGGAACATGAATATACAATTAAAATGCAATGAGGATGCCTAGAAATCAAAATACGATCATGGATTTTTCTTAGTACAGTTTGAATTCGTTTTACCAATTCTTTGCGTTTGAGTTGATGTTAGGGATTGGAATCGCTTCTGGGAACCTTGAGGAAGCTATTGGAAAAGGAATGGTGCTTTGAATCGACCTAGAACCTGCTTTTCAGTTTTGAACTTTTGGCAAGAATTTCAAGTTTTGTCCAATGGTTTTCTGCGCAGCTTTCAGTCTCTGGGCATTAGGTTTTTGATCAAGCATATGTAGTGAATAGATTAGGTCAACAAAATTCAACCAAATCTCTTATAATCATGATTTTTGATAATTGATTTTCTAAGGATCTTTTTGAATCTTTTTCATGTGTTCTTGTATCAATTTGCATCCAATCACCCCAAATCTTTCCTAGTTTGCATTTACACGAAATATTGACCTTCAAACATGTATAAAAAGATTGGTTTGGTTAATTTAAACATTTTTCATATATTTAATTGATTTAATTGAATTAACATAAATAAAAATCCAAATAAATAAATAAAAAATGAGAAAATACTTCCCTTTGGGCCAAATGGTCGTGTATATGCTTGGAATGCATGAATCATGGAAGAAAAATGGGCCCATTAGCAATTTTAGGTCATTTGAAGTAGTGTTGACTTTTCAAAATATCCAAAAATTTCCCAACTTCCACAAGGCATAACTTGCTCAATTTTTAAGCTTTTCACATGTTCTTGGACATTTTGGAAAGGCCTTTGAGTCCTCTAACCAATGCCTTTGGTCCCATATCATTTTGATTTACCAATCTCAAGTTATGGTCTTTGACTTAAAGTCTCTTTTTGTTGACTTTTGAAAATGACCTATAATGTTGAAATTGATAACTTTTTGTGAGAGCATTTCTTGGACTTGAAGTATGAAGATGAGTTGTAGGAAATGTATTTCTATTCAAAATGAGCTTAGGATGGAATTTTTCTGATAATCCATGTGAAAGTTATGCCCTGGTCAATTTCAGTTGACTTTTTCAACTGTCCAAATAAGGAAACTTTTGCATCTTTGATGATTTCTGAGCCAAATTTTGAGAATCATGATCAAGCATTGATCAAATGATGTTTGTGGCTTCAAAATGATATGTTGACCAAAAATTTGAACTTTTGACTGTCAAATGACCATTTTGCCCCTACAGTTGACTGTAGTGCAATTTAGGGTTTTGACTGTGCAATTTTGAGCTGAACGCCTTGAAACTTGATGTGAGGATGCTTGACCATATTTGTAGGCATATGAGACTTGATTGGGCCTTTGAAAACTTCCTTTTCTTGACCAGAACACCAACCCTAATCTGGACTGTGTAGGAGACCTTTGCACTGTGCAACTATTGGGGAATTTTGCAGCTTGACTTGGCAATTTCTTGGAGAATATGGGGAGGGCAAATTTTGGGGTACAACAGTTGCCCCTGTTCAATCTTCTTAGACCTGAGGATGCAGATTGGCTGACGTGCCTTTCGTAATCCGAGGGTAGAAGATGATTGGACACTAGAGTGCCCAGAAATTTGCGCTCACATAGTAGCAGTGTGATGATGGGAATGGGCTTATAGATGCCATTTGGAGATTGCGGGATAGGATGATGGGCTTATAGATGCCATCTGAATGTTGATCGCGTAGGAGGTTCCTTAGCGAGAACCTGCATACCTGCAAAACAGAAAAATGAGTACCTGACACGTTGCAGGAGCTGGTTTTCAGATGCTTGGTATAGATGTGTCCTGACTGGTTGCAGAAGTTGAGTCTGGAGCTTCAAATGGCGATGAATGAACCAGGGATGGTTACTGCCTTAGCATGAATGGTAAGAGAATCTTGGGCGATTTTACCTTCAACAACGCTCGTTGAGAAAAATCTTGGGTGTCTTCTACTGGGATAAGAATCAGGGAGATCTTAGGGTCGATCTGACTGAACCAGAGGAGGTTTTTTTTGATAAGGATGTGATGAAGGAATCTGAGACGATTGCTACTCCAAATCTATGATGAAGGAATCTGGGACGATTACTACCTCAGCAGAATGATGAAGGAATCTGGGACGATTACTACCTCAGCAGAATGATGAAGGAATCTGGGACGATTACTACCTCAGCAGGATGATGAAGGAATCTGGGACGATTACTACCTCAGCAGAATGATGAAGGAATCTGGGACGATTACTACCTCAGCAGAATGATGAAGGAATCTGGGACGATTACTACCTCAGCAGAATGATGAAGGAATCTGGGACGATTACTACCTCAGCAGAATGATGAAGGAATCTGGGACGATTACTACCTCAGCAGAATGATGAAGGAATCTGGGACGATTACTACCTCAGCAGAATGATGAAGGAATCTGGGACGATTACTACCTCAGCAGAATGATGAAGGAATCTGGGACGATTACTACCTCAGCAGAATGATGAAGGAATCTGGGGCGATTACTACCTCAACGGGTAAAGACTTTTATCTGTTGATCGTTCTTTCCTGAAAAAGTAACGAATTAGTTGTATGCAATGTCATAATGCATGAATTGCCTGATTTTAAGATGTTCTCAAAAATAAATGAGATTGGGGTGATACGATGCGTCTATGCATGCTATAATGATGTATGTGACGTTTTATGAATGTGTTTTTCGTCTAGGAAAGTAAATCCTTGACGGGTGCCGGGAAGTCGTATCCTGGGCTGATGTTGAAGAATAGATTTTGCTTTCGCTGGGGATGATAACTGCAAGAATACCGGTAGGAGAAGATGACTCCGTTGCGGAATAAACTTGGCAAATGGAAGATTCTGCGGGGAGAAAAGATACTCTAGCGACCATGCTGGGAAGCAACACTCTGTGGGGAGAGAGATGCTTTGCTGAATGTTGATAGTAACTTGCTGAGGATGTCTTGTTGTGTTGGAAGTGCTGATAGACTTCGCTGGGGATAAGAAGACTCCGTCGAGGACGCTCTTTCCGTGGCTTTGGCTGAGGATAACCCAGTTATATCCTAGTAAGGAAATAACTCTTTGAATAAAGCCAGGAGACGCGTTCGTGCTCTGTGGGGATAAGCTTCCAGAATCTACTAGAGATAAGCTTACTGCTTGGAGAGATGGATTCCAACTTTCTTGGGGAAACTGGATTGGACTCTCTTGGGGGAGTATTGAACTGTATTGGTTATGTTCTTCAACGGAACTTACCTTGATACCTTGGAGGATAGAACAATCAGATTGCCTAGACAACTCTTTATTGCCCCTGTTTCTGATGTGGGAGAGGAAGATACCTGTGAGGAGCTGATAGTTGTTGATGGACCCACCTTCTTCTGGCAGGCAGATGATAAGATGACAGGACATAGTCGTACGCTTTGATCCCTAACTTTTTCCTGGACCGCCCCTTCGGGTTTTCAGTCCACCGGGATACCCATTTTTGCCCAAGCCGCCTTTTCAGGTTTTCGACTTGCCGGGTGTACAGATTTTTTCATTTCGTCCCTTCATTTTGCCCGAACCCTTTTGGTTCGCCGGGAAGCCCTTATTTTTGCCTAGGTATGTCAACCTAGCGGGTCTTTGATTTTGCGCAGTATTTTTTCGACTATGTCCGTGCTTTCAGAAGGTAGGGAGTTGCCCCTGTTAGAAGTGTGTTGTCATGCCACCAGAAGATTTTTGATCGTGCAAGTTTTGTTGCTGGAATGCCCCAAGTGACTCAGGCGGAGATTTGCCCCAGGCTATTTGGCCTTTTGAGATATTCTCCGAATCTTGATTGGATTGCCCCAGATAATGGATAATAGTCATGTCCTGCCCCTTGATTGGAAGCGCTTTTGTTCACAAGGTGTTCATCGTGCGAATTTCCCTGATGTTCAAACAAATAGTCATATGCAAACAAAGTTATGTTAAAAATGCAAAGCCTATGTCTGTCTTGAAGATTTTGAAAATGCATTCTTTTTTATAAAACAAGCGAATGTTTGTAAAGCATGATGTCAACTCCGTATTTACCGTAGGCCTTCAGGAGTCAGGATACCTTTCGTAACAGTATGCTTTCGAACTAACCCATGCTTCAGCTAGGACTTTTAAGGGTTATAGCGTGGCTTGGTTCACGGTTTAAGAAACAAAGGATAAAGGCTCAAATTATTTGTACCCACCCGCTCTTCGTGATGTTCTCCAAACCTAAACTCAGTTGATCATACATTAGACCTTGTTTGAGTCTTTGCTCTGATTTTCCGGTGATGATTCGGATGTTGATGATTTATTCTGAATAGGCGGTCATTTTTGCTTTTGTTGAGGGTTTGTAAGACCTCTTTCTTTTTGATTTTTCTATCCCTGAATTTTGCCTGAACTGTTTCTTTTGTGATTACAGTCAGCGGGATGCCCCCGTTTTGTAAGTCTCCTTCATGGGTTTTGACTTAATGACTGCCTTTCTTTATTGATTATTCGGAACCATCACTGTCTTTCTTTGTTTTGTAAGGATCTTTTTGGTGCCATTCGTTATGTACTTGGATCAACTGAGAGAACTACCCTGCCCCAGGTTATGATAAAGGGTTTTAAATTTCGAAAAGAAAAACACCTACTTCTTTGGCTCAGATGGGTTGACGAGGGATTATCTTCCTTATAACTCCAGTGTTTAGGGATTGAAACAATGCCTGTACCTCATCAGCGGGGTCTGTTCAAAAGCATACTGTAAAGATCGTGGTACCGTTTTCGTCATCCTCCCTCAAGAGGCTTAGAATTTTAGATCAAGAGTTGACATCAGAAAAAATATGAAAATAATTTGCGTATAGTGAATACGAATATATTGCTTCAAAACAGACATGCGATGCATTAATGAAATAACAAAGTTTGACATGAATAAAATGTTTGAACAATCAAAGAAAAATACAACTTGAACATTTGAATGAACAAAAGACATTCTCGATGATTCGGTGTAGGATCAGTGTTCAAACTTGACCTCCTGGGCGTCAATCAAATCCTGGATCTTGTTCTTCAAGGTCCAACAGTCGTCGGTGTCATGTCCAGGACTGCCAGAATGGTAGGCACATCTCACACCCGGGTTGTACTTGGGAGAGGAAGTGTCAGGATTTTGAGGAGGATCCTTTAGTGTGATCAGTTTTGCCTTCAGCAATTGCTGTAATGCCTGAGACAAAGACATGTTGATGTCGGTATACTTCCTATCTTGATGCTTTATCCTACGCCTATTGCTCTTTCTTGGTTGAACGGGCGTGGGATCAGAAATCTGGATTGCCCCTACATCATGACGACCCTTTTTACCATGTATAGCATTGGATTCTTTCTTCCCACTGTGGGGCTTTTTCTGAGCATCGGCAAGTGCGGTTTCTTGAATCTTCCCCGACTTGATACCAGCTTCAATTCTCTCCCCAGTCAAGATAAGATCTGTGAACCCAGCAGAAGAATTCCCAATCAGATGGTTGTAGAATGGACCAGACAAAGTCCCCAAGAACATGTCAACGAGCTCACGGTCAATTAGAGGTGGTTGTACCCTTCCAGCAAGGTCTCTCCATTTTTGAGCATATTCTTTGAAACCTTCGCCTGCACCCATAGACATTCCCTGAAGCTGAGTGCGCGTGGGAGCGAGGTCAGCGTTGTACTGGTAATGCTTGTAGAAAGCAGTGGCCAAGTCCTCCCAGCTGCGGATGTTGGCTCCACTCAGTTGATAGAACCACTCGAGCTGAGTCCCTGAAAGGCTCTCTTAGAAGAAATGGATCCATAAGTTTTTGTCAGCTGTATAGGGCTGGATCCTCCTTGTGTAAGACCTGAGATGCAATTTAGGACAGGATGCCCCGTCGTATTTAGCAAAGGCAGGTGCCTTAAACTTGTGTGGGATCACTACCCCAGAAGACAGACCTAGATCCTCGAAGTCCAGGCCAGGCACCTTTTGTATCTCCATAGCACTTAACCGGTCTTCCAACTGTTTGTACTTATCCTCAGCCGGGGGGTACTGCTCGTCGTTGAAATCTGTCTCGTTGTCGGAGACCACTGGACTAGGCACCTTTCTCTCATGGTGACTGCTTTCCCTCACAGACGGAGTAGTCCTCTCAGTTTCAGTCTGCGGTGCATTCCCAGATCTGCGTCTAGGGCTGAACAAAACAGTCCTCTTCTTCTTCTTTTCTTTCTTCAAGAGCAGAGCCTTCAGATCTTGTTGCCCCTGGGTCAAATTCATGATCAGCCCTTGGAACTGGGCATTCTGAGCCTGGAGGGCCTTGATGGTCTGCTCGGCTGATGATTCGGGATTCATGACGATCGGCTGAAATAAACAGCGAAGAAGGGTAAGCAACCTGTCCAAGGGGTACCTGCAATGCAATGAGATGTATGACATGCATGTAATGTTTTCAAGGACCTCGCGGGATAAACAGAGAAATTGTTAGAGTTGAGAACCGGTAACTTGATTGAAGAGACTTCATGTTGTTGAGAGTCCTTCTTCAAGGGTCAAAGGCTCACCATATTCAGTGGGTCATAGCCCCTGATAACCTTAGCCTGGGGATCATCCTTTAGGTGTCAAAGCTCACCATATCAAGTGGGTCATAGCTCTTGACAACCTGGTCTAGAGGAAAATAAATCCTCTTTGCCCCTTGCTGGGATAGTTGCTTCACCGTGACCTGCATCACAAGCCCTTGAGATCCTTGAAATGGGTTAGGAGGTATGCAATGGTATGATGTTATGGTATGCATGGGGTAATGTGAGTAACCCTGTTGTGAGTCCCAATTAAGGACTATAAACAAAACCTGCAAGCAAACTCAGTAAACCCTGTTATGAGTCCTAATTAAGGACTATAAAACCTGCAAAAACTCGGTAAACCTTGTTATGAGTCCTAATTAAGGACTACAAACAAAACCTGCAAGAAGCTCAAGTGTTAGACAACAAGCATGCAAATAGTCAAGTACGAAGGCACACAAGTCACACAAGAGAAGCCCTTAGGGTTTAGGCCAGCATGGGGTCTGGGTATTACCCTCTTGAAGTTGGTGGGTTCAACCTGTCCTATCAGAAGTAACCGGGTTCTAAGGGTCCCAATATCACGGGATTGCTTTCATTGTTCATCGTTTCGATTTAGCCACTGAACTGGCGACCGAAATATTCCAGGAAAGCAACCCTCAATTGAGTGTAGTATCGAGTATCAACCAACCTCGGACTGCACCAAAGTCAGTTATCTCACTACCCTAAAGAGGCCAAGATAGTTCAATTAAGGTTCCTAAGGTCTGTTGATGCTTCACGACACCACGCGGAGGCCCCGTACTCTCCTTGACTGAACTCAAGGGTTACCGGTACACACCAAAGTGCCACATCAACGTAGCAGACTGTTTCAACCATGTCGGTATACCCCGCACAGTTCCCTCACAGCCTTGTTGCTACTTTCTAAGAAAGGTATCCCCAGATCCGGGTTAGGATCTATAGAACTCCCAAGCAACCCACAATTTAAAGCAAGCAAATCAGTACAATTGAAAACATAGTTATGACCTAGCCCTAAGGTACACCTCACTTTAAGTTAAGTCCCCAGCAGAGTCGCCAATTCTGTGATCGGTGGATCTGGAACTGACTGTTTAACGCTGGTTCGCGAAATGTCGCGGAAGCAAGAGTCGCCACCGTCTTTTATTTTCTCCAAATGGAAAGGACACAAGCACAGAAAAATTCCTTAAAGAGATTGCTCTCGGTTCGGGAGGTAGGTTATAGAAAGGGAAGGTGTTAGCACCCTTTCTATCCATGGTTATCCATGGGCTCTTAGATACTTGCTCACTTGTGTTTTCAAAAAGGTTTGTTTGCTTTTCAATGTGGGTTTTAAAAAGTTTCTTTGAAAAATTTCAGTTCGACTCGTACGTCAGAGTGTTTGAAAAAATTGCTTTGAAAGCTTTTGAAAATGTGTTGGTGTGAAAAGTATTTTTGTTTGAAATTAGAGCAAGTATCCTTGAGAACCTACCTACCCTAAGGAATTCGTATGTGTAAAAGTCCTTTAAAGTAGTGCCATCCCACCATTGAGAGGTAGGTAGCACCACCGTTGGAGGTGTTCGGGTCAATTCGAGGTTCGGGACATGGTGATCACCAAAGCAATGGGAAGACACCTTAGAAGATACCCTCATGCCAGGTTTCCGGATCATGAGGACTTACTAAGACATCCTCTACTCGACGATCACCTTTCGAAAGGCAACAGTGAGGCGTACCCTAGGGGTGGTGTGTGCGAATCGTGTGTCGTTTTCATTTGCATTTGTCTTGTCATGTTTATTGGTGATCTACGCTTGATTTTATTTTAGTCATACATTCTTTCATGCTTTTTGTTAACAGTTTAAAAGATGCGGAAATTAAATCTAAAGCTATTACAACGGCGCGGGTCCACATCGCCAAAATTAAACCGGACCCGATTTGACAGAAAATAAATAAAGCAAATAAAAGTGCGAAAAGTAAATGTTACAACGCTTTGGGAGAGATACATAATTATTTAAGCGGTATAAAATAAATATGCGAATTAATTAAATCGGAACGAGGGCGTTGGACCTTTTTTGCAAAATATTAAAATTAACGAGGAATTAAAATTAAAAATTAAAAGAGAATATTTTTTTGGTATTTTTATGTTTTTTAAGATTTAATGGAAAAAAAATTAATTAAAACTAAAATTGAACGTTAAACCTAGTTCTAATTATTTTTTAAGTTATTAAGAAAATATTGAAGTTTTTAACCTAAATTAAACCTAAATTCTTTTATGTACAATTTAATTATGAAAATAAAATAAGTAAATAATATTATGGTAAAAAAAGGAAAAAAAGATTAAAAGGAAAAATTATCAATTACCTAATTCTATGTTTTTTTTGATTTATTAAAAAGAATTAAAATTGCAAAAACCCTAATTATACTAAATTCAATTATACAATTTATTTATGAAAATAATTAAAATAAGAATATTTATTACATTTTTGTCTTTTTCTGATTTTTTTTATGATGTTTTTTCATATTTTGTAAAAATAATAATTAATTTAAACAAATAAAGAAAATAAAATAACAATTAAAAATAAAACAAGAAAAATATAGAGAAAGCAAACCAGGGGGGGTTCAGGCCCCAAAGTGGAGGTCTTGATCCAAGAGTTTGGGCCCAATAAGCTGGAAATTCGCTGACTTTTCCAGGCCACGTATGGGACTTTTGACTAGGGCTTATGGTGTTCTTTAATCTCAGCCCTTGGATTGCTTCTGATGGACGCGTGGGTAGATGGATGATGAAGGTGTACGCTGTGTCCTGGCCTTGAGCGCTGCATGAGAATTCATATGGAAAAATAATATTGGAATTTATACAGACCTGGGACTCGAACCCAGGTCTTGGAAGTCAACCACATCAACGCCTGCCAACTGAGCTACTGAACCTTTTTGTATATTTAATAAATAATGAACGTAATAAAACAAACGAAAGTTAGTGCTTCAAAAAACGCGCGTAATTCAAAGGAACCACTGGCTGTTGGACACGAGGTCGTCTTCTTCAATTTTCCTGAAAACACAAAACAAAGGCCACGGTTTTTCATGCGTGGTTTTAGATGAGTTATGGGAAAATAGCGAATAGGCTATCCTTGAATATAAATTCATCGCGAGAGTTGGGGTCTCTTCGTCCAGGTGAGCTGAGTTTAATGGTCTTGGTCTGGAGTCATAATTTTGCCTTGGGTGAAAAGCCCTAAATTGAAACTCTGAAAACCCTAAAGATCAGCAATGGTAAAATCGAATATACAGCACAAAAACGCAATTGGACCACATGGTTAGTTTCAAAACTTCACAAGGAACATGAATATACAATTAAAATGCAATGAGGATGCCTAGAAATCAAAATACGATCATGGATTTTTCTTAGTACAGTTTGAATTCGTTTTACCAATTCTTTGCATTTGAGTTGATGTTAGGGATTGGAATCGCTTCTGGGAACCTTGAGGAAGCTATTGGAAAAGGAATGGTGCTTTGAATCGACCTAGAACCTGCTTTTCAGTTTTGAACTTTTGGCAAGAATTTCAAGTTTTGTCCAATGGTTTTCTGCGCAGCTTTCAGTCTCTGGGCATTAGGTTTTTGATCAAGCATATGTAGTGAATAGATTAGGTCAACAAAATTCAACCAAATCTCTTATAATCATGATTTTTGATAATTGATTTTCTAAGGATCTTTTTGAATCTTTTTCATGTGTTCTTGTATCAATTTGCATCCAATCACCCCAAATCCTTCCTAGTTTGCATTTACACGAAATATTGACCTTAAAACATGTATAAAAAGATTGGTTTGGTTAATTTAAACATTTTTCATATATTTAATTGATTTAATTGAATTAACATAAATAAAAATCCAAATAAATAAATAAAAAATGAGAAAATACTTCCCTTTGGGCCAAATGGTCGTGTATATGCTTGGAATGCATGAATCATGGAAGAAAAATGGGCCCATTAGCAATTTTAGGTCATTTGAAGTAGTGTTGACTTTTCAAAATATCCAAAAATTTCCCAACTTCCACAAGGCATAACTTGCTCAATTTTTAAACTTTTCGCATGTTCTTGGACATTTTGGAAAGGTCTTTGAGTCCTATAACCAATGCCTTTGGTCCCATGTCATTTTGATTTACCAATCTCAAGTTATGGTCTTTGACTTAAAGTCTCTTTTTGTTGACTTTTGAAAATGACCTATAATGTTGAAATTGATAACTTTTTGTGAGATCATTTCTTGGACTTTAAGTATGAGGATGAGTTGTAGGAAATGTCTTTCTCTTCAAAATGAGCTTTGGATGGAATTTTTCTGATAATCCATGTGAAAGTTATGCCCTGGTCAATTTCAGTTGACTTTTTCAACTGTCCAAATAAGGAAACTTTTGCATCTTTGATGATTTCTGAGCCAAATTTTGAGAATCATGATCAAGCATTGATCAAATGATGTTTGTGGCTTCAAAATGATATGTTGACCAAAAATTTGAACTTTTGACTGTCAAATGACCATTTTGCCCCTACAGTTGACTGTAGTGCAATTTAGGGTTTTGACTGTGCAATTTTGAGCTGAATGCCTTGAAACTTGATGTGAGGATGCTTGACCATATTTGTAGGCATATGAGACTTGATTGGGCCTTTGAAAACTTCCTTTTCTTGACCAGAACACAAACCCTAATCTGGACTGTGTAGGAGACCTTTGCACTGTGCAACTATTGGGGAATTTTGCAGCTTGACTTGGGAATTTCTTGGAGAATATGGGGAGGGCAAATTTTGGGGTACAACAGTATGCAATTTTTGATTCTAGGGTGTTTCAAGGCTTGGGCATTCGTGCTTTTAGTTGCAAAGTGATATCTTTATATAGAGCAAAAGATTGGAGGACTTGTGCTTGCTCAGAAGTACAAGATCACATGCCTTGCTACATTTCTTGTTTTTGAAGCAAGTGTGAGAAATGACTTCTTAATGCATGGTTCTGATCTTGTAGGGTAATGTGAAGCTTTAAACATGTTTTGTTCAGGCTTAGAGGTTTGGTTTGTGCAGAAAGAACAAGTCCAAGTCTCAAGAAATGAAAAAATGCATAAAGCATGCTTTTCCAAAATGGCAATGTTGCCTTTCATCCATAAATGGTTATTTTCTTGTACAATGCATTGAATGCTTGGCTTTAGGGCATGAAATCTTGTGCAATCCATTAATGGTGGAGTGACAAACGAGTTTGAGGCCTGAAAAGTGAAGATTGTACAGCATGCTTGAGGATTTGAATTTTGTTCTTCATGAAATGGCTTGAAATTAAAGTGAGAAATTGCCAACTTCGTCTCTTCGATTATCCCTACTCAAAAATGATCTCAAGGAGTTCTTGGACATTTTGGAAAGCTTGCAATGTTCTCTATAACTCATCTTTGAAATGAATTTCAAGATTCCTCTTGGAACTAGGTGAAAAATTGTCATGAAGTTGGGTCAAAAACCTGCCTAAATTAGGGCAAAATTTCACTAAGTTATTTTAGTTCATGGGCATGTATTCACAAAATTATATCTTGAGATCCAAGCATATTTAGGGAAAAATTTGTGAAGAAAAGTTGTATATTTCATGGATATCTACCACTTTCATGTTGGGAATTTCCTTTGAATCATCTTGTACCATGGTGAAAAAATGGTCTAAAGTTGAGAAAAAATAAGAAATTTTTCTATACTTAGAAAAATTTCTAAGTTAAGAAAAATTTCAAATTTCAAAATCAAAACTTCAATCTTTAGTTTCTTGATGAACAATTTTCACATTTTGACATGTTTTGATGAATTGTGATCCTTGACACTTGATTTTGACCAAAAAGTCAAAGTTTGACTTTTCAGTATACAGTTGACTTTTGATCAGTTGACTGCAAATTTTATCTGTCTATCCAATGGATTTGCAATGTTTTGAACCATGTCATTAGGTCAAGATGAACCCTTGAAATCATGCTTCAAACTAATTGGTAATTTGCTAGGTCCAAAATCAGAAATTTCCCTTTCTAAGTCAAAACCCTAATTTTGACCATTTTGCCCTTTTGATGATTTGATCAAATTTCTTGAGGAATTATGGTCCAAACTTGATCAAATGATACATATGAGTCGAAAATGTTGATTTTGATCAAAATTTATGAAGTTTGACTGTAAATTGGCCATGGTTGACTTTTCCCCCAATACAGTTGATTTTTTAGGTCAACTGTCCAATTGACTGATCATAAATGTGATTCAAGGCTTGAAACTTGTCATGAGTAAACTTAGGGGTCCATAATGATGTTTGAAAGTCATATGAAGCATTGATAGTCCAAAAATCCTTGGGAAAACTCAAACCCTAATTTTGGGTTATCAGTGCAAGATGAGGTGTCTTGAGCTGATCAAACCCTAATGTAGTCTTGAGTCAAAGAGATCTTGTGAGAAAAGTCCTGATAAATTAGAGGGCAAATTTTTGGATACAATAGCTACGTATTTGGAGGGTACTTCAATCACATCAGGCTCGACAACCTTCTCCTTCCCTCTTGTATCGGTATTTGGCTTGGTGGCAGTAATGCGGATGGGCGTCCTTGTAACAACTGGTGGTGAGATATTGGGTGAAAATATTCTCCCAGTTTTAGTTACTTTGCTTGAACCGGCTATGTTGCCAACATTGTCATCTTTTCCTTCTCCGATCCAGGCATCTTGTTTAATCCCATGATAGAACACTTCAGCAACATAATTCCATGGTACTGCTTTATTTGAAGAATAAGGAATTGGTCTAGGATTGGTAATTATTAAGGGAGCAATAGTGGGTTCATTTGAAATTCTAATAGGACCTTTGGAGGTGATCTAAGAGGCTTGTTAGAGATGGTAATAATGAAGAGGTCTTCACATTTTTCAATCAAACTCTTGGCAAGCAAAGTCTTTTCAAATAGAATTTTGTGGCTATCCATCAGGTGGTGTATCCCTTTCTTTAGCCTTTCACATCCATTGAGTTGTCTTGTACAATACACACAGTCTTTTTCATAGCCAGGGAAGATCCCAACTTTCAACAGATTGTTCTTGATTACATTTAGCGGAGTAGTCAATTCTTCAACAGAGGCAATAAAAATTGTATCTTCAACAACATTAACACCTTTGTCATGCTTTGGCATTGGAGCGGTAATTACATTCGGTGTTGGAGGAGGATCAAATTCAATAGTTTTGTTGTCAATCAAATCCTAGATTTTGTTCTTCAAGGCCTAGCACTGGTCAGTCTCGTGCCGGGGGCTATTTGAATGGTAAGCACACTTTGCATTTGTGTAAGTGTTTAGTTATTGGCATGTATTTTTGGTAAAACCAGGTGTGTGAATGTCATGACTGATGTCATAACATTCTGGATTATTAGGTACTTTATGCAGAAAAAGAATGGCATACAGTAGCTGCTATTTATGAGTGTGTATCTGAGCATTTTGCAATGATCACATTTATCACTTTCTACCAAAATCAGTAAACAGGATTTTTTTTGTCATAACCAATGTTAAGACATCCTGTACTGATCTAACAGTTATGCAGTTTGGTTAATTCTGAGATTTTTCAGGAATTTGGTTCATACCTTCCAGAACAGAATCTCACGTGGACTTTAGGTTAACCTAGCTCAACCCTAATCTGGTTGATAAAGTCTTGTGACCAAGTCTTGAGGTTAACCCTAATTAACCCTAGCTTTTCGTGGAAGCCCTAACTGAAGAAACAACTGCATATATATTCAACAGGAAAGCTGATTGGAAATTAACTCTTAGACAGAAGATCAACTTGGGGCTGTATAGTTTTAACTACTGTAATCCAAGCAAGTATCATTGTGATAAGTGACTTGGAATAGGTTTTGATTGTAAGGGTTGTGTATCACTCAAAGCTTTGAAGCAAGAGTGCTTGTGTCTCTTGACTAAAGCTTTGAAGCAAGGTCAAGTTAGGTTTATGTATCACTCAAAGCTTTGAAGCACGAGTGTTTGTGTTACTTGATTAAAAGCTGTGAAGCATAATCAAGTGTATGTTCTGAAGAGTGTCTTCATTATTTCATTAGTCAATTGTTTAGTATCACTGTTGTGATTGAGGGGGAGTGAGTAGGAACTCAGCTTTAAGTTGAACTTAGATTGAAGTTGCATTGGGTAGGTCTTAAGTGAAGGAGATAAACTGGTTGGTTTATTCCTGAATTAATATCTCTTATAGTGGATTTCTTCCCTGGCTTGGTAGCCCCCAGAGTAGGTGTTGTTTCACACTAAACTGGGTAAACAATTGACTGTGTTCTTTACTGTTTTTTTTATTTACTGTCTTATAGAAAGTCAGATACGGTGTCATAACATTCACTGTGACATTGAGTATCTGCTGCCAGAATTTCAATTGGCATCAGAGCAGGCACCCTGCCTGTCTTACTGGGTGAGATCTAGGGATATCACTTTCTGGCGCTATGGACAAAGAAGGAATTTTTGGAAACAGACCACCCATTCTGGATGGATCAAATTATGACTACTGGAAACCTCGTATGATTTCCTTCTTAAAATCACTGGACAAAAAGGCTTGGAGAGCTGCTGACAAAGGATGGAACCATCCCACCATAACTGAGAAAGATGGGACAATCAGTCTGAAGCCTGAGGAAGAATGGAGCAAAGAAGAAGATGAGTTAGCCCTGGGTAATTCCAAAGCATTAAATGCCTTGTTCAATGGAATTGATAGAAACATATTCAGACTAGTACATCAATGTGAACTGGCCAAGGAAGTTTGGGACACTCTCAAAACTACTCATGAGGGCACATCCAAAGTAAAAATGTCAAGGCTTCAGATGCTGACTACCAAAT
This sequence comes from Vicia faba, assembly GCA_948472305.1. NCBI lineage: Eukaryota > Viridiplantae > Streptophyta > Magnoliopsida > Fabales > Fabaceae > Vicia > Vicia faba. Next base: position 199,366,275 of record OX451738.1, on the reverse strand, counting down.
TTGAGAACCTAAGGATGATGGAAGATGAAACCATTCATGAGTTTCACATGAACATCTTGGAGATTGCCAACATTTCAGGAGCATTGGGAGAAAAGATGTCAGAAGAAAAATTGGTGAGAAAGATTCTCAGATCCTTGCCTAAAAGATTTGCAATGAAGGTAACTGCTGTAGAGGAAGCCCAGGATATCAGCAAGTTGAAGGTGGATAACTCATTGGGTCTCTTCAGACCTTTGAGATGGGGATCAGTGACAATGTTGACAAGAAAAACAAGAGCATAACACTTGTATCCAACACTGAAGATGAAAACAAGGAGGATGAAGAAGAAAATATTTCAGAAGCTATAGCCATGCTTGGAAGACAATTCAACAAACTCATCAAGAGAATGGATCCAAAGTCAAGGTCAAATGTTAAGAACATTCCTTCCGACATTAACAGATCTTATGACTCCAGCAGAAGACCAAAGTCTGAAGAGAAGGGAAATCAAAGCAGAGGAATTCAATGCCATGGATGTGAAGGATATGGGCACATTCGAGCTGAATGTCCTACCTTTCTTAAGAAACAAAAGAAAGGAATGTCTGTTACCTGGTCTGACTGTGATTTAGAAAGTAATTCTGAAGAAGAATCTGCCAAAGTAGTTACTGTACTAAATGGTGTTTGTACCTATGAAAGTGACACTAGTGATGAGGAAGTGACATTTGAAGAACTGGCTGATACCTACAAGAAATTATGTATCAGAAGTGATGAAGTCTGTCAGCAAAATGAGAGACAAACAAAACTCATAATAAAGTTTGAGGCTGAGAAAAGGGCAGACCTTGAAACTATAAGTCATCTAGAAGGGGAAGTTCAAATGTTGAACTCAAAACTGAATCGGATGACCAAATCTGTCAAGATGCTGACAAATGGAACTGACAAATTGGAAGAAATCCTTCAGGTTGGACAAAATGTGGGAAATAAGTCTGGTCTAGGATTTGTGGCAACAAAGAAATCTGGTGCAGACAAGAAGATCAGGCCTGATAAATAAATGTCAAAGCAGATGTCACAACATAGCACTCAACATCGGGAACAGAGAAATATGAAGAAAAAGTACCAAAGATGGAGATGTCATCATTGTGGGAGGTTTGGTCACATAAAGCCATTCTGCTTCAGATTGTATGGATACCCTAATCAGAACCCAGGTGTCAAACCTAAGTCTAACAAGGTACCACATACTCCACAGTGGAAGAAAAAGGCTACTGCCCTGATAGCCCACACTTCCCTTAGAGTCTCTGCAAAGGAAGACTGGTACTTTGACAGTGGGTGTTCTAAGCACATGACTGGAATCAAGAACCTTCTCAATAATGTTAAACCTCACACCACTAGTTATGTGACCTTTGGAGATGGTGCTAGAGGAGAAATCAAAGGAGTTGGTAACTTGGACTGCCCTGGAGTTCCAAATCTAAATGAAGTATTATTGGTAAAAGGCCTGACTGCTAATCTCATTAGTATCAGTCAATTATGCGATCTAGGATTCAAGGTCAACTTCTCAAAATCTGAATGTCTTGTAACTAATGAGAAACAAGAAGTTGTAATGAAAGGAGTCAGATCTAAAGACAACTGTTACTTGTGGGAGCCTGAGAACACTAATTACTCCACTGTGTGTTCTATTTCCAAAGAAGAAAAAGAGGTGAAACTGTGGCACCAAAAACTTGGCCATCTTCATCTAAGAGGAATGAAAAGGATTATATCCATGGAGGCAGTCAGAGGGATTCCAAGACTGCAAATTAATGAAGGGGGAGTTTATGGTGAATGTCAGGTTGGTAAGCAGACTAGGATGTCATACCCAAAGTCAAGACATCTGACCACCTCTAAGGTTCTAGAACTTCTACATATGGATCTGATGGGACCAATGCAGGTGGAAAGTCTTGGTGGAAAAAGATATGCCTATGTTGTTGTGGATGATTTTTCCAGATTCACCTGGATTAACTTCATTAGGGAAAAATCTGATGTATTTGAAGTTTTTAAAGAACTGTGCAAAAGAATTCAAAGAGAAAAAGAAGGGTGTATTGTCAGAATCAGAAGTGATCATGGCAAGGAATTTGAAAATAGTAAGTTTAATGAGTTCTGTTCCTCAGAAGGAATTAGTCATGAATTCTCTTCTCCTATAACTCCTCAACAAAATGGAGTTGTAGAAAGGAAAAATAGGACCATACAGGAATCTGCCAGAGCAATGATACATGCCAAAAGACTTCCTATTCATTTTTGGGATGAAGCTATGAATACAGCCCGTTATGTCCATAACAGAGTCACTTTGAGAAAGGGAACCTCATCCACCATTTATGAACTCTGGAAAGGAAGAAAGCCAACTGTGAAGTACTTCCATGTATTTGGTAGCAAATGCAATATTCTGGCAGATCGTGAACAAAGGAGAAAGCTGGACCCTAAAAGTGATGAAGGAATATTTATAGGATACTCCTCCAACAGCATAGCTTATAGGGTATTCAATTCCAGGACCAAAGTCATGATGGAATCAATAAATGTCATAGTTGATGATTATCATGAGGAAACAGATGTCCCTTGTAATGTTGAGACATTCTTTGAGACTCCAACTCAACAGAATGACCTTCCTAACACCACTGCAACAGACTCTGAATCCAAGGAAGCTAGCAAAACCCCTTCCATCAGAATTCAGAAAGATCATCCTAAAGAACTCATCATAGGGGATCCTAACAGTGGAGTCATTACAAGATCTAGATAAATCATCTCAAACTCTTGCTTTGTGTCTAAAATTGAACCAAGAAATGTTAAGGAGGCTTTAATTGATGAATACTGGATTGGTGCAATGCAAGATGAATTGAACCAATTTAAGCAACATGAAGTATGGGAGTTAGTTCCTAGACTAGAGGGAACAAACATCATTGGCACAAAATGGATATACAAGAACAAATCAGATGCTGAAGAAGTTGTCACCAGGAATAAGGCAAGACTTGTTGCCCAAGGATACACTCAAGTTGAAGGGGTTGATTTTGATGAGACCTTTGCCCCTGTAGCCAGACTGGAATCTATCAGACTCCTATTGGGAATTGCTTGTCTCCTGAAGTTCAAGTTATTTCAGATGGATGTAAAAAGTGCCTTCCTAAATGGGTACTTAAATGAGGAAGTCTATGTGGAACAACCTAAAGGATTTGTGGATCCAAACTATCCTGATCATGTCTACAAATTGAGGAAAGCTCTGTATGGCCTGAAACAAGCTCCTAGAGCATGGTACGAAAGGTTGACAAAATTTCTCTCTGACAAAGGATACAGAAAAGGAGGCTTGGATAAAACCCTTTTTGTCAAAAATGAAGGAGGAAAGATAATGGTAGCTCAAATCTATGTTGATGACATAGTGTTTGGGGGAATGTCAGATCAAATGGTTAAACATTTTGTTGACCAGATGCAGGCTGGATTCGAAATGAGTCTCATGGGAGAACTGACCTACTTTCTTGGACTGCAAGTCTCACAGATGGAAGACTCAATTTTTCTATCTCAAAGCAAGTATGCAAAGAACATTGTCAAGAAGTTTGGTATGGAGAATGCCAGTCACAAAAGGACTCCTGCACCTACTCATTTAAAGCTATACAAAGATTCAAGTGGGGTTAAGGTGGACCAAAGCCTGTACAGAAGCATGATAGGAAGTTTGCTGTACTTAACAGCCAGCAGACCTGACATTGCTTTTGCAGTTGGAGTATGTGCAAGATACCAAGTTGATCCTAAAGTCAGTCATATCAACCAAGTGAAGAGAATTTTGAAGTATGTAAGTGGAACTTACAACTATGGCTTGTTGTACTCTCATGGTTGTGAACCAACTCTGACTGGTTACTGTGATGCTGACTGGGCTGGTAGTGCTGATGATAGAAAAAGCACCTCTAGAGGATGTTTCTTCTTAGGAAACAATTTGGTCTCCTGGTTCAGCAAGAAACAGAACTGTGTGTCTCTCTCTACTGCTGAAGCTGAATACATTGCAGCTGGTAGTAGCTGTTCTCAAATGATCTGGATGAAACAGATGCTTACTGAGTATAATGTCACACAAGATGTTATGACATTGTACTGTGACAATCTGAGTACAATTAACATTTCCAAAAATCCTATTCAGCATAGCAGGACCAAGCATATTGACATTAGACATCACTTTATCAGAGACCTTGTAGAGGAGAAGACGATTAAACTGGAACATGTTGCCACTGAGCTAAAGCTGGCTGACATTTTTACCAAGGCACTTGATGCAAATCAATTTGAAAATTTGAGGGGCAAGTTGGGTATTTGTTAACATGAGGAAATGTAGCAATTAATTTTGCTTAAAACAAGGGATGAAGGAGTTTTTTGTGTTAAGTCTATTTTGATTGGGTTAATCATATGTTTTCCTAATTCTTTCAAAATTGTTAAGAAGTTGAATAGATACTCATTTACCTCCTTCCTCTCTCGGCTCTGCAACAATCCCCATTCTCTCAATCAAAGTTTTCTCTCTCGTTGCTACTGGTTTTCTAAGACTATCAAAATGTCTCAAACATCATCCTCTTCCAAGACGACTGTTTCATCCTCATCCTCTGATCGAGATTCTAGGGCAATCACATCATGCATGGATTCTGAAGTCCTGGAGATTACTCCTCTTAGAGAAATGGCAACTAACCCCTCTAAGGTTAAAAAGCTGAGAACAAGGCATGCAGGAAGGTCTCAAGCTACTTCATCCGGTAATCCCTCTCAACCTTCATCTTCTGTTCCAAATAGGGAAGGCTCAGCTTATGTTCATCAAGCAATAGCTAGGCTTATTACAAGAATTCTGAGTGAGAACCACTCTGTACCTGGGATTTCTGTTCAATTAAATCAAGAATCAGCAAGTCCAAATGTTGAAATAAATCCAGATGTCTTTGAGAATGTTGAGACACCAAATGACAACATTCAGAAATCATCTGAAAATCTTGATGATATCCAGAACCCTTCAGAGAAGAATGTTGATCCACCAGTTATTGATGTGGATGAAGAATACTCAGACAATGACCTAATTGCAAATATCAACCCTAGCATAGCTAGGAGGATGATGAACAGAAAAGGTAATCAGGATGCTGCAAAATGTCTGACCAAAGAGAAGACTGCTGATGTTGCTCACAAGAAAACCAGGTCTGAAGGCAAGACTGGTGTAGAAACTGTGAAGACTGGACTGTCCAAAGGGAAGGTGAAAACCCGAGTACATGTTGGGAGTCTCTCAAAGCCTGTGAGACAACCAATAGCAAAAAAAAAAAAGAAAAGAGCCTGAACCTTCTGATTCTGATGAGGAATCAGAATTTGACATAGATGCTGAAGACATTCCTCTCAGAAGGAAAGTCCCTTCAAGCAAAATGGCTAAAGTTCCTGAAGTCCCCACTGACAACATTTCTTTTCACCACCCTGAAAATGCCAACAGATGGAAGTATGTTTGCTTGAAAAGAATAGCCTTGGAAAGAGAAATGAACAATGGGGCCATGGAATGTAAGGAAATCATGGACCTAATCAAATCTGCTGGACTAATGAATACTGTGGTAAAGTTTACCAATTGCTATGAAAATCTTGTCAAAGAATTCATAGTGAATTTATCTGATGAATGTGCTGATGGAAGGTCAGCTGACTTTAAATGTGTCTATGTGAGAGGAAGAAATGTTAATTTATCTCCCTCTGAAATTAACAAATTCCTTGGAAGACCAGATGAGGCTTGCCCTGAACTAGAGGTTACTGACAATCAAGTATGTCAAACCATCACTGCAAGACAAGTCAAGTGTTGGCCCTTAAAAGGCAAGCTGAATGCTAGCAAGCTAAGCATGAAATTTGCCATCCTGCACAAGATTGGTGCAGCCAACTGGGTTCCTACCAACCATAAATCAACCATCTCCACAGGATTGGGAAGATTCATTTATGCTGTTGGAACCAGGACTGAATTTGACTATGGCAGGTATATCTTTGATCAAACTTTAAAACATGCTGCAAGCTATGCTGTTAAAGGCCTTATTGCCTTTCCCTCCCTCCTATGTGGTATTGTCCTTGCTCAGTATCCTGACATTCTAGTGGAAAGAGATACGGTATGCAAAAGATCCCCTGCTCTTGGGTTGCACTATAAGCTATTCCAGGGATCTCATGTTCCTGACATTGTCATGACATCAGCTGAGACATCAACTGTAAAAACTCAGTCCAATACATCTGATGTTATAGCTGTGCTGAAGGAAACCTGCAAAGAGCTGGAGACAAGGAAAAGGACTCTTGAGAACCTAATTGCCATATTAGAACGGGAGGAGACTGAAGGACAAAGAAGGGAAGAGGATGCTGCTGAAGATCAGCTCAATGCTGAAGAAAGTGCCTCCTCTGAAGATGACAGTGCTTGAAGTTTGGTGGAGTTGTCAAGCTTGCTGCTGGTACCTGTTGCTGCAAGTGATTTCAGATTTTTTTGGCTGTTTTTATTACTCATTTTGGATGACTGTATAACCTATAAGTACATGTATCTTTGGCCTATTTATGGCTAAAGAGGGGGAGAAGATTTTATGTTAATTACTTGGTAGACATTATTTTTTTCTGCAGACATATTATTTCTGCTGCTCTCTATTCTCTGATTGTTTAGGGGTTTTAGCCAAAAATTTGCCAAAGGGGGAGTTTGTAAGTGTTTAGTTATTGACATGTATTTTTGGTAAAACCAGGTGTGTGAATGTCATGACTGATGTCATAACATTCTGGATTATTAGGTACTTTATGCAGAAAAAGAATGGCATACAATAGCTGCTATTTATGAGTGTGTATCTGAGCATTTTGCAATGATCACATTTATCACTTTCTACCAAAATCAGTAAACAGGATTTTTGTTGTCATAACCAATGTTAAGACATCCTGTACTGATCTACAGTTATGCAGTTTGGTTAATTCTGAGATTTTTCAGGAATTTGGTTCATACCTTCCAGAACAGAATCTCACGTGGACTTTAGGTTAACCTAGCTCAACCCTAATCTGGTTGATAAAGTCTTGTGACCAAGTCTTGAGGTTAACCCTAATTAACCCTAGCTTTTCGTGGAAGCCCTAACTGAAGAAACAGCTGCATATATATTCAACAGGAAAGATGATTGGAAATTAACTCTTAGACAGAAGATCAACTTGGGGCTGTATAGTTTTAACTACTGTAATCCAAGCAAGTATCATTGTGATAAGTGACTTGGAATAGGTTTTGATTATAAGGGTTGTGTATCACTCAAAGCTTTGAAGCAAGAGTGTTTGTGTCTCTTGACTAAAGTTTTGAAGCAAGGTCAAGTTAGGTTTATGTATCACTCAAAGCTTTGAAGCACGAGTGTTTGTGTTACTTGATTAAAAGCTGTGAAGCATAATCAAGTGTATGTTCTGAAGAGTGTCTTCATTATTTCATTAGTCAATTGTTTAGTATCACTGCTGTGATTGAGGGGGAGTGAGTAGGAACTCAGGTTTAAGTTGAACTTAGATTGAAGTTGCATTGGGTAGGTCTTAAGTGAAGGAGATAAACTGGTTGGTTTATTCCTGAATTAATATCTCTTATAGTGGATTTCCTCCCTGGCTTGGTAGCCCCCAGAGTAGGTGTTGTTTCACACTGAACTGGGTAAACAATTGACTGTGTTCTTTACTGTTTTTTTTATTTACTGTCTTATAGAAAGTCAGATACGGTGTCATAACATTCACTGTGACATTGAGTATCTGCTGCCAGAATTTCAATTTGGATTATACTTTGGTGACGATGTGTCAAGGTTAGCGGGAGGATCGCGCAACGTCACTAAATTAGCCTTGAGCAAATATTGAAGGGCTTCAGACAATGACATGCCTAACCTCGTAAATTGTCTTCTTGGAGTTTCGAAACGTTGATGATTTGCAATTGGTCTTGGAGTAGGAGTTGGATTGGATATTCGGACATCATTAACAAACGGGTGATCATTCTTCTTGGTATGGGCCCTTGCCCCATACGCAGCATTAACTTCCTTCTTTTCGGCAAAAGGTTTCTTGATAGGATTGGGAGTGGAGGTAGATTCCACAGAGATCTTCCCACTTTTGATGCCACTTTCAACTTTTTCTCCGGTTAAGATTAATTCGGTGAAACCAAAAGAAGAGCAGCCAACCAGCAGATTAAAGAAAGAACCAGATAAAGTGCCCATGAACATGTCAATGTGCTCCCTATCAGTCAAGGGAGGTTGGACCCTGCTAGCAAGGTCTCTCCACTTTTGCGCATATTCCTTAAATCCTTCATTCTTCCCCATGGTCATATCTTGCAATTGAACACTCGTTGGCGCCAAGTCAGCGTTATATTGATACTGATGGTAGAAGGCAGTAGCTAAATCCTCCCAAGTACTGATACGAGAACCATCCAACTGATAAAACCATTCAAGTTGTGTTCGAGCCAAGCTCTCTTGGAAAAAGTGAATCCATAGCTTCTTATCAGCAGTGTGCAGCTATATCTTGCGCACATAAGATTTCAAATGGAGCTTTGGATAAGAAACCCCATTGTACTGTGCAAAGATTGGCATTTTGAATTTGTGGGGAATGACTACCCCAAAGATCAAACCCAAATCATCAAAATCTAAACCGGGGACGGCTTGGATTTCAACAGCTTTCAGTCTGTCTTCTAACTGCTTGTATTTGATATCAGCGGGTGGATACTGCTAGTTGAAATAATTATCATCAGATTCTTGATCATTAACACATTTAGCTTGAGTACTCTTGACCACACTGACCTGGTTCTTCTCCTCTTCAAATGAGTCTCCTCCTACTGGGATTTGATGGATTGTCTCGTTGAACCTTCTACCCATGTTGAGTAGAGCTTTCTTCTTTGGCTTCTTCTTAATGGTCAGCAAAGCCATCATATCTTGCTGCCCCTTGGCTAGGGCTAGTAGAGCTTCTTGAAATTGAGAATTCTGGGCTTGGAGATCCGTCACAGTTTTCTCTAGATCCATCTTGCTGAAATAAACATCAGAAAGATAAGGAAACCTGTTATGTGAAAACCTGTCATGTTATGATGCATGGAATATGTACATGCAAATTATTTCAAGGATTAATGAAATTTAAATTTGTATAGACAAAAGAATGAACAAACGTTAATTTTCATTAGACAAAACAAGAAATATTACATCATGCCTCTTGGGATTACAAAATGACTTTCTAAGATAAAAAGACTGAATGCATCCTCTTTGGCGCGAGATAAGCGTTCACACTTTTCTCTTCTTGTAGCTGCTTCGTAAGCTCCAAGACCCTCTTTTCACTAGCATAAAATTGAACCTCGAAAGTATCTCGTTCTTCCTTCAGCTGGATCTAACCCTTTTGTAAGTCTTCGGGAGAGGTAGGCATGTCGGGATGGAGGATAGTGTGGGGAACATCTCCTTCGATCACAAGCTCCATGATGACTGGTAAAATGGAGGGATAAGGCATCACAAGTTTCTGAGCACGAGATCGTACCCATTTAAGGTAAGGCTCGAGGGGAATGGAATTCTTGTGTCCTAGCGTCTTGCTACCCATCTTGTTCAACATCCCCTAGGCTCGGATAAACCTCTGATGGTAACCTTGATCGTCGCTCTCGTAGTCAAATACCAAACCTTGAATAAGCATCTCGTATGGACCATCCCTTTGGGCGCAACCAAACTGTCTTAAGGCTAAACAAGGGTTGTAGGTGATACCTCCTCTAATGCCAAGTAAAGGGACATTAGGGAATTCTCCACAACGGTCGACGATAGTAACATTCTCCAAAGAGCGGGAACACCAATGAATATTTAAATGTCTGAGCATCCTCAACCTATATGACCACCTTAAACCTTTCTCGTTCTTCAATATAGATTGGGGAAGATGCGAAATAAACCATCTTGCCAAAAGAGGAGTACAACATATAAGGATAACTCTTTTCTTCATGGTGCGAGTGTGAAAATAATGTAGGATGTCCCCTAGAAAAGTAGGCACCGGGTTACGAGCCATGAAGACTTTGACGGAGTTCACATCTATGAGTTGGTCGGGATTTGGAAACAAAACCATCCCATAGATGAGGAGAGCCATAATTTCCTCAAAGGCTTGCAAATCTAAAGAGTTCCAACAGTTTTGGGCTTTCTCAAACAAGAACTTTGCTAGGAAACCATTGACACCACTCCTTGTTTCCCAATTAGTTGTGATATCAGATGGTTGTAAGTGTAGAGCTTTAGCAATCTCTTCTGGCTTTGGATCTCTTTCCGTACCGTTGAAAGGCAGTTGATTGAGAATGGGAATCCTCAAGAGTTGGGAAAATTCTTCCAAAGTTGGCACCAGTTGATAATCGGGAAATGTGAAGCAATGGTATAGAGGATCAAAGAACAGAAAGAGCACCTTCATCATGTCCTCATCAGTGTTGGAGGTGACCAAGTTTAGCAGGCGACCATGTCTTTCGGTAAATGGAGAATTTTCAGGAATCCTTGATGCTAGATCTTTGAGCTGAGGAGGGATCCTTACGAGATTGACTTGAATGGTTTTTCTACGAATAGAATATATGTCCTACAAAACAGAACAAATATAAATCCCAAAAATCCTTGAAATGGTTAGTGAGTATGAGTATGATGTCATGATGTTTATTATGTTATGTACAAGTAAATATATACAAACAGAGTAAACAAGTCCTTAGGTTTAGGCTTGCATGGAGTCTCATAGGTAAGTACCCTCTTGAAGTTTAGTTGGCTCAAACATGTCCTAGTAATAGTAACCAGGTTCTAAGGAGCTCAATATCACTGATTTGTTTCCTTGGGCATTGTTTCAGCACAAGCCTCTTTAATGGCGACCAAAATATCCCTAAAAACCAAACCTCAATGAGTGTAGTATCGAGTATCTACCAATTTCGGACTGCACTAAAGTCGATCATCTCACTACGTCCTAAAGGCCAAGTTGGTCAAGTAAATGTTCTAAAAGTTCATTAGTGCTTCATGACATTACTCAGCAGCCCCGTATTCTCCTTGACTACTCAAGGGGTACCGGTACCCACAAGTATGTCATACTAACGTAGCTATTTCTTAGACCGTATCGATATACCCTGCATAGTTTCCACAATGTATTGCTACTTACCTATAAGGTATCCCAAATCCGGGTAGAGGATTCAAACCCAAATAAAGAACCATAATGTAAAGCATACAAGTCAAACAAAGAAAGCAAATAAATGTGATCTAGCCCTAAGGTAACTCCACTTTTAGAATTTCCCCAGCAGAGTCGCCAGTTCTGTGGTACGGTAGGAAAACTGACTTTGGTTGTTTTGCGTTTGATCACAAATGTTGTGGTTAGCAAGAGTCGCCACCAACTTTTCTTTTATCCAAAAGGAAAGGTGAAAAAGCACAGGAAAGACCTTTCAGATTATTTCTTGAGTTTGGGGGGTAGATTATAAAAAGGGAAGGTATTAGCACCCTTTTCATCCATGATTTTCCATGGGCTCTTATTTACTTTCTAGGTCACTTGATTTTGTTTGAAAATATGCTTTGTGTGGTTTTTTTAAAGTATTTTGAAAAGGCGCCATCGTTTAGGCAAACTTTGTAATGATTCTCGTTCGTAAGAATGTATACAAAGTGTTGATCTTTTGAAAATGTTTTCAAGTATTGAAAGTGTTTGGTGTTTGTTTTGAAAATAGCAAGGATGTTTTGTTTTGAAATTGAGCAAGTAACCAGGAACATTCTACCTACTCAAAAGTATTTTATGTTTGTTTCCTTTCTCCTTTGACATTGTTATCTTACCATTGATTTGGTAAATAACCCTATCTTTGAATGTAAACGGGACGGGCATGGGTCATCATATGACCATGATTAGCAATGTTGCAAGGTATCTTAGCATCTTTCCTTAGGGACTACGACCATTTTGAAAAAAGGCAACATAGATAGCATCATCGAGGGACTATAATCTTGCATTTTGTTTGTTTTTGCTAAGATACCTCACATGCATAACATGGCCATTTTTGTAAGGCAACCAAGTGGATTTACCCTAAGGGGTGCTTGTGTGCAAGTGAATTGTTTTTCATGCTTGGTTTTGTCTTTGATTAGAGTTTTCTAATTGATTGGTTTTAGTCTTTTCATACAAAACCCTAGTTACTAGCAATTGGTACATAAAGCATTAAATTGCGGAAAACAAAAATACTAAGCTATTACAAAGATTTAGGGAATAGGGGTACAAATTTATGAATGGGGATTGCAAGAAATTAAAATCCTAATTATCTATTACAACCATATTGAAATAATATACAAGAAATGTAAAAGGGGCTTGTTTTGTTTTTGTTAAGAAATTAATTTACTTAAGAAAATATTTTGATCTTTTTGTTCTAAAATAAATGAAATAAAACATGTGAATATGAAATATTTTTTTGGCGTTTTTGGTTATTAAAAGCAAAAAATAAGATAAACAAGAAAATGGAGTCAGAATCAGCACATTGCTTGAACGAGGAGGAACAGAAGTTCTGACTCTGATATGCTGCAAGAGAGAAAATGTTAGTAGGCAAGCAGAAGGTCAGAAGTTTTGGCATGGGTACACCAAGTTTTGAGGTTTCTGAGAATAAAGGAAGATCTAGAAGTTCTGATTGTTGAAGGGGTTCAGAAGCTGTAGTGTAGTTGGGAACCTAGAAGTTCATATATCACTGGCAAGTCAGAAGTTATGACCATTGGAGAGAGTGAGGTGGCAACGCTGTTGGGTAAGGTTGCTTGGAAGTTCTGATTTAGGAATATTGTTTGCCATATAAATGGGTGAAAAATGTCAATAAATAAACCTAAAAAAAGATACTTCTAGGGCTAGAACCCAGAACCCTTAGTACTAATGTCTTATGCCCCCGCTTTCTACCACTATGGTGGTTGTACATCCGGTATTAGAGGCAAAAGCATGAACATATAACATAAAGTAAGTTCTAATGATGAGCTTCGTCTCTTTCTCCATGCTAATCAGAACATCTGTAACTTAGTCATTTCTCACCAGAACAGAAAACATAAACATGGCAATTATGGCAGGTTTTCCATCATGGTTTCAGAAGCACAAAAAAAATATCAAGACTGTAAATCAGAAATAAGCATGTATCTGCTAATCCTAATTTCCTTAGGAAACTCTGAACTGATATTCTCCCAATTTAGGAAGAAAAATACATGAAACTTCATAATATGTACAACATCAGAATCAAGATGTCTACATTGTGTTTTTGAACATGCAAGCCTAACAATGCTTAAGTGATATGATGAGGGTTAGCAGAAGCTTACCTTGTCGCTGAAAAATGTTCTATGAGCTGGAGTCTGGTTCTGACTGCTTGTAATGTTCTGATCAACTTCCTCACGTATTCAGCAGACTGGAACAAACTTTAGCTTAGGTTTTGAGAGGTGAACAGATGATTTGGTCAAGAAACTCTTGAGGGAAGTTGAAGTTTTTTTGCAAGAATCAAAAGAAACTAGAAGGTTTTGTATTTGTGTTTGCAGTATGGGAATTTTAGCAAGGTTTCAAATTTTTTCTCCTTCAAATTTTCTGCCCGCCCCCTCATAGTTGTCAACGAAGTTCAATTTATAGGCAAGAACTTTGTAGCTTGGAGAAGTCAAAGGTACATCCATCATACACTAGGCGTTGACTTGTTCTTGAAGCAAGTTCAAACAAGTAAGGTTCAATACACAAAGTAAGGTGGTTAGAAGCTTTTAGCCGTGCCTAAGTTGGATTTGTAATCCTGAATTAAGGAAAAGTACCATCAGAGGTAAAAGTAAAGCATGGGCCCAACATAAACTTGTACAAAAGTTTTCTTTTCAAGGACAACAATGGTACTTATTTCTCACACGTGGGGAAATCCTTTGGATAAAAACTCAAAAGTGGTTGTGAGCATTAGATGATGATGAGATTTATCAAAATAGAAATCCTGCGCTATGAGATTATGCATCATTGCTTAGATCTGGGTCAGAAGTTCAGCATCAGCGCAACTTAGAACAAAACATCTAACTTCTGATCTTTTAATCTTTTCGCTCCAGCATGTTCTGAGCGAGTTCTCAGAATTTCCCAAAAGCTTGTAATACGCTTTGTAAATCCTCTTTGAATTGATCTTGCAACTTCTGACTGAACCTTCGTGAAAACTGGCCCAGAAGTTCTAACCAAACTCTGTCTTGAAAATATCCAGAACTTGCTGAGTGCTTCAGTTTCATGGACGTGTCTTTGAACCTTTCTAACTTGAAATTCCAACATTTCTAGGAGAAGTTTTATTCTACAATACTTTAGGTCTTATTGAGATCTAAAACTCTTGTGTTAGAAGCTCTTTCAGAATCAGCTTGCATCATGGTGGAAGTCTGGCCAGAAGTTCTGAACTTGTCATATTTCTTAAACACTTAGAAAAATTCTAAGTATTTTAGAATTTTGACTTTTGAATTTCTTGATGAAACAAACTTCACATTTCAACATGTCTTGATTAAATATGATTCTTGAAACTTGATTTTGATCAAAAGTCAAAGTTTGACTTTTCAGTGTGCAAATGACCATTTTGCCCTTGTGTCAATTCCAAGTCTAAATTGATGTGTCAGTACTGCAAACTTGACGTTATAGAAGACCTTGTGAGAGAATCTTTGAGAAATGAGAGGGAAAATTTTGGGGTACAACAGTATGTTTCTTTGATTTCCAAGATACAACTCCTCTAGCTATGTTGAATACATAGCCACTAGTTGCTTTGAAATCATCTGATAAGGTATTCCAATCTGCATCATTATATCCTTCAGGTACAATAGGAAATCTCTGATAATGTAAACCGAGATTCATGGTCCTTTTAAATTATCGTATGACTCGCTCAATAGATTTCCAATGTTCATTACTCGGTCTACTAGTAAACCCGCACAACAATCCCACAACATATGCAATGTCAGGTTTAGTACAATCAATGGAATACCTAAGACTTCCAATGATGCTCGCATGTTCTGTTTGTCTAACACTTTCACCAATGTTCTTAAACAGCTTCACGCTTGGATCATTTGGTGTGCTCACAGGTTTACTGTCAAAGTAATTATATTTCTTTAAGATGTTTTTCACATATTGTGATTGATCCAAAGATATTCCTTGCTCGGATTTTGTGATCTTGATACCAAAAATCACACTCACTTCTCCGAGGTCTTTCATATCAAAGTTGTTACACAACAATGATTTCATATCATTAATGGCCTGAATGTTTGATCCAAATATGAGTAGATCGTCTACATATAGACATATGATAGTGCAAATACAATTCTCAAATTTGTAATAAACGTATTTGTCACTTTCATTCATTTTGTACACATTCGATATCATTAAGTTATCAAAATTTACATGTCATTGCTTTGGAGCTTATTTTATCCCATACAAAGATTTATCTAACATACAGACCTTATTTTCTTATCCATAGATCACAAACCCTTCCGGTTGTTTCATATAGATTTCTTCTTCTAAGTCACCGTTTAAAAAAGTTGTTTTAACATCCATTTGGTGTACTATTAAGTTATAAATAGCAGTTGTTGTACCCCAAAATTTGCCCTCCCATATTCATCAAGAATTGTCAAAGTCAAGGTCACAAAATTCCCCAAGGGTTGTGCAGCTCAACTGTCTCCTATACAGTCAAAACTAGGGTTTGAGTTCTGGTCAAGCAAATGAACTTTTCAAAGGCCCAATCAAGTCTCATATGCTTACAAAGATGGTCAAGTATCCTCATATCAAGTTTCAAGGCATTCAGCTCAAAATTGCACAGTCAAAACCCTAGATTGCACTACAGTCAACTGTAGGGGCAAAATGGTCATTTGACAGTCAAAAGTTCAAATTCTTGGTCAACATATCATTTTGAAGCCACAAACATCATTTGATCAATGCTTGATCATGATTCTCAAAGTTTGGCTCAGAAATCATCAAAGATGCAAAAGTTGCTATATTTGGACAGCTGAAAAAGTCAACTGAAATTGACCAGGGCATAACTTTCACATGGATTATCATAAAAATTCCATCCAAAGCTCATTTTGAAGAGAAAGACATTTCCTACAATTCATCTTCATGTTTCAAGTCCAAGAAATGCTCTCACAAAAAGTTATCAATTTCAACATTATAGGTCATTTTCAAAAGTCAACAAAAAGGGACTTTAAGTCAAAGGCCATAACTTGAGATTGGTAAATCAAAATGACATGGGACCAAAGGCATTGGTTAAAGGACTCAAAGACCTTTCCAAAATGTCCAAGAACATGTGAAAAGCTTAAAAATTGACCAAGTTATGCCTTGTGGAAGTTGGGAAATTTTTAGGAATTTTGAAAAGTCAACATTGATACAAAAGGCCTAAAAATGCAAATGGGCCCATTTTTCTTCCAAATTTCTTCATGCCAAGCCTATGCACGACCACTAGGCCCAAAGGGAAGTATTCTCATATTTTTTAATTATTTATTTGAATTAATATTAATTTATATTCATTTAAATGATTTTAATATATGAAAAATATCAAACTTAACCTAAAAAAATCTTTTCATGCATGTTTATTCATAATATTTCGTGCATATCCCAATTAGGCAAATTTGGATGAGATTTGGATCATGATTGAACAAAAACAACATGAAAAAAGATTGGAAAAGATATTAAGAAAATCAAATCTTCAAACAATGAATTCAATGGATTTTATTCAATCTTTTTGACCTAACATGCTCTATACATACTCAGCATCACAACCCTAATGCAAAAAGACTGAAAGCTGCGCCCCAAACTCGATTGCACTCTTGAATTTTTTCATAAAAAACTCAAATCTGAAAAGTGCCTCAGAGGTTGATTCAAGCTTCAACTCTTATTCCATTGGCATCCCGAGACATCCTTGGACCTTTCCCAACCATTAACATCAACAAAAAGGCCTTGAATTGGTACCAAGAACTCAGACTGAACCTTGAAAATTTTGAAATCGCATAGCATAAATCAAGCATTCTTTTGCATTTTTTTTCATGGATTCTTGTTTATAATGATGTTTTTATGCTAACCAATAGGTTGAATTGCTTTTTTATGTCATATATACGAATCCACCATATGCGTTTTTTAGGGTTACAGGTTGCTTGAATTGGGGATTTCGTGTAGAAGAAAAATTGTGGCTCGTGAGTAGCATGGTTGAATTGAGCAGGTTAAGACGAGGATGTCTGAACCCTCGCGAACAATTTATGATGCCCAGGGTTCTAATCGTTATTTTTCAATAGGCACCTTTCTGCAACGCTTCTAAAACCGTGGCCATAGTGTTTTGTTTTACAGGGTGAGGAAGACGAAGGCATCGTGTCAATTACTAACTGGCCAATTCAAATTCGCGCGCGTTTTAACTACTTAACGTTGATTTTGCTTTTTTATTATTTGCTTATAATAATATATCAATTAGCGCGTTTGGTTCAGTGGTGAAGTGTTGTGCTTGTGACCTTCAAGACCTGGGTTCAAGTCCCAGGTCTGGCAAATGCTTAATATATTTTTTCAATAATTGATCCCATGCAGCATAAGCGTTGAGGCGTACCATATGTGTCAAGATCTACAAGTCCACGTGCCTAATGAATGCAGATCAATGGCCCCAGTGCAAAGAACATACCATGCGCCAGTCAATGCATTACACCTGATCCAAAAAGTCAACCAATTTCCAGCTTATTGGGCCAGGCCTCTCAAATTTAAACCTCCTTATTTGGGGCTACACCCCACCCTGGTTTGCATTTTTTATATTTTTCTCCTCACTTTTTATTTTTGTTGTTTTATTTATTTTCTTAATTCCATTAATTTATTTCTTCTATAAAATATAAAAACATTAAAAAATACAGAAAAGACAAAAAATACAATTTTTATTTTATTATTGCCATGAATAAATTAGAATGTAAATTGTTTAGTTTAATTAGGTTTTAATTTTAATTTCTTTTTTAATGAAAATCCAAAAACATGTAGAATTAGGTTAATTGATAGTTTTAATGTCTTTTTAATTTTTGTTTCTCACAATACTATTTATTTATTATTTTTATAATTAAAAATTGTACATAATAAATTTTAGGTTTAATTTAGATCTTATTTTAATTCTTTCTTAATAACTAAAAAATATTAGAATTAGGGTTTGCTTCTTAATTTAATTTTAATTAACTCCTTTTTCTTTTAAATCTTAAAAAATACAAAATATCAAAAACATTTAATTCTTTTTTTTATTATTTTATTTTTAATGCTCATTAACTTTTAATTATTTGCAAAAGGGTCCAACGCCCGTCGTTTCAATTATTAATTTTGCGCATTTATTTTTTATCGTTTATATAATTTTGTATCTCTCCCAAAGCATTGTAATTTTACTTTTCGCACTTTATTTCTTCGCATTATTTATTTTTCCGCTAAATCGGGTCCGGTTTAATTTTGGCGATGTGGACCCGCGCCGTTTGTAATAGTCTTAGATTTATTTTCCGCAAACTTTATAACTGTTAAATATGCATGCAAGAATGAATGGACAAATTAAAATCAAGCGTAGAACACGACAAACATGACAAGACAAATAACTGAAACATGACACACGATTCGCACACACCACCCCTAGGGTACGCCTCACTGTTGCCTTTCGAAAGGTGGTAGTCGAGTAGAGGACGTCTTAGTAAGTCCTCATGATCCGGGAACCTGGCATGAGGGTAGCTTCTAAGGTGTCTTCCCATTGCTCTGGTGATCACCATGTCCCTAAAATCGAATTGACCCGAACACCTCCAACGGTGGTGCTACCTACCTCTCAATGGTGGGATGGCACTACTTTAAAGGACATTTACACAGACGAATTCCTTAGGGTAGGTAGGTTCTCGTAGATACTTGCTCTAAATTTCAAAACAAAATTCAAAAATACTTTTCACACCGACACCTTTTCAAAAAGCTTTCGAAAGCAATTTTTCAAACACTCTTGAGGACCGATACAAGAGTCGAACTGGAATTTTCAAAGAAACTTTTTAAAAACCCACAGTTGAAAAGCAAACAAACCATTTTTGAAAACACAAATGAGCAAGTATCTAAGAGCCCATGGATAACCATGGATAGAAAGGGTGCTAACACCTTCCCTTTCTATAACCTACCTCCCGAACCGAGAGCAATCTCTTTAAGGAATTTTTCTGTGCTTTTGTCCTTTCCATTTGGAGAAAATAAAAGACGGTGGCGACTCTTGCTTCCGCGATATTTCGCGAACCAGCGTTAAACAGTCAGTTCCAGATCCACCGATCACAGAACTGGCGACTCTGCTGGGGATGCTACTTAAAGTGAGGTGTACCTTAGGGCTAGTTCATAACTATGTTTTCAATTGCTTTCTTTGCTTGCTTTAAATTGTGGGACTGTCTTGGGAGTTCTATAGATCCTAACCCGGATCTGGGGATACCTTCTTAGAAAGTAGCAACAAGGCTGTGAGGGAACTGTGCGGGGTATACCGACATGGTTGAAACAGTCTGCTACGTTGATGTGGCACTTTGGTGTGTACCGGTAACCCTTGAGTTCAGTCAAGGAGAGTACGGGGCCTCCGCGTGGTGTCGTGAAGCATCAACAGACCTTAGGAACCTTAATTGAACTATCTTGGCCTCTTTAGGGTAGTGAGATAACTGACTTTGGTGCAGTCCGAGGTTGGTTGATACTCGATACTACGCTCAATTGAGGGTTGCTTTCCTGGAATATTTCGGTCGCCAGTCCAGTGGCTAAATCGAAACGATGAACAATGAAAGCAATCCCGTGATATTGAGAACCTTAGAACCCGGTTACTTTGACTAGGACAGGTTGAACCCACCAACTTCAAGAGGGTAATACCTAGACCTCATGCTGGCCTAAACTCTAAGGGCTTCTTTTGTGTGACTTGTATGCCTTCATACCTGACTATCTGCGTGCTTATTACCTGACACTTGTTTCTTGCAGGTCTTGTTTATAGTCCTTAACTAGGACTCATGACAGGGTTCACCAAATTTCTTGCAGGTCTTGTTTATAGTCCTTAACTAGGACTCATGACAGGGTTTACCAAATTTCTTGCAGGTGTTGTTAGTCCTTAACTGGGACTCATAACAGGATTTACTAGATCTCTCGCAGGTTTTGTTTGTAGTCCTTAATTGGGACTCATAACAAAGTATACTGAATTTCTTGCAGGGTCTGTTTATAGTCCTTAATTGGGACTCATAACAGGGTTTACCTACATCACCCCATGCATAGCATGACATCATACCATTGCATGCATCCTGCATACATCCTAACCCATTTCAAGGATCTCAAGGGCTTGTGATGCAGGTTATGATGAATCAAACATCTAGCAAGGGGCAAAGAGGATTTATTTTCCTCTAGCTAAGGTTGTCAGGGGCTATGACCCACTGGATATGGTGAGCCTTTGACCCTTGAAGAAGAATTCTCAACAACATGGGTTTCCTTCAATCAAGCTACAAATTCCAATGCTAACAATTTTCTTGTTTACCCTGCGAGGTCCTTGAAAACATTGCATACATGTCATACTCATCATTGCATTACAGGTATCCCTTTTGCAGGTCACTCACTATCTTCGCCGTTTATTTCAGCAATGGCTTTCCAACCAGACAACCAAGATCTCCGTACTCAGAACGCCCAACTGCGAGAAGTGTTCTTGAACCTATCCCAGGGGCAAGAAGAAATAAAGACTCTCCTCACCAGGAACTTGACCTTAGGGAATGCAGGGGGCATCAGGAACGATCAGCTGGAAGGGCTACAAATTGAGTTGGCAACCATGAAGATCCAAATGATGGGGCAGTTGGTGGGCCAAATGACTCTCATTCAGGACTTAGCTCAAAAACAAGAAGAGCTCCGGGTCCTCGTCACCAAGCTGCTTCAAAATAATCCAGTAGGGCAAACAGCCAAGGTGGAAGCTCCAGCCATCATTCAACCACATGCGGGGCAAGAAGACAAAGGAAAATCTCCTCAGCTTGTTTCAGGGTCACGAGCCCAGCCTCAACGGGGTAGTCAACATAAACGAAATGCGCCCGGAAGACATTTCTCGGAGACGGATATACCCTCATCCTTTATACTGAAGCGCTTGCTGGAGGTCAATATGATCACTCTAAAGGACCCTCCCAAAAATCCCAACAGGACAGCTTCGAGGTATAACCCCGACACCCACTGCGCTTATCATTCAGACAGCCCGGGGCATGCTACAGACGACTGTTGGACCTTGAAGAACAAAATCCAAGATTTGATTGACGAAGGGGTGATAGAGTTCATGCCGGATGGCGAGATGAAAATCCTCCGCTGAGAATTCTCCATCTGAGATAGCTAGTTCAAACTAAGAAACTTTTGTTCATTCGAATGTTCAAGTTGTATTTTTCTTTGATTGTTTAAACATTTTATTCATATCAAACATTGTTATTTCATTAATGCATTGCACATGTCTGTTTTGAAGTAATTATTTCGTATTCACTATATTGCAAATTGCTTTCATATTTTTCTTGATGTCAACTCTTGGTTAATAATTCTGAGCCTCTTGAGGGAGGATGACGAAAACGATACCACGATCTTTACAGTATGCTTTTGAACAGACCCCGCTGATGAGGTACAGGCATTGTTTCAATTCCTAAACACTGGAGTTATAAGGATGATAATCCCTCGTCAACCCATCAGAGCCAAAGAAGTAGGAGTTTTTATTTTCAAAAATCAAAACCCTTAATCATAACCTGGGGGCAGGGTAGTTCTCTCAGTTGATCCAAGTGCATGACGAATGGCACCGAAGAGATCTTTACGAACAAACAAAGACAGTGATGGTTCAGAACAACCAAAAGGACAGGCAGTCATCATCAAAATTCATAAATAAAAAAGCCCAAAAAAGTCTAAACCTACAAAGGGGACTTATGAAACTGGGGCATCCCGCTGACTGTAATTCCAAAAAAGGAAACAGTTCAGGCAAAAAAAGAAAGGGATAACAAAAATCAAGAAAGAGGTCTTACAAACCCTCAACAAAAAAGGAATGACTGCCTATTCAAAAATAAGTTATCAACATCCGAATCATCACCGAAAAATCAGAGCAAAGACTCGAACAAGGTCTAACGTATGATCAACTGAGTTTAGGTTTGGAGAACATCACGAAGAGCGGGTGGGTACAAATAAAATTTGAGCCTTTATCTTTTGTTTCTTAAACCGTGAACCAAGCCACGTTATAACCCTCAAAAGTCCTAGCTGAAGCATGGGTTAGTTCGAAAGCATACTGTTACGAAAGTATCCTGACTCCTTAAGGCTACGGTAAATACAGAGTTGACATCATGTTTTACAAACATTCACATGTTTTATGAAAAAAAGGCATTTTCAAAATCTTCAAGACAGACACAAGCTTTGCATTTTTGATATAACATTGTTTGTATATGACTTTTTGTTTGAACAGCAGAAGTTCGCACGACGAATGCCTAATGAGCAGAAGTACCTCCAATCAAGGGGCAGACCTGACCATGGTCCATCATCTGGGGCAGTCCAGTCAAGATTCGGAGAATCTCTCAAAGGCCAGATAGCCTGGGGCAAACCTCCACCTGAGTCACTTGGGGCATTCCAGCAACGAATCTCGCCTGATCAAACATCCTCTGGTGACGAAACACTTCTAAACAGGGGCAATTCCCTACATTCTAAGAGCGTGGACATAGTCGGAAATACTATGCAAAATCAAAGACCCGCTAGGTTGACATACCTAGGCAAAAATAAGGGCTTCCCGGCGAACCAAAAGGGTTCGGGCAAAATGAAGGGATGAAATAAAAAATCTGTACACCCGGCAAGTCGAAAACCTGAAAAGGCGGCTTGGGCAAAGATGGGTATCCCGGTGGACTGAAAACCCGAAAGGGCGGTCCAGGCAAAAGTTAGGGATCAAAAGCGTACGACTATGTCCCGGCACCTCGTCACTTGCCTATCAGAAGAAGGTTTGTCAAAAGGCAGTTATCAAGACTCCACCAGTATCTTCTTCCACAAAAACAGGGGCAATAAAGTTGGTCTGAGCAGTCTAATTGTTCTATCCTCCAAGGTACCAAGGTAAGTTCAGCCAAAGAACATGACCGAGTATCTTAATTCCCCAGAGAGTAGTTCGGCAAAACAGTACATCTCTTTCCCAGCAAAATTACAAATATCAAGGAAATTGAGTATCCTCCGGTAGATCTCAATACCTCCCCAGCAGCACGCATTCTTAACAAGCATCCCCGGCAGTCTTGATCTAAAGATTGTTCCCCGGCGGTATCTCAATATTCAACGGAATCGCTTCGCCAGCATATCAAACTTCCCCAGAAGAGTCCAATCCAGCTTCACCAGCAAAATTGGAAGTCATATCCCCAAGCAGCAAGCTTATCCCCAGTAGATTCTGGAAGCTTATCCCTCGCAGAACACGAACGCGTCGTCCCGGCTTGATTTAAAGAGTCATGTCCATAACAGGATATAACTGGGTTATCCTCAGCCAAAAGCCACGGAAAGAGCGTCCTCAGCAAAATATCTTCTTACCCCAGCGAAGTCTATCAACACTTCCGGCACAACAAGGATACCCCCAGCGGAATTCATCAAATCTCCCAGCATAACTCATCAATGGTATCCCCAGCGGAGTTATCTTCATCAACTCAGCCAAGCATCGCTATCCCCACAGAGTAGCACTCCCCAGCATGATCCTAGAGTATCTTTTCTCCCGCAGAATTATTTCATTTGCCAAGTTTATTCCTCAACGGAGTTATCTTCTCCTACCGGTATTCTTGCAACAATCATCCACAGCGGAAGCAAAATCTCTTCCTCAACATCAGCCCAGGATATGACTTCCCGGCACCCGTCAAGGATTTATTTTCCGAGACGAAAACATACATAAATCATCACATACATCATTATAGCATGCATGTACGCATCATATCATATAAATCGCATCCATATTGAGAACATCATGGCTTGATCCATATCATGCATCGCATATAACTAACCTTTACCTTTCAGGAAAGATGCAGTTGAAATTCTCAAACATATTTCAAGGATTTCTCTAGTCCAGTTAAATCGACTCCAAACAGATTTTTCTGATAAAGACTCAGTAGAAATTCTCTTATGGTCCCCTCTCCAACGGCGTGTGAGGTGGTAATTCCTTCTTCAGATGTTCCCCTCTCCGGCATGAGCGTGAGGTGATATTCTCTTATGGTCCCCTCTCCAACGGCGTGTGAGGTGGTAATTCCTTCTTCAGATGTTCCCCTCTCCGGCATGAGCGTGAGGTGATATTCTCTTATGGTCCCCTCTCCAACGGCGTGTGAGGTGGTAATTCCTTCTTCAGATGTTCCCCTCTCCGGCATGAGCGTGAGGTGATATTCTCTTATGGTCCCCTCTCCAACGGCGTGTGAGGTGGTAATTCCTTCTTCAGATGTTCCCCTCTCCGGCATGAGCGTGAGGTGATATTCTCTTATGGTCCCCTCTCCAACGGCGTGTGAGGTGGTAATTCCTTCTTCAAATGTTCCCCTCTCCGGCATGAGCGTGAGGTGATATTCTCTTATGGTCCCCTCTCCAACGGCGTGTGAGGTGGTAATTCCTTCTTCAGATGTTCCCCTCTCCGGCATGAGCGTGAGGTGATATTCTCTTATGGTCCCCTCTCCAACGGCGTGTGAGGTGGTAATTCCTTCTTCAGATGTTCCCCTCTCCGGCATGAGCGTGAGGTGATATTCTCTTATGGTCCCCTCTCCAACGGCGTGTGAGGTGGTAATTCCTTCTTCAGATGTTCCCCTCTCCGGCATGAGCGTGAGGTGATATTCTCTTATGGTCCCCTCTCCAACGGCGTGTGAGGTGGTAATTCCTTCTTCATATGTTCCCCTCTCCGGCATGAGCGTGAGGTGATATTCTCTTATGGTCCCCTCTCCAACGGCGTGTGAGGTGGTAATTCCTTCTTCAAATGTTCCCCTCTCCGGCATGAGCGTGAGGTGATATTCTCTTATGGTCCCCTCTCCAACGGCGTGTGAGGTGGTAATTCCTTCTTCAGATGTTTCCCTCTCCGGCATGAGCGTGAGGTGATGTTCTATTATGGTCCCCTCTCCAACGGCGTGTGAGGTGGTAATTCCCTTTCAAGATGTTTCCCTCTCCGGCATGAGCGTGAGGTGATATTTCCTTTCAGATTATAATTTCCTATAGTTCCCTCTCCAGCAGTGAGTGAGGTGACTCCCTTTGAGATTATATTGTCCTTTGGTTCTCTTCCTGACACTACGAAGATGGTAATCCTCACCAAGATTTTCTCAACAAGCGTTGTTGAGGTTGAAATCATTCAGGATTCTCTTACCATCCACGCTAAGGCAGTAACCATCCCTGGTTCATTCATCAACGTTTGAAGCTCCAGATTCAGCTCCTGTAACCAGTCAGGACACATCTATACCAAGCATCCAAAATCAGCTCCTGCGACGTGTCAGGTACTCATTTTCTCTCTTGCAGGTATGCAGGCTCTCGCTAAGGAATCTCTTACGCGATCAACATCCAGATGGCATCTATAAGCCCATCATCCTATCCAAGCAACATCCAAATGGCATCTATAAGCCCATTCCCTCATCATCATTGCTATTATGTGAGCGCAAATTTCTGGGCACTTTAGTGTTCAATCATCTTCTACCCTCGGATTACGAAAGGCACGTCAGCCAATCTGCATCCTCAGGTCTAAGAAGATTGAACAGGGGCAACTGTTGTACCCCAAAATTTGCCCTCCCATATTCATCAAGAATTGTCAAAGTCAAGGTCACAAAATTCCCCAAGGGTTGTGCAGCTCAACTGTCTCCTATACAGTCAAAACTAGGGTTTGAGTTCTGGTCAAGCAAATGAACTTTTCAAAGGCCCAATCAAGTCTCATATGCTTACAAAGATGGTCAAGTATCCTCATATCAAGTTTCAAGGCATTCAGCTCAAAATTGCACAGTCAAAACCCTAGATTGCACTACAGTCAACTGTAGGGGCAAAATGGTCATTTGACAGTCAAAAGTTCAAATTCTTGGTCAACATATCATTTTGAAGCCACAAACATCATTTGATCAATGCTTGATCATGATTCTCAAAGTTTGGCTCAGAAATCATCAAAGATGCAAAAGTTGCTATATTTGGACAGCTGAAAAAGTCAACTGAAATTGACCAGGGCATAACTTTCACATGGATTATCAGAAAAATTCCATCCAAAGCTCATTTTGAAGAGAAAGACATTTCCTACAATTCATCTTCATGTTTCAAGTCCAAGAAATGCTCTCACAAAAAGTTATCAATTTCAACATTATAGGTCATTTTCAAAAGTCAACAAAAAGGGACTTTAAGTCAAAGGCCATAACTTGAGATTGGTAAATCAAAATGACATGGGACCAAAGGCATTGGTTAAAGGACTCAAAGACCTTTCCAAAATGTCCAAGAACATGTGAAAAGCTTAAAAATTGACCAAGTTATGCCTTGTGGAAGTTGGGAAATTTTTAGGAATTTTGAAAAGTCAACATTGATACAAAAGGCCTAAAAATGCAAATGGGCCCATTTTTCTTCCAAATTTCTTCATGCCAAGCCTATGCACGACCACTAGGCCCAAAGGGAAGTATTCTCATATTTTTTAATTATTTATTTGAATTAATATTAATTTATATTCATTTAAATGATTTTAATATATGAAAAATATCAAACTTAACCTAAAAAAATCTTTTCATGCATGTTTATTCATAATATTTCGTGCATATCCCAATTAGGCAAATTTGGATGAGATTTGGATCATGATTGAACAAAAACAACATGAAAAAAGATTGGAAAAGATATTAAGAAAATCAAATCTTCAAACAATGAATTCAATGGATTTTATTCAATCTTTTTGACCTAACATGCTCTATACATACTCAGCATCACAACCCTAATGCAAAAAGACTGAAAGATGCGCCCCAAACTCGATTGCACTCTTGAATTTTTTCATAAAAAACTCAAATCTGAAAAGTGCCTCAGAGGTCGATTCAAGCTTCAACTCTTATTCCATTGGCATCCTGAGACATCCTTGGACCTTTCCCAACCATTAACATCAACAAAAAGGCCTTGAATTGGTACCAAGAACTCAGACTGAACCTTGAAAATTCTGAAATCGCATAGCATAAATCAAGCATTCTTTTGCATTTTTTTTCATGGATTCTTGTTTATAATGATGTTTTTATGCTAACCAATAGGTTGAATTGCTTTTTTATGTCATATATACGAATCCACCATATGCGTTTTTTAGGGTTACAGGTTGCTTGAATTGGGGATTTCGTGTAGAAGAAAAATTGTGGCTCGTGAGTAGCATGGTTGAATTGAGCAGGTTAAGACGAGGATGTCTGAACCCTCGCGAACAATTTATGATGCCCAGGGTTCTAATCGTTATTTTTCAATAGGCACCTTTCTGCAACGCTTCTAAAACCGTGGCCATAGTGTTTTGTTTTACAGGGTGAGGAAGACGAAGGCATCGTGTCAATTGCTAACTGGCCAATTCAAATTCGCGCGCGTTTTAACTACTTAACGTTGATTTTGCTTTTTTATTATTTGCTTATAATAATATATCAATTAGCGCGTTTGGTTCAGTGGTGAAGTGTTGTGCTTGTGACCTTCAAGACCTGGGTTCAAGTCCCAGGTCTGGCAAATGCTTAATATATTTTTTCAATAATTGATCCCATGCAGCATAAGCGTTGAGGCGTACCATATGTGTCAAGATCTACAAGTCCACGTGCCTAATGAATGCAGATCAATGGCCCCAGTGCAAAGAACATACCATGCGCCAGTCAATGCATTACACCTGATCCAAAAAGTCAACCAATTTCCAGCTTATTGGGCCAGGCCTCTCAAATTTAAACCTCCTTATTTGGGGCTACACCCCACCCTGGTTTGCATTTTTTATATTTTTCTCCTCACTTTTTATTTTTGTTGTTTTATTTATTTTCTTAATTCCATTAATTTATTTCTTCTATAAAATATAAAAACATTAAAAAATACAGAAAAGACAAAAAATACAATTTTTATTTTATTATTGCCATGAATAAATTAGAATGTAAATTGTTTAGTTTAATTAGGTTTTAATTTTAATTTCTTTTTTAATGAAAATCCAAAAACATGTAGAATTAGGTTAATTGATAGTTTTAATGTCTTTTTAATTTTTGTTTCTCACAATACTATTTATTTATTATTTTTATAATTAAAAATTGTACATAATAAATTTTAGGTTTAATTTAGATCTTATTTTAATTCTTTCTTAATAACTAAAAAATATTAGAATTAGGGTTTGCTTCTTAATTTAATTTTAATTAACTCCTTTTTCTTTTAAATCTTAAAAAATACAAAATATCAAAAACATTTAATTCTTTTTTTTATTATTTTATTTTTAATGCTCATTAACTTTTAATTATTTGCAAAAGGGTCCAACGCCCGTCGTTTCAATTATTAATTTTGCGCATTTATTTTTTATCGTTTATATAATTTTGTATCTCTCCCAAAGCATTGTAATTTTACTTTTCGCACTTTATTTCTTCGCATTATTTATTTTTCCGCTAAATCGGGTCCGGTTTAATTTTGGCGATGTGGACCCGCGCCGTTTGTAATAGTCTTAGATTTATTTTCCGCAAACTTTATAACTGTTAAATATGCATGCAAGAATGAATGGACAAATTAAAATCAAGCGTAGAACACGACAAACATGACAAGACAAATAACTGAAACATGACACACGATTCGCACACACCACCCCTAGGGTACGCCTCACTGTTGCCTTTCGAAAGGTGGTAGTCGAGTAGAGGACGTCTTAGTAAGTCCTCATGATCCGGGAACCTGGCATGAGGGTAGCTTCTAAGGTGTCTTCCCATTGCTCTGGTGATCACCATGTCCCTAAAATCGAATTGACCCGAACACCTCCAACGGTGGTGCTACCTACCTCTCAATGGTGGGATGGCACTACTTTAAAGGACATTTACACAGACGAATTCCTTAGGGTAGGTAGGTTCTCGTAGATACTTGCTCTAAATTTCAAAACAAAATTCAAAAATACTTTTCACACCGACACCTTTTCAAAAAGCTTTCGAAAGCAATTTTTCAAACACTCTTGAGGACCGATACAAGAGTCGAACTGGAATTTTCAAAGAAACTTTTTAAAAACCCACAGTTGAAAAGCAAACAAACCATTTTTGAAAACACAAATGAGCAAGTATCTAAGAGCCCATGGATAACCATGGATAGAAAGGGTGCTAACACCTTCCCTTTCTATAACCTACCTCCCGAACCGAGAGCAATCTCTTTAAGGAATTTTTCTGTGCTTTTGTCCTTTCCATTTGGAGAAAATAAAAGACGGTGGCGACTCTTGCTTCCGCGATATTTCGCGAACCAGCGTTAAACAGTCAGTTCCAGATCCACCGATCACAGCAGCTATTGAAATAAGTACCCTAATGGATGTAATTCTAGTGACAGGAGAAAAGGTGTCAAAGAAATCTATATTTTCTCTTTGTCTAAAACTCTTGGAAACAAGGCAAACCTTGTATTTATCAATAGTTCCATAGGGTTTTATTTTCTTTTTCAAAACCCATTTACAACTGATTGGTTTGCAACCAGGAGGCAAGTCTACTAAGTGTCAGGTCTTGTTAGATTCTAGAGATTCTATCTCATCATTGATAGCTTCTTGCCATAAATAAACATCAAGAGATGACAAAGCTTCTTGAAGATTCATTGGATCTTATTCTACATTATAAGCCCCATAATCAGGCCTATAGTCTTTAGCAACTCTTACTCATTTACTTCGTCGAAGTTCTGTTTCTAAATTGTCGTTGCTTTTTGTGCTTCTTATCACAGGAATGTGACTCGATTGTGTGCCCCCACTATTTCTCAATTTGAAAGGAAATTTGTCTTCATAGAATTCAACATCATTTGATTCTATGATCACTTTTTCCTTTAGGTCATAAAACCTATATGCTTTACTGTTTGCTGCATATCCAATGAAAACACATTCATATGCTCTACTAGCGAGTTTAACTCATTTCGAATCCGGAATTCTGACATAAGCCAGACAACCCCAAGTTCTCAAATAAGACAAGTTTGGTTGTCTTTTCTTTAATATCTCATAAGGAGAGATCTTACATTTTGACTTGGGGACTCTATTCAGGACATAGAAAACAGTCAATAAAATTTTCCTCCACCATTGAGGTGCAACACTAGAATTCAACATAATTGCAACAAGTTCAGTAAGAGCTCTATTCTTTCTTTATACTTTAACATTCATTGCAAGATAGTATGGTGAAGTTGTTTCATGTATAATTCCATGTATAAAATTCATTAATAAACTAGAATCATACAGTTTATCTATCACTACAAATTCTTATTATATCATTTTCAAATTCTTTACAAAAAAATTAAACATATAAACTTCATTCTTCATAATGGCATACAAATCTACCTCAATAGACTGACTAAACCCTGTCTTATTTAAAAGAAAACCAGAAACAATATTCTTTCTAATATTAGGAACATGCATAATGTTCCTTAAGATTAAAGTCTTTTTGAAGGTGAAATTTAGCTCCATGTCTACAATTCCAGCAACATTTGTGGTCTGACCATCTCCCAACAACACTTTCTTATCTTTAGTATTCGTGTATGTTTAAACATAACACGATCATAACAGACATGACGAGAGACATGGGTGTCTATCCACCAACCAACATATCAATCAACCATGTTGATTTCAATGACCATAGCAATAAATTGCCCATTAGTCAGGTTGACCTATGCATCAGGGACAACACAAAGTTCAAGCTTACTTCTACATTTCTTAGTCATATGACTTGATTTTCCATTGTTAAAACAAAGGGAAACCAACGTCATTTATTTTAGGTGGTGGTTGTTGCCTAGTTGGAGCTATTGGGATCATAGAAGGATTCCCATTCTTAATTCGGTTCATAATATTGCGGATCTGATTCTTTAATCATTTGCCAAATGACTTCAGAACTACACCGAATTTCTTTTTGTTGTTTGAAACAAACAAGACTTTTTCTTTTTCATATTGTCTCTAAGATTCCCTTTTTGTTTTTTAAACATTCAAACTATGGGGTAGTTTGTCAATAATAAATCCAATTTGAAATTGTTCATTTAAACACATACCTTTTGTGATGATCTTTTAAGAAATATTTTGAAGTTCATAACATAGAGCCTCCACCGACCTTACATCTTTGCATTTGATACTTGAAGTAGCGGCTAACGACATACTTCTTTGCTCCAACTTCTACGTCATACTTTTTTTCTGAGTCTCTCAATCTTGTTTTGCAGTATCACATCAACTGTAATTATCATACAGATCATCTACGAGTCTATTCAAAATATGATTTTGTAGAGATTTTCATTCTCTTTCTATAAGGTGATTTCTTTACTATGTTGTAAATCATTTTCTTTAATCTGTACAGCAGATTCAACTTCAACACTATTAAGTGTTCCTTTTAAATCTCCAGATTTACTACCGTTAGTTTGTTCGATTGATCCAGAAGGAGCAACAGAATGTCATCGATCAGAACATTAGCAACTTTTTACAATGTTAAGAACTTCATATTTTGTTGCCAACGTTTGAAGTGACTTCTCTCAAGCATGAACGATTTCTCAAAGATAATATCCACAAAAGAACCAATAATTTCTTCAGTAGCCATGGCAGTTTGAAACGTCTTAAAATTATTGTTTTCAGATTTTAAAATATTTGTCACCGAAGAAATTACCAGATTGAGTCGCAGACTAAGTCGCCCTCTTTAAGAAATTTCGCGGTACTGCTCAAAATTATGCAAAGCAGTCGAACTACCACGCCGCCTCCAGGATAAAACAGCCAAGTTCTATATTGTACGATTACTACTTGCATGATAGATAATAGATCTAGAAATACACCCTCTGATGGTATAAGACCATTCAAATATGATATCAACACTGTTGTACCCCAAAATTTTCCCTCTCATTTATCAAGATTTTTCTCACAAGACTTCTTTGACTCAAGACAGGATTAGAGTTTGGTCAGCTCAAGACATCTCATCTTGCACTGATAACCCAAAATTAGGGTTTGAGTTTGCACAAGGATTTTTGGACCACCAATGCTTCATGTGACTTTCATACATCATCTTGGACCCCTAAGATTGCTCATGCTAAGTTTCAAGCCTTGAACCACATTTTGGATCAGTCAATTGGACAGTTGACCTAAAAATCAACTGTATTGGGGAAAAAGTCAACCATGGCCAATTTACAGTCAAACTCCATAATTTTTGATCCACATCAACATTTTAGACTCATATGTACCATTTGATCAAGTTTGGATCACAACTCCTCAAGAAATTTGATCAAATCATCAAAAGGGCAAAATGGTCAAAATTAGGGTTTTGACTGAGAAAGGGCAATTTCTGATTTTTAACCTAGCCAATGACCAATTGAGTTCAATAATGATTTCAAGGGTTTAATGGAATCATCTTGACTTAATTACATAGTTCAAAAGATCTCAAGTTCATTGGATTGACAAATGAATTTTGCAGTCAACTAATCAAAAGTCAACTGTACACTGAAAAGTCAAACTTTGACTTTTTGGTCAAAATCAAGTGCCAAGGGTCATAATTCATCAAGATATGTAAAAACATGAAACTTGTTCACCAAGAAAACCAATTTTGAAAATTAGGGTTTTGAATTTGAAAAATTTCATAACTTAGAATTTTTCTAAGTATGGAAATTTTCTTATTTTTTCCCAACATTCCACCACTTTTTCACCATGATGCATTTTGATTCAAAGAAAGCTTCCAACATGAAAGTTGTATTCCTCCATGAAATCTAAAACTTTTCTTCAAAAAATTTTCCCAAAAGATGCTTGGATCTCAAGTTATGAATTTGTGAACATAGGTCCATGAACTAAATAACTTAGTGAATTTTTGCCCTAATTTAGGCAGGTTTTGGACCCAACTTCATGGACAATTTTCACCTAGTTCCAAGAGGTATCTCAAAATTAATTTCAAATATGGATTATAGAGAACATTGCAATATTTCCAAAATGTCCAAGAACTCTCCAAGATCATTTTTGGTTAGGGAGAATCGAAGAAGAGAAGTTGGCATTTTATCACTTTTGTTCATGCCATTTTCATAAAGCATCAAGTTGCAAATCAGATCTTTGATGTTTGAATCTTACTTTACAGGTCCTAAACTCATTCTACACTCCATAATTAAATGCAAACTCATAAGATAAAGGCTTTATCTTTGCTTTTGAGGCTTTGTACAAGTTACATTTCCATTTTTGGCCAAAAGTGCACAATGCCATTTTCATAAAGAGAAGCTTTTGTAACTTTATCAATCTTAAGCCTTGGACCTGTCTCTTTGATGCAAACAACTTCCACAGGTCTCAAGCGAATTATACATGTGCATTTCAGCTATCAAGCAAGGAAGGACAAGCCTGTTTAGTATGGTCACTTCACTTTTCTTCAAATACAAGAAAAGTTGCCAAAAGGTGAAAAGCTTGCACAGCTAGTGGAGAGTGGACTTGGATCCTTTATATACATATTTACAAACTTGTTACAAACTAGAACACGATTGCATTGAAGCTAGGACTGACTCAAACTCAAAAAACACAAAATTCTGCCAAAACACACAGTTGCTGCAAAACCATAGCCAATTCATTTTTTGCTCGTGCATTTTGTGGCTTGACACTTGAAACACCTCATACACAACATACCAAAGCTATCCAAGCCCTTACCCTGCATTTGTAAGCCCTGTTTCAGCCATTGCCATTTTCAAACTTGGAGCTTGCAGCTTGACTTGTGCAGAGAGTTCTGGCCATCCACAAAGCAAGCTAGGCATTGGAATAGCTTGAAGGAAGTTCAAGGAAGCTCATACAATCCTCAGGCCTCCATTAAAGTCCCTACATTGCTCTATCCAAATTCAACTGAATGAGGTATTTTTCAAAACTCTATCTCTCTGAGTAGGCATCCTCAAGCCACGATTTGTGAAGAAAAAATGTAGCCCTTATCATGGTGAAGCTGTACATATGCATACTTGTCATTTATATTAACTATCCTAAGAGAATTTGAAGCTTGAAGTTCATGAAAAAACTAGGTCACGAATTAGGACTGCCAAAATTCTCTCTGATCTTTGAGAGTTAGGTTACAAATTTTACATTGTTGGAATCGTGAGCTCAAATGCCACATGTTTCATGTCATGGTTTTTTGTTTTTGTGCAAGCATTAGCAAGTTGCAGGTTTGAACAAAGAACACGCGCAGAAGCTGAAGGACGGGGACAAAGCAGTGTTTTGGGCTTTTTTGGCAGCTTTGGCCTTTTTGCTTTTACCATTCACACCCCCTAACTTACTTTTATACTCTCGTGACTTATTTGTTTTATTTTTCATATTTCTTTTTATATTTTCATATTTATTACTTTTATTTATTTTTCTGAATCATAAAAATCATAAAAAATAATTTCTTTATTTTTCACATTTTAATTTTATTTTTTTTAATTATTTTTTGCATAAAAAATAGTTTATTTAATAGAATAGATTTTATTTTCTTAGAATAACTTGTAAACAATTAAAAATACTTATTATTTTTATTATATTATTTATACTCATAAAATATTTATTTTCTATACATATTTAATTTTTAATATTTTCACATAATATTATTTAGTATTTTCTTGTACAAAAAATGGACAAAATATTAATATGAAATATTATTTTCTTTTAATCAAAAACTAGGGTTTCACCCCTTTCCAAAAATAATAATTTTATTTTTTCCTTATTTTTTAGGGTTTAAATTAATTATTTTTCTCATACAAAAATAAAATACAAAACATTTTTTACATCAATACATTTGCATTGCATTTTAAATACTTGTACATTTATTTAATGCACACAATATTCGATTGGATTGTAATAATATATTTAGGTTTATATTTGTGCAATATCCCCATTCAAAACTTGTATCCCCCCTGCCATAATAATTATTGTAATAGCTTAGTTTACACTTACGCAATTTATTGCTTTCATATACCATGTTTAGTAAACTAGGGTTTGCATAACAAGAACAAAAACCAAACAAGTAGAAAAAACCTAATGCAAGACAAAAGCATGAAAAATGACACACTTTGCACACAAGCACCCTTAGGGTTTCATCCACTTGGTTGCCTAGATTAAAATGGCCATGTTACGCACGTGAAGTATCTTGGAAAAACAAAACAAAAATAAGATCATAGTCGCTCGATGACGCTATACAAAGGTTGCCTAAACAAAATGATCTTGGTCCCTCAAAAATGCTAAGATACTTGACAACATTGCTATCATGGTCATACGATGATCCACGGCCGTCCCGTTTATATCCAAAGATAGGGTTATTTACCAAATCAATGGTAAATCAACAATGTCAAAGGAATAAAAATGCACAAGAAAGACATTTGAGTAGGTAGATAGCTTCTAGTTACTTGTTACATTTCAAAACAATCCTTGCTATTTTCAAAAACAAACACACACACATTTCAAAACATCTTACTAAACATTGAAAACATTTTCAAAAGACAAACATCTTTGTATACATTCTTACGAACGCGAATCATTACAAAGATTTCCTAAACAAAGGCCTCTTTTACAAATACTTTCAAAACCACACCAAGCACCATTTCAAACAAAGCAAAGCAAAGCAAGTGATATAAACAAGTAACTAAGAGCCCATAGAAAACCATGGATGAAAAGGGTGCCAGCACCTTCCCTTTTCATAATCTACCCCCCGAACTCAAGAAAACATCTCAAAGGTCTTTCATGTGCTTTTTTATCTTTCCTTTTGGATAAAATAAAAGTCGGTGGCGACTCTTGCTAACCGCAACATTTGCAAACACAAACGGAAAACCTCAAGTCAGTTCTCCCACCGCATCATAGAACTGGCGACTCTTCTGGGGATATATTTAAAAGTGGGGTTACCTTAGGGTTTAGATCACCTTTATTTGCTTGCAATTGTTTGACTGGTTTGCTTTACAATTATGGTTCTTTGTTTGGGTTTGAATCCTCTACCCGGATTTGGGAAACATTATAGGTAAATAGCAATACATTGTGGAAACTGTGCGGGGTATACCGACATGGTCAAAGCAATAACTATGTCAGTGCGACATATTTGTGGGTACCGGTAGCCTTTGAGTCAATCAAAGAGAATACGGGGCCGCTGAGTGATGTCATGAAGCACTAATGAACTTCTAGAACCTTTACTTGACCAACTTGGCCTTTTAGGATGTAGTGAGATGACCGGCTTTGATGCAGTCCAAAGTTGGTAGATACTCGATACTACACTCATTGAGGGTTGGTTTCTTGGAATATTTTGGTCGCCAGTAAAGAGGCTTGAACTGAAACAATGAACAAGGAAACAATCCAGTGATATTGAGCTCCTTAGAACCCGGTTACTATTTCTAGGATAGGTTGAGCCAACTAAACTTCAAGAGGGTACTTACCTATGAAACCCCATGCAAGCCTAAACTAGGAAATTGTGTGATTTGTTTGTACATATATACTTGTGCATAACATCATGGACATCATGAACATCATATGCATTCACTAACCATTTCAAGGATTTTGGAGATTCATCTTTGTTCTTGTTTTGTAGGTTATGGATTCACTTCGCAGGAAAACTATCCAAATCAACCTTGTAAGAATTCCTCTACAACTCAAGGAGCTAGCTTCAAGGATTCCTGAGAATTCTCCATTCACCGAGAGACATGGTCGTCTACTCAACTTGGTCACTTCCAACACTGAGGAGGATATGATAAAAGTTCTCTTCCAGTTCTTTGACCCTTTGCATCACTGCTTCACATTTCCTGACTATCAACTCGTGCCTACTTTGGAAGAATTCTCTCAACTTCTGAGGATTCTTATTCTCAATCAACTACCCTTCAACGGTACGGAAAGAGATCCAAAGCCATAAGAGATTGCTCAAGCCCTACACTTGCACTCATCTGATGTCACAACTCATTGGGAAACTAGAAGTGGTGTCAAAGGCTTCTTGTCAAAGTTTCTGTTTGAGAAGGCCCAAAGCTGTTGGAATTCCCTAGACTTGCAAGCTTTTGAGGAGATTGTAGCTCTTCTCATCTATGGGATGGTCTTATTCCCTAATCCTGACCAACTCATAGATGTAAGCGCTGTCAAAATCTTCATGACTCGCAACCCGGTGCCTATATTGCTTGGGGATATCCTCCACTCTTTTCACACTCGTACAATGAGGAAAAGAGGTGTTATCATGTGTTGTACTCCTCTCCTGGCAAGATGGTTTATTTCTCATCTTCCCCAATCAGTCTTGAAGAATGAGCAAGGTTTGAGGTGGTCACAAAGGTTAATGACACTTAACCATTCAGATATTCATTGGTGTTCTCGATCTAAAGAGAATGTCATCATTGTTGAACATTGTGGGGAATTCCCTAATGTCCCTCTACTTGGAATTAGGGGAGGCATCACCTACAACCCTTGCTTAGCTCTAAGACAATTTGGTTATGCCCGAAGGGATGGCCCACATGACATGCTGATTCAAGGATTGGTTTTCGACTACGACAACGACGATCAAGGACTCCGTCAGAGATTCATCCAAGCTTGGAGGATGCCCAACAAGGTGGATAGCAAGACTTTGGGACACAAGAATTCCATCCCTCTTCATCCTTACCTCAAGTGGGTACGAACCCGCGCTCAAAGTCTTATGATGCCTTATCTCTCCATTATCCCGGTGATTATAGAGCCTGTTAAGGAAGGAGAGGTTCCATACACCATCCTACATCCTGACATGCCAACATCCCTCGAAGATCTACAAAGGAGTTGGATACAGCTCAAGGGAGAGCGCGATACTTTTGAAGCCCAATTCTACACAAGCGAGAAGAAGGTTTTGGAACTCACTCGACTACTTCACGAAGAGCAGACTCTCAACACCTACATTGCACCAAAGAGGATGCGCAATGTCTTTTTACCTTAGAATTATTTTGCCCAAGGGGCATTGATGTACTCACAATTCTATCTTATTAATATGATGTGTGTTTCTTTTTTGTTTAAAACAAATTTGAATTTCTGAATCCTTGAAAGCATTGCATGAATACATATCATTCATCATAAGCATAAACAGGTCTTTGCAACAAGTTTCCTCATCTCTCTACTGTTTATTTCAGTATGATGGATCTCGAACAAACGGTCAAATATCTGCAAGCTCAGAACTCACAATTTCAACAGTTACTCATGACTTTAGCCAAGGGGCAGGAGGAGCTGAAGACTTTTCTAGAAAAAGAAAAAGAGAAAAAGAAGAAGAAGCCAAATGGTGTGGTAATCATGGGCAGAAGATTTCAGGGACAAGCCAGAAGGACCTTAGAATTTCCAACAACATCTGAAAAAGGAAAAGGAAAAGGAACGACAGTACCATCAGATTCTGAAGAAGAAGAAGAGGAAGAAGAGGACTACTCTGAATAACAATACCCTCCGGCTGATGACAAGTACAAACACCTTGAAGAGTGACTAAGCGCTATGGAAATCCAGAGAGTAACAGGGCTAGATTTTGAGGAGTTGGGGTTGGTGTCAGGAATTGTAATCCCGCCAAAGTTTAAAGTGCCACTATTTGCCAAGTATGATGGGGTGTCTTGCCCTAAAATGCACCTCAGATCCTATGTCAGGAAGATTCAACCATACTCTGCTGACAAAGATTTGTGGGTCCACTTTTTCCAGAACAGTTTATCAGGAACGCAACTTGATTGGTTCTACCAGTTAGAGAGGGCTGAAGTCCATAATTGGGAAGACCTAGCAGCAGCTTTCTATAAACAATATCAATACAACTCCGACTTGGCGCCTACCCGTACTCAGCTACAGAGTATGGCCATGGTTTCCAATGAGGGCTTTAAATATTACGCCCAAAAGTGGAGGGATCTAGCCGGAAGGGTGCAAACTCCTCTATCTGAGAGGGAGTTGGTGGACATGTTCTTGGGAACTCTATCATGTCCTTTCTTTAATCATCTGATTGGGAGTTATTCTGCAGGATTTATTAATTTGATCTTAACCGGTGAAAGGGTGGAGGCTGGTATAAGAAGTGGGAAAATTCACAAGGACGCGTCTGCCTCAACAGTTGTAAAAAAGCCCTTCACTGGAAGGAAGGAAGTATCTGCTGTCTATTCACAGAGGAATCAGGGAAGAACTGAGCATCGACCAACAGTGGGGGCCGTTATGATTCCGAAGCCTGCATCTGACCAGCCAAGAAATAACCAGCAAAGGGTAGAAAGGCTAATTCGGCAATTTACCAAGATAAACATGACTCCAGCCCAAGTTCTACCACATCTCTTGAAGTTGAATATGGCCACTTTGAAAGAGGCCCCAAAAAATCCTAATACTACTTCTCCACATTACCATCCGAATGCCAGATGCGCGTACCATTCTGAAAGTCCAGAGCACGACACCAACAACTGTTGGGCTCTGAAGAACAAAATTCAAGATCTGATAGACGCGAAGGAAGTTGAATTTGAAGCGCCTGAGAAACCGAATGTTATTTCCACTCCGATGCCGAGGCATGGTCACAATGCCAACGCTATTGAAGAAGATCTGTTTGTTGCTACCGTGGATGAACTGTTAACTCCGCTCACGATTATCAAGTTGAATTTTTTGAAAGCTGGTATTTTCCCATGTTGTGACCCAGACTCTCATGTTTTCCTGTCATCATCATTTGACTGACCTCTGTTGAAGAAAGGTATCCAACGATTGATGGATAACCAAGAAATTTTGTTTGAGAATGCTCCTGTTTCACCCACTCCAGTGAAAGAAGTTTCAATAATAACCATCTACGCCAATCCTTCCAGGGTCCCTAAAAGACCCGTTAGGATTACATTTGCTTCGAAGACTACTCCGCTTAAGATTACAATGCCCGGGCCGGCCCCATACAAATCAGATAAAACAGTACCATGGAACTATGGTGGAGAAATCTACTATCATGGTATTAAACAGATTGAACTGATTGTAGAAGAAGAAAGCTCTGAAGAGGACAGTCCCGACATTAGCAATATTGTTGGAACTAGCAAGATCACCCGCAGTGGTAGGATCTTCTCTCCAGATATTTCTCCTTCAACAGCAGTCTTTGGACCCGTGGCCGTTCCGAAGATTACCTCTGCACCAGTGATTGTACCTGCAAGCGTACCCACCGACAAAGACAATACAATTCCTATCCCTACTTCCAATGCCGAGAATAAAGGAAATAATGTTCAAGAGG
The DNA here is from genome assembly GCA_948472305.1 of Vicia faba. NCBI lineage: Eukaryota > Viridiplantae > Streptophyta > Magnoliopsida > Fabales > Fabaceae > Vicia > Vicia faba. The sequence continues at coordinate 199,326,178 of OX451738.1, read as the reverse complement.
AGCTTGTCCAGACGAAGGCTCAATCACTAGCTATTCCTGAAACATCCAAGAAGGAGATGGAAGAAATCCTGAGGATCATTAAGAAGAGTGATTATAATATGGTTGAACAATTGGGGCAGACCCCTTCCAAGATCTCTATGCTAGCCCTGCTGTTGTACTCTGAAGCACATGCCAAAGAACTGGTAAAATTTCTGAAGATAGCTCATGTGCCGCAAGAGGCGTCTACCGACCAGTTCCAAGACTGTGTGGCCAGTTTGACAGCTGATAATGGCCCGGGCTTCTCCGATGCTGACTTGACGCCCAAAGGGAGAAAACATAACGAGGCATTACATGTCTTAGTGGAGTGCAGAGGAACAACCCTAGCCCATGTTTTGGTTGATACTGGATCATCTTTGAACGTCTTGCCGAAGAAAGCCCTTGATAGGTTGGATTGTGAAGGGCTGACTTTAAAACCCAGCAACATAGTGGTTAGAACTTTTTATGGTTCTAAGAGGATGGTCCACGGGGAGGTGGAAATCCCAATCAAGGTGGGAACTCAGGTCTTCAACTCAACATTCTATGTGATGGACATTCGTCCTTCTTACTCCTGTCTGTTGGGACGCCCCTGGATCCACAATGCCAGAGCTGTCACCTCCATCTTGCGTCAGATGCTAAAGTACCCCGTCCAAGGGAAGATCATAATTGTCCATGGGGAGGAGGAGTATATGATTAGTCATCTGAATTCCTTCTGTTATATGGAGTTAGATGGCGAGTTCATAGAGACCCCTTTCCAACATTTTGAAGAAGTCTCTCTTGAAATAGCAGAGACCAAGGCGGTATCCTTGATTCCTAAGATCACAAGACCTCCACCTCGGATGTCATCTCTCAAGGATGCAAGGGCAGTAGTGGAAGAAGGGGGATGTACAATCTGGGGCCAGCTTCCAAACATTCCTTACAAATCAGACAAGTTCGGCCTAGGGTTTACTTCAACTGGTCAGAAGGCTGTGCGCCATGCCCGTGCTGGGGAGCCACCTGTAAAGATTAGCAACCGAAGCGTCAATGCAGTAGAAGACAATGAAGAGGATGGCAGCTTGGAAGATTGGATATTTCCTACTGTCAGCGGAGGACTTTGCAACTGGGAATCCAAAGACTTCATCCCGATAAATTTCATATCGCAGTAATTTATCTTTTACATTTCTGTTGGACTGTAATAATTCACAAACAATTCGTACTTTAAAAACCTTGTGTCTTACCCGAGGCACATCGGTCCATTTGTAAGGTTTTTTATTTCATTTTCATATGTCATTCAATGAATCATGGACGCTTTTTCATATATAAACTTTTTATGCTCATTGTCTTTCTTTTACATTTTATTGTTTTAAGATGGCTATACCCTTACACACACCCACACTCACAAATGCAGGTACCCTTCCTTTCCGGATCCCATGGATAACGATACTTCTATAGCCCTCAGTGACTCTAAAGATCTGATCTACCAAGCCGAATACGAAGGTGAGGAAGATTGTGAGGTGCCAGGGGAATTGGCCAGATTACTACAACAAGAGGAAAGAGTTATTCAGCCTCATGAGGAGCTGTTGGATACAATCAACTTGGGAACCGAGGAAGATAAAAAGGAAATCAAAATAGGTGCCAATCTAGAGCCGAGTGTCAAGGAGCGCTTAATTCAGCTATTACATGATTATGTTGAGATCTTTGCTTGGTCATATGAAGACATGTCGGGACTCGATACAGACATTGTGGTACATCGTCTACCCACAAGAGAAGACTGTCCACCAGTGAAACAAAAGGTCCGCGGCATGAGACCTGACATGTCAGAGAAGATCAAAGCTGAGGTGATAAAACAGTTCAATGCTGGATTTCTGGTTGTTACTTCCTATCCTCAATGGGTGGCCAACATTGTTCTTGTGCCTAAAAAGGACGGAAAAGTGAGAATGTGCGTGGATTATAGAGATTTAAATAGGGCCAGCCCTAAAGATGATTTTCCACTTCCACACATCGACATCCTGGTTGACAACATAACCCAGCACAAAGTATTTTCTTTCATGGATGGATTCTTAGGCTATAACCAGATCAAAATGGCACTTGAGGACATGGAGAAAACTAATTTTGTCACACAGTGGGGTACGTTCTGCTACAAAGTGATGCCCTTCAGACTGAAGAGTGCCGGGGCAACCTATCAACGCCCCATGGTAGCTTTGTTTCATGATATGATACATCATGAGATAGAGGTCTACGTAGATGACATGATAGCCCGATCACAAACTGAAGAAGAACACCTTGATCACTTACAAAAGTTGTTTTTCAGGTTGAAGGAGTACAAGTTACGATTGAACCCAAACAAGTGCACATTCGGAGTCCGGTCCGGTAAACTCTTAGGTTTCATTGTCAGCAACAAAGGCATCGAGGTTGATCCTGCCAAAGTCAAAGCGATACAAGAAATGCCTGCTCCTCGCACTGAGAAGGGGGTCAGAGGTTTTTTGGGACGCCTAAACTACATTGCCAGATTTATTTCTCACCTAACGTCTACTTGTGAACCAATCTTCAAGTTGTTGAAGAAAGATCAGGTAGTCAGATGGAACGATGAATGTCAAATTGCTTTCGACAAAATCAAGGAGTATTTACTAGAGCCTCCTGTCTTGATGCCACCTATCGAGGGAAGACCGCTAATCATGTATCTGACCGTCTTAGAGAATTCAATGGGGTGCGTACTGGGGCAGCATGACGAGTTTGGCCGAAAAGAGCACGCCATTTATTACCTAAGCAAAAAGTTTACCGACTGTGAAACCAGATATTCACTGCTCGAGAAAACTTGATGCGCTTTGGTATGGGCTGCTCGCCGGCTAAGACAGTATATGTTGACTCATACCACTTTGCTGATATCTAAGATGGATCCGATAAAGTACATCTTTGAGAAGCCTGCTCTGTCTGGGAGGATATCTAGATGGCAGATGATCCTAACGGAATACGACATACAGTACACTTCCCAAAAAGCTATAAAGGGCAGTGTACTAGCTGACCATCTGGCTCATCAAGCTGTAGAAGATTACCAGTCCATGAAGTTTGACTTCCCTGACGAAGACATCATGACATTGGACAACTGCGAAGAGATCAGGCCATATGACGAACCTGAACAAGGATCCTGATGGACCCTGTACTTTGATAGGGCATCCAATGCACTTGGTAACGGTATCAGTGTTGTGCTCATATCTCCAGAAGGATGTCATACTCCTTTCACTGCCAGACTTTGCTTCAATTGTATGAACAACATGGCCGAGTACGAAGCATGCATCTTTGGTCTCAAGGATGCCATAAACTTGGGAATCAAATCTTTAGATGTATTTGGGGACTCAGCTTTGGTCATCAGTCAGATCAAAGGAGAGTGGGACACTAAGCATCCAAACCTTATCCCTTACAAAGAACATGTTTTGACATTGTTACCACATTTCAAGCAGATTACCTTCGAGCATTTCCCGTGAGAAGAAAATTAGATAGCAGATGCTCTAGCTACAATGTCATCTATGTTTAAACTTAATTGGGATAACGAGGCTCCCCAGATCTCCATTGAACGGATGGAAGAACCAGCACACTGTCACGAGATTAATACCGAAGAAGTATTGGACCAGCCGTGGTTTCATGAAGTCAAAAGGTATCTCGAGGCTCAAGAATATACCGAAGGAGCTTCAGTCAATGACAAAAAGTTCTTAAGAAGATTCTCAGCTAAGTTCTTCCTAAGTAATGGCATCCTGTACAAACGCAATCATGATTCTATTCTGCTCCGTTGTGTGGACAAGATTGAAGCTGAAAAGATCATGGCCGAATTGCATAAAGGTACCTTTGGCACTCACCCTAGTGGGCATACAATGGCAAAGAAGATTCTACGGGCAGGCTATTACTGGTCTACCATGGATGTTGACTGCTATCAACACTCCCGGACTTGCCATAAGTGTCAAATCTATGCAGACAAGGTACATGTGCGTCCAGTTCCTCTAAATGTCTTAACATCTCCTTGGCCCTTCGCTATGTGGGGAATCAACATGATTGGAGAGATCAAGCCTACAACTTCCAATGGACACCGCTTCATTCTGGTGGCCATTGACTACTTCACCAAGTGGGTCGAAGCGGCTTCCTTCGCATCCGTTACTAAGAATGTTGTTGCCCGCTTCATCAAGCAGAATCTTATTTGCTGGTACGGTATCCCCGAAAGGATCATCACTGATAACGGTACAAACCTTAACAACACTATGGTCACCGCCTTGTGCGAGCAGTTCAAGATTCAACATCACAATTCATCCCCCTATCGGCCAAAGATGAATGGTGCAGTCGAAGCTGCTAACAAAAATATTAAAAATATCATACAAAAGATGACAGTCACCTACAAGGACTGGCATGAGATGCTACTGTTTGCTCTCCATGGGTACGGTACCACGGCTCGCACATCAACTGGGGAAACACCTTATTCTTTGGTATATGGCATGGAGGCTGTTTTACCTATCGAGGTTCAGATTCCCTCTTTGAGAATCATGAAGGACGCAGGTTTGACTGAAGACGATTGGATTCAGACCCGACTTGATCAATTGAACTTAATTGACAATAAGAGACTTACTGTTGTATGCCATGGTCAGACGTATCAAAAGTGGATGATCAAGGCTTTCAACAAGAAAGTCATACGCCAAGTATATCAAGTTGGAGATCTAGTGATCAAGCGCATCATCTTTCCACAAAGTGATCCCAAGGGCAAATGGACTCCTACCTATGAAGGACCATTTGTAATCAAAAACATCTTTTCTGATGGGGCAATGATCTTAACCACCATGGACGGTGATGACCTGCCACACCCTGCAAACACAGACATAGTCAAAAGATACTACGCATAAAAGACCCGCTAGGTTGACACACCTAGGAAAAACAAGGGCATCCCGGCGAACCAAAATGTTCGGGCAAAAATTAGGGATAAAACAAAAAAAAATTGTACACCCGGCAAGTTGAAAACCCGAAAGGGCGACTTGGGCAAAAAAGGTTTCCCGGTGGACTGAAAACCCGAAAGGGAGGTCCAGGCAAAAGTTAGGGAATTAAAGTGTATGACTATTTCTCGTCGGATCACTTTAAGGACAATCTCTTCACTAACAAACTCCGAGCTTCTGATCAATTCAATCATCTTCAGACGAAGCGACGAATAGACGAGATATTCAGAGATACGGAGGCTATAGCAGAATGGGAACCCTATAGGATTATCAGACATAGCTATCTTTCTTTGTATAAATTTTTCATACTTTTATGACACCATCCTCTTACTAGGATGTCTGTCTCCTTTGTACAAAATATGTATTCAAAGTAAATACAAAGATATCTCTTTCAAAGTACATAAAACTATTTGCCTTTTTCTTTACACTTGTGTTTTTATTTGCAAAAACGTCCAATGATTGATTAATGAACATATGCATTTGAACATAATTACTGTTTACAAATAAACAGGATGGAAAATAACAATTACTGACAGGTTGAAAGGATAGGAAAACGTATTTAGGCTATTCCAGGAGAAATCCCTACAATACATCATCTAGATCCCCAACAGAGCCAAAACTTCTAACTACCAATCCCCAGCGGAAACCATTCAGTTTCTCCAGATTCCCCAGCAAGTTGTCTTGAAGTCTGAAAAGCAACCAGATAACAGTTAACTTTTGTCTCTCCCCAACCTAGGATAACTCCCCAGTAGAGTGGCAGACGACCGAAACTTCTGAACTTTTTCCAAACAGGAATAAGTTTTCTTCCCCACAGAGTTTTCATTGCTCCCCAACAGAATGAAGATTCTCTTTATTAATTCCCCGCAGAAGTCATCAGAGTTTTCTTTATTCCTCGGCAGAACAAGGATTCCCATTGTGTAAATCTCCAGCAGAAATTGTCAAAATTCTATGGATTCCCCAAACAGATTACTCAAGAAGTACGGCATTGCTCGCAACAGAATTTTTTTCAAATACTCCAATTTCAAGACATGAAGGATCCCTATATCCCCAGTGAAGTCGCCAAGGATTTCTTATCCTCAACAATCAAGGATTTAGTGTCCCCGGCAGTAGTCAAGGATTTATTTTCCTAAGCAATACAACAAATTAGCTTACATGCGCATACATTACATCCATATATCATAAACATTGATAAAACACATATATTGCATCATACATTTCATGCATCATAACTTTGTGTTTCAGCTAACATTTTACCCTCTTCAGGATAAGATTAACAGCTATCGTTTAACAATATGCAATTATGATACAATTTAGATACGCTCCAGACACGAAAGTTATTCTACACTCATTCAAATTCAGCATTCAGATACAGTTTAGATACGCTCCAGACACAGAAGCTATTCTACACTCATTCAGATTCAGCATTCAGATACAGTTTAGTACGCTCCATACACGGAAGCTATTCTACACTCATTCAGATTCAACTATCAGATATAGTTCAGATACACTCCAGACACGAAAGTCATTTTGTTACTCATTCGAATTCAGCATTCAGATACAGTTTAGATACGCTCTAGACATGGATGATATTCTATTACTCATTCAAACCGCAACTTCAAGATACAGTCCAGATACGCTCCAGACACGGTTGCCATTATGTCGCTTATTCAAACTTCAACACCCAGTTACAGTTCAGATACGCTCCAGATACGAATGCCATTCTAATACTTACTCAAATTCAGATTTCACACTCTTGATACAGTACGAATATGCTCTAGACACAGATTCTATTTTGTTTCTCATTCAGACTTCAAGTCTCCAGATACAGCTCAGATACGTTCTAGACACGGACACCATTATGATACTTATTCTTCTGACTTACAACTTACAATTCAACAAACATTCTTTGATGGCATCTATAATCCCATCTCCAACAAGATTCTATCATCTCTCCAAATGGCATCTTTAATCCCATTCCCTCAACTACACTTTGTCGAGTGCAAATTTATGGGCACTTTAGTGTCCAATCATCTTTTACCTTCGAGTCACGAACGACAAAGCTCGCCAATCTAACTCTTCAGGTTCAAGAAGATTAAACAGGGGCAGTTGTTATACCCCAAAATTTTCCCTCTCATTTATCAAGATTTTTCTCACAAGACTTCTTTGACTCAAGACAGGATTAGGGTTTGGTCAGCTCAAGACATCTCATCTTGCACTGATAACCCAAAATTAGGGTTTGAGTTTGCACAAGGATTTTTGGACCACCAATGCTTCATGTGACTTTCATACATCATCTTGGACCCCTAAGATTTCTCATGCTAAGTTTCAAGCCTTAAACCACATTTTGGATCAGTCAATTGGACAGTTGACCTAAAAATCAATTGTATTGGGGAAAAAGTCAACCATGGCCAATTTACAGTCAAACTTCATAATTTTTTATCCATATCAACATTTTAGACTCATACGTACCATTTGATCAAGTTTGAATCACAACTCCTCAAGAAATTTGATCAAATCATCAAAAGGGCAAAATGGTCAAAATTAGGGTTTTGATTGAGAAAGGGAAATTTCTGATTTTTAACCTAGCCAATGACCAATTGAGTTCAAGCATGATTTCAGAGGTTCAATGGCATCATCTTGACTTAATTACATATTTCAAAATATCTCAAGTTCATTGGATTGACAAATGAATTTTGCAGTCAACTGATCAAAAGTCAACTGTACACTGAAAAGTCAAACTTTGACTTTTTGGTCAAAATCAAGTGCCAAGGGTCATATTCATCAAGATATGTAAAAACATGAAACTTGTTCACCAAGAAAACCAATTTTGAAAATTAGGGTTTTGAATTTGAAAATTTTCATAACTTAGAATTTTTCTTAGTATGGAAATTTTCTTATTTTTTCCCAACTTTCCACCACTTTTTCACCATGATGAATTTTAGTTCAAAGAAAGCTTCCAACATGAAAGTTGTAGTACTCCATGAAATCTACAACTTTTCTTCACAAAATTTTCCCAAAAGATGCTTGGATCTCAAGTTATGAATTTGTGAACATAGGTCCATGAACTAAATAACTTAGTGAATTTTTGCCCTAATTTAGGCAGGTTTTGGACCCAACTTCATGGACATTTTTCACCTAGTTCCAAGAGGTATCTCAAAATACATTTCAAAGATAGATTATAGAGCACATTGAAAGCTTTCCAAAATGTCCAAGAACTCTCCAAGATCATTTTTGGTTAGGGAGAATCGAAGAAGAGAAGTTGGCATTTTATCACTTTTGTTCATGCCATTTTAACAAAGCATCAAGTTGCAAATCAGATCTTTGATGTTTGAATCTTGCTTTACAGGTCCTAAACTCATTCTACACTCCATAATTAAATGAAAACTCAGAAGATAAAGGCTTTATCTTTGCTTTTGATGCTTTGTACAAGTTACATTTCCATTTTTGGCCAAAAGTGCACAATGCCATTTTCATAAAGAGAAGCTTTTGTAACTTTATCAATCTTAAGCCTTGGACCTGTCTCTTTGATGCAAACAACTTCCACAGGTCTCAAGAAAATTGTACAAGTGCATTTCAGCTATTAAGCAAGCAAGGACATGCCTGTTTAGTATGGTCACTTCACTTTTCTTCAAATACAAGAAAAGTTGCCAAAAGGTGAAAAGCTTGCACAACTAGTGGAGATTGGACTTGGATCCTTTCTATACATATTTACAAACTTGTTACAAACTAGAACACGATTGCATTGAAGCTAGGACTGACTCAAACTCAAAAAACACAAAATTCTGCCAAAACACACAGTTGCTGCAAAACCATAGCCAATTCATTTTTTTCTCGTGCATTTTGTGGCTTGACACTTGAAACACCTCATACGCAACATACCAAAGTTATCCAAGCCCTTACCATGCATCTGTAAGCCCTATTTCAGCCATTGCTATTTTCAAACTTCGAGCTTGCAGCTTGACTTGTGCAGAGAGTTCTGGCCATCCACAAAGCAAGCTAGGCGTTGGAATAGCTTGAAGGAAGTTCAAGGAAGCTCACACAATCCTCAGGCCTCCATTAAAGTCCCTACATTGATCTATCCAAATCCAACTGAAGGAGGTATTTTTCAAAACTCTATCTCTCTGAATAGGCATCCTCAAGCCACGGTTTGTGAAGAAAAATGTAGCCCTTATCATGGTGAAGTTGTACATATGCATACTTGTCATTTATATTAACTATGCTAAGAGAATTTGAAGCTTGAAGTTCATGAAAAAATTAGGTCACGAATTAGGGCTATCAAAATTCTCTTTGATCTTTGAGAGTTAGGTTACAAAGTTTACATTGTTGGAATCGTGAGCTCAAATGCCACATTCATGTTATGGTTTTTTGTTTTTGTGCAAGCATTAGCAAGTTGTAGGTTTGAACAAAGAACGCGCACAGAAGCTGAAGGACAGGGACGAAGCAGTGTTTTGGGCTTTTTGGCAGTTTTGGCCTTTTTGCTTTTACCATTCACACCCCCTGACTTACTTTTATACTCCCCTAACTTATTTGTTTTATTTTTCATATTTCTTTTTATATTTTCATATTTATTACTTTTATTTATTTTTATGAATCATAAAAATCATAAAAAATAATTTATTTATTTTTCACATTTTATTATTATTATTTTTTTTAATTTTTTGGATAAAAAATAGTTTATTTCATAGAATAGATTTTATTTTCTTAGAATAACTTGTAAACAATTAAAAATACTTATTATTTTTATTATATTATTTATACTCATAAAATATTTATTTTCTATACATATTTAATTTTTAATATTTGCACATAATATTATTTAGTATTTTCTTGTACAAAAAATGGACAAAATATTAATATGAAACATTATTTTCTTTTAATCAAAAACTAGGGTTTCACCCCTTTCCAAAAATAATAATTTTATTTTTTTGCTTATTTTTTAGGGTTTAAATTAATTATTTTTCTCATACACAAATAAAATACAAAACATTTTTTACATCAATACATTTGCATTGCATTTTAAATACTTGTACATTTATTTAATGCGCACAATATTCGATTGGGTTGTAATAATATATTTAGGTTTATATTTGTGCAATATCCCCATTCAAAACTTGTATTCCCCCTCCCATAATAATTGTTGTAATAGCTTAGTTTACATTTACGTAATTTATTGCTTTCATATACCATGTTTAGTAAACTAGGGTTTGCATGAGAAGAACAAAAACCAAACAAGTAGAAAAAACCTAATGCAAGACAAAAGCATGAAAAATGACACACTTTGCACACAAGCACCCTTAGGGTTTCATCCACTTGGTTGCCTAGATTAAAATGTCTATGTTACGCACGTGAAGTATCTTGGAAAAACAAAACAAAAATAAGATCATAGTCCCTCGATGACGCTATACAAAGGTTGCCTAAACAAAATGATCTTGGTCCCTCAAAAATACTAAGATACTTGACAACATTGCTATCATGGTCATACGATGACCCACACTCGTCCCGTTTACATCCAAAGATAGGGTTGTTTACCAAATCAATGGTAAATCAACAATGTCAAAGGAATAAAAATGCACAAGAAAGAAATTTGAGTAGGTAGATAGCTTCTAGTTACTTGTTACATTTCAAAATAATCCTTGCTATTTTCAAAAACAAACACACACACATTTCAAAACATCTTACAAAACATTGAAAACATTTTCAAAAGACAAACATCTTTGTATACATTCTTACGAACGAGAATCATTACAAAGATTGCCTAAACAAAGGCCTTTTTTACAAATACTTTCAAAACCACACCAAGCACCATTTCAAACAAAGCAAAGAAAAGTAAGTTACCTAAACAAGTAACTAAGAGCCCATGGAAAACCATGGATGAAAAGGGTGCTAGCACCTTTCCTTTTCATAATCTACCCCCCGAACTCAAGAGAACATCTCAAAGGTTTTTCGTGTGCTTTTTTACCTTTCCTTTTGGATAAAATAAAAGTCGGTGGCGACTCTTGCTAACCGCAACATTTGCAAACACAAACGCAAAACCTCAAGTCAGTTCTCCCACCGCATCACAAACACCACTCGTAGTATCTAGTACAAAGACCAGTCATAATAATTTCTAAAACAAAAATAAACTCAAATAATTCTCCAAAGAGAAATTAATAATGGTCATTTGACCACTCATAATAATTTCTCCAACAAGGGGAAATTCAAATAATTCTCCAAAGAGAATCCAAAAGATTAAACTTGAAATTTTTTTAACTCAAATGAGGAGAAATTAACATAATTCTCTAAAGAGAATTCAAGGAAATACTCGGAAAATTCAACAAGTAGGAAGAAATGGGAAGAAGATGACGCTTCGACAATTCTAGAGACGTAAGGTTATGAGAGTGAGGAAGGAAAAACTAATATAATAGTTTTTGTAGTTTTTGGTGTGTTTTGGAATGAAACATGTGCACTCCTTGTATAGTGAAGTAAAATAGTTAATATTTCTCACATGAGCAATGTGGGATTAAATGATTTTTTCAACCAAAAACTTATTCTAACAATGTAGGACTTGAGAAATTTTTAAATTCAATAATTTTTAAAGTTATTTTTTCGTTTTGTAAATTGTAATAATTTATTTTTGTTGATATATGATATTCACAAGTTAAGACCAAAGAAGTGATATGTTTCCTTTTTTCAAGTGAAATCATGTCGTTGTGCCTACACAGTATGCAAATTGGTAGAGAATTGTCAAGAAATGTAAGTCTAGGCTCTTCTTGAAACACATCAAGAATAGAAAAAAAAATCTTTTACACATATTTATAGTTTTGTGATGAGTGTGTGAAAAATATAAAAAAGTTACTTGAATTGTAAATGCTAAGCCACTTGAAATGTTTTTTGTAACCAAATAGTACTAATTATAACTTCTAATGAAAATTTCATGTTACTACAGGTTGTAACATTTTTGTTGACAAAATTTTGTCAGATGCTGATGGTTTTGCTTATGTTTGTGCTACACCCAACCGCTATAATGTGGTCGATCGAGTTTTGGATGTGATCTTAGGAGATATTGAGAGTTAACCTTTATCTCGTCTTTCAAAGCATATGATTATGTGTTTTTCTTGTCTCTCTATAATTCAATGTTGTTTAACCAGAGAGCAGCTCCAGCATTTTAACTGCTTCATTCATGAGTCATTTCCCTTCTTTATAAGCTTTTAATAAAATCTAAAGAAGAGTTGGTTATGCATGAAGCAATGATATTTCATACATGTTAAGATATGTGACTTTTGTTGGATACCTTTAAATAAGTACTTCTTGTAAACGTGATATGATACACATGGTATTTGGATATGATATGGTTTATTATTATGATATTCCCTAGTATATTCAGACATAAAACATTATATTTGTAATATAATATATAGTTATTAATGATCTGTCTATGATAGAAAAAGGATGTCAATCTAAAATGGTAGGTGATGTGTGGTTCATCAATAAACTCTAATATTATATTAAAATTTGACATAATCGTCGTATAAAATCAATTTATAAAGTGAAAGATATCATTCTATATATACATTTCTTTTAGACTTGATTGGTAAATGATCGTATCTGATCAGAAGAGATCGTCAAGGCTCGCAAGCTTTAAATCGGGCAACGGTTGAATGTAAAGTGGGGGGTACCTACAAGACACTCTGATACTAAAATAAGGTTCAGAGTAAGTGCAAGTAGAATGTGAAAGTATGGATGAATGAATGAATACCTGACCCTCTCAAGTGAGAGGGTATTTATATCCCTCAGCGTTGGGCCAAAGTCCCCATATTGGACTGACAAAGCAGACCTAAAATGAAGACTATCTGGATATACGTGAGTAGTGGAGACCAGCAAGTGGTCTCCCTCCTGAGTGGACTGCTTCGAATTACTAGGAGGACGTGGTTGCGGAATTTCCAAGATCAAGATGACTCCAGGATACTCCGAGACTTGGGCGTCAGCCCTACGAGGAGGGTTCCCGTCAAGACCTCCTAGAAGTCGTTAACACACCTCGACGGCCCTATGGAAAGGAAGGCCCATGGGGCATGTCCTCGATGCAAGGGTGGATTCGCTGCCCGACATAGTCAAGGGCATCCTCATTCTTGATGGTCTTCTCTAGCAGCATTGTTGAATCCGGCCTTGTATGTGTTTTGGGCCAAGCGCAGGCCCAGTCCAGAATAGGAGCCCTCAAGTCGTTGCTCCTAAGAGGAGGAGTTATGACTTAAGACTAAATCGTCGGTCCGTCGGGGATAGCTTTGTCGCGTATCTTTATTCCTTCTAGAGATGAAGTCGTCCATGCATGGTAGTTGTTCAGACAGAAGTCAGAATGTATTGGCGGGGACAATCGACAAGTTCCTCGACTCACGGGGAGCCAAACCTTTGTGGGAGAGTCACATAGTGGGTACCGTAGTGTAGCTTCTAGGATAGAATGATGACCTATGAAGTAGGGATCATTATGACTCTGGACGCGTGGGCGGCAGAGAATTGAATAGCTGACATGTTACTCTACGCAACACTTTGTCTTCTGTACAACTATTATAAATAGTATCCCAGGGCTTATTTGCAACTTTTCCAAGTTCTCACTCTCTCTTTGCTCTATGTTGTCGTCACTCTTCCTCTTTGTCGTGAGCACCACTGTGCTTTCCGCCTCAGCGCCCATATTGTGATACGATGGCAGAATCGACTGTTGATACTGGTTTGCGTTTTTTGTTCGCAAAATGTCACGGTAAGCAAGAGTTGCCACCGACTTTTATTTTATCCAATCAGGAAAAGGAAAAAGAACAGAAAAAAACGTTTTCGAGATGTTTCTGAGCACGGGGGGTAGGTTATAGAAAGGAAAGGTGTTAGCACCCTTTCTATCCATGGTTTTCCATGGGCTCTTAGGTACTTGCTCATTTTTGAAATTGCTTGTGTGTGCTTGTTTTGAAAAGTTTTGTTTTACTTCATTTTAACCCTTGTTTTTGTCCTCAAGAGTGTTACGAAGTTGTTTTTGAAAAGTGTTTGGTGTGAAAAAGTTTGTTCATTTGAGCAAGTACTTAGGAACTAATCTACCTACTCGAAAACGACTGTTCGTTTTCCTTTAGACAGCGCTATCCTATTAATAAGGAATAGGTAGCACCGTTGTTGGAATTTTAAAGGGACGTTAGAAGGGACGAAATGGTCACTGAAGGCAGCAAGTAAGGATACCTTAGCGTTTCGAAGGGACTATCGTCATAAGATCAATTCGTAGGCAACTCGAGGGACAAGTAGGGACCGTGATCTTTATGACGACTTTTGAATCGCGGGTCATGGCTAAGGTATCCCTACATTCGAGGGACACGACCATTGTTTTCCGAGACAACCAAGTGAGGTAATACCCTAGGGGTGCAAGTGTGCAAAAGTGTTTGATTTCAGTTATATTTATCTTTGCAGTTTAGTGATCTAAGATTGATTCGTTAGTCATACACGCCTAAGTTACTAACAATTATATACAAGCATCCAAAATATAAAAGCGAGAAGGTAAAGGTCCTACGCTATTACAAGGCTTTTGCAGATACATAATTATCTTGACTGTAAAAAAAATGCGGAAGTTTAAACCCTAATTACTATTACAACCTTGAAACAGTTACAATAATAATAAAAGGAAATCAAAAAATGTGCGCAGCGAATTAAATGCGAGAATTAAAGAACCCTACAAATTTAATTATCATTTTTTGAGAAAAAATTAATTAGGTTATGTGCAAATTAAAAACCCTAATTTCTAATTAATTTAAATTATATAGAAAACAATTAAATTGCCCTAAATAATTAAACTAATTAATTAATTAAAGAAACAAAATATTTTTTTTAGGAAAAAAAGATTTTTTGGGTTTTTTGTGATTTTTTTATTTAATAAAAAAACTGATTTTTTGTGTTATTTTGTAAAAAAAGAAATTAAATGAACAATTGAAAATAAGAAATAAAATAAAAGGATTAGAGATGGGCCTGTATTGAAGCTGAAAAGGGGGGTGTATATCTGAATTATTCAGGCCCAATAGTGGCTGAGCCTAGCCTTGGCGTGAGATTCATTATTGTGTTCTTTCTGATGGCGCACCCTGATCCTCTCCTGCATGGGCGTTGGATTGGATTGATGAGGAATCCATTGGATGGATGATAGAAGCGCATGGTAGGCTCCAGGGGGTGTGATGCAAATGATCTGTTGAAACAAAGTTAGAAAATAAGAAAATGCTAGGACCTGGGATCGAACCCAGGTCCTCTACATTTCCAAACGCACGCTTCACCATGGGGCCACCTGTTCTTGTTTGTTATAATAATAAAACCAATGAATAATATATAAAACAAAGTGGCTAAGAAGAAAAATGCGCGCCAGATTCAAATGGACCAATGGTCATCAGCCACGTTATCTTCTTCCGTCGTCTTAGATTCCAGACTTTTACCCACGGCCAGGACTCCATAGCTAAAACCCTGTAAGCTTCAAAAATATTAAACAAGCAAGATAAATTACTGGTGAATACATAGATCAACTCGTTTTGATCTCACGAGTATCATGGTGCTCTTTTCTTGGCCCAATTTAACATGTAGAATAAAGCCCTAAAACGCAAGAACAAACCCTAATAATGGCAAATACGCATACAGACGTCCAAATTCAAAATTGATTGAACCAAAATGTTCCAAGTGATGATACAAACATAATGTTATTCTTAAAAGTAATTAATCATGCGTAAATTATAAAATCAAATTCAAGATTATATGAGCAAATTGTGGATCTGTAGCTCGCGATTCTGAGCGTGAGGATGCTTGCAATGGATTGAAACACGTCCTGGAGATGTCCAGGAGTCTATTGGTAGTCTTAGAATACTTTGAATTGGCCTCTAAATTGGAAAACGATCCACCACTTTTTTTGACAATTTTGCAGTTTTTGTTTGCAGCTTTCACGACCTATATCCTTGTCCTTATGCATTGTTCTTGTTCAGTATATATTAGAACAAATTAGGTTAACAAAAACGAGTTAAATCTTTGTCAATCATGGCAATTGTATTTGATTTTGTTTTTGTATTATATCTTTCCAAAACAACCAAAATCATGCCATTTTTGCTTCAATCAACCCTTGCACGACTTGGATATAATATGCTAGCTTGATTGGATTTGATTCCTACAAAAAATCAGATCAAAAATCAATCTTTTGTATTTTTTGCAATTATTTGATTTAATTTGAATTTTAAATAATAAAAAATCAAAATAAAATAAATAATGAAGCAAATAAAGTGTAGATACTGATTTGGGTCGTGGACCATGTCACAAGCAAGATTCAATCATGAAAAACTAGGCCCATTTGACAAAAAATGTATTTTTGAGCACATTTGACTTTTGGCAATTTTGCAAAAATGGTCTACTTTGACAAGGCATTTCTCCTCCAATTTTAACCCTAGAGAGATGCTCTTGGACTTTTAAGAAAGCTTAGGATTTCCCCTAAACAACCCTTTTAGTTTCATCTCAATTGGGTCGTCCATGTTCAAGTAAGAAGCTTTGACCCAAAAAATGTTTTTGTTGACTTTTCAAAAGGACCTATAATGTAGAAATTCATATCTTTTGATGAGTGCATATTTTGAACTTGTCGGCTGGAGTTGGGTTGTAAGGAATTGCATCCTCTTCAAAATGAGACTTGGATGGAAAATTTCTGATAAAGTATGAAGAAGTTATGCTTGGTCAAAGTTTGGTTGACTTTTCCTAAGAAACCCTAATTTAGCAACTTTTGGGTTTTGATGAATTTGGGGCACTCCTTGAGGAATCATGATCAATCCTTGATAAAATGATGAATATCACTTCAAAATGTTGATGTTGACCAAAAATCTTGAAGTTTTACTGTATGTGGGCCACAGTTGACTTTTGA
The DNA here is from genome assembly GCA_948472305.1 of Vicia faba. Taxonomy (NCBI): domain Eukaryota; kingdom Viridiplantae; phylum Streptophyta; class Magnoliopsida; order Fabales; family Fabaceae; genus Vicia; species Vicia faba. The sequence goes on along the minus strand of OX451738.1, from coordinate 199,309,345 downwards.
CCTAGTGTAGTTGATTTTCAGGCATCTGAGCAGTTGACTGAGCAAACTTCTTGTGCAAGGCATGAAACTTGGCATGGATGATCTTGAGAACATATTAGGACCATGGAAAGCATTTGCGACCTTTGGACTTCAACCATCCTAATGAAAACGGAAACCCTAGTTTGAGGTACATTGCCTTAGGAGAGAGTTTGTCTGGTCAACTCTTGGGCATCCTTGAGCAAATTGAGGACCTCAATGGTCATGTGTTGAGTAAAATGAGAGGGGAAATTTTGGAGTACAACACATATCAACATCAACCAAGTAAGTGTTTTTCTGCGATTGTTTTTTCCGCATTTTGTGGAAATTTTTGGAGGGGTTTCCCCGTAGGGTTCATGGATTTTCTAATGAATTTCAACCTCTGGGGAATTTTCCTCGGGATATTTATACCACTCCTCGTGAAACTCACGAATTTGCTCGTAAAAATAGTTTGATCCCCACAAAAATCGTGAAATGGCTCAGGGTATTCATCCTCTCCTTGCGATACTCATGGATTTGCTCGGGAAATTCATCTCTCTCTCTCGTCATCTTCATGAGGTTGCTCGAGAGATTCATATTCTCTCCATAGCATTCATGAGTTTGTTTGCATTTTGATGAACGGGGATTTGTCGACATGGTTTGGTTGTAGCAACCCTCTTTCACTTGTGTCGTGGTGGAAGGGTGGTTTTGATTTAGCTGTCGAATTCACTGGTTTCCTCTGCTTTACACGTGAAATGGTCGAACCAATCGAGACAGTCAAGCAGGTCCAGGTAGAGGAAACGAGTGGAGTCGACGAGGGTCTCCATTTGGTTGACACCGTCACCGATCCATCGTTGTGCTAGGTAGGGCCAAAGCCTCGAGGAATAGCCTCAGTCTTTAGCAATACTCGAAGGGAGGCGTACACGGTCGTCGAATATGGCAGCGACCAGGAAGGTTTGAGACGAAATTTCATGATCTTTCGCTCGACCCCTACAGCCAGAATATGCTTGACTTTTCAGGAAGATCGCTTCCCTATGTATGAGATTGTCATCAGATATTTGGGTCTTCGTCTTCCCTTTAGTGACTTTCAAATGGGTGTCTTTAATCATTTGTCCTTGGCGTCCTCCCAAGTGCACCCCAACACGATCACTTTTATACGCGCTTTTGAGATCACTTGCCGATATCTAAAGATTGTGGCGACGATTCCTTTGCTCTTCAGGGTTTTTCATCTTCAACAGCAGTTTAAGGGAGAAAATCATAGTGGATTTCTCTCAAGTAATCCAAGAGACTGTTCAGGATGTATATAGACTATATCCGTGACTTCAAGGACAAATGGTAATGTCGTGCAACCCTCATCCCAAGAGGCAGTGGATGGGGTGTTCGAGCCATTTTCTATCATTGACGAGGACGGGGAAGCTCTTCTCAATGAAGATGGGAATGAAGAGATCGGGTGGCTCTCCAAGTTTCCTATCCATTAGTGTCGATCTCATTACGACCATGGGCCTGGCCACTATCATACTTCTGCTAGCAACATGGGTGCCAAGGATGAGGGGGCCTTCAGTATTCTTAACAAATTCGTCGATGGTTTCTTCCCCTCCAGGTGGGGACGAGGGAGGGAAAAGATGTCCTTGGTGAATCATAGTGCTTGTTGAATGTCGTATCAAGTGCTTGTTCAACAAGCGCTTTGCTAGCAGCATGGGTACCAAAGTGCTTGTTAAATGTTGTACCTACGGGGATGCCGCAACTCTTATTGGTATCTGTCTGCGTGACTCTACTGCCTTTTTTTTGGGAACGTCCTTCTGTCGCTACTAACTCGAGCATGTCGTTTTTGTTTTTGCAGGTAAGATGGTCGAGTATCACGAATGTTTGCTGAAGCTGACCCAGGACAAAAAGAACATTAAAATGATAGTGAAGCCTAACCAGCCTACGCGCCTTGGCCCTATTCTTGAGCAGGTCAAGGATAGGTCCAGTGCTTCGTCAGGTTGTGGATTTGACTGAAGACGAACTAGGTGCTCCGGCCTTTAACCTTCCTCTTTGCTTTGTTGAGAAGGATTTTTTCGAAGTATTTCCCCTGGTCGTGTCTGATGATGAGTCATCCATCATCAGGCGGCTCGATGAGGAAGGTAGAAGAAAACATCTGGCATCGAGCATGGTTGGTCTAATGAAGGTCGTGGAGATGGTTGTGCTCCTCGCAGGTGAGGGGGCTAGTTCTTCTGCCATGATGAGCAAGCTGGAGTTGGAGAAACTAGATCTCCTAGAAAAAGCGTAAAAGTTGAAGACCGCTCTCGAGCGAGGCGAGGAAAAGTTTTGGGCGCAGGCTGACGAGCTAGAGAAAGAAAAGGAGAAGGTGGCCAAAGATTCTGAGGAGAGGGACTCATTATTGCTCGAGAAGAAAAATCTATAGAAGGAGGTCGCTGATTTGAAGGTTTCCATGATGCCCACGGAAGATGAGCTCGAGGGAATCGCCAACTTGAAGACTCGTGTAGAACTGGCTACTCGAATTCAAGTTCTTCAGTCGCACTACATGGATGCATTGCCCGACGGCTTTGAGACCATGATGGTTCAGTTGGACTTGCTGAATCTGGGGCTCAATACTGAAGGCGCTGGAGTTTTGTCCCAGGTGGCCAATGGTAGAGTAGTCCCTCCTCCTAAATCTTCCGAGCCAGAGACCGAAGAGGGTACTCCGAGGAGTGATTGATGTTTTCTTGATAATTTGGTTGTTTTGATTGGGCCTGCGCGCCCATAATTTTGTAATCACTTGGATTGGGGGCCTGCATGCCCATATTTTTGTAAACATTTTGACAAGGGCTTCGCCCGGTTATCTTTTGTTCGGGTTTGCATTTTATTGATTCTAAATGCCTTTACTTGTCGTTAGATGTTTACTTGTCGTTTGTGCTTGACATGCTTATTCTGGTGTGGAATTTTGATAAGTGAAGGTTTGTGCTCGACCTTAGTTGTGGTCGACACATGTTGGGATGTGTCGAGGAAGCGGAGTAGGACTTCGTATGGACGAGGTCAAGATCGTTGTCAGAGTCTTGACTTGGCAACGTGAACTGCCCATCGCAAGCTGGGTGTTCTTCCTATTGGGTACTTTGACGGTGGAGCTCAATCGAGGTGCCCCGTCGAGCTAAGGTTCCACTCGGCCATTGAGGAAAAAACAACCTTTCATTATTGGTTGGAGGCTATGTTCGTACCTTAACATGCTTCAGTGGTCGAGTGAGCCCTGTCATTTATCGGAGAGGGTGTGTCGATTGTTGGGCCCATGTGTTTATCAAGGGCTTAGCTGTAATATTTTTTAATCTTTGTAGCGTTACATGGTCAAGGTAGTGGCTCTCCACTTAGGCGTTCAAGGTAGTATGCTCCAGTGTCAGTTGCCCTGCTGACGCGGTAAGGTCCTTCCTAGTTGGCGGCCAGCTTTCCTTCACGTGAATCTTTTTTATTTCTCTGCAAGACTAGTGTTGTACCCCAAAATTTTCCCTCCCATATTTTTCAAAACATTTCAACTGAGGTCCTCAAATTGCTCAAGGAAGTCCAAGGGTTGACCAGACAAGCTCTCTCCTAAGGCAATCTACCTCAAATTAGGGTTTCATGTTGCATCAAGATACTTGAGTCCAAGGGATCCCAAATTCTCACCATTGTCCTAATATGTTCTCAATATCATCCATGTCAAGTTTCAAGCCTTGCAAAGGAAGTTTGCTCAGTCAATTGCTCAAAGGCCTGAAAATCGACTATGCTAGGGCAAAAGTTAACTGTGGTTCACATACAGTCAAACTTCAAGATTTTTTGTCAACATTCTCATTTTGAAGTATCATTCATCATTTTATCAAGGTTTGATCATGATTCATCAAGGATTGCTCATAATTCATCAAGAACCAAAAGTTGCTAAATTAGGGTTTTGTAGGAAAAGTCAACTCAACTTTGACCAAGCATAACTTTCTCATACTTCATGTGAAATGACCCATCCAAAGCTCATTTTGAATAGGATACAATCCCATAAAATTCATCTTCATCTCCCAAGTTCAAGATATGCACTCACAAGAAGTTATGAATTTTGACATTATAGGTCATTTTGAAAAGTCAACAAAAACACCTTTTTTGTCAAAGCTTCATACATGAACATGGAATACCAAATTGAGATGAGACAAAAAAGGTTGCTTAGAGGATATCTCAATATTTCTAAAAAGTCCAAGAACACCTTCAAAGAGTCAATATTGAGGAAGTTATGCATTGGTGAAGTTGACCTTTTTTGCAAAATTGTCAAAAGTCAACTATGCCTCAAATTGCAATTTTTGCTAAATGGGCCTAATATTTTGCACTTGTTCTGAGTTGGTAGCATGGTCCACGAGCCCTAACTCTTTCCACTTGTCATTATCTTGTTATTATTATTAATTTTTATTTTTATTTTAATTAAATCAATTTAAATCAAAACAAATCATGGAAAAATCCAAAACATTGAAATCTCAAGATATTGTGCATGTTTCAGGTCCTATATCCAGTTGGCAAGTGATTGAATTTGTGCAAGGCCTTTGTGTGCACAAAAAGATTGAGTTTGACCTATTTTTAGAAAAAAAATTCAAGTGAATCAAATCCAAATCAAAAGCTATAATAGAGAAAGATTGAGATCATGTTTTCAACCCTAATTCATTCCTCAGTATATATGGAACATTTGCAGACAAAAATCACAGGTTGGAGAGGCGCACAAAGTCAGAACAAACTTGAAAAAATCAAAGAAAATTGGTAATTCATTTTGATATTTCCAGGCATTTTCAAGACCCTCTAGCCATATCATTCGCTTCCTGGGATCACAAGCAAGCCATACCAATCAAGAACAAGCACTTTCAGGCCCTAAAACCCACTATAAGTCAGCCACGACTTTGGTTTGTTCTTGAAATTGAATTGCATGATTCTGACACTTATAGCATGAAATAATTATTGATTCTTGCTCCTTGAAACATTTCCAAGATATCTATATCATTTAATTGTGTTTTTGTGGACTGTATCAGAGTTTACCATTGTTAGGGTTTTTTGCTTCGATTTAGGATCTTTGCGGACAGGTAAAATTAGCCCTCAAGAAGAGCACCATCGTGCTCAGCAGGCCAAGACAAATCAAACCACAACCTTAGAATTCATTGATCATGCTCATGGGAGATTTTGAGATAAGCCAGGGTTGTAATGACGGACACACGTTCGTAGGTAAAAGTTTATGACTTTTACCAATAGAGCAAGGTCAGGGATAACTGGCGTGGCACCCTCTCATTCGCTGATTTGAATTCTGGCGCTTTTTTCCATTAACGTGCATATATTATATATTATATTTTATTATTATTCTATGTACAAACAAAGCTTGCAGCGCAGTTGGTAGTGGAGTGGTTGGAAAAGGCATTAGGGCCTGGGTTTGAATCCCAGGTCCCCCCAAATTATTTCATGTTATTTTTCTTTCACTGATCAGGCATCCCACAAGACATGAAGACCACCATACATCCTCATCATCCAATCAGCCAGATGTCCACAGGCCAATCTGATGGCCATCATTTGAGGGACCATGATACACCTAGTCAACGCATGGCAGGGGATCCAGCAAGTCAACATGGACTTTTGTTTCTTGGGCTAGATTTGCTATTCACGCCCCCCCAATTACTCACAATCAGGCCCAAATTTCCTTTCTTTTTCTCTTTATATTTCTTTTAATTAATTTATTTATTTATATTTACTAACACAAATTAATTTTTCGTTTTATCAAAAATCACAACAAAAAAAATTTCATCCAATCAGATTTAGGATATTTATTTTTTATACAAAAATTAATTGAATTAGGTTATTTAATTTTAGGTAAATTTAATTTCTTTTTGTAAAATAAATTAAAATTAATTAGAACAATTAGGGTTTTAGCTTAATTTAAATTCTATTTTCTATAACCAAAAAATACAAAAATGGGCCATGTAAATTATTTTCTTTAAATTAATTTAATTATTAATTAATTTTGTATTTAATTTAAAAACCTTGTTCTTTTTCTTAAAAAATAATCAAAAACAACAAAAAACAATTTTTTCTTTCAATTAGGTTAGAAGGGGTCAAAACCCTAAATTCTCTCTCGTTCTTAACTCCTCGCGCGCGCTTTATTTATTTTTACCATATTGATGTATTTGCTCACAAGTTGTAATAGATTAATTAGGTCTTTTACTTTCATTTATCTTTTTTTTACGGGTTTGTTTTTGGCTATGTAAATACCCGAAGCCTTGTAATAGCGTAGCTTATTTTCCGAACTTTAAATTCCGCAAAATATCAACTGTTAGATGTATGAATAATTAGGGTTGCATGACAAGAATGTATGATAAACTTTAAAACGGTTAGCAAACCCTAAATGTGCAAAGATAATAAACTTGAAATTGAATCACACGCACATGCGCACTCCTAGGGTATACTCCCACGTCGGTTGCCTTTGGTAAACGGTCATTAAGTATAGGATATTTTCGTGGTCGCTCTCTTGTCTAAACAAAGATCAAAGTCCCGTTTGGAAAAGTTGCCTCGGAAAGGTTGCCTCGGATATTGTTGCCTCGAATATTGATCTAAGACATTAGGGTTACTACTAAGACATCCTAACATTGCTTTAGTGATCGTACGTACCTTTTCGAATTAACCCTCAAACTCCAACGACGGTGCTACCTACTCACTAATAGTGGGATAACACTGTCTAAAGGAAACAAACATAGAACAACTCTTTTTTCAAGTAGGTAGATTAGTTCCTAAGTACTTGCTCAATCCAAACAAACTTTTTCACACTTACACTTTGTGATACGGTGGGAGAGAACTGACTATTTTTGGAATGCTGGTTTGCGTTTTGCATTTTGTTTTCACAAAATGTCGCAGTAAGATAGAGTCGCCACCGTCTTTTATTTTATCCAACAAGGAAAGGAAAAAAGCACAAAAAAATTCCATTTTCGAGATGTCTCTCGGGTCCGGGGGGTAGATTATAGAAAGGGAAGGTGTTAGCACTCTTTCTATCTGTGGTTATCCACGGGCTCTTAGGTACTTGCTCAAAGTGTTTTCAAATTTTGCTTTTCTTTGTGTTTGTGGGTTTGAAAGAAGTTTTTGTTTGAAAGGTGTAAGTGCGAAAAGTTTTTGTTTTGGAAAGAGCAAGTACTTAAGAACCATCTACCTACTCGAAAAAGGAATCAATCTGTGCTAATGTCCTTTAGACAATACTATCCCACTATTGATGAGTAGGTAGCATCGTCGTTAGAGTTTTTAAGGGTTAATTCGATTAAGGGACGTGCGGTCACTAAAGCAATGTTAGGACGCCTTAGCGGTAACCCTAATGTCTTAGATCATTTTTCCGAGGCAACCGTTTCGAGGCAACTTATGATCTTTGGACAAGAGAGCGACCTCTAAAACTTCCTATACTTAATGACCGCGTTCGAAGGCAACCAAGCGAGATGTACCCTAAGAGTGCGCATGTGCGAGTGTGTTGTTTTCAGTTATTTTGTCTTTGTACATGTCAATGGTTATCTATGTTGATTTTAGGTTAAACATTCAATCTTGCCATGCATACCTATTATCAATCATCTATCAGTTATATAAGTTGCGGAAATTAAATTGCGGAAATTTAACTAACTATTACAAGGCGTCGGGTATTTACATTGCCAAAAGCAACCCTTGAAATTAAAATGCGAAAAATAAATAAAGTGGTAAAAATAGTAAAGTCCTATTAAGCTATTACATTCCGGGAAACAGATACAGTATTGAAATAAGATGGATCGCGTGCGGGAAATTAAATCGGGCGCAAGTTTCTAGGGTTTTGACCCTTTAATTATTAAAGAAAATATTTTTTTGGTTATTTTTGAATTAAAAAGAAATTAAATTAGGTTAAGCATTAAATTAATAAATAAATTAATTAATAAAATATTTTTGGGTTTTTGACATTTAAAGAAATAAAAATAAAAATTAATCAATGTTAATAAAAACCTAATTGTCTAAATTAATTTTAATTATTGCAAAAATATTAAAGTTATTCCTAATTAAAACTAAATTAATTAAATTAATTTATTAACAAAAATAAAATGCTGAAATTTAATTTTAACAAAGAAAATGTTTTTTTGATTTTTGATTTTTATTAAGAAAATAGTTTGATTTGTTAATTATTAAATAATAAAAAATAAAAATAAAACAATTAAATAAAATAAGGAAGAAATAGAGAGAGTTAGAAGTTTGGGCCTGCTTTTGGGGGTTTAGATAGCAATTCTGAGGCCCAATAATCCATTGGACTGGCTGACTTTTCTGATTCCAGCGTGGCACTTTGACTAGAGCATATGGTGGACATCACATCTGGACCATCAGATCTGGCCTGGGGCCATCTGGAAAGCATCTGAGTGAGGGAGTATGATATGTTGCACGCTTGGTATTGCACTGAATAACCTGTTGAAAAATAATACAAAGCATATGGGGGACCTGAGATTCGAACCTAGGTCCTATTGGATTTTGAACGCACGCCTTTGCCACTGCACCACTATGTCTCAATTGTTAATTAAACGGACAATGAATATTATAAGGGAAATCACATTAATATGCCAGAAAAATAAAATAAAAACACGCGCCAAGTATTTGAATGGGCCAACCAGGGAGAGACGCGTCATCGTCTTCTTCCTTCAACCCTGTAAATTTACCTGCGGATTTATATCCGCAACTAAATTCGTATGTCCATCCTAAAATCTATTCTAGGCCATGGAAATTCTTCCCTAGACCATGGTCATGCTCGTCTCTCCCCCCTGGTTACATCCATATCCATCAATGGCTCCAATTTTTCCTGTAAAAGAAATGCCCAAAAAATAAGCTACGAAAACCTAGGTTTGGTTATAGGGCTACAGTCCAGATAAATGCAATCAAACAATGCCAAAAGTCCATAAATTTCATAAGCATCATGAATATGTCAACGATTTGCCAAAAAAATGCAAGAATATGGAGTTACGATTTTGAATACAGGGGGTAAAACATGAGGCTTACAGTGCGTTTGAGAGCGTGTGAGAGATTTCTTTTGATCGCAGGAGGTTCAGTGATTGTCCAGCAATGGAGTGGTGTTGAGATTTGCCCTTGAAAACGCCTCCAAAGATGATTTCAGTTTCATACTTTTTCACCTTTTTTTCAAGTTTTGCTTTTGCTGATTCTGCAGCCTCTAGCCCTTGAATTCGTGTGCTTTCACTTGTATATGTATGCTGCAATGTATTTGGTCAACTTTTGTGGATTGAATCCTTGTACATCAATGCTTGGAGATTTGATTTGATCCTCCATTGAAAACTTGCTTAATTTGCCAAAAGTCCAATCTTTTTGCACATGGAATGCTTGATACGAATTTGATACATTTGATGATGATGATTCAATCCTGAAATAGCCAAAAAGAGATCAAATAATCAATGTTTGGATTTTATTTGATTTAAATTGATTTAAAATGAAATAATTCATAAGAAAATCAAATTAAATAATAAAATTGATAAATGGTCACAGGCTGAATAAAGGACACGTGTGTAGTGTGACAAGATCAAATCAAGTGGAAAAGAATGGTCCCATTTGACAAAATTTGAAGTTTTGGGGATAGTTGACTTTTTGCAATTTTGCAAAAATGCCCAACTTCAATAATGCATAACTTCTTCAATTTTGAACTTTTGAAAGTGTTCTTGGACTTTTTAGAAATCTTGAGATGTCCTATAACCAACCCCTTTGGTCTCATCTCATTTTGATATTCCATTCTCAAGTTACATGCTTTGGCAAAAAAGGTATTTTTGTTGACTTTCAAAAATGACCTATAATGTCCAAATTTATAACTTTTTGTTAGTGCATTTATTGATCTTGGGGTATGAATATGGATTGTAGGAATTTGAATCCTCTTCAAAATGAGCTTTGGATGGGTCATTTATCATAAATTATGAGAAAGTTATGCTTGGTCAAAGTTGAGTTGACTTTTCCTACAAAACCTTAATTTAGCAACTTTTGAGTCTTGATGAATTTTGAGAAATCCTTGATGAATCATGATCAAACCTTGATCAAATGATTAAATATACTTCAAAATGAGAATGTTGACAAAAGATCCTGAAGTTTTACTGTTTATAGGTCACAGTTGACTTTTGCCCTTGCATAGTCGATTTTTGGACCCTTTGAGCAATTGACTGAGCAAACTTCCTCTGCAAGGCTTGAAATTTGACATGGATGAACTTTAGAACATATTAGGAAATTGGGGAGCACTTGAGGTCATTTGGATGCAAGGACCTTGATGCAACACAAAACCCTAATTTGAGGTTGACTGCCTTAGGAGATAGCTTGACTGTCTAACTCTTGAGCAATCTTGAGCCACTTGGAGATTTTTCTTGCAATGTTTTGAGAAATATGAGAGGGAAAATTTTTGGGTACAACAGCTTCCCCTGTTCAATCTTCTTAAACCTGAGGATATAGATTGGCTTTCGGGCCTTTCGTGATCCGAAGGTGGAAGGTGATTGAACACTAGAGTGCCTAGAAATTTGCACTCGCGTGAAATGGTATCAGCCTTGTGATGTCGGGAATGGGCTTACAGATGCCATTTGGAGACTGTTGGTAGGTGGTCTGAACTTCTACTAGAATACGAATCAGGGAGATCTTCGCGTCGATCTGATTGAACCAGAGGAGGTCTTGGACTAACTTTGACTGGATTGGCATCAGAAAAATCTTCGAATCGATTTAATTGGACCAGACGAAAGTCTTGGAATAACTTCTACTGGAATACGAATCAGGGAGATCTTCGCGTCGATCTGACTGAACCATAGGAGGTCTTGGACTAACTTTGACTGGATCGGCATCAGAAAAATATTCGAATCGATTTAACTGGACCAGACAAAAGTCTTGGAATAACTTCAACTGGAATACGAATCAGGGAGATCTTCGCGTCGATCTGACTAAACCAGAGGAGGTCTTGGATTAACTTTGACTGGATCGGCATCAGAAAAATCTTCGAATCGATTTAACTGGACTATACGAAAGTCTTGGAATAACTTCAACTGGAATATGAATCAGGGAGATCTTATCATCGATCTGACTGAACCAGAGGAGGTCTTGGATTAACTTTGACTGGATCGGCATCAGAAAAATCTTCGAATCGATTTAACTGGACCAGACGAAATTCTTGGAATAACTTCAACTGGAATACAAATCAGGGAGATCTTATTGTCGATTTGACTGAACCAGAGGAGGTCTTGGACTAACTTTGATTGGATCGGCATCAGAAAAATCTTCGAATCGATTTAACTAGACCAGACGAAAGTCTTGGAATAACTTCAACTGGAATATGAATCAGGGAGATCTTCTCGTCGATCTGACTGAACCAGAGGAGGTCTTGGATTAACTTTGACTGGATCGGCATCAGAAAAATCTTCGAATCGATTTAACTGGACCAGACGAAAGTCTTGGAATAACTTCAACTGGAATACGAATCAGGGAGATCTTCGCGTCGATCTGACTGAACCAGAGGGGGTCTTGGATTAACTTTGACTGGATCGGCATCAGAAAAATCTTAGGGTCGATTTAACTGGACCAGACAAAAGTCTTGGAATATCTTCAACTGTAATACGAATCAGGGAGATCTTAGGGTCGATCTGACTGAACCAGAGAAGGTCTTGTTTTAACTTTGACTGGATCGACATTAGAAAAATCTTCGAATCAATTTAACTGGACCAGACGAAAGTCTTGGAATAACTTCAACTGGAATACGAATCAGGGAGATCTTATCGTCGATCTGACTGAACCAGAGGAGGTCTTGGATTAACTTTGACTGGATCGGCATCAGAAAAATCTTCGAATTAATTTAACTGGACCAGACGAAAGTCTTGGAATAACTTCAACTGGAATATGAATCAGGGAGATCTTCTCGTCGATCTGACTGAACCAGAGGAGGTCTTGGATTAACTTTGACTGGATCGGCATCAGAAAAATCTTCGAATCGATTTAACTGGACCAGACGAAAGTCTTGGAATAACTTCAACTGGAATACGAATCAGGGAGATCTTTGCGTCGATCTGACTGAACCAGAGGGGGTCTTGGATTAACTTTGACTGGATCGGCATCAGAAAAATCTTAGGGTCGATTTAACTGGACCAGACAAAAGTCTTGGAATATCTTCAACTGTAATACGAATCAGGGAGATCTTAGGGTCGATCTGACTGAACCAGAGAAGGTCTTGTTTTAACTTTGACTGGATCGACATTAGAAAAATCTTTGAATCAATTTAACTGGACCAGACGAAAGTCTTGGAATAACTTCAACTGGAATACGAATCAGGGAGATCTTATCGTCGATCTGACTGAACCAGAGGAGGTCTTGGATTAACTTTGACTGGATCGGCATCAGAAAAATCTTCGAATTAATTTAACTGGACCAGACGAAAGTCTTGGAATAACTTCAACTGGAATACAAATCAGGGAGATCTTATCGTCGATCTGACTGAACCAGAGGAGGTCTTGGACTAACTTTGACTGGATCAGCATCAGAAAAATCTTCGAATTAATTTAACTAGACCAGACGAAAGTCTTGGAATAACTTCAACTGGAATACGAATCAGGGAGATCTTCGCGTCGATCTGACTGAACCAGAGAAGGTCTTGGATTAACTTTGACTGGATCGGCATCAGAAAAATCTTAGGGTCGATTTAACTGGACCAGACAAAAGTCTTGGAATATCTTCAACTGGAATACGAATCAGGGAGATCTTAGGGTCGATCTGACTGAACCAGAGAAGGTCTTGTTTTAACTTTGATTGGATCGGAATCAGAAAAATCTTCGAATCGATTTAACTGGACCAGACGAAAGTCTTGGAATAACTTCAACTGGAATACGAATCAGGGAGATCTTATCGTCGATCTGACTGAACCAGAGGAGGTCTTGGATTAACTTTGACTGGATTGGAATCAGAAAAATCTTCGAATCGATTTAACTGGACCAGACGAAAGTCTTGGAATAACTTCAACTGGAATACGAATCAGGGAGATCTTATCATCGATTTGACTGAACTAGAGGAGGTCTTGGACTAACTTTGACTGGATCGGCATCAGAAAAATCTTCGAATCGATTTAATTGGACCAGACGAAAGTCTTGGAATAACTTCAACTGGAATACGAATCAGGGAGATCTTCGCGTCGATCTGACTGAACCAGAGAAGATCTTGGATTAGCTTTAATTGGATCGACATCAGAAAAATCTTCGGATCGATTTAACTGGACCAGACAAAATACTTAGAACATCTTCAACTGGAATACGAATCAGGGAGATCTTAGGGTCGATCTGACTGAACCAGATAAGGTCTTGGATTAACTTTGACTGGATCGGCATCAGAAAAATCTTAGGATCGATTTAACTAGACCAGACAAAAGTCTTGGAATATCTTCAACTGGAATACGAATCAGGGAGATCTTAGGGTCGATCTGACTGAACCAGAGAAGGTCTTGGATTAACTTTGACTGGATCGGCATCAGAAAAATCTTAGGATCGATTTAACTGGACCAGACAAAAGTCTTCCACAGATGTAGTTTTTTTTCTTTTGAGGGGACTACCAAGTCATATGAGTAGTCAACGGTGTTTACGGATTCGTCTTTCCCTGAAACGGTAAAGGGTCAGTCATATGCAATGACATGATGTATGAAATGCATGATATATATCAAGCAATGATACTCTCAAGATAAATGAGATTGTATGGTATGATGCGTATACGCATATATCATGATGTATGGAAATGTAATGTTTTAGCTGGGGAAAATAAATCCCGGATAGCTGCTGGAGACAAGATTTGAATTCTTCGCTTTCGCTGGAGATGGTGAACGAAGGTGATTGTGAGAATAAACCTACAGGAGAAGATAACTCTGTTGGGGAATAAACTGATGAGGAGATTACTCTGTGGGGAAGAGATGTTCTGTTGAAGATTCCACTGATAAATTCTGTTGGGGACGAATTACCGTTGTTGGTGATACTGAATCCTGTTGGGGATTGAATTCCTGTTTGTGAAAGGAAAGAACTCCACTGGGGATGATCTTTCAGTTGCGACTTCACTAGGGATAACCTGTTAGACTCTTGTGGGGATAATCCTTTGAGCTTTGCTGGGGACAATCTTCCTTTGAACTCGGCTGGGGATATTTATTTTTATACTCCGCCGAGGACGAACTTCCAGAGTCTACTGGGGATGATTCTTCAACTCCATTGGGGAAGCTTTTTCAGACTGCGCTGGGAAAGTTTTAACTCCACTGGGGATATCTTGTATTCAGCCGGGGAATATTCTTATACTCTGTTGGGGAATATTAAGACTGTCGGGGATATTAAGCCTTTTCAGTGTTAATGGTAGATAAACTCTGCTTGGGGATAATATTACCGATTCATTCACAGCTACAAGTCTCAGCTGGGGAGAGCTATCTTTACTGTCTTTTCTTACTCTACGGGGAGTGAATGTTACTGGGACGCGTGCTAAGGATATGACGATGGCTTGCATCGATACTTTTTTGCCCCTGTTTCTGCGGGAGAAGGTGCATGCGGAGGCCCTGTGGATCGAGTATTATCCCAACCTATGAGGAGCTCGGTAATTGCCAATTGAAAGGACAAATCTTCTTCTGGTAGGCAAGTGGCAAGATGACGGGCCATAGTCGTATGCTTTGATCCCTAATTTTTTCCTGGACCGCCCTTTCGGGTTTTCAGTCCACCGGGATACCCTTTTTTGCCCAAGCCGCCTTTTCAGGTTTTCGACTTGCCGAGTGTACAATTTTCATTCTCATCCCTAATTTTTGCCCGAACCCTTTGGGTTCGCCGGGAAGCCCTTATTTTTGCCTAGGCCAGTCAACCTAGCGGGTCTTTATTCATGCGCGGTATTTTCTGACTATGTCCACACTCTCAAGATGTAGGGAGGTGTCACTGTCGGTAGTGTTGTGTTGCCATACTACTAGAAGATCTTCGTTTGATCATGCAAGATTCGTTGCTGGAATTCATGTCCAATGCCCCAATTGATTCAGATGGAGATTTGCCCCTGGCTATTTAGAATTTTGAGAGATTCTTTGAATCTTGACTTAACTTCCCCAGATGATGGACAATGCTCATGCCATGCCCCTTGGTTGGAGGTGTTTTTTCCACTCGAGGTGACCCTTTTTATTGAAAAGGTTTTTTTTTCACTAGATATTCGTCGTGCGAATTTCTCTGTTGTTTGAACAAATAGTTATATGCAAACAATGTTATTCTAAGAATGCAAAGCTTATGTCTGTCTTGAAGTTTTTGAAAATGCATTTTTTCAGTAAGATAGGAAAATTTTGTAAAATGTGACGTCAACTCAGGATTTACAGCAAGCCCTATAGGAGTCAGGATATCTTTTGTAACAGTATGCTTTCGGACTAACCCATGCTTCAGCTAGGACTTTTTAAGGGTTATAACGTGGCCTGGTTCACAGTTTAAGAAACAAAGGATAAAGGCTTAAATTTTATTTGTACCCATCCGTTCTTCGTGATATTCTTCGATCCTAAACTCAGCTAATCGTGCATTAGATGTTGTTTGAGTCTTTGCTCTGATATACCAGTGATGGTTTGGATACTGACAATTTATTTTGGACAGGCAGTCATTTTGTTGAGATTTTGCAGGATCTCTTTCCTTTTGGTTTTTATTATCCCTGTTTTTTGCATGAGATATTTCTTTTTGTGATTACAGTCAGCGGGATGCCCCAGTTTTTCTTAAGTCTCCTTCACATGTTTTGACTTATTGAGCTTTTATTTTGAGAGATAATGACTGCATGTCCTTACGATTATACGGAACCAACACCGTCTTTTGTTTCGGAAGGACTTCTTTGATGCCATTCATTGTGCACCTGGATCAACTGAGAAAACTACCCTGCCTCAGGTTATAATTAAGGGTTTTAATTTATGAAAATAAAAACTCCAACTTCTTTGGCTCAAAGGGGTTGACTAGGGATTATCTTCCTTATAACTCCACTATTTAGGATTTGAAACAATGCTTGTACCTCGTCAGCAGGGTCTATTCAAAAGCATATTGTAGAGATTTTGATGTCATTTTCGTCATCCTCCCTCTAAAGGCTTAGAATTTTTTAATCGAGAGTTGATCATCACAAAAAATTAAAGCAATTTGAATATAGTGAAATACGGCTGGATTGATTCAAAACAGACATATGCAATGCATTGATAAAGTAATAAAGTTTGACATGAATAAATGTTCGAACAATCAAAACAAAATTACAACTTGAAAATTCTAATGAACAAAAAGTCTTCTCGTCTCAGTACTTGTTACTTCAAATGGTGAACCTTGGGGGGATGGAAAAAGAATTCAATCTGACCATCTTGTGTGAGTTCCAATGCTCCTTCATTAATCAGGTCTTGAATTTTGTTGCTCAACGCCCAACAGATGTTAGTATCATGCCCCGGGCTGTTGGAGTGATATGCACACCTTGCATCAGGATTGTACCTTGGGGAGGCTATGTTGGGATTCTTAGGAGGTCCTACCAACGTCACCAGATTCAATCTCAACAGGTGTTGTAAAGCCTGAGACAGCGACATGTTGAGCTTGGTAAATTGCCGCTTGGGCATATTTGGCTTACTCCGATCAACCCGTTGTTTATGGCAAGGTTGTTGTTGGACCCTTGAGGTAGTAGCAACTTGGAGAGGTCTATTCTTCATCAAACCAAACCTTTGACTTCTCGGAAGTTGATTAATGACTTGGTCCCCGGCCTTGACTGTTTGCTTCATGTTGTTGTATATGTCTTGATGAAGCTGGTTGATAATGGTTCTCAGCTCTTCTTGTTCCCGAGCTAAGCCTTGGATAAGAGCCATCTGCCCCAGCATCTGGGTTTTCATGGCACTTAACTCAGCTTTCAGTTGTTCCAGCCGTTCTTCCTTATTGTCTTCAGGACTTTTCTTGACCAAGTTCCCAACGAGGAGTATTTTCAACTCTTCCTGCCCCTTGGATAGGTTTAGGAATACGTCCTTGAACTGAGCTTCTCGAGTTTGAAGATCTTGGTTGTCTGGTTGGAAAGCCATTGCTGAAATAAACAGCGAGAACATCAGAGACCTGTACTGGGAGACCTGTTATGCAATGATATGTATGTATGCAATGTTTTCAAGGATCCCGCGGGGTAAACAAGAAACTTGTTAGAATTTGAATTTTACAGCTTTGATTGAAGAAACTTCATGTCATTGAGAATCTTCCTTCAAGAGTCAAGCTCACCATATCGAGTGGGTCATAGCCCCTGACTCAAGTCATCGTGTTTTGATCTCTAGACGACATTGGCTAGAGGAAAATAAATCCCCTTTGCCCCTTACTAGACATTTGATTTACCATGACCTGCATCACAAACCCTTGAGATCCTCGAAATGGTTAAGGAAATGTTAAGGCATGACGTTATGATGTGTATGCTATGCATTTTAAGCAAAAATATGAGGTGATGTAAGTAAGTACAAGAAATCCAAGTTATTGGATAAGGACTGTAAACAAAACCTGCAAAGAACTCATGTTGTCAGATAACAAGAATGTGCAAGTAGTTCAAGTTTGAAGGCACACAAGTCACACCAACAGCCTTAAGTTTAGGCTGGCATGGAGTTTAGGTATTACCCTCTTTCAGTTTAGTTGGTTCAAACTTGTCCTAGTAATAGTAACCGGGTCCTAGAGGATCTCAATATCACTGACTACCCTCGATCGGTCATAATTCCAGTTCAGCAACCTTTTCTTGCAGCCAGAATCATCACGAGAGTTTAGTCTCAATGAGTGTAGCATATTGCTACTGTTCTATGGCCAAGTTGGTCAATTTAAAGGTTCTAAGGTCAGTTGGTGCTTAATGACCCCTTAGCAGACCCATATTCTCCTCGTTGCGCCACAAGGGATATCAGTACATACTAAAGTGCCACATCAACGTAGCTACTGCTTCAACCGTATCGGTCTACGTCGTACAGTTCCCTCACAGTTTATTGCTACTTACCTAAAGGGTGTTCCCCAGATCCGGGTTAGGATCTATAGTAACTCCAATTCAAGCCCACAAATATAAATCATACAAAGCAAAAAATTGAAAACACAATGATCTAATCCTAAGGTAAACCTCACTTTTTAAATATTCCCCAGCAGAGTCGCCAGTTCTGTGATACGGTGGGAGAGAACTGACTGTTTTTGGAATGCTGGTTTGCATTTTGCGTTTTGTTTTCGCAAAATGTCACGGTAAGCAAGAGTCGCCACCGTATTTTATTTTATCCAACAAGGAAAGGAAAAAAGCACAGAAAAATTCCTTTTTCGAGATGTCTCTCGGGTCCGAGGGGTAGATTATAGAGAGGGAAGGTGTTAGCACCCTTTCTATCAGTGGTTATCCACGGGCTCTTAGGTACTTGCTCAAAGTGTTTTCAAAATTTGCTTTTCTTTGTGTTTGTGGGTTTGAAAGAAGTTTTTATTTGAAAGGTGTAAGTGCGAAAAGTTTTTGTTTTGGAAAGAGCAAGTACTTAAGAACCATCTACCTACTCGAAAAAGGAATCAATCTGTGCTAATGTCCTTTAGACAATACTATCCCACTATTGATGAGTAGGTAGCATCGTCGTTGGAGTTTTTAAGGGTCAATTCGATTAAGGGACGTGCGGTCACTAAAGCAATGTTAGGACGCCTTAGCGGTAACCCTAATGTCTTAGATCATTTTTCCGAGGCAACCGTTTCGAGGTAACTTATGATCTTTGGACAAGAGAGCGACCTCTAAAACTTCCTATACTTAATGACCGCGTTCGAAGGCAACCAAGCGAGGTGTACCCTAAGAGTGCGCATGTGCGAGTGTGTTATTTTCAGTTATTTTGTCTTTGTATATGTCAATGGTTATCTATGTTGATTTTAGGTTAAGCATTCAATCTTTTCATGCATACCTATTATCAATCATCTAACAGTTATATAAGTTGCGGAAATTTAACTAACTATTACAAGGCGTCGGGTATTTACATCGCCAAAAGCAACCCTTGAAATTAAAATGCGAAAAATAAATAAAGCGGTAAAAATAGTAAAGTCTTATTAAGCTATTACATTCTGGAAAATAGATACAATATTGAAATAAGATGGATCGCGTGCGGGAAATTAAATTGGGCGCAAGTTTCTAGGGTTTTGACCCTTTAATTATTAAAGAAAATATTTTTTTTTTGGTTATTTTTGAATTAAAAAGAAATTAAATTAGGTTAAGCATTAAATTAATAAATTAATTAATTAATAAAATACTTTTGGGTTTTTGATATTTAAAGAAATAAAAATAAAAATTAATCAATGTTAATAAAAACCTAATTGTCTAAATTAATTTTAATTATTGCAAAAATATTAAAGTTATTCCTAATTAAAACTAAATTAATTAAATTAATTTATTAACAAAAATAAAATGCTGAAATTTAATTTTTACAAAGAAAATGTTTTTTTTTATTTTTGATTTTTATTAAGAAAATAGTTTGATTGGTTAATTATTAAATAATAATAAAAAACAAAACAATTAAATAAAATAAGGAAGAAATAGAGAGAGTTAGAAGTTTGGGCCTGCTTTTGGGGGTTTGGATAGAAATTCTGAGGCCCAATAATCCATTGGATTGGCTGACTTTTCTGATTCCAGCGTGGCACTTTGACTAGAGTATATGGTAGACATCACATCTGGACCACCAGATCTGGCTTGGGGCCATCTGGCAAGCATCTGAGTGAGGGAGTATGATATGCTGCACGCTTGGTATTGCACTGAATAACCTGTTGAAAAATAATACAAAGCATATGGGGGACCTGGGATTCGAACCCAGGTCCTATTGGATTTTGAACGCACGCCTTTGCCACTGCACCACTATGTCTCGATTGTTAATTAAATGGACAATGAATATTATAAGGGAAATCACATTAATATGCCAGAAAATAAATAAATAAACACGCGCCAAGTATTTGAATGGGCCAACCAAGGAGAGACGCGTCATCGTCTTCTTCCTTCAACCCTGTAAATTTACCTGCGAATTTATATCCGCAGCTAAATTCGTATGTCCATCCTAAAATCTATTCTAGGCCATGGAAATTCTTCCCAAGACCATGGTCATGCTCGTCTCTCTCCCCTGGTTACATCCATATCCATCAATGGCTCCAATTTTGCTTGTAAAAGAAATACCCAAAAAACAAGCTACGAAAACCTAGGTTCAGTTATAAGGCTACAATCCAGATAAATGCAATCAAACAATGCCAAAAGTCCAGAAATTTCATAAGCATCATGAATATGTCAACGATTTGCCAAAAAAATGCAAGAATATGGAGTTACGATTTTGAATACAGGGCGGTAAAACGTGAAGCTTACAGTGCGTTTGAGAGCATGTGAGAGCTTGCTTTTGATCGCAGGAGGTTCAGTGATTGTCCAGCAGTGGAGTGGTGTTGAGATTTGCCCTTGAAAACGCCTCCAAAGATGATTTCAGTTTCACACTTTTTCACCTTTTTCAAGTTTTTCTTTTGCTGATTCTGCAGCCTCTAGCCCTTGAATTCGTGTGCTTTCACTTGTATATGTATGCTGCAATGTATTAGGTCAACTTTTATGGACTGAATCCTTGTACATCAATGCTTGGAGATTTGATTTGATCCTCCATTGAAAACTTGCTTAATTTGCCAAAAGTCCAATCTTTTTGCAAATGGAATGCTTGATACGAATTTGATACATTTGATGATGATGATTCAATCCTGAAATAGCCAAAAAGAGATCAAATAATCAATGTTTGGATTTTATTTGATTTAAATTGATTTAAAATGAAATAATTCATTAGAAAATCAAATTAAATAATAAAATTGATAAATGGTCACAAGGTTAAAGCTAGGACACGTGTGTAGTGTTACAAGATCAAATCAAGTGGAAAAGAATGGGCCCATTTGACAAAATTTGAAGTTTTTGGGATAGTTGACTTTTTTCAATTTTGCAAAAATGCCCAACTTCAACAATGCATAACTTCTTCAATTTTGAACTTTTGGAAGTGTTCTTGGACTTTTTAGAAATCTTTAGATGCCCTATAACCAACCCTTTTGGTCTCATCTCATTTTGATATTCCATGCTCATGTTACAAGCTATTGAAAAAAAGGTGTTTTTGTTGACTTTCAAAAATGACCTATAATGTCCAAATTTGTAACTTTTTGTGAGTGCATTTATTGATCTTTGGGTATGAAGATGGATTGTAGGAAATTTCATCCTCTTAAAAATGAGCTTTGGATGGGTCATTTCTCATAAAGTATGAGAAAGTTATGCTTGGTCAAAGTTGAGTTGACTTTTCCTACAAAACCCTAATTTAGCAACTTTTGAGTCTTGATGAATTTTGAGCAATCCTTGATGAATCATGATCAACCCTTGATCAAATGATGAAATATCCTTCAAAATGAGAATGTTGACAAAAAATCCTGAAGTTTGACTGTTTATAGTTCACAGTTGACTTTTGCCCTAGCACAGTCGATTTTTGGACCCTTTGAGCAATTGACTGAGCAAACTTCCTCTCCAAGGCTTGAAATTTGACATGGATGAACTTGAGAACATATTAGGACATTGGGGAGCACTTGAGGTCATTTGGATTCAAGTACCTTGATGCAACACAAAACCCTAATTTGAGGTTGACTGCCTTAGGAGATAGCTTGACTGTCCAACTCTTAAGCAATCTTGAGCCACTTGGAGATTTTTCTTGCAATGTTTTGAGAAATATGAGAGGGAAAATTTTGGGGTACAACACACTCCTTTTCAAACAAAGTTTTCAAAAACACTTTGTAACACTCTTGAAGACAGAAGCAAGGGTTAAATCGAAGTCAAAATAAAAGCTTTTCAAATCACACAAACACACAGAAGCAGTTTTTAAAAATGATGAGCAAGTACCTAAGAGCCCGTAGAGAACTACGGATAGAAAGGGTGCTAATACCTTCCCTTTTTATAATCTACCCCCGTACTCAAAATCTCGAAAAAGGAATTTTTCTATGCTTTTTTCCTTTCCGGTTGGATGAAATAAAAGTCGGTGGCGACTCTTTCTTACCGCGCCATTTGTGAACACAAATGCAAAACGCAAACCAGCATTTCAAAAACAGTCCGGTTCTGGCCACCGTATCACAGAACTGGTGACTTTGCTGGGGACATATAAGTGGGGTATACCTTAGGATTAGTTTATCATATTTCTTCTATTGTTTGAATTGATTGCTTTATCTTTGTGGGCTTTGTACCGGAGTTACTATAGATCCTAACCCGGATCTGGGGAACACCTTTTAGGTAAGTAGCAATAAGCTATGAGGGAATTGTATGGCGTAGACCGATACGGTTGAAGCAGTAGCTATGTTGATGTGGCACATTAGTTGGTACTGGTATCCCTCATGGAGGAACGAGGAGAATACGGGGCTGCTATATGGGTCGTTAAGCATCAACTGACCTTAGAACCTATAATTGACCAACTTGGCCATAGGAAGTATTGAGGTAGACGGTCTCGGTGTAGAGTTGGAAACTGGTTGATACTCGATGCTACACTCATTGAGACCATACTCTCGAGATAGTTCCGGCTGCAAGAAAAGATTGCGTAAGCTGAAACCATGACCGATGGAGGATGGTCAGTGATATTGAGAACCTCTAGAACCCGATTACTATTATTAGGACAGGTTGAAACCAACTGAACTTCAAGAGGGTAGTACCTTGACTCCATGCAAGCCTGAAACTTAAGGGCTCTTGTGTGACTTGTTTTCCTTTACCATGTTTGTTATCTATTATACATGTTGTGTTTTATCATGAGATCATGCATCATGACATAGCATGCATACTTCATTACACTAACCATTTCAAAGACCGAGGGGATTTATCTTTGTTCTGTTTTGTAGATCATGGCTTCAGTACACAGAAATACCATTCGAGTTAACTTCGTGCAAATCCCTGCTCAACTCAGAGAGTTGGTCTCAAAAGTTCCTGATACCTCTTCATTTGTTAGAAGACATGGTCATCTCCTTAACCTGGTCACTTCAAAGTTGGATGAGCAGATGATGAGTGTGTTGTTCCAGTTCTTTGATCTGTTGCATCATTGTTTCACCTTCCCGGATTATCAGTTAGTTCCCACTTTGGATGAGTTTTCCGATTTATTAGGCATATCCGTTCTCGAGCAGACACCCTTCACAGGTTTGGAAGAGACTCCTAGACCTGAGGACATTGCTTCAGCCTTACATCTAAAAGGGTTGATGTAGTATCCAACTGGGAGACGCGGAGCGGGGTTAAAGGTTTCTTGGCTAAGTTTCTGATAGATCAAGCTCAACAGTTCTGGGATAATTTGGACTTTCAAGCATTTGAAGACATCTTGGCTCTCCTCATCTACAGTTTGGTTCTTTTCTGGAATCCAGATTCTTTCATAGATGTGAACGCAGTTAAGATCTTCTTGTCTCGTAATCTAGTGCCTACTCTTCTGGGTGATATTTTGCATGCCCTTTATACTCGTACTATGAGAAGAAGGGGGACCCTCATGTGTTGCACGCCTCTGCTGGAGAGGTGGTTTATTTCTCACCTCCCCAAGTCTGTATTGAAGAATGAGGAAGGTGTAGGTTGGGCTTACAGAATCATGTCCCTTGCTCATACGGACATTCTTTGGAGTTCTAAGGACATGGAAAGAGTAACTGTCATTGATCAATGTGGGGAATACCCTAATGTCCCTTTTCTTGGAATTCGATGGGGTATAACCTATAGTCCTTGTTTGGCTTTACGACAGTTTGGACGCGCTCAGAGAGACGGTCCCCATGAGCTACTTCTTACATATATTGTCTTTGACTACAAGGGAGACGTTGATGGGCATCGCCGCAGGTTTATACGAGCTTGGGGCATGGTGAACAGGTCTGAACCTCAAGAGCTAGGACTAAAGACTTCTCTCCCTATGCAACCTTATCTCCAGTGAGTTCGAGCCCATGCTCAAAAGCTGGGGATGCTTTATGAAGCTGTTTTACCAATAATTGTGGAGCATACTAATGAAGAAGGGGTTCCTTACATAGTCCTTCATCCCTACATGCCTATTGATCTTGGGGCATTGAAGAGATCCTGGATTCAGCTAAAGGAGGAGAGGGATACCTACAGGGAGAAGTATCATGAGCAAGAGAGGAAGATATTGAAGCTCACGAGACAACTTGAGAATGAAAGGACGATCAATGATTATGTCAGCACGAAGGGAAAACGACCATGGGATTTCTGATGTCTTTTATTGTTTCTAGTTTAGATTTGATTTTCAGTTTATTTCTTTTGTAACGCCTTGAAGGCATTGTTAAACATTGTTACAAGTTTGAATCTAATAAAGTTTGTTTATTTATTTGTTTTACAAATTTGAATCTCCCAAAGTCTTTGAAATCATTTCATACGCATTCCATTACCATGCACCTCATTACAGGTACCATTACAGGTTTCTTATCTTCTTCGCTGTTTATTTCAGCACGAAATGTCTTCTGAAATACCTACCGATCAAGCCATTAAAACTCTTCAGGCTCAGAATGCTCAATTCCAAGAGATGTTCTTGAACTTGGCTAAAGGACAATAGGATTTGAAGGCTCTCATCTTGAAGGACAAGAAGAAGAAGAAGAAGAAGAAGAAGAAGAAGGTGGTTTTGCTGAATATGGGTCACAGATTTGGGAACAGGTTGCGACATGAAGCTGATCTGTCTCATTCATCCGGAGGAGGAGAGAATCAAGAGGAAGAAAATGGTCCTAGTCCTGTGGTCTCTGATAATGACACTGATTTTGATGATGAATAGTACCCTCCTGCTGAGGATAGGTACAAACAACTTGAAGACCGTCTGAGTGCTATGGAGATTCAGAAGGTCCCTGGTTTGGACTTCGGAGATTTGGGACTAGCATCTGGGGTGGTGATCCCTCACAAGTTTAAAGCTCCTGTCTTTGTTAAGTATGATGGAGTATCTTTTCCAAAGCTTCATCTCCGCTCATACGTTAGAAAGATTCAACCCTACACTGCTGATAGGAACCTGTCGGTTCATTTCTTTCAAGATAGTTTGTCAGGGACTCAACTTGAATGGTTTTATCAATTGGAAGGAGCTAACATCCGCAACTGGGAGGACCTCGCTGCTGCTTTCTACAAACAATACCAGTATAATACCGACCTTGCTCCCACGCGTACTCAACTTTAGGGTATGTCTATGGGCGCAAGTGAAGGTTTTAAGGACTATGCTCAGAAGTGGAGAGATCTGGCTGGAAGAGTCCAACCCCCTCTATCTGATAGGGACTTGGTGGATATGTTTCTGGGGACCTTGTCTGGTCCATTTTTCAATCATCTAATCGGTAGTTCGTCGTCCGAGTTTACTGAATTGATTAAGATTGGGGAGAGAGTTGAAGCTGGTATCAAAAGTGGAAAGATACAGAAAGGTGCTTCATCAAGTACAGAAAAGAAGCTAGTGCAGTTTACAGCTTAAGGAGCCAAAACCGACCTGAACGCTGCCAAGCAGTTAATGTGGTAGTAATATCAAGACCCACCGTTGCCCCACAACGCAATAATCAGCAAAGAGTAGAGAGACCGCAAAGACAATACACTCGGCTCAGTATGAATCTATCTCAAATTCTACCGCAATTGTTGAAGACTAACCTTGTAACTCTGAGGGAAGCTCCGAAGAATCCCAGTACTACATCACCGTTGTATAATCCGAACGCCCGCTGCGCCTATCACTCCGATAGCCCAGGGAATGATACAAACAACTGTTGGGCCTTGAGGAATAAGGTGCAAGATTTGATTGAAGCTAAAGAAATCGAGTTTGACGCACTGGAAAATCCTAACGTCATGACTGCTCCTATGCCCAAACATGGAGTGAATGTTGTGGACGATGATTCATTTGTAACCTTTATGGAAGAAATTTCTACTCCGTTGATGACAGTTAAGAAGAACCTATTATCGGCCGGTTTATTTCTGGGTTGTGGTGAAGGTTGCTACCTATGTACCATCCTGCCTGCTGGTTGCCATTTATTGAAATCAGGTGTTCAATGCCTGATGGATAACAAAGAGATCTTGTTCGAGAAAACTTTGATTTCGTTGATTCCCGTTGAAGATGTTTCCATAATAACCATTTCCGCCAATCCTTCCAAGGCTTCCTCGAGATAACCTGTTAGTATTACATCTATTCTAAGAGTTGCTCCATTGATCATTACTGTTCCTGGTTCTATCCCATACACTTCGGATAAGGCTATCCCGTGGCACTATGGGGCCGATGTGTATTATCATGGGATCAAACAAGACTTGAAGGTTGAAAAAGCTGATGCTGATGTCAGCAATATTGTCGGGTCTAGCAAGGTCACTAGAAGTGGAAGACTCTTCTCTCCTGAGATTTCCCCTCCAACTGTTCGAAAGCATGTTGCTATTCCATCTGCCAGTACATTAACTACTGTCCCAGTTCATATTCCAATTATCACCCCAGTCGTCGAATCATCTAACACTCGGGGCAAAGAGATCACAGGTGAGCCTGCCCGAGTGGAGGCACCTAAAAATATTATTGTAGAAACCTCTAAGCAGGAGATAGAGGAAATTCTGAAGATTATCAAGAAGAGTGACTACAACGTAATCGAACAGCTGGGGCAGACCCCGTCGAAGATCTCCATGTTATCCTTATTGTTGTGCTCGGAAGCCCATGCAAAGGCTTTAATTGATTTCCTTAAAATTGTGCATGTGCCGCAGGAAACTTCTACTGATCAATTTAAAGACTGTGTGGCTAGTTTGACCGTTGACAACAGGTTGGGTTTCTCCGACGCAGATCTGACTGCTAAAGGAAGGAATGACAATGATGCTCTGCATGTCTCGATCGAGTGCAGGGGCACTACTCTGGCCCATGTACTGGTGGATACTGGGTCCTCATTGAATGTTTTACCCAAGAAAGCGTTAGACCGGTTAGACTGTGAAGGGTTGGTTCTGAAGCCAAGTAATATTGTGGTTATGGCCTTTGACGGGTCCAAAAGGATGGTGCACGGGGAGGTGGATGTTCCTGTTAAAGTTGGCTCTCAGACTTTTTCATCTATGTTCTATGTGATGGACATCCGACCATCTTATTCTTGTTTGTTGGGTCTCCCGTGGATTCATATGGCTGGGGCAGTGACTTCTACGCTCCATCAGATGTTGAAATATCCAGTAAAAGGGAAAATTTTCACAGTACAAGGAGAAGAGGAGTACATGGTGAGTCATCTCAACTCCTTTCGGTATGTGGAGATGGATGGAGAGTTCATTGAAACCCTATGTCAGAACTTTGAAGAGTTCCCCCAGACTCTGGCGTCGACTGAAGTTGTCGTTGAAGAACCTCCAATGAAGATGGCTTCCTTCAAGGATGTTAGGGTTGTTATTGAAAAAGGTGGGTGTGCAAATTGGGGCCAACTCCCTGAGTTTGCACACAAGACTGACAAGTTTGGTTTGGGTTTTACTGTAGAAGCTCAAAGGGCTGTTCGGCGTGCGCGAATTGGAAGACCTCCCATGCGCATCACTAATCTGGGAGTGAATGCAATTGAAGAGGATGAGTAAGAGTCAGACTTCGACAGCTGGATTTTCCCGAATACCGACGGTGGATTAAACAATTGGACGGTGAAGGACTTCGTGCCCGTTTCTTTTATTACACAGTAATAGACTTTTGTTTTTGAGATTTGTAACAGACAGTTTAAAACTTTATGGCACGGTGCCTTGCCCGAGGCACCTTGGTTTTGTTTGTGAGGGCTTACTATTTGTCATTTTCATATATCATCAATAAAGTTTTGGACGTTTTCTTACATTACAAATTTCGCGCTCCTTGTTTTTCTTTTCTATCTTGCACTTTATCAAAACGGCTATTTGCCTTACACACACTCACATATCATAATACAGGTCCACATCCACTCTGGATCCAACTGATAACGACTCTGATACTGCCAGTTATGACTTCGAAAGTCCGATCAACCAAGCCGAAGACGAAGGTGAGGATGATTGTGAAGTGACTGGGGAACTTGCTAGACTGTTACTATAGGAAGAGAGGGCCATACAGCCCCATGAAGAGCCAGTGGAATCAGTAAATCTGGGTACAGAGGAAGACAAGAAAGAGGTCAAGATCGGTGCGAATCTGGAGCCTAGCGTCAAGCAGCGGTTGATACAAATGCTACACGACTATGTTGAGATCTTTGCTTGGTCTTATGAAGATATGCCTGGGCTGGATACTGATATTGTGGTATACCGCTTGCCAACTAAAGAAGACTGTCCTCCAGTAAAGCAGAAAGTTCATCGTATGCGCCCAGAGATGTCTGAGAAAATCAAAGCTGAGGTCATGAAACAGTTTGATGTCGGTTTTCTAGCAGTTACTTCTTACCTGCAGTGGGTTGCTAACGTGGTTCCGGTGCCAAAGAAATATGGTAAGGTAAAGATGTGTGTGGACTACAGGGATCTGAATAGGGAGAGCCCCAAGGATGATTTCCCTCTACCTCACATCGATGTTTTGGTCGATAACACCGTGCAGCATAAGATCTTCTCCTTTATGGATGGTTTTTCTGGGTACAATCAGATTAAGATGGCTCCCGGAGAGATGGAGAAGATAACCTTTGTTACGCATGGGGTACCTTTTGCTACAAAGTCATGCCGTTCGGATTGAAGAATGTTGGGGCAACGTATCAGCGCGCCATGGTTGCTTTGTTCCACGACATGATTCATCATGAGATTGAGGTATACGTTGATGACATGATTGCAAGATCCCAGACTGAAGAGGAACATCTTGACCATCTCCATAAACTGTTTGACAGGTTGAAGATGTACAAGCTGAGGTTAAATCCGAACAAGTGCACCTTCAGGGTAAGGTGTGGTAAGCTGTTGGGCTTCGTCGTTAGTGATAAAGGTATTCAAGTGGATCCCGCCAAGGTGAAGGCTATACAGGAAATTCTGGCTCCCCAAACGGAAAAATAAGTCAGAGGCTTTCTGGGACGTCTGAACTACATTGCCCGATTCATTTCACATCTGACTGCTACTTGTGAGCCAATATTCAAGTTGTTGAAGAAAGATCAAGTAGTAAAGTGGAATGATGAGTGTCAGGCCGCTTTCGAAAGGATCAAGGAATATCTCCAAGAGCCACCTATTTTGATGCCTCTAGTTGAAGGAAGACCCTTGATTTTATACTTGACAGTACTCGACAATTCAATGGGGTGCGTGCTGGGGCAGCATGACGAGTCTGGCTGAAAAGAGCATGCTATTTATTACCTTAGCAAAAAGTTTACCGACTGTGAGACCCGATACTCATTGCTTGAGAAAACTTGTTACGCTTTGGCATGGGTTGCTCGTCGGCTGAGACAGTATATGCTGACTCATACTACCCTATTGATATCAAAGATGGACTCAATCAAGTATATCTTCGAAAATCCTGCCTTGTCCGGAAGAATAGCAAGATGGCAGATGATCTTGACTGAGTATGATATCCAATACACGACCCAAAAGGCAATCAAGGGGAGTGTGTTAGCAGATCATTTGGCGCATCAGACAGTGGATGATTACCAGTCTATGAATTTCGAGTTTTCGGATGAGAGCATCATGTTGGTGACTGACTGTGAAACACCTGGACCGGATGAAGGACCTGAGGAGGGATCCCGATGGTCTATGTATTTTGATGAAGCCTCAAACGCGTTGGGTAATGGAATTGGCATCGTGATCATATCTCCTGAAGGCTGTCATACTCCGTTCACTGCTTGATTATGTTTCAACTGCACCAACATGGCGGAGTATGAAGCGTGCATCATGGGCCTGCGAGCAGCTATTGACCTAAGGATTAAGTTTTTAAGTGTGTTCAGAGATTTCGCTCTCGTAATCAGTCAGATTAAAGGCGAGTGGGATACGAAACACCCAAATCTTATTCCTTACAAGGAGTATGTGCTGACGTTGCTCCCAAACTTCGAGGAGATAACCTTTAAACATTTCCTAAGAGAGGAGAATCAGTTAGCGGACGTGCTAGCTACCATGTCTTCTATGTTCAAGGTCAGGTGGGACAATGAAGCTCCCCAGATTACCATTGAGAGGTTGGACGAACCCGCATATTGATGTGACATCGAGACTGAAGAGTTAGCAGATAAACCCTGGTTTCATGAGGTAAAGAGGTATCTTAAGGCTCAGGAATACCCCGAGGGTGCATCTGTTAATGATAAGAAGTTCTTGAGGAGGTTCGCTGCGAAATTCTTCATTAGTAATGGTGTCCTTTACAAGCGTAACCATGATTCGACCTTACTGCATTGTATGGATAAGAGCGAGTCAGAAAGGATCATGGCAGAGTTACATGAAGGTACTTTCGGAACTCATTCCAGTGGACATACCATGCAAAGAAAATCCTACGGGCAGGATACTATTGGTCTACCATGGAAGCCGACTGTTATCAACATTCTCGAACCTGTCATAAGTGCCAAGTCTATGCTGATAAGGTGCATGTACCTCCAGTTACTCTAAACGTCTTGACAACTTCTTGGCCTTTTACAATGTGGGGTATCGATATGATTGGCGAGATCAGACCTACTACATCCAATGGGCATCGTTTCATCCTGGTGGCTATTGATTACTTTACAAAGTGGGTTGAAGCAGCTTCCTTTGCTACAGTAACCAAGAACGTCATGGCGCGGTTTATTCGGCATAATCTGATCTGTCGATACAGTGTACCAGAGAGGATCATTACGGACAATGGTACAAATCTCAACAATACGATGATCACCGAGCTCTGCAAGCAGTTCAAGATACAGCATCACAACTCTTCTCCTTACCGGCCGAAGATGAATGGGGTTGTTAAAGCAGCTAATAAGAACATTAAGAAGATTATGTAGAAGATAATGGTGACATACAAAGATTGGCACGAGATGTTACCATTCGCTCTTCATGGGTACTGAACTTCAGCGCGAACTTCAACAGGGGCAACACCCTACTCTTTGATGTACGACATGGAAGCAGTCTTACCCATTGAAGTTCAGATACCCTCTCTTCGGATTATGAAGGATGCAGGTTTGAGCGAGGATGATTGGATCCAGACCCAGCTTGATCAGCTGAACTTAATCGACGAGAAAAGGCTTACTACTATTTGTCATGGTCAGACGTATCAAAAACGGATGATCAAGGCATTTAACAAGAAAGTTAGATGACAAGAATATCAAGTCTGGGATTTGGTGATTAAACGCATCATACTGCCACAAGGTCATCCCAGGGGAAAATGGACCCCTACTTACGAAGGGCCATTTGTGGTTAAGAACATTTTCTCGGGAGGAGCTATGATTCTAACCACCATGGATGGTGACGACCTTCCTCACCCCGTCAATACAGACATAGTGAAAAAATACTACGCATAATCAAAGACCCACTAGGTCGACTGGCCTAGGCAAAAATAAGGGCTTCCCGGCGAACCAAAAGGGTTCGGGCAAAAATAAGGGATGAAAATGAAAAAACTGTACACCCGGCATGTCGAAAACCTGAAAAGGCGGCTTGGGAAAAAAAGGGTATCCCGGTGGACCGAAAACCCAAAAGGGTAGTCCATGAAAAAATTAGGGATCAAAGCGTAACACTATGTCTCATTGGATCATCTTGCAACTAGACTTCGGTATCGACTATCAAGCTCGGACGGCGCCAATCAATCTGATCTACCTTCGACCAAGCGGGAAAGTGATGAGATGCTTGAAGATATAAAGGCAATAGCAGAGTTGGAACCCAATGGGATTGTTCACATAGTTGTTTTTCTTTCTTTTACACAAATTGTATAAATTCTGTTTGTTCGGCGGCGTTCTCTTACTAGGACGTCAGCCTCTTGTACAAAAACGCCTATTTACAGGCCAACTTCAAAATCAATACAATTCATTTTCACAAAGAAATTTCAAATTATTTTTCTTTTTGCTATTTTGTTTTGCAAGAACGTCAAATTTTCATTTTTTATATATGCATTTGACAATAATTGTTGCTCATAAATATTTACATGCGAAACAAAAGACGATTACTCGTAATTCCAGAAACAAGGGCAAACAAAAAATGTACGAGCCTTACAGTTGCTCTACTCACCAGGTATAGGGATAGACCTAGCTGAAGAATGACTAAAGATGCATACACTCCCCGCAGAGTAAGAAAAAGACAGTGATGTTAGCTTTCCCGAACAGGACGCAACTTTCCCCAGCTGAGGTTCGCAATCGGGAATGAATCGGTAAGATTCTCCCCAAGCAGAGTTCATCTATCACCAATGATGGAAGACCATCCCCATTGGAGTTTATTTCTTCCACAAGCAGAAATTTTATCCCCGACGGAGTTTATTATCACCAGTAATGGTAATTCATCCCCCGCCGAGGTTGTTTCTCCAAATCAGCGGATCCTCTAGCAGAGTATCTCTTCCCCACAGAGTCATTTTCTCGTCAGATTATTCTCCAACAGGATTATTCTCACAATCATCTTCGGTCGTTATCCCCAGCGATCGAAACTCTTATTCTCCAGCAACAATCCGGGATTTATTTCCCCCAGCTAAAGAATATCATAAAAA
The DNA here is from genome assembly GCA_948472305.1 of Vicia faba. Classification (NCBI taxonomy): domain Eukaryota; kingdom Viridiplantae; phylum Streptophyta; class Magnoliopsida; order Fabales; family Fabaceae; genus Vicia; species Vicia faba. The sequence continues at coordinate 199,276,899 of OX451738.1, read as the reverse complement.
CATCACATTTCCATACATCATGGCATGCATATACGCATCATACAACACAATCTCATTTATTTTGAGAACATCATTGCTTGATACATATCATGCATTACATACGACTAACCTTTTACCTTTCAGGAAAGATACAATCAAATTCTCACACAGTTCAAGCTATGAAGCCCGGATCCGACCGGATAGTACCTTGATTTCTCCATCATATTGTGAAGCCTGGAGAACGACTGGATAACAGTATCAGAATATCGCGAAGCCTAGATTATGACCAGATAGTGGTATCTCTTAAAAGCAAGCTATGAAGCCCGGATTCGACCAGATAATAGTTTAATCCACAGCAAGCCGTGAAGCCCGGATTACGACCGGATAACAGCTCAGCCAGTTACTATGAAGCCTGGATTACGACCAGATAGCAATGTGAGACACCATGAAGCCTGGATTCGTCCAGATAGTGGTATATCATAAACACCAGCCGTGAATCCCGGATTACGACCAGATAACAGCTCAACAAGTTATTGTGAAGCCTGGATTACGACCAGATAGCAATACAAACTTTTGTGAAGCCTGGATTACAACCAGATAGAAGCCAAAGACACCACGAAGCCTGGATTACGACCAAATAGTGGTATATCTTTAATACAAGTTATGAAGCGTGGATTACAACCGGATAGTATCTTGATTTTCTCCAAACACCATGAAGCCTGGATTCGATTGGATAATGGTATGAGACATCACGAAGCCTGGATTATGACTAGATAGCGGTAAAAAGCACTGAAGCCTGGATTATGACCAGATAACAGTGAGGGACACTGTGAAGCTTGGATTACGACCAAATAGCAGTCTACCCGGTCAATTACTATGAAGCTCAGATTCGACCGGATATTAGTAGGCCCGACAGTCAATGGAAAGCCCGGATGCAACCGGATAACCACTTGATTTTCTTCTGAAACCTGGATTACGACCAGATAAGAAGTAAGGTATTGTGAAGCCTAGATTACGACCAAATAGCAGTACAGAACACCATGAAGCCTGGAGTCGACCAGATAATGGTACAAAGCATCGTGAAGCCTGGATTACAACCAGATAACGATAAAAGGACTGAAGCCTGGGTTACGACCAGATAACAGTACAAGACACTGCGAATCTTGGATTTCGACCAAATAGCAGTTTACCTGGACAATTACTAAGAAGCCTGGAGTCGACCGGATATTAGTGTGCCCTAAATTCAAGTTGAAGCCCGGATGCGACCGGATAACAACTTAATTCCTTCTGAAGCCTGGATTACGACCATATAAGAATTGAGAAATTGCGAAGCCTAGATTACGACCAGATAGCAAGTTTAATCTCATCTCCCCAGTAAGTCACTGTAAAGCCTGGAGCACGACCAGATAACAGTCGATCTTATCACTATGAAGCCTGGATTACGACCAGATAGTAGTTCATTTTCACCTTTTCGACCAAGAAATGATTCCCCAGTAGAATAATGGACGACCGAAGCTCCTAAAATTATATTTCTCCCAAAACAGAGATCAGCATTCCCCAATGGAATCTTCCTCAACAACAGGTATACAAGTTCTCGCTAAGGAATCTCTTATGCGATCGACACTCCTTCGGATGGCATCTTTTAAGCCTATCTCCCGTCATCAATTTCCAAATTGCATCTGTAAGCCCATTCCCGACATCACAAGACAATTACCACTTCATGCGAGTGCAAATTTCTGGGCACTCTAGTGTTCAATCATCTTTCACCTTCGGATCACGAAAGGCAGACAAGCCAATCTATATCCTCAGGTTTAAGAAGATTGAATAGGGGCAGCTGTAGTACCCTAAAATTTTCCCTCCCATATTTCTCAAAACATTTCAAGTGAGGTCCTCAAATTGCTCAAGGAAGTCCAAGGGTTGACCAGACAAGCTCTCTCCTAAGGCAGTCTACCTCAAATTAGGGTTTCATGTTGCATCAAGATACTTGATTCCAAGGGATCCCAAATTCTCACCATTGTCCTAATATGTTCTAAAGATCATCCATGTCAAGTTTCAAGCCTTGCAAAGGAAGTTTGCTCAGTCAATTGCTCAAAGGCCTGAAAATAGATTATGCTAGGGCAAAAGTCAACTGTGGTCCACATACAGTCAAACTTCAAGATTTTTGGTCAACATTCTCATTTTGAAGTATCATTCATAATTTTATCAAGGGTTGATCATGATTCATCAAGGATTGCTCATAATTCATCAAGAACCAAAAGTTGCTAAATTAGGGTTTTGTAGGAAAAGTCAACTCAACTTTGACCAAGCATAACTTTCTCATACTTCATGAGAAATGACCCACCCATAGCTCATTTTGAAGAGGATGAAATTCCCTACAATTCATCTTCATCTCCCAAGTTCAAGATATGCACTCACAAGAAGTTATAAATTTTGACATTATAGGTCATTTTGAAAAGTCAACAAAAACACCTTTTTTTGTCAAAGCCTCATACATGAACATGGAATACCAAATTGAGATGAGACCAAACGGGTTGCTTAGAGTACATCTCAAGCTTTCTAAAAAGTCTAAGAGCACCTTCAAAGAGTCAAAATTGAGGAAGTTATGAATTGGTGAAGTTGACCTTTTTTGCAAAATTGTCAAAAGTCAATTATGCCTCAAATTGCAATTTTTGCTAAATTGGCCTAATCTTTTGCACTTGTTTTGAGTTGGTAGCAAGGTCCACGAGCCCTAGCTCTTTCCACTTGTCATTATCTTATTTTTATTATTTATTTTGATTTTTATTTGAATTAAATCAATTTAAATCAAAACAAATCATGGAAAAATCCAAAACATTGAAATCTCAAGATATTGTGCATGTTTCAGGTCCTATATCCAGTTGGCAAGTGATTGAATTCGTGCAAGGCCTTTGTGTGCACAAAAAGATTGAGTTTGACCTATTTTTAGAAAAAAATTCAAGTGAATCAAATCCAAATCAAAAGCTATAATGGAGAAAGATTGAGATCATGTTTTCAACCCTAATTCTTTCCTCAGTATATATGGAACATTTGCAGACAAAAATCACAAGTTGGAGAGGCGCACAAAGTCAGAACAAACTTGAAAAAATCAAAGAAAAGTGGTAATTCGTTTTGATATTTCCAGGCATTTTCAAGACCCTCTAGCCATATCATTCGCTTCCTGGGATCACAAGCAAGCCATACCAATCAAGAACAAGCACTTTCAGGCCCTAAAACCCACTGTAAGTCATCCACGACTTTGGTTTGTTCTTGAAATCGAATTGCATGATTCTGACACTTATAGCATGAAATAATTATAGATTCTTGCTCCTTGAAACATTTCCAAGCTATCTATATCATTTAATTATGTTTTTGTGGACTGTATCAGAGTTTACCATTGTTAGGGTTTTTTGCTTCGATTTGGGATCTTTGTGGACAGGTAAAATTAGCCCTCAAGAAGAGCACCATCGTGCTCAGCAGGCCAAGACGAATCAAACCACAGCCTTAGAATTAACTGATCATGCTCATGGGATATTTTGAGATAAGCCAGGGTTGTAGTGACGGACACACGCCCGTAGGTAAAAGTTTATGAATTTTACCAACGGAGCAAGGTCAGGGATGACTGGCGTGGCACCCTCTCATTCACTGATTTGAATTCTGGCGCTTTTTCCATTAACATGCATATATTATATATTATCTTTTATTATTATTCTATGTACAAACAAAGCTTGCAGCGCAGTTGGTAGTGGAGTGGTTGGAAAAGACATCAGGGCCTAGGTTCGAATCCCAGGTCCCCCCAAATTATTTCATGTTATTTTTCTTTCACTGATCAGGCATCCCACAAGGCATGAAGACCACCATACATCCTCATCATCCAATCAGCCAGATGTCCACAGGCCAGATCTGATGGGCATCATTTAAGAGACCATGATACACCTAGTCAACGCATGGCAGGGGATCCAGCAAGTCAACGTGGACTTTTGTTTCTTGCGCTAGATTTGCTATTCATGCCCCCCAATTACTCACAATCAGGCCCAAATTTCCTTTCTTTTTCTCTTTATATTTCTTTTAATTAATTTATTTATTTATATTTACTAACACAAATTAATTTTTCTTTTTATCAAAAATCACAAAAAATATTTTTTCATCCAATTAGATTTAGGATATTTATTTTTTATACAAAAATTAATTGAATTAGGTTATTTAATTTTAGGTAACTTTAATTTCTTTTTGTAAAATAAATTAAAATTAATTAGAACAATTAGGGTTTTAGCTTAATTTAAATTATATTTTCTATAACCAAAAAATACAAAAATAGGCCATGTAAATTATTTTCTTTAAATTAATTTAATTATTAATTAATTTTTTATTTAATTTAAAAACCTTGTTCTTTTTCTTAAAAAATAATCAAAAACAACAAAAAAACAATTTTTTCTTTCAATTAGGTTAGAAGGGGTCAAAACCCTAAATTCTCTCTCGTTCTTAACTCCTCGCACGCGCTTTATTTATTTTTACCATATTGATGTATTTGCTCACAAGTTTTAATAGATTAATTAGGTATTTTACTTTCGTTTATCACTTTTTTACGGGTTTGTTTTTGGCTATGTAAATACTCGAAGCCTTGTAATAGCGTAGCTTATTTTCCAAACTTTAAATTCCGCAAAATATCAACTGTTAGATGTATGAATAATTAGGGTTGCATGACAAGAATGTATGATAAACTTTAAAACGGTTAGCAAACCCTAAATGTGCAAAGATAATAAACTTGAAATTGAATCACACGCACATGCGCACTCCTAGGGTATACTCCCACTTCGGTTGCCTTCGGTAAACGGTCATTAAGTATATGATATTTTAGTGGTCGCTCTCTTGTCTAAACAAAGATCAAAGTCCCGTTCGGAAAAGTTGCCTCGGAAAGGTTGCCTCGGATATTGTTGCCTCGAATATTGATCTAAGACATTAGGGTTACTACTAAGACATCCTAACATTGCTTTAGTGATCGTACGTCCCTTTTCGAATTGACCCTCAAACTCCAACGACGGTGCTACCTACTCACTAATAGTGGGATATCACTATCTAAAGGAAACAAACATAGAACAACTCTTTTTTCGAGTAGGTAGATTAGTTCCTAAGTACTTGCTCAATCCAAACAAACTTTTTCACACTTACACTCCTTTTCAAACAAAGTTTTCAAAAACACTTCGTAACACTCTTGAAGACAGAAGCAAGGGTTAAATCGAAGTCAAAAATAAAAGCTTTTCAAATCACAAAAACACACAGAAGCAATTTTTAAAAATGATGAGCAAGTACCTAAGAGTCCGTTGAGAACTACGGATAGAAAGGGTGTTAATACCTTCCTTTTCTATAATCTACCCCCCGTACTAAAAATCTCGAAAAAGGAATTTTTCTATGCTTTTTTCCTTTCCGGTTGGATGAAATAAAAGTCAATGGCGACTCTTGCTTACCGCGACATTTTGCAAACACAAACGTAAAACGTAAACCAGTATTTCAAAAATAGTCTGGTTCTGGCCACCGTATCACAACTAGGCTGCCGACCTAGAATTTGCTTTTTATGACTTTGGTGTCATGACGCAGGGTTATCTTCTGTTTTAGTGTGGCTTCACGAAGAGCTGATCTTGATCGAATTTCTTCAACTAGGTTGAGCTCTTCCCTTCGAGCCTCGTTATTTAGTTCCTTGCCTAAAGGGACTTCAGTTTGTCTAGATGGCTACATGGTTTCCATGAGGATTATGACTTCGGTGTCATAGGTTAGTCGAAACGGGGTTTCGTCGCTCGTCGAGTGTGGTGTCGTTCGGTATGCCCACTGTTGTACCCTAAAATTTTCCATCTCTTTTCTCAAGACAATTCACACGTGATCTTCAATGGCTCAAAACTGCACAAGTGTTGGCTAGGTCAAACAACCTCCTAAATACTAATGCTTCAAATTAGCGTTTTGATTTTCACAAGGACAATTTGACTTCTAATGCCTCAATTGACTTTAATGGACCATTATAGACCTCTAAGAATACTCATGTCAAGTTTCAAGTCTTGTATCACAAATTTGCTCAGTCAATTACTCAAATGACTGAAAATCAGTTGTATTGGGTAAAAAGTCAACTATGGTCAACCTACAGTCAAACTTCGTGATTTTTTGCCAACATAAACATCTTAAAGTCCTATTCATCATTTTATCAAGTATTGATCACAATCTCTCAAGAAAATCACTCGATTTACCAAAAGGGAAAAATTTTCAAAATTAGGGTTCTTGATTGTAATTGACTGATCAGTGACTTTTGACCCAATGCATGAACTAATGGTTTGAATAATAATCTCAAGGATTCAAATACAACAAGTTGACATAATTTCATGGTTCAAAATATTCCTCAAGATCAATGGATTGATAGTTGAAATTTGATCAACTGATGAAAAGTCAACTAATACACAAAAAGTCAAACTTTGACTTTTTTGGTCAAAATTCAATTTCAAAGATTACAATTCATCAATACATTCAAAAAATATGAAGCTTGATCATAAATAAATCAAGAAAGTCAAAAGTCAATTTGAAAAGTCAAACTTTTCAAGACTTAGAAGTTTTTCTAAGTGTTTTAAACATGATAATTTCCCTACTTCATGACAATTTTTTACCAAGATGTAAGATGATTCAAAGAAAACTTTTGACAATAAAGTTGTAGATATTGATGAGATCTAAAACTTTTCTTTACTGATCAAGTCCTAGAAGATCTTTGATTTTGAGTTATAAATTCATGAAGTCATGCACTTTTTCTAAAACACTTAGTAAAAATTTGACCTAGTTTAGGCAGATTTTTAACCTAAATTCTTGGGCAATTTTCACCAAGCTCCAAGCGGATTTTGTCAAAATGGCCAACATGAAAGTTGTAGATAATGTTCCAAGATTTTAAAAATGTGAAAGAACTCAATGGGATCATTTTTGAGCTAAGAGAATCGAAGAGAAGAAGTTGGACATTCATTCTCGGATTATAGGTCATTTTTGTGATGAACAAGAATTCATATCTCATAGTTGTGCTGCATAATATTGCTTTTAAGGCTTCTAACTTGCAAATCACTCCTTAATTTAATGCTTACAAAACTGATTGATCAATTTTCCAATTGGTTCAAGTATTGTCCAAAGCAATTTGCCATTTTATGGAGAAAGTTACCATTCCATTCTTATAAAGCAAAGCTTTATGCAATGTCAACCCTTCTTGAGCCTCTCAATGGCTCCTTCTGCACACACTCAACCTAGAAACTCAGAAGAGACATGTCTAAAGTTATTTAACCACACTACAAGCTTTGTACCTTGCCTTGAAATCATATTTGTCAAGCTTGCTTCAAAAACAAGTCAAATAAACACAACTTGTGATTTTTGAATTCTGACCACCTCAAGCCTTCAAACCTTCTCCTATAAATTAAGACACTTTTATGTAACTTAGTGTAATACCCCAAATTTGTCCTACCCCTTTTACTTTTATCTGGCTTATGCGTTTCTCACTTTTCACATGTACATAACCTTCCATTAGGTCATTTAAAAACATCATGCATCACTAATCAATCAAATTAGCATAGGATCGGGGATCTTGAAGCTAGGGTTTTTACTTTGGGGCTTTCACCTTCATTCAAGCTTCTTTCTACGGGTTCCTCCATCAATAATTGGTCGAAAGCTAGGGTTTCTTGTTTAAGCATTATCGTGAACTTCTTCTTTCATCAAGCTACTAGGATCCCATTTTCACCAAGAGTTTCAAGGGTATCTAGAGAAGACTAGGATTTCTCATACATGGTTTGGGCTTGTTAGTATTCATCAGTGTAAAGATCATGGATAGGGTTATCTCAAGGGTTTTCCTCTATGATTCAAATCTCATTCATCTTCATCCAAGGATTCTCCAAAGAGTATTGTTTTATGTTAAAAATCATCAAGTAAAAAAATAATTTTTTTTCAAATCAAACATTTGAAGATAGGGTTTCCGAGGTTTTGATTCATGCTACAAAATATAAAGTGGTAATTGAGACACTAGCGTGTTGCTTGAGATACAAGTTAGCATGGATGAAAGAGTTGAATTAGGGGTTTTCATGGAATTTAAGACGATTCAAACTCGGTTGAAGTTCATATTGGTATTAAGATAAAAGAAGCATTTACTTGGAAATCAAGTCACAATCAAGTTCAAAGTTCATTCAATCATTTGAGGTTTTTTATAGCTTGGTGATCCATTCATAAATGCCAAAGGAAGTTTGGTTATTCGAGACCTTGACGGATCAATGTCCATGACTCATCCAGAAGCGAATACAAAATTAGAGACGGGAGAGAAAGCTACTTAAGGTATTTGGATTTTGTCATTGGAACTCAAAGGTTCTCATTACATCACGAATTCATCATCAATTTGTCAACATAATTACAAAAGCAAAGAAAGAAATTAACGAAAGGGAAATCCACTTTGAATATTTAGAAGTTGCCATTATATTATCAAGTATAAAATATTTTCATGGCACCAAAAACATTATACCAATTTAGAAAAGGCATTTTCAAGTATCAATAAACATACATCACATACTATGGTACAAAATTTCATTACAACTTGGTTCGTGCAAGACATAAGGATCTAGATCTACATTCAGATTGCTCTCTCAGATTTTATATGCCTTCATTCACTTTTGCTTGGCTTGAGAAGATCTCCATAAGTCTGTCTCGCGTTTTTCTTGCTCTCCACCCCAAGTCTTGTCCTGCATCCAAGACCAAGTTGTGCCAAACGACGAATTTGCTTCAAAACTTGAAACCAACCATGCCCTGCAATTAATCAATCAGCAGCTCAACAATGAATAAAATAATTCATAATAGTTTTTTTACTAATTCATAACAGAACCCATCTCACTAATCTTCCCTCTAATCTAAAACCAACGTAATTAAAAAAAAACAAAAATGGAATAAGAATCATCTAGAAGCTCATCACAAGAACCAGGCTCAAGCTCAGTACAAAATCAAATCATCTCTCTAATTTCACTGTAAAATTAGATTAGTAACCTACTTCTAATTTCAACTTCAAGGTAACGTGTTGAATGAATTTGTTGAAACAGATGATAAGATAGTGCTCCATGCTGATGACAAACTTAAGAGCCAGTTTGCGATATAATCTGATAAGTAAGAAATTACTTCATGAGCTATATATCATATCAAAAGTAACATTAAACTGTAAATTACCTGAGGAGCTATTGTATTCGAGGTAAAGAGCAGTGCTCCTAAATCAGAACCAGAAAGAAAGAATGGTGGAAAAGGGTCCATGGTCTTGCAAACCTGAAGATCGGTTTCCTCTGTGTAATTTTGACTCAAGCAAAGAACAAAAAAGGCCAGCGTTGCCAAGTATGTCTGAACGTTGTTTTAAGAGCAGCAATATAGATTCTAGCAGTGGTGAGCTTTGTGCAAATGATAGTATTTTAGGAAACAAGATTTTGGTGTAGGTTGATCTTGACACAGTTCCTACTTCATTATCATTGTTTGGGGAATCAGATATGAAGTCGGGTATTACAGATGACTTGAGGCCTGAACAAAAGATACAAGGGCAATTGTTAAAGAAATCAGCTGGGAAGAGGAAAATAGTTGTCTAAAAGATGGTGATTCGGATCATCCGTTTTCCCACAAGGAGCGGCATGCAAATCTGAAGCAACCCTATGGGGCCTCCTCTAGTGAGGTCACTTCCTGGAATAGCATTCACAAACAAAGACCAAACATGGATTCTGACTCTTTAGGTTGTGTACAGATGCAAACTCCTTCGATGCACCCAGATTGTAGCCATACTTAAAATTATACACCCCTCATTCCTGCCTCGTCTGGATCAATCTCTGAATACGATGAATATCCATCATATGAATTAAACATGGAGAGTTCTCGTGGTCATCCTTTGGAGGCTACTTCCTGGAAAACAAATTATAAGGAAGAAAATCAATATCTTTACAATGGTGCAAAACTTACGAATAGGGGTTTCAAAAGTGAAAATATGCAATTCAAAAGTCCAGGTTCAACTTAGAAGGTAGGACGTCAGTTTGAAAATGTGAAAGAAGTCCATAGTGAAGTTGGAGAAGTTAACATAGAATTAGCACCATAACAAAAAATAACAGAAACTTCCTAATAACTTCCTCTAACTAACTTCTAACTTTCTAATTAACATCACCCAAAACTAACAACCAAAAAAGCTTCCTCTAACCATTTAACTACCTTACTAACAGACAATTTATACTAGAATGCAACTAACTTCTAACCATAACCAGAAACAGAACTCTATTCACAACCCCCTAACATTTTTCCAAACTAATTCCCCAACAGTCCAAAAAGTTTTCAATCAAAAGCTAACCAATCTCTAACTGACTTCCTATAACAAAAAACGATAACTGCATAACAGTTAGCAAAAGACTAAATTCTAAGAAAGTCATAACAAAAAATCCCTATCTGATTTCCTAAGCGAATTTCCCTAACAAACTCAAACAAAATTTCCCAACTGTTCTAACTAATTTCTAACAGCTTGCAACTAACTCCTAACCACTTTCATAACAGAACCAGTAAGCTTCATAAACTTCCAGCTGCTTCGACTATATAACCTCTTCATCACCTCAAATCACTGAGACTGGTTTTTTCCCTCTCCACAACATTCACTTCTATACAAATCACCTTCACATTCTCTCATCCTCTGACCTTATTCACCATTGTTTCTCTGCAAGAAAACCTAAAATCTCAGAATCTTCATCTCGAACCTCTAACGCATCATCATCCCTACTCATTTTCTACCAATTCACCTTCAATCATCCCCTCCAATTATTTCTTCCTCTCTAAGCTCCACCTTCATTGTTTCCATGCTTCAATCACCCAACACCATAATCACCACACTATAGAATTCTCTCCTCCAAGCTCCATACATCCGTGCTATCGTCTTCTCAAGGACGCACAACGACAGCAACACAGAAACACGAAGCACAGAACAACAGAGAAGAAAGGCGAGAAAACGAGTAGAAGAAGGAAGCGAAAGGAGGTTCATACCTGAAGATATAAGAATCTCGGGTTTTCTTGCCGTATCGCCATTGAAGCTCCTCCAAGAAGCTCCGATAAGTAAGTCTCATAATTTCAATTATCTTCTACATATCCATGTCATTGAGTCTTCCTGAATGAAATCGTATGGTAGGGGATATGAAGCCTCGATTCTGGGTGTTGATTTAATTGTCTTATGAGAGTTAGGGTTCTTGTGAGTATGGTGGGTCTGGTAGTTTGGAGTTTCGATCAGAGAAGAAGAATAGTGAGCGGCGCTGTTTGTGAAGAGGGAAGAGGGAGATCTCGGGTTCGTTAGAAGTTGTATAGTCACAATCTGATAATCCTAAAAATACCCCAAACGACCGTGTTTTTCTTGTTGATTCTATTATTTTCTATTTTAATAATTTGATTGCTAATTGAGAAATAAAAAATGGAAATTAAGGCTGATTGTGTTAGACTGGGCCGAATCTCAAAACCCATTTACACCGGCCCATGTTTTTGTTGACATATTACAAAGATTAAGAACAAAAACAGCTTTTGGACTTTTCTGAAATGGGCATGGCGCCCTGATTCTTGCACCCTCCTGAATTTCAATTTTCATCCCCTGTTTCTCTTTTTTTCTTTTTTTCTTTCTCTTATGATTTTTTTTTATATATAACAAAAATACATAATAAAAATGGTAAGAATATTATAAGGCAGTTTCGAAATTAATTAGGAATTTATTTCCTTCTTCCTAACTTTTTAGTCAATTGTGATCCCTAGTTTTACTCATTTTATGTCATATATTTCACTTGCGATTTTTGGTATGGATTGTATGAAATACGTTAATACTTGTTGCCTAATTTTACTTGTTTGTATAGTCTTTCATGATCCCTTAGGTGATTTTGGTTCAAATTTAATCTTTGATTTAATTGAACTAAGATTAGACATTAGGCTTTTAAATCCTAGCGTGCAAACATTAGGTGGAATTCCCTTTCCTTCATCCTTGACTTAGGGTTACCATTGTATTATAACATTAGGTTTAGAAATAGGCTAGTCTCCCTTTGACTTTTTCTTTCCCTTTTTGCATATGCATTTAAAACAAAAACTTTTTTCTTTCAAACTTCAAAACACTTCAAAACTACTGATGAGAATCATGCCTTTTCTTAGTATGGGAAATGATAAGCGGGTCTCTTCTCGATCTTATTGTTCTTCATCTCAAGCCTAGGCGTGGTTCAATTATCAAAGACTCCTTTCATGGCTAAGTAGAAAAGAGACTAATATCTCTCTCTTGAGGTTAACTAGTCATTATCTACAACAAAAAATACAAACCAACTCAAACCATTTTGTGCGCTCGAGCACTTGTTCTCTAAAAAACCCTTTTCATGTAAGGACATGATTAGTTTACTTTTGTGCCAATGCATAATTCTCCAAAGGTCGAGCTGCGGCAGAAGGAGGGATTAACTTCGTCCATAAAAAACACAAACAAACAAAAACATATGAGCCGAACTACGGTAGCTCTGATTCCTCAAAACAGATACGTAGGCATTGGGGTAGGGCCCAAGCGAGCACAATTTTATTTTCTCTACATTTTTTTCTCCTTTCTTTTGCATGTATTATCCCTTCAGTAGTATAGTAAACAGTAAGCATAGATTAAACACACCCATAAGATAGATAACAAGAGTGGATACCGTAGAGTACTACGGGCGTGTGGGGGTGCTAATACCTTCCCCTCGTGTAACAAACTCCCTTACCCGATCTCTCGGTCGCAAGACTGTGACTTCTCCCTTCTCAGGTTTTCTCGATGTTTACCTTTCCCTCCATGTGGGATAAAAGACGTTCGATGGCGACTTCATTTTTTGATGATTTTCTGCTGGCGACTTCACTGGGGACAGGTCGAGCAAATGCTGGTCCATCCCGGAGTCGCTCCTAGCTCTTGCTTTCTTTTCTTTGGGTGTTTATTTTTATGCTTCCACTTTATTCACTCATTTTGTATATACTTGAGCATATGTATGCATTGCATTTTACTGTCATCCATATACTACTGTTGTACTGGATTTGCTTCTTGATTGGGTTAGGATGTTACTATTGAGGTAAAAGGCCCAGTACCCAGGCCAGAGTGCACTAGGACACTAGGAATATAGTGGGGGCATGACAGTTATAGGACGTGGTCCGACTAGTGCAGTCATGTCATATACCACACTCAGATGAGGTTCAATTGGAGATACTTTCATCATGCATGTCTGTGTTGCGATGATTTTACTTTCAAGCGAACCCGTGATTTTCGAGTTACCACTTTCTTACCCTGACCTAATCTTCACCCGTGAGTGGGGAGGGAATCATTATTACAGGTACAGTTGGTGACTATGTTCAGACAGTTACTCATGTTCAGATGGTAACTATACCCAGACGGTGACTATCGGTTCTAATGGATATGCTCTGAATTTCTGTCGGTGACTAGGAGGTTCTCAGTTTTTTTTGAGTCCCGAATATGTTCATAAGATTATGTGGTTTATGTTTCGGACCTATGATCATGGTACTTACAGACTATGCAGAGACAGTACAGTAGAAATTGATATCATGGAAGTAGTAACCCCGTGATCACTTGCATTTACATCATAGCATGTTTATTTCTCAGAAAGAAATGTCAGAAAGATGAAATGTACTAACCTTGCATGTGCATGTCCATTTCGGGGTACCTCTCTGGCATAATTTCTGTCAGTAACGTTTAGCAACAGTGATGTTCTCAAGAGGACCAAGAGAGACAATTGTACTTATCCATGCTGCTCAAGTTTTCCGTTCAAGTTCTCGGCCTTCTTTGAAGAGTTTAAAAGACCGTTTAGTCCGTCCTAACACAAAGATTTTTATCGGAAGACATGGTGGTGCTTTGACTCTACTTCAGTTTTATAACTACGAGTTACATTGTTTCACCTTCCAGGACTATCAGATTGTTCCGATTCCGGATGAACACTCCCATTTACTGAACACCTACTTGTTGCTGCTCTAAACGAGCATGATTTTGAAGCTATTACTAAGGCACTTTATTTTGGGCCTTAGTGATGTGAGATAGAGATGAAGGAAGAATGGTAGCCTACCTTCAGACTGATTATTATATTGTTACTATGATTACTGCCAAGCTTGGTGGACGGAATCACTCATCTTGTACTCCCATAACTTTCTTGTATTCAATTCTGTGGGAATTTCTCTTATTTCTGGATATTTTCTTCATACGGTCATTCTTATCATCATGTTGCTCGATTACTATTGATGGTAATTGAACCGTGGAAAAGCGGAATGGACAATCATTTCATACATAATATATATCATGCATTTCATGAATTGCATGTTTTCTGGTAGGAATTCTTATCTGATGATTTTGCCTCTTATTATAAAATCTACAAGACAACTTCCCTACATCCTTATCACACTCGAGCCAACAAGTTGAGGATTATGGAAAAGATTGAGCAGAAGTAGGCCGCTCTTTGCAAAGACATGGACACCATGGGTGATTGACTGAATCAACTTATGGAAACTCTTCATGCCATCATCCAAGGGCAGGAAGAGCTCAGAATAAGTGTTACTAAACTGGTAGACAGTGCCTCCACATACGAAAATGGTGGAACCAAGAATGACCATGCAGGGATTCCTAAGGAGAACCCACGACTGATTGTGGATGACTACCATGATGTCATCGATCTCGACGACCCTCCAAAGGATTCTACAGCTGATTTGTCTAAAACTGTTAAGATGTACAAGGCTCTGGAAGAACGCTTAAAGGCTATGGAGACTTCTAAGAAACCAGGATTCAGTGTCTCTACTATGTGTTTGGTTCCAGGGGTTGTGATTCCACCAAAGTTTAAGGTACCTGATTTCGACAAGTATAAGGGGGTTACATTCCCAGAGACTCATCTCTGATCGTACTGCATAAAGATGGATGCTTATGCTAGCAATGAGTCGTTGCTTATGCATTTCTTTCAGGACAGTCTTGCTGAAGCTCCATTAGAGTGGTACATGAAGTTGGAGCAAACTCATGTTAGTAACTGGAGTGAGCTTGTTGACGCTTTCCTAAAACATTATCACTACAACACTGCCATGGCTCCTAGCCGTGCGCAGCTGCAGAGTATGTCTCAAAAGACTGGTGAGTCTTTCAAAGAGTATGCCTAGAGATGGAACAGTTTGGCCGCAAAAGTTCAACCTCCTCTCCTAGACCGGGAACTGGTAGATCTGTTTATGAGTACCCTCCGAGGCCCGTATCTGCAACATATGCTCAGCAGTACTTCAGATTCATTTTTGGATATGGTCATCATCGGGGAGCGGGTTGAAATGTGTATTAAAGTATGGACTATTTCAGGTGCATCTGGCACAAATAGTAATAACAACTCAGGTGGTGGAAATAAACCGTACTCTAGCGGTTTCATCAAGAAAAAGGAGGGAGAGGTGAGCAATGCCTCTGATGATAAGGGGAAAGCTATTGTACAGGTTCTATATTACAAAACTCTTGCTACTGCTCCACAACAACAGTATGCACCGCCACGAAACTATCAACAGAACCAAAGGCCCCAGGGGCAGAGGGGTCAACAAAGGCAGCAAAGGTATCTCGAGAGGAAGTTGGATCCAATCCTGATGTCGTACGCCCAGTTGCTTCCACAATTTCTAGTTGGTCAGTTGGTACAGCTCCGAGTATTAGCTCCCCCACCAGCAGAACTTCCAAGGGGTTATGATGTCAATGCATGTTGTGAGTTTCACTCGGGAGCTCCAGGTCATTCAATCGAAAACTGCAGAGCTTTAAAGTACAAGGTGTAAGATCTTTTGGAGGCGAAAGAGTTAAGCTTCGCTCCTATAGGCCTTAATGTTCATAACAATCCTATGCCTCCCCACCATGGGGTTGCTGCCAATGCTATTGGGTTCAACGATGACCACGACTTAGTGACTCAGGTTGAAGAGATTCAAATGTCAATGACAGTTCTAAGAGAGCATCTTTTGCAGCAGGAAGTTCTACAAGAGCTTCACGGCTTTTGTTTGAAATGCTCATCCAATCCGGACAAGTGTGATGATTTGAAAAATTCCATTCAGAGATTGATGGACGAAGGGGTTGTTAGATTTGAGAAAGTCATCTCCGAAGGTGATGTCTCTATTCTGGAGATTCCGTATTATCCGGCCAATGTTCAGAGGAATACTTCAAGAGTTCCATTGGTTATACAAGTTCAAACGCTCCCTGTGCCAAATCTAAATCTGGTTGCTCCCCTACCAACCCAGGAATCAACACTTCCAAGTTCGGTTCCCGATCCGTTAACTGATAACAGGGCAGTGCCATGGGAATATAATTCCATTTACATTCGGGGAAAGAAAGTTGTTTTTCCGCCGATTGAAAATAAGGATGTAACCAACATTGTTGGGACTAGTAAAATAACTCGAAGCGGGAGAGCCTTTGCTCCTACTCCACCACCTCCTGAAGAAGTTATCGAAGAGATTCTTGTGAGACATAAAGGGAAACAGGTAGTTAATGATTCTTCTGAGACGTCTTTTGAGCAATAAGTGGAGCAGCTAATCAGGGTAATCAAGAAGAGCGATTTCAAGGTGGTTGACCAGCTGAATCAGATGCCTGCAAAGATCTCAATCTTATCCCTCCTCCTGTACTCCGAAGCTCATCGAACCGCCTTGATGAGAATTTTGCACGGTTCCCATGTGAATCCTGAAATTTTTGTGGCCCAATTTGAAGGGGTTGTTACAAATATTTCTGTAGGAAACTGTCTGGGCTTTAGTGATGACGAGCTCCCTCCTAAGGGCCGAGCTCATAATAAAGCGTTGCATATTTCCATCAGATGCTTAGATACTGTGATGTCTCGAGTCCTAGTAGACATTGGGTCTTCTTGTAACGTCATGCCTAAGCATACACTATTCAAGCTGAATATGGATGGGGTTATGATGAAACCTAGTACGCTGACAGTCAAAGATTTTGATGGGTCGAGGAGATCTGTGGAAGGGGGGTTGACTTTCCCATAAAAATCGGCCCCCACGTGTTCTACCTATCATTCTATATCATGGATATTCGTCCATCTTACACTTGCTTACTGGGACGCCCATGGATCCATGTGGCGGGGGCTATAACCTCGACTTTGCATCAGCGTTTGAAGTTCATCGTCCAAGACAATGTCATCATTATTGGCGGAGAGGAAGATGTCGTGATCAACAATGTTACTTCCTTCCGTTATGTCGAAGTAGACGGGGAAGTTCATGAGACCCCTTTCCAAGCCTTGGAAATCATTTCTGTTGACAGAGTCCCCACCATGTTGGAAAATACAAAGAAGTCTGGAGTTCTAATGGTTTCCTTGAGGGATGCCAAGGCCATTGTGGAATCTGGGATTCCTAATGAAGACTGGGGAAAAGTGATAGAAGTGCGCGAAAGGTAGGACAAGGCTGGACTTGGGTTCGGGTCTTCTTTTTCAGATCATGTTGGTACGGGTCCAATTGTGCTCAAAGGAAAACAAGTTCCCCCGCTTTCAGAGGTATTTGTTAGGGCCGGTCCGAGGGCTCAGGAACAAATCCATGCAGTGGATGATGAAGACGATACAGACATGGCTCAATACATCTACCAGATTGCACCTAATCAAGAGCTCGACAATTGGACTGTCACTGATATTCCAGAAGTGGTTTTCTTTGACATGTAATGTTCTTGTTTTAAATAAGTCGCATGCTTTTTCCCAAAGCATGTTGACAGCTTGTGAAAAGGGCCCCCTCATGTTTCTATGTTTGTTTAAAAATTGAATAAAATGTCATTTTCGCATACAATTTTTGCTCTCTGTCTTTTCTTATTTTCGTGAAATAAAAATGGCAATGTTTTTTCCTTTTAACTCACTAACCATTTTCCAATTCGTATCCATATTCTAAAATAAGGCATGATTCATCAATCATGCAGGTCTGCCTCGAGTTCCATAAAAAATGACGATGTTACAGTTCCTTGCACCAATATCCTTGGGAATCCGAATGACCAAACCGATGAGGGTGGTGGGGAAGATTGTGAAATTCCAGAGGTATTGGCAAGGCTTTTGAGACAAGAAAATAAAATGATCTTGCCTCATCAAGAAGATATTGAAGTCATCAATCTCGGCAGTGACACAGTAAAAAAGGAGGTCAAGATAGGGGCCGCTTTGCAAGATAACGTAAAGAAGGGATTAATTGAGCTTCTCAGAGAGTACTCTGACATCTTTGCCTGGTCGTATGAAGATATGTCTGGTCTAGATACGGATATAGTCATGCACCACTTGCCACTCAAACCAGAATGTCCTCCGGTAAAGCAAAAGTTGAGGAGAACCCGTCCAGATATGCCTCTCAAGATCAAAGAAGAAGTTGAAAAGCAGTTGAACGCGGGCTTTTTGTTGGTATGTGAATACTCAGATTGGATTGACAACATCGTACATGTCCCTAAGAAAGATGGGAAGGTGCGCATGTGTGTAAATTATCGAGATTTGAACAAAGAAAACCCAAAGGACGACTTCCCATTACCACACATCGATGTATTCGTTGATAATACGGCTCAGTCCTCGGTTTTCTTCTTCATGGATGGATTTTTGGGATACAATCAAATAAAGATGGCCCCGGAAGACATGACAAAGACGACATTCACTACTCCATGGGGTACTTACTATTATAAGTTCATGCCTTTAGGCCTAAAAAATGCGGGTGCAACGTATCAACATGCCATGGTGACGCTCTTCCATGATATGATTCATAAGGAGATCGAAGTATATGTTAATGGTATGATTGCAAAATCACAAACCGAGGACGAACACTTGGTCCATCTGCGAAAATTATTTACGCGTCTGCAAAAGTTTATACTAAGGCTTAATCCGAATAAGTGCACCTTCGGGGTGCGATCCGGTAAACTACTCGGTTTTATCGTAAGTCAACGAGGAATTAAGGTAGATCCCGACAAAGTAAAAGCAATACAGAATATGCCAGCACCAAAAAATGAAAAACAAGTAAGGGGTTCCTTGGGAGATTGAACTACATAGCCAGGTTCGTTTCTCATCTCACAGCTATTTGTGAACCCATCTTTAAATTGCTGCGAAAGAATCAAGATGTCTGATGGGATAATAATTGCCAGGAAGCCTTTGAAAAAATCAGATAGTACCTCCAAGAACCACCAATCCTTATCCCTCCAGTGCCTGGGAGGCCACTCATTATGTACTTGACGGTGCTGGAAGGATCCATGGGTTGTATGCTCGGGCAACAGGATGAAACAGGACGTAAAGAGCACACCATTTATTATCTGAGTAAAAAGTTTACCGATTGCGAATCCAGGTATTCTTTACTTGAAAAAACTTGTTGTGCGCTTGCTTGGGCTGCTCGACGTTTGAGGCAGTATATATTGACATACATGACCTTTCTAATATCAAAAATGGATCCGATAAAGTATATCTTTGAGAAGCCATCACTCACAGGCAGGCTTGCTCGATGGCAGATGCTTTTATCTGAATATGACATTCAGTATGTTTTACAAAAGGCTATCAAAGGTAGCATTCTTGCGGATCATCTTGCTCATCAGCCGTTGGAAGAGTACCAATCAATGAAATTTGAATTCCCTGATGAAGATGTTATGAAGCTTGACGATTATCATGGGGTCGGTCCAGAAGAGCGGTGGACTCTCACGTTCGATGGTGCCTCGAATGCTGCAGGCCATGGCATTGGGGCAATACTGACTTCTCCGCGTAATACTCATACACCATTTACGGCGCGATTATGTTTTCATTGTACAAATAATGTGGCAGAATATGAGGCATGTGTAATGGGTCTAGAGGCAGCTATCGACCTTAAAATCAAAGTCCTTGAAGTCTTTGGAGACTCTACTTTGGTCATACATCAGGTATGAGGTGATTGGGAGACGAAACACCCCAGTTTGATTATGTACAAAGACTACATCTTGCAGCTAATACCTACTTTTTATGAAATCACCTTTGAACATATTCCCAGAGACGAAAACCAGCTAGTTGATGCTTTAGCCACACTAGAATCTATGTTTTCGGTGAGCTTTCCAAATCAGGCGCCTAATATATGCATCCTCAGGTACAAAGAGCCGGCACATGTCTTTCCTGCCCATTATCTCTCAATCGAGGATATGTCTGATGAGAAGCTGTGGTATTATGACATTAAACGGTACCTCGAGAAGCAAGAGTATCCCGAAAATGCTACAATTTGTGATAAACGTATGCTTAGAAGGTTAGCATCCAAGTTCCTCTTATCAGGAGACGTCCTGTATAAGAGAAATTATAACTCGGTTCTGCTCAGATGCGTGGATAGACACGAAGCAGAGTCGATCATAAAGGAAATCCATGAGGGTTCTTTCAGGACTCATTCGAGCAAGCATTCTATGGCGAAGAAAATCCTACGAGTGGGATACTTCTGGACGACAATGGAGAGCGATTGCTGCCTATATGCAAAATTGTGCCACAAATGCCAAGTATATGCAGACAGAATTCATGTTCCTCCAACTCCTTTGAATGTTATGAACTCCCCATGGCCGTTTGCGATGTGGGGAATTGATATGATTGGGACGATTGAACCAAGTGCTTCGAATGGTCATAGATTCATCCTAGTGGCTATCGACTATTTCACCAAATGGGTGGAAGCAGCTTCTTACAAGAATGTAACCAAGCAGGTCGTTACCAACTTCATCAGGAAAGAAATCATATTTCGTTACGGAGTTCCTCATAGAATCATCACTGATAATGGTTCTAATCTAAACAACAACATGATGAAGGAATTGTGTGAGGAGTTCAAAATTGAACATCATAATTCATCACCGTATCGACCAAAAATGAACGGTGCAGTCGAAGATGCTAACAAGAACATAAAGAAGATCGTCCAGAAGATGGTCAGAACGTACAAAGATCGGCATGAAATGTTGCCTTTTGCTCTGCACGGCTACAGAACGTTTGTGCATACTTCAACAGGGGCAACTCCATTTTCGCTTGTCTATGGCACGGATGTCGTGCTTCCTGTCGAAGTGGAAATTCCTTCATTAAGGATTCTGATAGAGACCAAGCTTGATGAGGCATAATGGGTTCAGACAAGATTCGACCAACTTAATATGATCGATGAAAAGCGTCTGACGGACATCTGTCATGGCCAGTTGTACCAACAAAGGATGAAGAGGGCATTCGACAAAAATATTCGTCCTCAAAAGTTTTATCCTGGTGATTTGGTCTTAAGAAGGGTCATCGTGCAAAGCCATTCTGATCCAAGGGGAAAATGGACTCCCAATTACGAGGGACCATATATCGTGAAGAGGGATTTTTTAGGAGGTGCTCTAATCCTGACAGACATGGATGGGGAAGACGTTCCATTCCCAGTCAATTCAGACTCAGTCAAAAAATTCTGCGCATAAAGAGACCCGCTAGGTCAAAAACCCGAAAGGGCGACTTAGGCAAAAAATGGGCATCCCGGTGGACATGAAAGTCCAGGAAAAAGTTAGGGATAAAAGGAAAAAGATAAAAACCTGCTAAGTTGAAAACCCGGAAGGGCGGATTAGGCAAAAATGGGTATCTCGTTGGGTCGAAAACCCGAAAGGGCGATCCAAGCAAAAATTAGGGATCTTAAGCGAGAGGCTGTAGTCTGAATGCTCTTCACGAATGATACATGCACATCTATAGCACCTTGGCAGCGAAGTGACCAGTCCAACTACTACTCTTCAGAGGCAAGGAATTGAGACTACTTAGGATATGGGAACTGTAGTAATACCAGTTTTAATGGAAATTCGAGCATCTCTCATTGCCATTTATACCTGTTGTATTTTCCGTTTCTATTTTGCAGCTACTTGATATAGGAGTTGCTTCCTTATACAAATGCCTATTCATAGGCCAGTCAATAAAATCTACTTTCATCAAAGTTGTCTCTTATTATCATGAAATATTTTCGTATGCAGAATGTGTTTTATTTGTTATTAAATATTGCATTAGAAACATGGGGAATAAAAATTCTCAAGCCGAGATAAAACTTGAATTTACGTCGATGTATAACCATGTGGGAATATCGTATGCATTCTAAGTGTTGTTTTTCCTTGCAGGTAGCAATTTATAACGGTCACCCTGACCTAGACAGCGCACGAAGTTGCCTTCATCTTCTACAGACAACTTCAAACCTGATTCTCCAAGTGAATTCAAAAAGTTCGGAGTCATCATTTGACTCGGCACGCGCAAGTGCATCCCCAGTGGAATTAATCAAGAACATCCCTAGTGGAGCTAAACTAGGGCATTCGCAGAGCTAAACCGGGGCATTCACGGGTTTATATGCCCATCTCTTATCCCCAAGTGATTCAAGAGATAATTCCCCAGTGTGCATAAAACTTGGGGCTTATATTCAGAGAGATTCGCATGGTGTTCAGTATCCATTCTTAGGCATATTCAGTTCTATCATCCTCTTGACGGTTCATGATGTGTGGAAGTCTATCTGGATTATCTCTTCCCTAACGGTACAATTCAGAATCCAGCAGCTTACCTGAAGACTCGCTTCGTCAGCAATTCAATCTTCAGCGGAGTCGTCAATAATCTACGGTATTGCAAACTCCCCAATGCAAATTCTTATCAGTATCCCCAACGATCTTTGGTACTGCAGACTTCCAACGCCGATATGTATTGGCATCCCCGGTGATGAGCAATGGTTCCCAGCAAGCTTTCGCTTATCCCCATGAAGTCTATTTCTTTACATTGCATATAGTTATCACTGCATAACATTGCATCCTCAAAAGCGCGTAGCCGATCCATCAGAATGGATCTTTGCGACAAAAGAAATTTAAACATGCATACGAAGCATAAGCCAGATCAGGTACCTTACATGAAAGACCTGAATCATTCAAGGACAACAATACATCCCTAAAAGAGGATATCATCCCCAAAATCCCCAGTCGATGACCTTCACCTTTTCAATGCCCAGCAAAATCAATACACTTTGTCATTCTAGACCCAGTTTTCTTCTGGTAGCCAACTCCTGTCTGACAGATAATTTAGATTTCCAACACTCGTTTGTGTTAGTTCCCTATACACTCGTAGTGTCAACTTCTAAACACTCATATGTGTCAATCTCTCAAACACTCGTCCGTGTAAAATTTCCTTGGTACTAGTCTGTACCTTTTCTCAATACCCGTTCGTATTTATCCAAACACTCGTGTGTGTCAAGTTTCCTAAACACCCATCTGTGTCAGTGATTCAAACGCTCCTCTGTGTTTAAACCTTTTGATACTCATATGTATCTTCCTTTAGTATTCGTCCGTATTGATTATAACACTCGTCCTTGTTATCTCTTCTTTGATACTCGTCCGTATCTTCCTGCAATACTCGTCCGTACTGATTTCAAACGCTCGTCTGTGTTTAAACCTCTTGATACTCGTCCGTATCTTCCTACAATACTCGTCCGTATTAATTTAACCGCTCGTCTGTGTTTAAACCTCTTGATGCTCGTCCGTATCTTCATTTAGTAATCATCCGTATTGATTCTAACACTCGTTCGTGTTATCTCTTTCTTGATAATCGTCTGTATCCTCTTTTGATACTCGTCCGTATTGATTCAAACACTCGTTCGTGTTTAACCTTTTGATACTCGCTTGTATCTCCTTTCAATACTCGTCTGTATTGATTCAAACACTCGTCCTTGTTTGACCTTTCTTCGGTACTCATCTGTATCGATTCAAACCCTCATCTGTGTTATACCTCCCTTGTATAGGCATCACGGTACGTTACAAGTCTGATCTCTTCCTTGTATTGGCATCATGCCATGTTACATGTCTTCTTTATCCCTGTGTTTGCAACATACTACCTCCCTTTTAATCACCGTGTCCTAATTGATGTATTCATGTTAGTCGTCGTGTCCTGATCGATGTCTTCCTTTTGGTTATCGTGTCCTGATCGATGTTTTCCTTTTTGTTATCGTGTCGTGACCAATACTGCCACCTTCTTATAACTTGAGATCTCCCGTAGGCTAGGTTCTTCCTTAGATCATCGTCGAACCTGAGATCGCCCTTAGGATAGGTTCTCTGTCAAATCACTCTCATGTTTCACCTTAGGATTGTAGGTCGCCCGTAGTCCTTGTCTGCTGTCTTTTCGTACCAACCTTTGTCTTGTATTGGCATCACGCCACGTTACAAGTCCAACCTCCATTTTTTCACTAAAAAAAACAAAAATTCTAGCTGATACCACAAAAATAAATAAATACTCACACTTTATCCCAGAACAAATTTTTGGCATTGATATTTAATCATCTTCTACCTTGAACTCCCGAAAGGCACGTGTCAATCGTACTTTCAAGTATAAGATGATTAAATAGGGGCAGCTGTAATACCCCAAATTTGTCCTACCCCTTTTACTTTTATCTGGCTTATGCGTTTTGCACTTTTCACATGTACATAACCTTCCATTAGGTCATTTAAAAACATCATGCATCATTAATCAATCAAATTGGCATATGATCGGGGATCTTTAAGCTAGGGTTTTTACTTTGGGGCTTTCACCTTCATTCAAGCTTCTTTCTACGGGTTCCTCAATCAATCATTGGTCGAAAGCTAGGGTTGCTTGTTTAAGCATTATCGTGAACTTCTTCTTTCATCAAGCTACTAGGATCCCATTTTCACCAAGAGATTCAAGGGTATCTCGAGAAGACTAGGATTTCTCATACATGGTTTGGGCTTGTTAGTATTCATCAGTGTAAAGATCATGGATAGGGTTATCTCAAGGGTTTTCCTCTATGATTCAAATCTCATTCATCTTCATCCAAGGATTCTCCAAAGAGTATTGTTTTATGTTAAAAATCATCAAGTAAAAAAATAATTTTTTTTTAAATCAAACATTTGAGGATAGGGTTTCCGAGGTTTTGATTCATGCTACAAAATATAAAGTGGTAATTGAGACACTAGCGTGTTGCTTGAGATACAAGTTAACATGGATGAAAGAGTTGAATTAGGGGTTTTCATGGAATTTAAGACGATTCAAACTCGGTTGAAGTTCATATTGGTATTAAGATAAAAGAAGCATTTACTTGGAAATCAAGTCACAATCAAGTTCAAAGTTCATTCAATCATTTGAGGTTTTTTATAGCTTGGTGATCCATTCATAAATGCCAAAGGAAGTTTGGTTATTTGAGACCTTGACGGATCAATGTCCATGACTCATCCAGAAGCGAATACAAAATTAAAGACGGGAGAGAAAGCTACTTGAAGTATTTGGATTTTGTCATTGGAACTCAAAGGTTCTCATTACATCACGAATTCATCATCATTTTGTCAACATAATTACAAAAGCAAAGAAAGAAATTAATGAAAGGGAAATCCACTTTGAATATTTGGAAGTTGCCATTATATTATCAAGTATAAGATCTTTTCATGGCACCAAAAACATTATACCAATTTAGAAAAGGCATTTTCAAGTATCAATAAACATACATCACATACTATGGTACAAAATTTCATTACAACTTGGTTCGTGCAAGACATAAGGATCTAGATCTACATTCATACTGCTCTCTCAGATTTTATGTGCCTTCATTCACTTTTGCTTGGCTTGAGAAGATCTCCATAAGTCCGTATCGAGTTTTTCTTTCTCTCCACCCCAAGTCTTGTCCTGCATCCAAGACTAAGTTGTGCCAAACGACGAATTTGCTTCGAAACTTGAAACCAACCATGCCCTGCAATTAATCAATCAGCAGCTCAGCAATGAATAAAATAATTCATAATAGTTTTTTTACTAATTCATGACAGAACCTAGCTCACTAATCTTCCCTCTAATCTAAAACCAACATAATTAAAAAAAACAAAAATGCAATAAGAATCATCTAGAAGCTCATCACAAGAACCAGGCTCAGGCTCAGTACAAAATCAAATCATCTCTTTAATTTCACTGTAAAATTAGATTAGTAACCTACTTCTAATTTCAACTTCAAGGTAACGTGTTGAATGAATTTGTTGAAACAGATGATAAGATAGTGCTCCATGCTGATAACAAACTTAAGAGCTAGTTTGCAATATAATCTGATAAGTAAGAAATTACTTCATGAGCTATATATCATATCAAAAGTAACATTAAACTATAAATTACCTGAGGAACTATTATATTCGAGGTAAAGAGCAGTGCTCCTAAATCAGAACCAGAAAGAAAGAATGGTGGAAAAGGGTCCATGGTCTTGCAAACCTGAAGATCTGTTTCCTCCGTGTAATTTTGACTCAAGCAAAGAACAGAAAAGGCCGGTGTTGCCAAGTATGTCTGAACGTTGTTTTAAGAGCAGCAATATAGATTCTAGCAGTGGTGAGCTTTGTGCAAATAATAGTATTTTAGGAAACAAGAGTTTGGTGTAGGTTGATCTTGACACAATTCCTACTTCATTACCAATGTTTGGGGAATCAGATATGAAGTCGGGTATTACAGATGACTTGAGGCCTGAACAAAAGATACAAGGGCAATTGTTAAAGCAATCAACTGGAAAGAGGAAAATAGTTGTCTAAAAGATGGTGATTTGGATCATCCGTTTTCCCACAAGGAGCGGCATGCAAATCTGAAGCAACCCTATGGGGCCTCCTCTAGTGAGGTCACTTCCTGGAATAGCATTCACAAACAAATACCAAACATGGATTCTGATTCTTTAGGTTGTGTACAGATGCAAACTCCTTCGATGCACCCAGATTGTAGCCATACTTCAAATTATACACCCCTCCTTCCTGCCTCGTCTGGATCAATGTCTGAATGCGGTGAATATCCATCATATGCATTAAACATGGAGAGTTCTATGGTCATCCTTTGGAGGATACTTCCTGGAAAACAAATTATAAGGAAGAAAATCAATATCTTTACAATGGTGCAAAACTAACGAATAGGGGTTTCAAAAGTGAAAATATGCAATTCAAAAGTCCGGGTTCAGCATAGAAGGTAGGACATCAGTTTGAAGATGTGAAAGAAGGCCATAGTGAAGTTGGAGAAGTTAACATAGAATTAGCACCATAACAAAAAAAATAACAGAAACTTCCTAATAACTTCCTCTAACTAACTTCTAACTTTCTAATTAACATCACCCAAAACTAATAACCAAAAAAGCTTCCTCTAACCATTTAACTACCTTACTAACAGAAAATCTATACCAGAATGCAACTAACTTCTAACCATAACCAGAAATAGAACTATATTCACAACCCCCTAACAGTTTTCCAAACTAATTCCCCAACAGTCCAAAAAGCTTTCAATAAAAAGCTAACCAATCTCTAACTGACTTCCCATAACAGAAAACAAAAACTGCATAACAGTTAGCAAAAGACTAAATTCTAAGAAAGTCATAACAGAAAATCCCTATCTGATTTCCTAAGCCAATTTCTCTAACAAACTCAAACAAAATTTCCCAACTGTTCTAACTAATTTCTAACAGCTTGCAACTAACTCCTAACCACCTTCATAACAGAACCAATAAGCTTCACAAACTTCCAGCTGCTTCGACTATATAACCTCTTCATCACCTTAAATCACTGAGACTACTTTGTTCCCTCTCCACAACATTCACTTCTATACAAATCACCTTCATATACTCTCATCCTCTGACCTTATTCACCATTCTTTCTTTGCAAGAAAACCTAAAATCTCAGAATCTTCTTCTCGAACCTCTAACACATCACCATCCCTACTCATTTTCTACCAATTCACCTTCAATCATCCCCTCCAATTATTTCTTCCTCTCTAAGCTCCACCTTCATTGTTTCCATGCTTTAACCACCCAACACCATGATCACCATACTATAGAATTCACTCCTCCAAGCTCCACACATTCGTGCTATCGTCATCTCAAGGATGCACAACGAAAGTAACACAGAAACACGAAGCACAGAACAACGGAGAAGAAAGGCGAGAAAACAAGAAGAAGAAGGAAGCGAAATGAGGTTCGTACCTGAAGATATAAGAATCTCGGGTTTTCTTATTGTATCGCCATTGAAGCTCCTCCAAGCAGCTCCGATAATTAATTCACAGAATTTCAATTATCTTCTACATATCCATGTCTTGATTGAGTCTTCCTAAACGAAATCATATGGTAGAGGATTTGAAGCCTCGATTCTGGGTGTTGATTTTTATTGTCTTATGAGAGTTAGGGTTCTTGTGAGTATGGTGGGTTTGGTAGTTTGTAGTTTCGGTTGGAGAAGAAGAATAGTGAGCGGCGCTGTTTATGAAGAGGGAAGAGGGAGATCTCGGGTTCGTTAGAAGTTGTATAGTCACAATCTGATAACCCTAACAATACCCCAAACAACCGTGTTTTGCTTGTTGATTCTGTTATATTATTTTTTAATAATTTGATTGCTAATTGAGAAATAAAAAAAATAGAAATTAAGGCTGATTGTGTTAGACTGGGCCGAATCTCAAAACCCCTTTGCACCGGCCCATGTTTTTTGTTGACATGTTACAAAGATTAAGAACAAAAACAGATTTTGGACTTTTCTGAAATGGGCCTGGCGCCCTGATTTCTGCACCCTCCTGAATTTAAATTTTCATCCCCTGTTTCTCTTTTTTTCTTTTTTTCTTTCTCTTATGATTTTTTTTTAAATAACAAAAATACATAATAAAAATGGTAAGAATATTATAAGGCATTTTAGAAATTAATTAGGAATTTATTTCCCTCTTCCTAACTTTCTAGTCAATTTTGATCCCTAGTTTTACTCATTTTATGTCATATATTTCACTTACGATTTTTGGTATGGATTGTATGCAATATGTTAATACTTGTTGCCTAATTTTACTTGTTTGTATAGTCTTTCATGATCCCTTAGGTGATTTCAGTTCAAATTTAATCTTCGATTTAATTGAACTAAGATTAGACATTAGGCTTTTAAATCCAAGTGTGCAAGCATTAGGTGGAATTCCCTTTCCTTCATCCTTGACTTCACCATTGTATGATAACATTAGGTTTAGAAATAGGCTAGTCTCCCTTTGACTTTTTCTTTCCCTTTTTGCATATGCATTTAAAACAAAAACTTTTTTCTTTCAAACTTCAAAACACTTCAAAACTACTGATGAGAATCATGCCTTTTCTTAGTATGGGAAATGATAAGCGGGTCTCTTCTCGATCTTATTGTTCTTCATCTCAAGCCTAGGCGTGGTTCAATTCTCAAAGACTCCTCTCATGGATAAGTAGAAAAGTGACTAATATCTCTCTCTTGAGGTTAACTACTCATTATCTACAACAAAAAATACAAACCAACTCAAACCATTATGTGCGCTCGAGCACTTGTTCTCTAAAAAACCCTTTTCATGTAAGGACATGATTAGTTTACTTATGTGCCAACGCATAAGTCTCCAAAGGTCGAGTTGCGGCAGAAGGCGGGATTAACTTCGTCCATAAAAAACACAAACAAAAAAAAAACATATGAGTCGAACTACGGTAGCTCTGATTCCTAAAAACGGATACGTAGGCATTGGGGTAGGGCCCAAGCAAGCACAATTTTATTTTCCCTACATTCTTTTCTCCTTTCTTTTGCATGCATTCTCCCTTCAGTAGTATAGTAAACAGTAAGCATAGATTAAACACACCCATAATATAGATAACAAGAGTGGATACCATAGAGTACTACGGGCGTGTGGGGTGTTAATACCTTCCCCATGCGTAACAGACTCCCTTGCCTGATCTCTCGGTCGCAAGACCGTGACTTCTCCCTTCTCAAGTTTTCTCGATGTTTACCTTTCCCTCCATGTGGGATAAAAGAAGTTCGATGGAGACTTCATTGTTTCATGATTTTCACTTAGGACGCGGAATTACAAGCCTTGAAACTCCCTCAAACTCCCTCAAACTCATATTTGCATTCAAACTCCCATAACTTACCATTTATGCCCAAAAACTTCCATCTTATAATCCACTCGTATGTTTCTTATCCAAATCAATCCAAAATCTTCCTTACATCAAATATAACCCATCCTTGTCCCTGTTTTAAAACTGTAACACCTCCATCACCTTTCTCCATAACCAAAAATAGGTTGCTTCATATTGACTTCTCCAGCACGATTCAGCCATCCTCAATCGAAACTAATCATTGCACTAGCTTCCTGGAGGTTCACTGAAGCTATTTTGATCATCACAACACCTTGAAAGGTGCTCTAAACCGAAACATGAATTTCACTTTCCAGGTAAGTTTTCTTAACTTTGAACTCTTTATACAACAATAATTAGTGGTTCATTTGTGAAGATAAAATGTAGATATCATTTCCCTGAAGCTAACCATATGCTTACTTTTCATTTTTATTAACCATGTGTTGAGAATTTTAGAACTGAAAATCCAGAAAAGTTAGGTTTTATTTTGGGGCCAAACAAAATTCTCACTCATCTTTAATTTATAGTTTATGAAATTTATATGGTTGGAATCGTGGTAAAAAATAGAGCAAGTTTCATGTTTGTACTTTTGCAAATGGTTGAAAGATGAAGAAGTTACAAATTCAAAAAGCTTGTCCAAGGAAGCTGGCACGAGGAAGAAGAAGATGACACATTCAGGATTGAGTTTGTAACATAATATGTTGGTTATGTATAAATGAACGGATGTATAGCCACCCCAGTGATAGAGAGCGCGCACGTAAGACATTACCCTATAAGGTCCTGGGTTCGAACCCCAGGGACCTTTTGTTTTGTTTTCTAACATTTTATTTGTTTCATTTTTTTGGCAATCAGCGCTTAGGCCTCCCCCCATTGGGTCATTTACTCTTTTACTCAACAACACCACCTGTGATACGGTGGGAGAACTGACTTGATGTTTTGCGTTTTTGTTTGCAAATGTTTCGGTTTAGCAAGAGTCGCCACCGACTTTTTATTTTATCCTAAGGAAAGGTCAAAAAGCACAGGAAAGACCTTTGAGATGTTTTCTTGGGTTCAGGGAGTAGATTATGAAAAGGTAAGGTGCAAGCACCCTTTTCATCCATGGTTATCAATAGGCTCTTAGTTACTTGTTTAGATCACTTGCTTTGCTTTTCAATTGTTTGAAATGGTGCTTTTCAATTGTTTGAAATGGTGCTTTGTGTGTGGTTTTGAAAGATGTTTTGAAAAGAGGCCATCGTTGTGGCAACCTTTGTAATGATTCTTGTTTGAATGTATACAAAGGTGTTTTTGTCTTTTGAAAAAGTTTTTAATGAATGAAAGTTAGATTTTGAAATTGTGTTGTGAAGTGTGTTTGAAAATAGCAAGGATGTTTTTGCAAGCTTTTGATCAAGTAACTAAGAGTTATCTACCCTATTTTACTCAAAAATCTTTCTTATGTTTTTAACCCTTTTAACAGTGTTGTTTCACCATTGTATTTGGTGAACAACCTTGTGTTAGGATGTTAAACGGGACAGGCGCGGGTCATCGTATAGACCATGATAGCAATTGTGTCAAGTATTTTTTGGCAATTTTCTTGAGGGACTTGATCATTTTTGTTTAGGCAACCAAGATAGCGTCATCGAGGGACTATGATCTTTTGTTTTGTTTTTGTTTTGCCAAAGTACTTAACATGCATACCATGGCCCATTTTTGAAGGCAACAAGTGGATTGTAACCCTAGGGGTGCAAGTGTACATTGTGTTTGTTTTTTCATGCATTTTGGTCTTTGATTAGGTCAAGCTATTTGTTGGTTTTGATTTTGACATACAAACCCTAATTCTCTAATCATGGTGTTGTACCCCAAAATTTGCCCTCCCATTTCCTCAACATTTTCTCATCACAAGACCCTTGAAGATCAAGATCCAGTTAGGGTTTCCCCTGCTCAAGACCTCTCCTTGCACTGTGGACTCAAATTAGGGTTTGTGTTTGCCCAAGGATTTTTTGACCTAAAATGCCTAAGATGACTTTCATGTCTCATGTTTGACTCACAAGATTATCCATACCAAGTTTCAAGTCTTGATTCCAAGTTTTGCCCAGTCAATTGGACAGTTGACCTAGAAATCAGCTGTATTGGGGGAAAAGTCAACTGTGGTCAATTGACAGTCAAACCTCATGATTTTTGACCCACATCAACATTATGAACTCATATGGACCATTTGATCAAGTTTGGATCACAATTCCACAAGAAATTTGATCAGATCACCAAAAGGGCAAAATGGTCATTTTTAGGGTTTTGACTGCACAAAGGCAATTTTTGACTGTTTGACCTAACCAATGGCAAACCAAACTCACATATGGACTCAAGGACTCAATGAAATGGTATTGACACATTCATCAAGCTCAAAAGATTCCAAGTACACAAGATTGACAGTTGAATTTCCCAGTCAATTGATCAATTTTGACTGTACACTGAAAAGTCAAACTTTGACTTTTTGGTCAAAATCAAGAGTCAAGATTCATTTTTCATCAAAACATGCCAAATCATGAAACTTGTTCACCAAGAAACCAAGAAATGCAAATTAGGGTTTTAAAATGGAATTTTTCATAACTTAGAATTTTTCTAAGTTATGGAAAACCCTAATTTTTTCCCAACTTTGCCCCACTTTTTCACCATGATTCATTTGGATTCAAACAAAAGTCAAAACATGAAAGTTGTATCTTGTTACATAATCTACAACTTTGATTCACAAATTTTCTCATTTGAAGCTTGTATCTCAAGTTACAATTTTTTGAATAAGGGCACTAAACCATTTTTAACTTAGTGAAATTTTAACCTATTTTGACAAGGTTTTCTACCCCACTTCAAGGCCATTTTCCATACACTTCCACTTTGAATTTCAATTTGCATTTCAAATATGGATTGTAGTACACATTCCAAGCTTTCCAAAATGTCCAAGAACTCATCAAACAACCTCATGATTAGGGAGAATCGAATTTCACAATATAGCAAAAACTCACTTTTGAATTGGCCATTTTTCATGTTCATAACTTGGCAATTTGAACTCAGCATGCTTTAGGTTAGATTACAGGTCCTTAAACCAAGTTGCACTCAATAATTTAATGCATATTCATTGTGTTAAGGTGTTGTTCTATGAGTTTGAACATTGTATGCAAGATTAATCCCAAACTAGATAAAGCATTCTTTCCATTTTTGCAAAAGATCACTTTATGTCAAATTGAAATCCAAGCAAGTACAGTTAGGATCTCATTGGCACAAGTTTAGGAGCTAATTGCACTGATCAAGACAAGGGTTTGCAGCTTGTTATGGGGGCCTGCATCAGTCTAAAACACCAACTTGCATTTCCTTGCTTCACATAGAAGAAACATAGCATAACTTGTACCAACTCACAAACCAGCTTACAAACACAAGAACAAACTTATCAAACACATTCTAGACATCATACCAAAGCTTTTGCACGAGCCTTTTACTCCCAATCCACCCTCCATCTCAGAATCACTCTCAAACTGCAAAAACAGAGTTGCCTCTGCAGTTTGAGTGCCAACTTCTATTTCTCTCAAGCTCTCTTGCCAAAACCAGTTCACACACATCCCCTAGCATCTATGCAAGCTAACCATGACCTGAAACCTGACCTGTAATCCCTCTAAGCCACTTCACCATTTTTGTTTTTCTGTTTTGCAGTTGAAGCTCACTAGCACGATTCAGAGAGTTTCAAGACAAAGTAGAACTTGGAAAAGCATCCTTACACTTCAAGGAAGCTATACAAATCATCATTTTGCTCTGAAACATCCTCCATTGCAAAGCACGATTCCAACTGAACAGGTATATTCATGAAGTTCTATCTCTCTTATTAGGCATTGTTAGCTTTAGGTTTGTGAAGAAAATATGTCACAATCATAGCCCTGAACATGCCCATATAGTTAGATTTCATTTATGTTATGTGTGTTGCAAGAATTTTGAGTCTGAACATGGCATAAAAGTTAGGTCAGAAATTGGGGGAGAAGAAATTCTCCTTCATCTTAGAGAGTTAGGTCAAGTTCCATACATGGTTAGAATCGTCTCTTCATGCTGAACATTTGTTATGTTATGAGTTTTTGCTAAAAAGCCAGGAATCAAGAGTTGGAAGATGAGGAACAGGGCGCGCGTTTTTTCAAATATTGTTGCTGGAGGTTGAAGACAGTGGTCTTTGGGCTGGGCCTGTGTATTTTTTCTTATTCACACCACATAATTGCTATTACACCCCCTGAGCCCATTTGCTTTATTTTTATTTCTTTTTGACTTTTTCTTTTTTTGTTTGACTTATTTATTTTTTCTCATGACATAAAAAATATAAAAATATTTTTTCTCACCATTTTTGATTTTATTAGGCATTTATATAGTTTTCTTTTAGATTATACACAAATAAATAAATACATATACTTTGTTTTAAAATACTAAAAATAGTGTAAATGCATTTATATACATTTTTATTTTTGTTTACCTTCTGAAAATATTTCACATAAAAAAATACTTTTTTTTATTTATTTTATTAAATATCAAATGTATATTATTTTATATTTAGAACTTAATATATATATATATGTTTATGAATATATTTAGGTTAGAATATAAAAATATTTGAATTTTTCATTTTTATTAATATTTGATATAAAAAATACTTTTTTATAATATACTTCATTTTATTTTTATTTTTGTACATAATAGATAAATACTTGTATTAAATTAAATAATAATACATTTTCTTTAATAAAATTAGGGTTTTGCCCTAAATTCAAAATACTCCAAAAATAATATCTTTTTATTTTTACATAAATAACACTTTTTTTCATACATATACAAAACATTTTTGCATCTTGCATTTTTATTCCATTTATTTTATTTAGTTATTGTGCATTAATTAAACTGTATAAATTCAAATTGATGTAATAGTTTTAGGTTTACATTACTTGTCAATATCCCCATTTGAACATTTGTACCCCCTTTCCCATATTTGGTTTTGTAATAGCTTAGTAAATTTATTTTCGCACTTTATTGCTTTCTAATGATAACATGTTAGAATTAGGGTTTGTATGCGAAAAACGACAAAAAATAGTTATGACCTAATCTCAAGATAAACAAGCATGAAAATGGACACACAAATCACACTTGCACCCCCTAGGGTACTCCATTTGTTGCCTTTCAAAATTGGGCCATATTGCATGTTAGGTCTCTTTGGGCAAAACAAACAAATTGAATGATCAAGTCCCTTAAAGAAAATACCCAAAGATACTTGGCACCATTGCAATTATGGTCTAAACGATGACCCACGCCCGTCCCTTTCACATCCTAACATGAGATTGTCCACCAAATACAATGGTGGAACAAACTTGTTAAAAGGGTTAAAACATAGCAATAATCTTTTGAGAAATTTAGGAGTAGATAACCTCTTAGTTACTTGAATCAAAACTTGCAAAAACAAAACACTTGCCTATTTCAAAAAAACCACACATCACTACACTTTCAAAACAACTTTCAAAAACAAATGAAAACTTTTTCAAAAGACATACACCTTTGTATACATCCACACATGGATCATTACAAAGGTATCCGCCACATTGGTTTCTTTTCAAAACATTTTCAAACACACACACAAGCACCATTTAAAACAATTGAAAACAAAAGGCAAGTGATCTAAGCAAGTAACTAAGAGCCCATGGATAACCATGGATAGAAAGGGTGCTAATACCTTCCCTTTCTATAATCTACTCCCCGAACCCAAGAAAACATCTCAAAAGGTTTTTGCTGTGCTTTTTAACCTTTCCTTAGGATAAAATAAAAAGTCGGTGGCGACTCTTGCTCAACCGAAACATTTGCGAAAACAAACGCAAAACCTCAAGTCAGTTCTCCCACCGTATCACAGAACTGGCGACTCTGCTGGGGATAACTTAAAAGTGGAGTAACCTTAGGGTTTAGATCACCTTTGTTTTCAATTGTTTGATTTGTTTGCTTTTATATTTGTGGGCTTTGCATCGGAGTTTCATAGATCCAACCCGGATCTGGGAAATACCCCTTTTAGGTAGCATAATCTGTGAGGGACCTGTCCGGCGTAGACCGACATGGGTGAAGCAGTGGCTACGTTGGTGTGGCATCTTGGTCTGTACCTATATCCCTTGTGTTGCAACGGGGAGAATATAGGTCTTCTAAGGGGTCATTAAACACCAACCAACCTTAGAACCCTAAATTGACCAACTTGGCTGTTAGGACAGTAGCAGTATGCTACACTCATTGAGGCTAAACTCTCGAGATGGTTCTGGCCGCGAGAAAAGATTGCGATGCTGGAGTTATGACCGATTGAGGGTAGCCAATGATTTGAGATCCTCTAGAACCCGGTTACTTCTGATAGGACAGGTTTTAACCAACAAAACCAAAAGAGGGTAATACTTGAAACTCATACTGGCCTGAAACCTAAAGGTGTCTTGTGTGACTTGTGTGCCTTATTTACCTATGTGGATACTTGTGGTGTGCTTCATCATAGCATCATGCCATTATACCATTGCATGCATCCTGTATAAAAGACTAACCCATTTCAAAGACAAAAGAGTTTCATCTTTGCTCTGTTTTGTAGGACATCATGATGCCCGTGCGTAGGAATACTATCCGGCTCAACTTTGTTCAACCACGAGTTTTACTCAAGGATTTGGTTGGAAGGATTCCAAATACTTCTTCTTTCATCAACAGACATGGTTCTCTCCTTGGCTTGGTCACTACAAAGTGGGACCAACAACTGATAAGTGTTCTGACCCAGTTTTATGACCCTCTGTATCATTGTTTCACCTTTCAAGACTTCCAGCTGGTTCCTACCCTGGAAGAATTTTCTTATTTGCTTGGGATCCCTGTCTTGGAACAAACACCATTCACTGGTTTGGAAAAGACTCCTAGGCCTGAAGAGATTGCTGCAATTTTCCCCTTGACCAAAGAAGAGGTATTGTCCAACTGGGAAACTAGAAATGGGATCAAGGGCTTTTTGGTCAAATTTCTGGTTGGTAAGGCTAATGATTTTTGGAATGACTTGGACTTCAAGGCGTACGAGGATGTTCTGGCTCTTTTGATCTATGGTCTGGTATTGTTTCCCAACCCTGACACCTTTATCAGTATCCATGTCATAAGGATCTTGATGTCTCAGAATCCGGTACCCACTCTTTTGGGTGATATTCTACAACAACTCTATGCTCGTACTGCTCGAAAACGGGGAACTCCGTGGTGTTGTGCTCCTTTGCTAGTAAGGTGGTTTATTTCGCACCTTCCTAAGTTCGCGTTGAATAATGAAGAAGGAAAAGGTTGGGCTCGGAGGTTAATGTCTCTCACTGATAATGACATCACCTGGACTCTCAGAGGTTTGGATGAGGTAGCTGTTATTGACCGTTGCGGAGAATACCCTAACGTTCCGTTGATTGGTATCCAAGGAGGAATCTCTTACAATCCATGCTTAGCTCTCCGTCAGTTTGGAAGAGCCAGAGGAGATGGGCCTCATGAAATGCTGGTTCCTCACTTCCATTTTGAGTTTCAGGCAGACAGTGACAAACTACGCCAGGGATTCATTAGAGCTTGGGACAGAATCCACAAAGCCAACCCACATGAGTTGGGACCAAAGACTTCCCTGCCATTGAAGCCCTATTGCAAGTGGGTCCGCATCCGTGCTCAGAGGTTAGGTATGCCCTACGAAGCTGTTAGACCTCTCATCCTTGAGTCTCCTGATGAAGATGGGGTTCCTCCAACTGTCCTCCCTCCTCAGATACCCGCTGATTTTGTCACGATGAAGAGATCTTGGGCGCAGCTAAAGGAAGAACGGGATTTCTATCGGGAGAAGTTCAACGAGCAGGAACGGAAGATCCAGAGGCTGACTAAGCAATTGGAGGAAGAGAGGGTCCTAAACAACTACATCAACACTGAGAAGAGGAGGCCATGGGAGCATTGATGAGCTTTGGATATTTCCTTTTATAGTTTTATTTCCTTTCCAGTATTTTTCATTCCTGTAATGCCTAAGGGCAAATTGTTGAACAAATTGAAAATTTTAATCTAATGAAGTGTGTATCCCTTTTGTCTACAAAGTTGAATCTTGTTTGTCTTTGAAAACATAAAACATACGCATTCCATTGCACCATATGCATAGCAGGTACCCTATTTCACAGGTTGCTTAATCTCCTTCGCTGTTTATTTTGAACAGCCGTCATGAATCCAGACTCCTCCAGTGAGCAAGCAATCAAGGCCCTCCAGGCCCAAAGTGCACAGTTTCAAGAGATGGTCCTAAGCCTAGCCCAAGGTCAGCAAGAGTTGAAGACTCTACTCCTAAAGAAGAAGAAGAAAAAGAGGACTGCGTTGTTCAACACCGGACGCATATTTGGGAACACACTCCATAATGAAGCTGATCCAACCACTTCTTCTGCTGAGAAAAACAGTCCCCAAGGGGGAGGAGCTCCTAGTCCCGCAGTCTCCGACAACGAGACGGACTATAACGATGAACAATACCCACCTGCTGCTGACAGATACAAGCAATTGGAGGACCGCTTAAGCGCCATGGAAATTCAGAATGTGCCGGGGCTGGATTTCGGAGATTTGGGGTTATCTTCTGGGGTAGTAATTCCACACAAGTTTAAGGCGCCTGCCTTCGCCAAGTATGATGGGGTCTCCTGCCCAAAGCTGCATCTGAGGTCGTACGTAAGGAAGATCCAACCTTATACGGCGGATAAGAACCTCTGGGTTCACTTCTTCCAAGATAGCCTCTCGGGGTCACAGCTTGAATGGTTCTACCAATTAGACGGAACTAGCATCCGACACTGGGAAGATTTGGCAACCGCATTCTACAAACAATACCAATACAATTCTGATCTCGCTCCTACGCGTACCCAACTTCAGGGTATGTCTCTAGGAACGGGTGAAGGGTTCAAAGAGTACGCACAAAAATGGAGAGATTTGGCTGGCAGGGTGCAGCCTCCATTGACTCATCGTGAGCTGGTTGATATGTTTCTAGGGACATTGTCTGGTCCGTTTTTCAATCATTTGGTTGGTAACTCCTCCGTTGGGTTTACAGATTTGATATTGACGGGAGAAAGAATTAAAGCTGGCATCAGGTCAGGCAAGATACAAAAGGCTGCCTCCACAAGTGCTGAGAAGAGGCCGTTTAAGAAAGAAGCAAGTGCCGTCTATGGTCCTAGGAGACAAGTCAAGCCCGAAAGTCACCAAGCCGTCAATGCTTTAGTCATCTCAAAACCTGTTTCTGCTCCTCAGCAGTACAATCAACAAAGAAGCGAAAGGCCTAAGAGGCAGTATACTCGACTGAGTATGACCTTATCTCAAATTTTACCCCAACTGTTATCCACCAACCTGGTAACCCTCAAAGAAGCTCCTAAGGTCGTCAACACTGCGTCTCCTAAGTATAACCCAAATGCCCGGTGCGCTTATCATTCTGATAGTCCCGGGCACACTACTGATGATTGCTGGGCCTTGAGAAACAAAGTGCAAGATCTGATCGACGCAAAGGAAATTCAGTTTGAAGCGCCGGAGAGACCAAATGTTGTAACCGCTCCTATGCCCCAGCATAGAGTAAATGCCATTGAGGAAGAATTGTATGCTGTTTCGGTAAATGAAGTTGTTACCCCTCTGAAGACTGTCAAGAAGAACCTACTGCTGGCCGGTTTATTTCCGGGTTGCAGTGAAGGTTGCCTGTTCTGTGCTGTTTCCCTATCTGGTTGTCCCTTGCTGAAGTTAGGCATTCAAAACCTAATGGATAGCAAGGAGATTCTGTTTAAGAAGTCTGTTGTTCAGCTGGTTCCGGTAAAAGAAGTTTCTGTGGTTACCATCTTCAAAAATCCAATCAAGGCTCTCCCGAAGAAGCCTGTTCAAATCATGATTGTTGCACCTGTGGTTATTACTGTTCCGGGGCCTCTCCCCTACGTATCTGATAAAGCTGTCCCCTGGCATTATGGGGCAGACGTATATGTAAATGGAATCAAACAAGAATTCGACACTGGCGCCAGTATCTGCGATATCACTGGCCCAGCCAAGGTCACCCGCAGTGGCAGGCTCTTCTCGCCTGACATTGCACCGCCCGCTACTCGAAGACCCCTCCTTATAACACCTACAAGTTTACCTGTTCCTGCTGCTGATCAAGTTGTTTCCCCTGCTGCCGAGTCATCTAATGCTCGGGGCAAAGGAATTGAAGAGGAGCCTGCCCGGATGGAGGCACCGATACCTATAAATGCTGAGGCCTCCCAACAAGAAATGGAGGAAATCCTGAAAATAATAAAGAAGAGTGATTTCAATGTTGTCGAGCAGCTGGGGCATACGCCCTCCAAGATCTCCATGCTCTCCTTATTACTATGCTCTGAGGCCCATGCTAAGGCCTTGATCTCATTTCTCAAGACGGCCCATGTGCCACAGGAGACGTCTGCAGTCCAGTTCACTGATTGCGTAGCAAATCTGACAGCAGACAATGGCTTGGGTTTTTCAGATGCTGACCTGACTGCGAAGGGAAGAGACCACAATGATGCCCTGCATGTCTCTATCGAATGCAGGGGCACTACTCTGGCGCATGTATTGGTGGATACTGGTTCTTCCTTGAATGTTCTACCGAAAAAGGCTTTAGACCGTTTGGATTATGAAGGCCTGGAACTGAAGCCCAGCAATATCATCGTCAGGGCCTTTGACGGTTCAAAAAGGATGGTTCATGGAGAGGTTGACATCCCGATTCGTGTAGGCTCTCAGGTGTTTGACTCTACTTTTTATGTGATGGATATACGACCATCGTACTCTTGTCTACTGGGTCAACCTTGGATCCATAAAGCTGGGGCAGTGACCTCCACCTTGCACCAGAAGCTAAAGTACCCTGTCAGAGGGAAGATCGTCATTGTGCAAGGATAAGAGGATTATATGGTGAGCCATTTGAATTCCTTTAGATACATTGAGATGGACGGGGAGTTTATTGAAACCCCCTTTCAGCATTTCGAAGAGGTGCTCCCAATTTCAGCAGCGGCAGAAACAACAGTCGAAAAGAATGTTCCTTTGAAGATGACTTCCCTAAAGGATGCCCGGGCTGTGGTTCAGAAAGGCAATTGTGCAAACTGGGGTCAGCTTCCTGACTTCACTCAGAAGAACGACAAGTTTGGGCTGGGCTTTACTGCAGAGGCTCATAGGACTGTGCGCAAGGAGAAGATCAGAAAGGCTCCGGTCTTTATCTCCAATCCAAGGGTGAATGCTATCGAGGAGGATGTAGAGGAAGCAGAGTTTGACAGTTGGATCTACCCGACTACCAGCAACGGACCAAGCAACTGGACGGCAAAGGATTTTACACCTATCACATTTGTCACGCAGTAATTGATTTCTTTTGATTTCCAAATTTGTAACAAACAATATGATAAAACTTTGTTGGCTCGGTGTCCTACCCGGGGCATCGTAGCTCCATTTGTGAGGGCTTTTTGTATGACATTTCCATATATCATCAATCAAAACATTGGACGTTTGTTGCATTTCAAATCTTGTGCTCTTTTCCTTTCTGTGTTATATATATCGCAAAACAGCTATATTTACACACACTCACTCATACAGGTTTCAATCCACTCTGGATCTCACTGGTAACAGCTCTGCTACCGCCAGTTATGACTTCGAGAATCCGATCAACTTAACCGAAGATGAAGGTGAAGATGATTGCGAAGTGCCTGGTGAACTCGCAAGACTGCTACTCCAGGAAGAGAGAGTTATTCAACCACATGAAGAGCCGGTGGAGACAATTAACCTGGGTACTGAGATAGATAGGAAAGAGGTCAAGATTGGTGCCAATCTAGAGCTCAGCGTGAAGCAACGATTGATCCAGATGCTACAGGATTACATGGAGATTTTTGCTTGGTCCTATGAAGATATGCCTGGTTTGGATGCCGACATTGTAGTTCACCACTTGCCAACCAAGGAAGATTGCCCTCCGGTAAAGCAAAAAGTCTGACGGATGCGTCCAGAGATGTCTGAAAAGATCAAGGCCGAGGTTATGAAACAGTTTGATGTTGGGTTCCTTGCAGTGACTTCTTACCCTCAGTGGGTTGCCAACGTGGTGCCGGTACCAAAGAAGGACGGTAAGGTCAGAATGTGTGTTGACTACAGGGATCTGAACAGGGCCAGCCCCAAGGATGACTTCCCCCTACCTCACATTGATGTCCTTGTTGACAATACTGCTCAACACAAGGTGTTCTCCTTCATGGATGGTTTTTCAGGGTATAATCAGATCAAGATGGCTCCGGAAGATATGGAGAAGACTACCTTTGTGGCACAGTGGGGCACCTTCTGTTACAAGGTCATGCCATTCGGGTTGAAGAATGCTGGGGCAACCTATCAACGTGCCATGGTTGCCTTATTTCATGATATGATCCATCATGAGATTGAGGTATACGTTGATGACATGATTGCGAGGTCTCAAACTAAGGAGGAGCACCTTGACCATCTGAGAAAGTTGTTTGACCGACTCAAGTTATACAAGCTGAGGTTGAATCCCAA
Source organism: Vicia faba (assembly GCA_948472305.1). Lineage (NCBI taxonomy): Eukaryota > Viridiplantae > Streptophyta > Magnoliopsida > Fabales > Fabaceae > Vicia > Vicia faba. Next base: position 199,234,605 of record OX451738.1, on the reverse strand, counting down.
CAAATGCACCTTTGGGGTAAGATCCGGAAAATTGCTAGGTTTCATTGTAAGCGATAAAGGTATTCAGGTAGACCCTGCCAAGGTAAAAGCCATACAAGAGATGCCGGCTCCAAAAACAGAGAAAGAAGTCAGAGGCTTCCTGGGACGACTGAATTACATTGCCCGATTCATCTCACATCTGACTGCTACTTGTGAGCCAATCTTCAAATTGCTGAAGAAAGATCAAGCAGTACGCTGGAATGATGAATGTCAGGCCTCCTTTGAAAAGATAAAGGAATATCTCCAAGAGCCACCCATTCTTATGCCACCGGTGGAAGGAAGACCTCTGATACTATACTTGACAGTACTTGATAATTCAATGGGGTGTGTGCTGGGGCAGCATGACGAGTCTGGCCGAAAAGAGCACGCTATTTATTACTTGAGCAAAAAGTTTACTGACGGTGAGTCTCGTTACTCACTGCTTGAGAAAACTTGTTGCGCTCTTGTATGGGCTGCTCGCCGGCTGAGACAGTATATGCTGACTCACACTACCTTATTGATTTCAAAGATGGATCCCATCAAGTACATATTTGAAAAGCCCGCTCTGTCTGGAAGAATAGCGAGATGGCAAATGATCTTAACAGAATATGATATCCAGTATACAACTCAGAAAGTAATTAAAGGAAGTGTACTGGCGGATCATTTGGCACACCAACCTGTGGACGATTACCAATCATTGAACTTTGATTTTCCGGACGAAGACATCATGGTGGTAACTAACTGTGAAGTACCTGGACCGGATGAAGGACCTGAGGAAGGATCCCGATGGTCTATGCATTTCGATGGAGCCTCCAATGCTTTGGGTAACGGCGTCGGTGCTGTAATCATATCTCCCAAAGGAACTCATACTCCCCTCACCGCCCGATTATGTTTCAGCTGCACCAACAATATGGCAGAATATGAGGCATGTATCATGGGTTTACAAGCTGCAATCGACTTAAGGATCAAATTTCTAAGTGTCTTCGGAGATTCCGCTCTCGTGATCAATCAGATCAAAGGCGAGTGGGATACGAAACACCCGAATCTTATTCCTTACAAGGAGTATGTGTCGACCTTGCTTCCCCACTTTGAAGAGATAACTTTTGAGCACTTCCCGAGAGAGGAGAATCAGCTAGCGGACGCACTGGCTACGATGTCTTCAATGTTCAAAGTTAAATGGGACAATGAGGCTCCCCGGATCATTATCTGGAAGTTGGACGAACTGGCATACTGCTGCGACCTTGAGGCCGAAAAGATGACTGAAAAACCCTGGTATCACGAGGTGAAGAGGTACTTGGAAACTCAGGAATACCCTGAAGGTGCGTCTGTCAATGACAAGAAGTTCATGAGGAGGTTTGCTGCAAAATTCTTCCTCAGCAACGACATTCTCTACAAACGAAATCATGATTCAACTCTACTGCGTTGTGTGGATAAGGCTGAAGCAGAGAAGATCATGATGGAATTGCATGAAGGTACATTCGGAACACATTCCAGTGGACACACCATGGCCAAGAAAATCCTTAGGGCAGGATATTTCTGGTCCACAATGGAAGCCGATTGCTACCAACACTCCCGAACTTGTCATAAATGCCATATCTATGCTGACAAGGTGCATATCCCTCCGGTTCCTTTGAACGTCCTGACGGCACCTTGGCCTTTTGCAATGTGGGGCATCGATATGATCGGTGAGATCCGACCGACGGTATCCAATGGGCATCGCTTCATCTTGGTGGCGATCGATTACTTCACGAAGTGGGTTGAGGCAGCTTCCTACGCCACAGTAACCAAGAGCGTCGTGGCACGTTTCATCCGGCATAATCTGATCTGTCGGTACGGAGTCCCGGAAAGAATCATTACGGACAACGGTACCAATCTCAATAACAAAATGATCACTGAACTCTGTGAACAATTCAAGATACAACACCACAATTCCTCTCCCTACCGGCCGAAGATGAATGGGGCTGTAGAGGCAGCCAATAAGAATATCAAGAAAATTGTGCAGAAGATGACAGTGACCTATAAAGATTGGCACGAGATGTTGTCGTTCGCCCTTCATGGGTACCGTACCTCAGCAAGGACGTCAACCGGGGCAACTCCTTTCTCCTTGGTCTATGGCATGGAAGCAGTCTTGCCAATTGAAGTCCAGATACCCTCTCTCCGAATTATGAAGGATGCAGATCTGAATGAAGATGACTGGATCCAGACTCGACTTGATCAATTAAACCTGATTGATGAAAAGAGACTCACCGCTATCTGTCATGGTCAAACGTATCAAAAGCGGATGATCAAGGCATTTAACAAGAAAGTCAGGCCGCAAGAGTATCAAGTTGGGGACCTGGTAATCAAACGCATCATCCTTCCTCAAAGTGATCCCCGGGGCAAATGGACCCCTACATACGAAGGGCCATTTGTGGTTAAACGTGTGTTCTCAGGAGGAGCCATGATCCTAACCACCATGGATGGTGACGACCTTCCTCACCCCGCCAATGCAGACATAGTGAAAAAATACGACGCGTAAATAAAAGACCCGCTAGGTTGATATACCTAGGCAAAAATAAGGGCTTCCCGGCGAACCAAAAGGGTTCGGGTAAAAATAAGGGATGAAACGAATAAAAATCTTTACACCCGGCAAGTCGAAAACCTGAAAAGGCGGCTTGGGCAAAAATGGGTATCCCGGTGGACTGAAAACCCGAAAGGGCGGTCCAGGCAAAAGTTAGGGATAAAGCGTAACACTATGTCTCCTTGATCACTTCGCATCCGGAATTCGGCATCAACTATCTGGCTCAGATTTCGGCATCGACCAATCAGCTTCATCTTCAACTAGGCAGCAAAGTGATGAGACGTTCGAAGACATAAAGGCGATAGTAGAGTTGGAACCCAGTGGGATTGTTCACATAGCTGTTTTGTTTTCTTTTCAAAATTTGTAAATTCTATGTTATTTGGCGGTATTCTCTTACTAGGATGTCAGCTTCTTATACAAAAACGCCTATTCACAGGCAAAATTCAAATTCACTTGTCCATACAAAATCGCCATTGTTTTTCCCTTTTTTCTGTTTTGTCTTGCGAAGAACGTCCAATGATCATTTTTGATATATGCATTTGACATTAAATTGCTGATTCATAAATATTTGCACATGAAACGAAAGATTAACTACAGGTGACATCAGAAACAGGGGCAATATAAGGTTGTCCGATGCAGTCTGGTTGCTTTGTCCGCCAAGGTACCAAGGTAGATTCTAACTGAAGAAGGTGACCAAATCATCTCAACTCCCCGCAGAGCAAAACAAGATTCAGCAGTACTTTCCAAGCAGAGTTGACTCCCCATCGATCCTGAAAAGCACAACATTCTCCGGCAGGTCTTAAAGCTCATCCCCAGTAGATTCTGGAAGCTTATCCCCTGCAGAGTACGGATGTCTCTCCCGAGTTTTAGTTAGAGTTATTTCCTCACAAGGACTTATAACTGGGTTATCCTCAGCTAATTGCCACGGAAGATCGCCCTCGGCAACGTTCCTTGAATCCCCAGCGGAGTTTATCTTTGGTGTCCCCAGCGGAGTTTATCATCATTATCCCCAGCGGAATCCATCATTAAAGTCCTCAACAGGCCTCTCATCAAAACTTCAGCAAAGCATCTCTGCCACAGAACAACTCCCCGGCCGGTCGTCAAGGATTTATTTTCCAAAGACGAAAATTACATTCATAAACATTTCACATTTTCGTACATCTTGTTTACATACGTGATAAAGTGCATACTCACCCTATCTCATGTTAAACAGCATGGCATCATGCATATCATACATCACGACATTGCATACAACTTATGCTTTTGCCTTTTCAGGAAAAAAGACAATCCCAAATACAACTACCTTCAACTGTCACAATTCCAGATTCGATACCTGTATCTAGCCAGGGCACATCTGAGAGTGATCAGTTTCCAGACTCGACTCCTGTATCTAGCCAGGGCACGTCTGAAGAGTTCGGAGATTCGATTCCTGTATCCAGCGAGGGCATATCTATTAACGACTACATTTCCAGACTCGATTCCTGTATCTAGCCAGGGCACGTCTGAAGAGTTCGAAGATTCGATTCCTGTATCCAGCCAGGGCACATCTATTAACGACTATTTCCGGATTCGATTCCTGTATCTAGCCAGGGCACATCTGTGAGCAACCGATTGTAGATTCGATACCTGTATCTAGTCAGGGCATATCTACATCAAAAGGTTGAAGATCAAACACCTGTAACAAGCCAGGAAAACATCAGCCTCTCCCAAATACACAAGTTCTCGCTAAGGAATCTCTTATGCGATCGACACTTCCAAATGGCATCTATAAGCCCATCCCCGACAAGGTTCTGGCACATCTCCAGATGGCATCTATAAGCCCATCTCCCTATCCACATCTCTCCAAATGGCATCCATAAGCCCATTCCCGACATCACATTGTTGAGACTCCAGCATGCGAGTGCAAATTTCCGGGCACTCTAGTGTCCAATCTCCTTTTACCCTCGAGTCACGAAAGGCAAACTTGCCAATCTAACTCTTCAGGTCCAAGAAGATTGAACAGGGGCAACTGTTGTACCCCAAAATTTTCCCTCCCATTTCCTCAACATTTTCTCATCACAAGACCCTTGAAGATCAAGATCCAGTTAGGGTTTCCCCTGCTCAAGACCTCTCCTTGCACTGTGGACTCAAATTAGGGTTTGTGTTTGCCCAAGGATGTTTTGACCTAAAATGCCTAAGATGACTTTCATGTCTCATGTTTGACTCACAAGATTATCCATACCAAGTTTCAAGTCTTGATTCCAAGTTTTGCCCAGTCAATTGGACAGTTGACCTAGAAATTAGTTGTATTGGGGGAAAAGTCAACTGTGGTCAATTGACAGTCAAACCTCATGATTTTTGACCCACATCAACATTATGAACTCATATGGACCATTTGATCAAGTTTGGATCACAATTCCACAAGAAATTTGATCAGATCACCAAAAGGGCAAAATGGTCATTTTTAGGGTTTTGACTGCACAAAGGCAATTTTTGACTGTTTGAACTAACCAATGGCAAACCAAACTCACATATGGACTCAAGGACTCAATGAAATGGTATTGACACATTCATCAAGCTCAAAAGATTCCAAGTACACAAGATTGACAGTTGAATTTCCCAGTCAATTGATCAATTTTGACTGTACACTGAAAAGTCAAACTTTGACTTTTTGGTCAAAATCAAGAGTCAAGATTCATTTTTCATCAAAACATGCCAAATCATGAAACTTGTTCACCAAGAAACCAAGAAATGCAAATTAGGGTTTTAAAATGGAATTTTTCATAACTTAGAATTTTTCTAAGTTATGGAAAACCCTAATTTTTTCCCAACTTTGCCCCACTTTTTCACCATGATTCATTTGGATTCAAACAAAAGTCAAAACATGAAAGTTGTAGCTTGTTACATAATCTACAACTTTGATTCACAAAGTTTTCTCATTTGAAGCTTGTATCTCAAGTTACAATTTTTTGAATAAGGGCACTAAACCATTTTTAACTTAGTGAAATTTTAACCTATTTTGACAAGGTTTTCTACCCCACTTCAAGGCCATTTTCCATACACTTCCACTTGGAATTTCAATTTGCATTTCAAAGATGGATTGTAGTACACATTCCAAGCTTTCCAAAATGTCCAAGAACTCATCAAACAACCTCATGATTAGGGAGAATCGAATTTCACAATATAGCAAAAACTCACTTTTGAATTGGCCATTTTTCATGTTCATAACTTGGCAATTTGAACTCAGCATGCTTTAGGTTAGATTACAGGTCCTTAAACCAAGTTGCACTCAATAATTTAATGCATATTCATTGTGTTAAGGTGTTGTTCTATGAGTTTGAACATTGTATGCAAGATTAATCCCAAACTAGATAAAGCATTCTTTCCATTTTTGCAAAAGATCACTTTATGTCAAATTGAAATCCAAGCAAGTACAGTTAGGATCTCATTGGCACAAGTTTAGGAGCTAATTGCACTGATCAAGACAAGGGTTTGCAGCTTGTTATGGGGGCCTGCATCAGTCTAAAACACCAACTTGCATTTCCTTGCTTCACATAGAAGAAACATAGCATAACTTGTACCAACTCACAAACCAGCTTACAAACACAAGAACAAACTTATCAAACACATTCTAGACATCATACCAAAGCTTTTGCACGAGCCTTTTACTCCCAATCCACCCTCCATCTCAGAATCACTCTCAAACTGCAAAAACAGAGTTGCCTCTGCAGTTTGAGTGCCAACTTCTATTTCTCTCAAGCTCTCTTGCCAAAACCAGTTCACACACATCCCCTAGCATCTATGCAAGCTAACCATAACCTGAAACCTGACCTGTAATCCCTCTAAGCCACTTCACCATTTTTGTTTTTCTGTTTTGCAGTTGAACCTCACTAGCACGATTCAAAGAGTTTCAAGACAAAGTAGAACTTGGAAAAGCATCCTTACACTTCAAGGAAGCTATACAAATCATCATTTTGCTCTGAAACATCCTCCATTGCAAAGCACGATTCCAACTGAACAGGTATATTCATGAAGTTCTATCTCTCTTATTAGGCATTGTTAGCTTTAGGTTTGTGAAGAAAATATGTCACAATCATAGCCCTGAACATGCCCATATAGTTAGATTTCATTTATGTTATGTGTGCTGCAAGAATTTTGAGTCTGAACATGGCATAAAAGTTAGGTCAGAAATGGGGGAGAAGAAATTCTCCTTCATCTTAGAGAGTTAGGTCAAGTTCCATACATGGTTAGAATCGTCTCTTCATGCTGAACATTTGTTATGTTATGAGTTTTTGCTAAAAAGCCAGGAATCAAGAGTTGGAAGATGAGGAACAGGGCGCGCGTTTTTTCAAATATTGTTGCTGGAGGTTGAAGACAGTGGTCTTTGGGCTGGGCCTGTGTATTTTTTCTTATTCACACCACATAATTGCTATTACACCCCCTGAGCCCATTTGCTTTATTTTTATTTCTTTTTGACTTTTTCTTTTTTTGTTTGACTTATTTATTTTTTCTCATGACATAAAAAATATAAAAATATTTTTTCTCACCATTTTTGATTTTATTAGGCATTTATATAGTTTTCTTTTAGATTATACACAAATAAATAAATACATATACTTTGTTTTAAAATACTAAAAATAGTGTAAATGCATTTATATACATTTTTATTTTTGTTTACCTTCTGAAAATATTTCACATAAAAACATACTTTTTTTATTTATTTTATTAAATATCAAATGTATATTATTTTATATTTAGAACTTAATATATATATATATATATATATATATATATATATATATATATATATATATATATATATATATATATATATATATATATGTTTATGAATATATTTAGGTTAGAATATAAAAATATTTGAATTTTTCATTTTTATTAATATTTGATATAAAAAATACTTTTTTATAATATACTTCATTTTATTTTTATTTTTGTACATAATAGATAAATACTTGTATTAAATTAAATAATAATACATTTTCTTTAATAAAATTAGGGTTTTGCCCTAAATTCAAAATACTCCAAAAATAATATCTTTTTATTTTTACATAAATAACACTTTTTTTCATACATATACAAAACATTTTTGCATCTTGCATTTTTATTCCATTTATTTTATTTAGTTATTGTGCATTAATTAAACTGTATAAATTCAAATTGATGTAATAGTTTTAGGTTTACATTACTTGTCAATATCCCCATTTGAACATTTGTACCCCCTTTCCCATATTTGGTTTTGTAATAGCTTAGTAAATTTATTTTCGCACTTTATTGCTTTCTAATGATAACATGTTAGAATTAGGGTTTGTATGCGAAAAACGACAAAAAATAGTTATGACATAATCTCAAGATAAACAAGCATGAAAATGGACACACAAATCACACTTGCACCCCCTAGGGTACTCCACTTGTTGCCTTTCAAAATTGGGCCATATTGCATGTTAGGTCTCTTTGGGCAAAACAAACAAATTGAATGATCAAGTCCCTTAAAGAAAATACCCAAAGATACTTGGCACCATTGCAATTATGGTCTAAACGATGACCCACGCCCGTCCCTTTCACATCCTAACATGAGATTGTCCACCAAATACAATGGTGGAACAAACTTGTTAAAAGGGTTAAAACATAGCAATAATCTTTTGAGAAATTTAGGAGTAGATAACCTCTTAGTTACTTGAATCAAAACTTGCAAAAACAAAACACTTGCCTATTTCAAAAAAACCACACATCACTACACTTTCAAAACAACTTTCAAAAACAAATGAAAACTTTTTCAAAAGACATACACCTTTGTATACATCCCCACATGGATCATTACAAAGGTTGCCACCACATTGGTTTCTTTTCAAAACATTTTCAAACACACACACAAGCACCATTTAAAACAATTGAAAACAAAAGGCAAGTGATCTAAGCAAGTAACTAAGAGCCCATGGATAGAAAGGGTGCTAATACCTTCCCTTTCTATAATCTACTCCCCGAACCCAAGAAAACATCTCAAAAGGTTTTTGCTGTGCTTTTTAACCTTTCCTTAGGATAAAATAAAAAGTCGGTGGCGACTCTTGCTCAATCGAAACATTTGCGAAAACAAACGCAAAACCTCAAGTCAGTTCTCCCACCGTATCACACATGGCATAATTGAAAGCTTGTAAGTGCGAGAATTTAAATTCTAAGCTATTACAACATGATTATAGGGATGGGGGTACAATTTTGAATAGGGGGTATTTGACAAGAAATATAAACCCTAGTTACTATTACATCCAAATTGAATCTCAAATGCAATCAATATTTAAATGTACAATATTTAAATAAGCAAGATAAATAAATATTAAATGAAATGTATTATGCAAAAAAGAGGTTTTTTTATTTATTTATGTATGTAAAGTATTTTTATGGTGGAAAAAGGTGTAAAGAAAAAAAAAATAAAAAAAGTTGATTTTATTTAATTAAGGGGTAAACCCTAATTTTTCTTAAGAAAATAATATTATATATTATTTATATACAAAAATATATTAATATGTACAAAAATGAAATATATTTAAAAAAGGGTATTTTTTAGTGTAAAAAATACAAAGGTAATATTTTTATATTTTTGTTCTAATTATTTAATAAAATAAAGGTATATATATATATATATATATATATATATATATATATATATATATATATATATATATATATATATATATATATATATATATATATATATATATATATATATATATATATATATATATATATATATATATATATATATATATATATATATATATATATATATATATATATATATATATATATATATATATATATATATATATATATATATATATATATATATATATATATATATATATATATATATATATATATATATAAAATAAAATGAAATATTTACAAAAAATGAAATATATTCAAGAAAATATTTTCAGTGTGAATAAAAATAAGAAATAAAAATAAGAGTATTATTTACATTATTTTCAAGTTTTAATAAATAATATAAAGTATTTAAATTGTTTTTATGTTAGAAAAATCAAAATAAAATACCTAATAAATGTAATTAAAAAAATGTGAAAATATTTTTAAGCATTTTTTATGTTTGAAAATAAAATATCAAAGTCAGAAATGAAATTAAAATACAAAAATAACAAAATATAAAGAAAATGGGCCAGGGGGTGCATTTAGCAAAAGGAGGGTGTAAGAAGCAAGAAAGTCAAGCCCAGCCCATCAGCTTCATCTTCTTCCTCCAGACTTTTGAAAACGCGTGCCTGTTATACAAACTTGAACATCTTGGAAACGTGATCTTTTGCCAAAACTCAAAACATGAAACTTGTAGAGCATTAAACCACGATTCTAACCATATAAAGCATTAATCCTAACTCTCAAAGACCAGAGAGAATTTCTCTGGCCCTAAAATCTGACCTAACTTTTTCAGCATGTTCATGGATGAAATTCTCCTAGCACACTTAATATAAATAAAAACTGAGCATATGTACAGCTTCATGGCATTGAATACTACATTTTTCATTCACAAACCTAAGGCTAAATGTTCCTAAATAGAGAGATAGGAAGTGAGAAAAAACCTGTTTCAGTTGGATTCGAGTTGGACAATGCAGAGCTTCTCAACAAGTTTTGAGGTGTCTGGTAGCTTGCCTGAACTTCACTTGATCTTTTCCAATTGCTAGCTTGCCTTGAATGTCCATGAATCAGTCTCTAGAAGTCAACCTGCACAAGCTTGAAACGAAAATGGTGAACACTGTAAATGGAGTTACAGTTGGCAATGGAGGTTTGGGACAGTTTGAGTGAGTTGAATGGAAGGTATTGGAACTGGTTGCAAGCAAAACGCACGAGTGGATGTGAAAATGGAAGTGATTTTGCGGGGCCTGCCCTGTTTTGCAAGAAAATGTGATTTTTGTGTACAAGGGTGTTTGAGGGATGAATGGCTCGTGTTTCTGGCTCACAGGGATGTGCAAAACTTGTTTTGAATGTTGGCTCAAGTTGAATATATCAGATATGCAAGTTATGTCCTTTTGGCACAATTACTTGGTTTTGAAGTAAAAAGTGAGAGTTGACAATGCTATGGTTGTACTGGCTTGTACCCTAGCTGCACAAAGTGGTTGAGTTTTTCCTGACATTAGGGAGACTTGTTTGCAGCAAAGGGCTTGGTGTATGGCTCAAGAAATGGAATTTAACATATAGCAAGCTTTATGTAATTGGAAGTGTTATCTTTATGCCCAAAATGGATTTATTCATTGTGCCAAGCTCTAATGGTTAGAATAACACCAATGTCCAATGTATTTGCAATTAATTTTTGAGTGTGAATTGGTTTAGAGTCCTGTAATCAAGTATGAAGCTAGTTTGGACAGATTTTGCAATTTGTATGAACATGTATTGGCCATGGATACAAAGTGAGTTTTTGCCAACTTCAAGCATTCGATTCTCCCTAACCACAAATGTGTTTGAGGAGTTCTTTGACAATTTGGAAAGCTTGAAACATGTAATATAATCCATCTTTGAAATGAAACTTGAGATTCCAACTGTAACTATGTGAAAAATGGCAAAGAAGATGGGTCAAAATCCTGCCTAAATTAGGGCAAAATTTCTCTAAGTTAAAAGTTTTAGGGACCCTTGTTCCAAAAATCATAACTTGAGATCCAAGCTTCTTTTGAGAAAACTTTGTGAATAAAGGTTGTAGACTTTGTGTAGAACTACAACTTTCATGTTGTAAGTTTTGTTTGAATCCATTTTCATCATGGTGAAAATGTGGGACAAAGTTAGGAAAAATTAAGAAAATTTCATAACTTAGAAAAATTCTAAGTTATGAAATTTTTTCAATTTCAAACCCTAATTTACAATTTTGGGTTTCTTGGTGAACAAGTTTCATAAATTTACATATCTTGATAAAAAATGACCCTTGGCACTTGATTTTGACCAAAAAGTCAAAGTTTGACTTTTCAGTATACAATCAAATTTTGATAAGTTGACTGAAAAATTCATCTGTCAATCCTATGCATTTGAGATCTTTTGAACTTGTTGAATAGGTCAAGATAATTCCATTTAGTCCTTGAGTCCATGTTTGAGCTTAATTTTCCATTGGCTAGGTCGAACAGTCAAAAATTGCCTTTGTACAGTCAAAACCCTAAAAATGACCATTTTGCCCTTTTGGTGATCTGATCAAATTTCTTGTGGATTTGTGGTCCAAACTTGATCAAATGGCTCATATGAGTTCATAATGTTAATGTGGGTCAAAATTCATGAGGTTTGACTGTAGATTGGTCACAGTTGACTTTTTCCCCAATACAGCTGATTTTTAGGTCAACTGTCTAATTGACTGGGAAAAAATTTGATTCAAGGCTTGAAACTTGGTATGGACAAACTTATGAGCCCAACATGAAGTATGAAAGTCAATTTGGACATTGAAGGTCCAAAAATCCCTGTGCAAACTCAAACCCTAATTTAGGTCAACAGTGCAAGGAGGTGTCTTGAGCAGAGCAAACCCTAGCTTGGTCTTGAGTTCCAAGAGTCTTGTGATGAGAAATGTTGATAAAATGAGAGGGAAAATTTTGGGGTACAACAGTTTCCCCTGTTCAATCTTCTTGAATTTGAAGAGTTAGATTGGCAAGTTTGCCTTTCGTGACTCGAAGGTAAAAGAGGATTGGACACTAGAGTGCCTGTAAATTTGCACTCATCAAAATATTGTTGAGGGAATGGGCTTAAAGATGCCATTTGGAGATGGTAGAATCTTTCTGGAGATGGGCTTAAAGATGCCATCTAAGATTTGTTTGTTGAAAACCAGTAGAATGAACATCAGAATGGTATCCGTACTTGGAACGTATCTGAGTTGTATCTGGAGATTGGGTTTGTATGAGCAGGGGAATGGCGTCTGTGTTTAGAGAGTATCCGAGCTGTAACTGTATTTGATTCTTGAATGAATATCAGAATGAATGCCGTGTCTGGAGTGTATCTGTATTCTGAATGGGTAACAAAGAAAAATCTGTGTATAGAGCAACTGTGTGCTGGGGATAAATTCGGAATGAGTGACAGAATGGCAACCGTGTCTGGAGCGTATCTGGACTGTATCTGAAGTTGAGATCTGTATGAGTAGCATAATGACTTCCGTGTCTGGAGTGTATCTGAAACTGTAACTGGGATCTGAATAAGTGACAAAATGACTTTCGTGGCGACTGCACTGGGGAGAATCAAACTTCTGGTATAAGGACCAGAATGGAATCCGTGTTTGGAGTGTATCTGAACTTGAGGTTGATAATTGAATCTGAATGAGAGATAGAATGGTTGTCGTGTCTGGAGCGTATCTAGTCTGTATTTTGACTTGAAATTTTGAATGAGTAATAGAATGACCGCCGTGTCTGGGGTGTATCCATACTGTATCTGAATAATTGTTAACGATGGCCTTTTAATCTTATCCTGAAAAGGGTAAAATATTAGCTAAAACACAAAGTTATGTTCCATGATATGTATGATGCAATGAAATGTGTTTCATCAATGTTTATGATATATGAATGTGATGGATGTGCATGTAAGCTGAGTAGCTGTCTTGCTGAGGAAAATAAATCCTTGTTAACTAGAGATGATGAAATCCTTGACTGCTACTGGGGAAAGTGAATCCTTGACCGATGTTGGGGATTCCAAAAATCTTTTATTATTGAAGATGAGAAGTCCTTGCTGACAGCTTGGGGATTAAAGATCTTTGATGATTTGTGTGGATTTAACAAGAGCTTTGACAACTTCTGCAGGGAATGAGAATCCTTCATGACCTTCCTGGGGAATAAGGAAAACTCTAAAAACCTCTACTGGGGAATTAAAACCTGGGAGGCTTTGAATGGAGAAACAGGAAATAGAATCTTTGTTCTGTTGGGAAATAAACTTTGTGGGGAGAGTGTTTACTCGGCTGGGGAAATCAAGAGCTTGGGTTGTATGCAAATCTACTGGGGAAGTCGGGGAAAGCTGAATGGTTCTCGCTCCGCTGGGGGTTGATAGTTGGAAATTTGACATCGTTGGGGAAGAAGGTTTAGAACATTCTAGCTCCGCTAGGGATATGTATTTCAAGGTTTTCGGGCTCCACTGGGGATCAGGAGTTTGAACTCTGATGGGAACTTTGAAACTTAACTCCGATGGGGAATAAAGTTTAGAATACACTAGCTCCGCTGGGGATCTGGAAATTTAACTCTGTTGGGCATATATTCTCCAAGGTTTTAGCTTTGTTGAGGATCTGAATGATGTACTTCAGGGGATTTCTTCTGGAATAGCACAAGGATATCTTCCTACACCTTCAACCTATCAGTAATTATCCTTTCTCAATTTCGTTTTATTTGTAAGCAGTGATTATATTCAAATTCATATGCCTATTTAACAAAACATTGGACGTTTTCAAATAAAACATAAGTGTAAAAGGAAAGGAAAGGAAAGCAAATTTTTGCACTTTGAAGTATTCTTGTATTAACTTTTGTAAGTATCTTTGTACAAAGGATACATACATCCTAGTAAGAGAATGTTGTCGTAAAATTGAGAAAAAATTATACAAAAGGAGGATGGCTATGTGTAACAATTCCATGGGGTTCCCATTCTGCTATAGCCTTCACAACTCTGAGTATCTTGTCCATTCGCTTCTTCATCCGTCGATGATTGGATTGATCAGAAGCTTGGAGCTTGTTGGTGAAGAGATTGTCCTTAAAGTGATCCGATGAGACATAGTCATACGCTTTAATTCCCTAACTTTTTCCTGGACCGCCCTTTCGGGTTTTCAGTCCACCGGGAAACCCTTTTTTGCCCAAGTCGCCCTTTCGGGTTTTCAACTTGCCGGGTGTACATATTTTTTTGTTTATCCCTAATTTTTGCCTGAACCGCCCTTTTGGGTTTTCGATTCACCGGGATGCCCATTTTTGCCCAAGTCGCCCTTTCGGGTTTTCAACTTGTCGGGTCATTTTATACGTAGTATCTTTTGACTATGTTTGCGTTTGCAGGATGCGGCAAGTCGTCGCCGTCCATGGTGGTCATAATCATTGCCCCACCAGAAAAGATGCTCTTGATCACAAATGGTCCTTCGTAAGTAGGAGTCCACTTGCCCCTGGGATCACTTTGCGGCAATATCATCCACTTGATTACAAGATCTCTGACTTGATATACCTGACGCCTGAATTTCTTGTTGAAGGCCTTGATCATCCGTTTTTGATACGTTTGACCATGACAAACAGCAGTAAGTCGTTTTTCGTCGATCAAATTAAGTTGATCAAGTTGGGTCTGAATCCAATCGTCTTCACTCAAACCGGCATCTTTCATGATCCTTAAGGAAGGAATCTGAACCTCCATAGGTAAAATAACTTTCATGCCATATACCAAAGATAAGGGGGTTTCCCCTGTTGAAGTACGTGCCATGGTACGATATCCATGCAGAGCAAACGGTAACATCTCATGCCAGTCCTTGTAGGTGACTGCCATCTTTTGAATGATCTTCTTAATATTCTTGTTCACGGCTTCAACAGCACCGTTCATCTTTGGCCGATAGGGAGATGAATTGTGATGATAAATCTTGAACTGCTTGCACAGAGCGGTGATCATAGTGTTGTTCAAATTTGTACTGTTGTCTGTGATGATCCTGTCGGGGATACCATACCGGCATATGAGGTTTTGCTTGATGAAGCGGGCAACCACATTCTTTGTAACGGAAGCGTAGGAAGCTTCTTCGACCCACTTGGTAAAGTAATCAATAGACACCAGGATGAAACGATGTCCATTGGATGTCGTAGGCTTGATCTCTCCAATCATGTTGATTCCCCACATTGCGAATGGCCAAGGAGCTGTTAGCACGTTGAGAGGAACAGGAGGAATATGTACTTTGTCGGTGTAGACTTGACATTTGTGGCAAGTACGGGAATGTTGATGACAATCAGCTTCCATGGTAGACCAGTAGTAGCCTTCCCTTAGAATCTTCTTAGCCATCGTATGTCCGCTCAAGTGGGTGCCAAATGTGCCACTATGTATTTTGGTCATGATCAACTCTGCTTCAACCTTGTCCGCACAACAAAGTAGAACATAATCATGGCTGCGGTTATAAAGGATACCATTGCTCAGGAAGAACTTGGCAGCAAATCTCCTTAAGAACTTTTTGTCATTGACGGAAGCTCCTTCAGGGTATTCTCGAGTCTGGAGATACCTTTTGATTTCATGAAACCAGGGTTGTTCCACTACTTCTTCGGTATTAATCTCATGACAGTGCATAGGTTCGTCCATTTGCTCGATGGTGATTTGAGGAGCCTCATTATCCCAGTTGAGTTTAAACATGGAAGACATTGTAGCTAGAGCATCTGCTAACTGATTTTCTTCTCGCGGAAAATGCTCGAAGGTAATCTGCTCGAAATGAGGCAGCAATGTCAGGACATGTTCTTTGTATGGGATAAGATTAGGATGTTTAGTGTCCCACTCTCCTTTGACTTGACTGATAACCAAAGCCGAGTCCCCAAATACGACCAAAGATTTGATTCCCAAGTCTATAGCAGCCTTGAGACCAAAGATGCAAGCTTCATATTCAGCCATGTTGTTGGTACAACTGAAGCAAAGTCGGGCAGTGAAGGGTGTATGGCAACCTTCCGGAGAAATGAATACCGCACCGATACCGTTGCCAAGTGCATTTGAAGCACCATCAAAGTACAGGGTCCATCGGGATCCTTGTTCAAGTCCATCATACGGTCTGTTACCTTCAATGTTGTCCAATGTCATGATGTCCTCATCAGGGAAGTCGAATCTCATAGATTGGTAATCTTCGACGGCTTGATGAGCTAGATGGTCAGCTAGTACACTCTCCTTTATAGATTTTTGGGTCGTGTACTGTATATCATACTCTGTCAGGATCATTTTCCATCTAGCGATTCTTCTAGATAAAGCAGGCTTTTCAAAGATATACTTGATCGGATCCATTTTAGAAATCAGCAAAGTGGTATGAGCCAACATATACTGCCTTAGCCGGCGAGCAGCCCATACCAAAGCACAGCAAGTTTTCTCGAGTAGTGAGTAGCGAGTCTCACAGTCGGTAAACTTTTTGCTAAGGTAATAAATGGCATGCTCTTTTCGGCCAGACTCGTCATGTTGGCCCAGTACGCACCCCATTGAGTTATCCAAAACAGTCAGATACATGATTAACGGCCTTCCTTCGACGGGTGGCATCAAGATAGGAGGTTCCGGTAAATACTCCTTGATCTTATTAAAAGCAACTTGACAATCATTGTTCCATTCAACTACCTGATCTTTCTTCAACAGCTTGAAGATTGGCTCACAGGTAGAGGTTAGGTGAGAGATGAACCTTGCAATTTAGTTTAAGCGTCCCAAGAAACCTCTAACCTCCTTCTCAGTGCGGGGGGCAGGCATTTCTTATATAGCTTTTACTTTAGCAGGATCAACCTCAATGCCTTTTTTGCTGATGATAAATCCCAAAAGTTTACCAGACCTGACTCCAAAAGTGCACTTTCTTGGGTTCAGTCTGAGCTTATACTCCTTCAATCTGACAAACAGCTTTTGCAGATGATCAAGGTGTTCCTCTTATGTCTGTGAACGGGCTATCATATCGTCTATGTAAACTTCAATCTCATGATGTATCATGTCATGAAACAAAGCTACCATGGCGCGTTGATAGGTTGCCCCGGCATTCTTCAGTCTGAATGGCATCACTTTGTAGCAGAAGGTGCCCCACTGCGTAACGAAAGTAGTCTTCTCCATGTCTTCGGGGGCCATTTTGATCTGGTTGTATCCCGAGAATCCTTCCATGAAGGAAAATACCTTGTGTTGAGTTGTGTTGTCAACCAAGATGTCAATGTGTGGCAGTGGAAAATCATCTTTAGGGCTAGCCCTATTTAAATCCCGATAGTCCACACACATTCTGACTTTGCCGTCCTTTTTAGGCACGGGCACAATGTTAGAAACCCATTGTAGATAGGAAATAACAGCCAGAAAACCAGCGTTGAATTGCTTCATTACCTCAACTTTGATCTTTTCAGACATGTCGGGCCTCATTCGGCGGACCTTTTGTTTGATCGGTGGACAGTCCTCTCTTGTAGGGAGACGGTGAACCACGATATCTGTATCTAGTCCCGGCATGTCTTCATAGGACCAGGAAAAGATTTCAACATATTCATTCAACAATTGTACTAAGCGCTCTTTGACACTTGGTTCCAGGTTGGCACCCACCTTAACCTCTTTCTTGTCTTCCTCTGTTCCCAAGTTGATGGTTTCTAGCAACTCTTCATGGGGCAGAATAGCCCTCTCTTCTTGTTGCAAAAGTCTGGCTAACTCTCTCGGCACTTCACAGTCTTCGTCGACTTCGTACTCAGCATGATTGACCAAATCTTCAGAGTCACCGAAGGCTAAAGCAGAATAGTCACCCATGGAATCCGGAGTGGATGGTACCTACATTTTGTGAGTGTGGGTGTGTGTAAGGGATAGCCATCCTTAAACAAAATAAAATGTAAAAGGAAAGAAAATGAACACAACAGTTTATAAATGAAAACATCCAATGATTCATTAAACATGGCATATGATAATGAAGAAAATCAAGCCCTTACAAATGGACCTATATGCCTCGGGCAAGGCATAAGGTGAAAATAGTGTACGAATTATTTAGTTATTACAAACCAAAATAGGAAATTGTTCAAAGATAAATTACTGGTTGATGAAAGTGATGGGAACGAAGTCTTTCGCTTCCCAGTTGCTTAATCCTCCTTCGACGGTTGGAAAGATCCACTCTTCAAAGTTGTCTTCTTCATTATCATCTTCTAAGGAATTAATTCCATGGTGAGTGATTTTTACGGGTGGTCCTCCAGCCCTGGAGCGACGTATAGCTTTCTGGCCAGCAGCAGTAAAACCTAGTCCGAACTTGTCTGTCTTGTGAGAAAACTCAGGCAGTTGCCCCCATATTGTAATCCTTCCTTCTTTGATTACAGCATCCGCATCCTTGAGAGATGACATCCTAGACACAGGCTTGGAAACGATAGGCACATCTTTCATTGTCTTTGCAACCGCGACTTCAGGAGAAACTTCCTCGAAATGTTGGAAAGGCGTTTATATGAATTCGCCATCTAACTCCACATAGTGGAAGGAGTCGAGGTGACTTATCATGTACTCTTCCTCACCGTGCACCGTTATAATCTTACCCTGAACAGGATACTTTAGCATTTGGTGTAAAGAGGAGGTAACTGCCCCAGCATAGTGGATCCACGGCCTTCCCAATAAGCAAGAATATGAAGGACGGATGTCCATCACATAAAAGGTAGAGTTGAAAATTTATGTGCCCACCTTGATAGGAATGTCCACTTCTTCATGAACCATTCTCTTTGAACCATCGAAGGCTCTAACAACGATGTTACTAGGCTTCAAGATCAATCCTTCGTAGTCCAATCTATCCAACACCTTTTTTGGCAGCACATTCAAAGATGAACCGGTATCCACCAGGACATGGGCAAGTGTGGTTCCCCTGCATTCTACTGAGACATGCAGCGCGTCATTGTGTTTCCTTCCCTTAGGAGTCAAATCAGCATCGGAAAAACCAAGACCATTATCAGCAGTAAGGCTAGCCACGCACTCTTGAAACTGGTCAGCCGAAGTTTCTTGAGGCACGTGTATCGTCTTTAGAAATTTGATTAAGGCCTTAGCATGAGCCTCAGAGCAGAGTAGGAGAGCCAACATGGAGATTTTGGAAGGGGTCTGCCCTAGCTGTTCCACAACATCGTAGTCACTCTTCTTGATTATCTTTAAGATTTCTTCCATCTCTTTCTGGGTGGTCTCGGGGATAACCACAGTATGAGCCTTCGTCCTGACAAGCGCTTATAGTATCCCTTTACCTTTATTAGAAGTAACATCAGAGGGTTCAGCTTCGGGTACATCAACTTCTTCAATTATCGGGCTTCACACAGATGGCTTGATAGGCACAGAAACTCTCGAGGGTCCGAAGACTGCTCGTGGAGGAGCAATCTCCAAAGAAAATATCCTTCCGATGCGAGTTATCTTGCTTGTTCCCGCAATGTTCCCTATATCAGGGGTTTCATCATCAGAATTCTCTTGGACTGATTCAATCTGTTTGATACCATGATAGAAGATTTCTCCTTCGTAGTTCCATGGTATCGTCTTGTTAGATTCATACGGGACAGGCCCCGGCATGGTGATTTTCAATGGCACAAACTTAGGATCAGGCGTAATCTTGACAGGCCTTTTGCAAGCCTTGAGAAGATTGTCGGAGATGGTTATTATTGCAATGTCATTGGTTGAAGTAACAAAGGTAGTAGGAGTAACTGGAGTGAAGATATCGACAGGAGTCTTTTAAAAGAGTATCTCTTGGGTATCCATCAGGCGTTGGATGCCTGATTTCAACATTGGGCAGTCATCTCATATGTTTAAACAAAAGTAACAGTCTTTTCCACAGCCTGGGAATATCCCGGCTCTCATCAAATTCACTTTAATCACTGGTAACAGAGTCAAAAGGTCAGCAACATTGGTAACATGAAGGTCTTCCATAACGGCATGAACATTATGACTGTGCTTGGGCATTAGGGCAGAAATCACATTCGGCTTTTTGGGCGCATCGAATTCTACCTCCTTGGCGTCAATCAAGTCTTAGATTTTGTTCTTAAGAGTCCAACAGTTGTTGGTATCATGCCCTACACTGTCAGAGTGGTAAGCACATTTTGCATTGGAGTGGTAATATGGAGAAGAGGTATTAGGGTTCTTTGGCGCTTCCTTTAAATTGGTAAGATTCAGCTTTAACAAATGAGGGAGTACTTGAGCCGGTGTCATGTTGATTCGGGTGAATTGTCGTTGTGGCCTTTCTACCCTTTGTTGATTAGATCTTGGCTGATTGCTGCGAGGTTGATCATTTGAAGAGTTTTGGATCATTACAGCCCCTACCGTTGGTCGGAGCCCCATTCTTCCTTGGCTTTTCTGAGAATAAACATCAGAAGCTTCCTTCTTAGTTGGGAAGGCCTTCTTAACAGCGGTGGACACGGAGGCATCTTTCTGAATCTTACCATTTTTAATGCTGGCCTCGACCCTTTCACCGGTCAGAATTAGTTCGGTGAATCCCGCAGAGGAACTCCCAATTAAATTATTGAAGAAAGGGCCAGACAGGGTCCCTAAAAACATGTCAACCAGCTCTCTATCCGACAATGGTGGTTGCACCCTTCCAGCCAGATCACGCCACTTCTGGGCATATTCTTTAAATCCCTCATTAGAAACAATACCCATACTCTATAGTTGAGTACGAGTAGGCGCTAAATCAGCATTGTATTGGTATTGTCGGTAGAAAGCATCAGCTAAGTCTTCCCAGTTATGAACCTCCGATCTTTCGAGTTGATAGAACCAGTCCAATTGTG
This sequence comes from Vicia faba, assembly GCA_948472305.1. Lineage (NCBI taxonomy): Eukaryota > Viridiplantae > Streptophyta > Magnoliopsida > Fabales > Fabaceae > Vicia > Vicia faba. The sequence goes on along the minus strand of OX451738.1, from coordinate 199,213,659 downwards.
TGCCTGACAAATTGTCTTGGAAAAAATGGACCCAAAGATCTTTATCAGAAGAGTGGGGTTGGATCTTTCTAACGTAGGATCTCAGATGCATTTTTGGACAGGACAAACCGTCATACTTAGAAAATGTAGGAACTTTGAACTTGGGAGGAATGATGATCCCAGCGACCAACCCTAGTTCTTCGAAATCTAAACCACGTACCCTTTGCAACTCCATGGCTGCCAACCGATCCTCAAGATTTTTAAACTTATCATCCGCCGGGGGATATTGTTGTTCAGAGTAATCTTCGTCTTCTTCCTCTTCCTCCTCTTCAACTTCAGATTCAGAAGGCATCGCAGTTCCTTTTCTTTTACCAGCCTCTTCATCAGACGTCGAGGGGAATTCGAGAACTTTTCTAGCATTGCTTTCAAACCTTCTTCCCATAATGACCACACCAGGTCTTTTCTTCTTTTTCTCTTTATCTTTCTCCAACAGTGCTTTAAGGTCCTCTTGAACCTTTGCTAAGGTCATGAGGAGTTGCTGGAATTGATAATTATGTGCTTGCAGATCATTAATCGTCTGCTCCAAATCCATCTTGCTGAAATAAATAGCAGAAAGATAAGGAAACCTGGTGTGAAGACCTGTTTATGCATATGATGAATGATATGTTATTCATGTAATGCATTCAAGGATTCAGAAATTCAAATTTGTTGCAAACAAAAAGAACACACGTCATATTAAGAAGAAATTTGTTAGTACATAAGTGCCCCATGGGCAAAATATTACAAAATTCTTAATGTAAAAAGACATTGCGCATCCTTTTTGGTGCGATGTAAGTGTTGAGAGTTTCCTCCTCGTGAAGTCGGCGGGTAAGCTCTAAAACCTTCTTCTCACTGGCATAGAAGCTGGCTTCAAAAGTATTTCGCTCTTCCTTGAGTTGGATCCAACTCTTTTGGAACTCTTCCAATGATGTTGGCATGTCGGGATGTAGGAGGGTGTATGGAACCTCTCCTTCCATAACAGGCTCTTTGATCACGGGGAGAATGTGGGGGTATGGCATCATAAGACTCTGAGCGCGGGTTCGTACCCATTTGAGATAAGGCTCAAGGGGGATGGAATTCTTGTGCCCCAGTGTCTTACTATCCACTTTGTTGGGCATCCTCCAAGCTCTGATGAACCTTTGTCGAAGTCCTTGCGCATCGTTGTCGAAGTCAAAAACCAAGTCAGGAATCAGCATATCATGAGGGCCATCCCTTCTAGCATATCCAAACTGTCTTAGAGCTAAACAGGGGTTGTAGGTAATGCCTCCCCTAATGCCAAGTAGTGGGACATTAGGAAATTCCCCACAACGATCAATGATGATGACATTTTCCCTGGACCGAGAACACCAATGACATCAGAATGTGTGAGGGTCATCAAGCGTTATGACCACCTTAAACCCTGCTCATTCTTCAAAACTGATTGTGGAAGGTGAGAAATAAATCACCTTGCTAGGAGAGGAGTACAGCACATGAGAACACCTATTTTCCTTATTGTTCGTGTGTAAAATGAGTGTAGGATGTCCCCAAGCAATGTAAGCACAGGATTCCGAGATATGAAGGTTTTGACAGCATTCACATCTATAAGCTGATCAGGATTTGGGAACAAGACCAACCCATAGATGAGGAGTGCCACAATCTCTTCAAAGGCTTGTAGATCTAGAGAATTCCAGCAGTCTTGTGCCTTCTCAAACAGAAACTTTGCCAAGAAACCCTTGACACCACTTCTGGTTTCCCAATGACCCTTGATATCAGATGGTTGCAAGTGTAATGCTTGAGCAACATCTTCAGGCTTTGGTTCTTTATCCGTACCATTGAAAGGTAGTTGATGGAGAATAGGAATCCTCAAGAGTTGAGAAAATTCCTCCAAAGTAGGCACAAGTTGGTAATCAGGGAATGTGAAACAGTGGTGTAGGGGGTCAAAGAGCTAGAAGAGAACTTTCACCATGTCTTCTTCAATGTTGGAGTTGACCAAGTTGAGAAGTCTACCATGTCTTTCACTGAAAAGAGAATTCTCTGGAATCTTGGAAGTAAGCTCCTTGAGTTGAGGAGGGATTCTCACAAGGTTGACTTGAATTGTTTTCCTGCGAAGAGATTCCATGACCTACAAAACAAGAACAAAGATGAAGATCCAAACCCTTGAAATGGTTAGTGGATGCATATGATGTTTTATGATGTTCATGATGTATGCACAAGCACATGTACAAACAAGTCACACAAGTTCCTAGTTTCAGGCTTGCATGAGGTTTCATAGGTAAGTACCCTCTTGAAGTTAGTTGGCTCAACTTGTCCTATAAATAGTAATCGGGTTCTAAGGAGCTCAATATCAGTGGATTATTTTCTATGTTCATTGTTTTGGTTTAGCCACTTAACTGGCGACCAAAATATTCCAAGAAAACAACCCTCAATGAGTGTAGTATCGAGTATCTACCAACTTCGGACTGCACCAAAGTCGGTCATCTCACTACCCCTAATAAGGCCAAGATGGTCAATTGGAGTTCTAAGAGTTCATTAGTGCTTCATGGCATCATCCAGTGGCCTCGTATTCTCTTTGATTGACTCAAAGGCTACTGGTACTCACAAATATGTCGCACTAATATAGATATTACTTCAACCATGTCGGTATACCCCTCACAATTTCCACAATGTATTGCTATTTACCTATGAATGTTTTCCCAAAAATCTGGGTGAAGGATTCAAACCCAAACAAGAGAACCAAATGTAAAGCAATCACAACAATCAACATGTGCAAAGGTGATCTAAACCCTAAGGTTACTCCACTTTTAAAGTTGTCCCCAGCAGAGTCGCCAGTTATGTGATACGGTGGGAGAACTGACTTGAGGTTTTGCATTTGTGTTCGCAAATGTTTCGGTTTAGCAAGAGTCGCCACCGAATTTTTATTTTATCCTAAGGAAAGGTCAAAAAGCACAAGAAAGACCTTTGATATGTTTTCTTGGGTTCGGGGAGTAGATTATGAAAAGGGAAGGTGCAAGCACCCTTTTCATCCATGGTTATCCATGGGCTCTTAGTTACTTGTTTAGATCACTTGCTTTGCTTTTCAATTGTTTGAAATGGTGCTTTGTGTGTGGTTTTGAAAGATGTTTTGAAAAGAGGCCATCGTTGTGGCAACCTTTGTAATTATTCTTGTTTGAATGTATACAAAGGTATTTTTGTCTTTTGAAAAAGTTTTCAATGTTTGAAAGTTGGATTTTGAAATTGTGTTGTGAAGTGTGTTTGAAAATAGCAAGGATGTTTTTGCAAGCTTTTGATCAAGTAACTAAGAGTTATCTACCCTATTTTACTCAAAGATATTTCTTATGTTTTTAACCCTTTTAACAGTGTTGTTTCACCATTGTATTTGGTGAACAACCTTGTGTTAGGATGTTAAACGGGACAGGCGTGGGTCATCGTATAGTCCATGATAGCAATTGTGTCAAGTATTTTTGGCAATTTTCTTGAGGGACTTGATCATTTTTGTTTAGGCAACCAAGATAGCGTCATCGAGGGACTATGATCTTTTGTTTTGTTTTTGTTTTTCCAAAGTACTTAACATGCATACCATGGACCATTTTTGAAGGCAACAAGTGGATTGTAACCCTAGGGGTGCAAGTGTGCATTGTGTTTGTTTTTTCATGCATTTTTGTCTTTGATTAGGTCAAGCTATTTGTTGGTTTTGATTTTGGCATACAAACCCTAATTCTCTAATCATGGCATAATTGAAAGCTTTTAAGTGCGAGAATTTAAATTCTAAGCTATTACAACATGATTATGGGGATGGGGGTACAATTTTGAATAGGGGGTATTTGACAAGAAATATAAACCCTAATTACTATTACATCCAAATTGAATCTCAAATGCAATCAATATTTAAATGTACAATATTTAAATAAGCAAGATAAATAAATATTAAATGAAATGTATTATGCAAAAAAGAGGTTTTTTTATTTATTTATGTATGTAAAGTATTTTTATGGTAGAAAAATGTGTAAAGAAAAAAAAATAAAAATAAAAGTTGATTTTATTTAATTAAGGGGTAAACCCTAATTTTTCTTAAGAAATTAATATTATATATTATTTATATACAAAAATATATTAATATGTACAAAAATGAAATATATTTAAAAAAGGGTATTTTTTAGTATAAAAAATAAAAAAGTAATATTTTTATATTTTTGTCCTAATTATTTAATAAAATAAAGGTATATATGTATGTATATATATATATATATATACAAAAAATAAAATATACATACTTTTATTTTAAATATGTATAAAATAAAATAAAATACTTACAAAAAATGAAATATATTCAAGAAAATATTTTCAGTGTGAATAAAAATAAAAAAATAAAAATAAAAGTATTATTTACATTATTTTCAAGTTTTAATAAATAATATAAAGTATTTAAATTGTTTTTATGTTAGAAAAATCAAAATAAAATACCTAATAAATGTAAAAAAATGTGAAAATATTTTTAAGCATTTTTTATGGTTGAAAATAAAATATCAAAGTCAGAAATGAAATTAAAATACAAAAATAACAAAATATAAAGAAAATGGGCCAGGGGGTACATTTAGCAAAAGGAGGGTGTAAGAAGCAAGAAAGCCAAGCCCATCCCATCAGCTTCATCTTCTTCCTCCAGACTTTTGAAAACGCGCGCCTGTTATACAAACTTGAACATCCTGGAAACGTGATCTTTTGCCAAAACTCAAAACATGAAACTTGTAGAGCATTAAACCACGATTCTAACCATATAAAGCATTAATCCTAACTCTCAAAGACCAGAGAGAATTTCTCTGGCTCTAAAATTTGACCTAACTTTTTCAGCATGTTCATGGATGAAATTCTCCTAGCACACTTAATATAAATAAAAACTGAGCATATGTACAGCTTCATGGCATTGAATCCTACATTTTTCATTCACAAACCTAAGGCTAAATGTTCCTAAATAAAGAGATAGGAAGTGAGAAAAAACCTGTTTCAGTTGGATTCGAGTTGGACAATGCAGAGCTTCTCAACAAGTTTTGAGGTGTCTGGTAGCTTGCCTGAACTTCACTTGATCTTTTCCAATTGCTAGCTTGCCTTGAATGTCCCTGAATCAGTCTCTAGAAGTCAACTTGCACAAGCTTGAAACGAAAATGGTGAACACTGTAAATGGAGTTACAGTTGGCAATGGAGGTTTGGGACAGTTTGAGTGAGTTGAATGGAAGGTATTGGAACTGGTTGCAAGCAAAACGCACGAGTGGATGTGAAAATGGAAGTGATTCTGCAGGGCCTGCCCTGTTTTGCAAGAAAATGTGATTTTTGTGTACAAGGGTGTTTGAGGGATGAATGGCTCGTGTTCTGGCTCACAGGGATGTGCAAAACTTGTTTTGAATGTTGGCTCAAGTTGAATATATCAGATATGCAAGTTATGTCCTTTTGGCACAATTACTTGGTTTTGAAGTAAAAAGTGAGAGTTGACAATGCTATGGTTGTACTGGCTTGTACCCTAGCTGCACAAAGTGGTTGAGTTTTGCCTGACATTAGGGAGCCTTGTTTGCAGCAAAGGGCTTGGTGTATGGCTCAAGAAATGGAATTTAACATATAGCAAGCTTTATGTAATTGGAAGTGTTATCTTTATGCCCAAAATGGATTTATTCATTGTGCCAAGCTCTAATGGTTAGAATAACACCAATGTCCAATGTATTTGCAATTAATTTTTGAGTGTGAATTGGTTTAGAGTCCTGTAATCAAGTATGAAGCTAGTTTGGATAGATTTTGCAATTTGTATGAACATGTATTGGCCATGGATACAAAGTGAGTTTTTGCCAACTTCAAGCATTCGATTCTCCCTAACCACAAATGTGTTTGAGGAGTTCTTTGACAATTTGGAAAGCTTGAAACATGTACTATAATCCATATTTGAAATGAAACTTGAGATTCCAAGTGGAACTATGTGAAAAATGGCCAAGAAGATGGGTTAAAATCCTGCCTAAATTAGGGCAAATTTACTCTAAGTTAAAAGTTTTAGGGACCCTTGTTCCAAAAATAATAACTTGAGATCCAAGCTTCTTTTGAGAAAACTTTGTGAATCAAAGTTGTAGAATTTGTGGAGGAATACAACTTTCATGTTGTAAGTTTTGTTTGAATCCATTTGCATCATGGTGAAAATGTGGGACAAAGTTAGAAAAAATTAAGAAAATTTCATAACTTAGAAAAATTCTAAGTTATAAAAAAATTTCAATTTCAAACCCTAATTTGCAATTTTGGTTTCTTGGTGAAAAAGTTTCATAAATTGACATATATTGATAAAAAATGACCCTTGGCACTTGATTTTGACCAAAAAGTCAAAGTTTGACTTTTCAATATACATTCAAATTTTGATTAGTTGACTAAAAAATTCATGTGTCAATCCTATGCATTTGAGATCTTTTGAACTTGTTAAATAGGTCAAGATAATGTCATTGAGTCCTTGAGTCCATGGTTGAGCTTAATTTGCCATTGGCTAGGTCAAACAGTCAAAAATTGCCTTTGTACAGTCAAAACCCTAAAAATGACCATTTTGCCCTTTTGGTGATCTGATCAAATTTCTTGTGGATTTGTGGTCCAAACTTGATCAAATGGCTCATATGAGTTCATAATGTTGATGTGGGTCAAAATTCACGAGGTTTGACTGTAGATTGGTCACAGTTGACTTTTTCCCAATACAATTGATTTTTAGGTCAACTGTCCAATTGATTGGGCAAAAATTTGATTCAAGGCTTGAAATTTGGTATGGACAAACTTATGAGTCCAACAAGAAGTATGAAAGTCAATTTGGACATTGAAGGTCCAAAAATCCCTGTGCAAACTCAAACCTTAATTTAGGTCAACAGTGCAAGGAGGTGTCTTGAGCAGAGCAAACCCTAGCTTGGTCTTGAGTTCCAAGAGTCTTGTGATGAGAAATGTTGATAAAATGAGAGGGAAAATTTTGGGGTACAACACCCCCTAATTACTATATAACACGCAGCCCATTATATATATATATATATATATATATATATATATATATATATATATATATATATATATATATATATATATATATATATATATATATATATATATATATATATATATATATATATATATATATATATATATATATATATATATATATATATATATATATATATATATATATATATATATATATATATATATATATATATATATATATATATATATATATATATATATATATATATTTTATTTATTTCTGACTACAAAAAAGGTTTGGGCCTAAAACAAACAAAAACTATTTTTTACTTTCTAAGACGCTTTTCACTTTCAAACCCCCTAACCCAACTTTTATATTTTTTATTTTATTTTATTATTTTTATTCTTATTATTATTTTATTAAAAAATACAAAAAATATATATTTTACTAGATACTTAGAATAAATATTTTTCATGTTTTTATTTCATTTTTTTAAACAAAAAAATCCTAAAAATACATTTTCTTTCTTAAAATTAATTAATTAATTTAGAGTTAGGTTTTGATTTTATCTTTTAAATTAACTTAGAATTTAATTAATTTCTTTCTTTCTTTAGTTAATTAGGTTAACTTTAAAGCCTTTTCATAACAAAAAACCATGAAAAATAATTTTCTTTTCTTGTACATTATCTTTATATTCTTGTACATTTTATTTATTCATTATTCAATATGGTTGTAATAGTAATTAGGTTTTAATTGCTTCATATCCTCATTTGTAAATTTGTATCCCCCATTTCAAAATGATATAATAGCGTAGGACTTTAAATTTCCGCAATTTACCACTTTCAATATTATTACTAGTAATTAGGGTTTGTATGGAAAGACTTAAAACCAAACAATAGACAGTCCTAATTCAAGACAAAAATGCTTGAAATCAACACACCTTGCACACTTACACCTCTAAGGTTAACCCACACTTGTTGCCTTAGAATTAACAGTCATGTCCCTCGAACGTGGGATACTTTAGCGAAGACCCTCAAATACAAGATCTTAGTCCCTCGATGACCCTTCAAATTTTGCCTTCGGTAAGTGATCTTAGAACCTCACAACAAATTGCTAAAGTATCCTACGATGTTGCCTTCTATGACTGTATTATGACCCACGTCCATCCTTTCACGTCCAATGATATGGTTGCTTACTAACTAATGGTAAGATAACACTATCTAAAGAAGGAGGAAAAGAACAAAGACTTTTTGAGTAGATGGAACGCTCATAGTCGCTTGCTCACAATTAAAACCATCTTCACACTTACACGTTCAAAACATCTTTCTAAAAACAAACATCTCTTTGAACTATTTTCAAAAAACCAACATTTTGTATACATTCTTATAGAGACAAGAATCATTACAAAGTTTGCCAAAACAAAGGTGTTTTCAAAAATACTTTCAAACAAATCACAAACACATTTCAAACAAAGTATTTCCAAGTGAGCTAGCAACTAAGAGCCCGTAGATAACTACAGATGAAAAGGGTGCTAACACCTTCCCTTTTCATAACCTACCCTTGAACTCAAGAAAATTCTCAAAAGGTATTTCCTGTTATTTTCATCCTTTCCTTTATTAGATAAAAGAAAAGTTGGTGGCGACTCTTGTTATCCGCAACAATTGCGATCAAACGCAAAATAGCCAAGTCAGTTCTCCCACCGTATTACAGAACTAGCGACTCTGCTGGGGATTTTTAACTTAAAAGTGGGGTTACCTTAGAGACTAGATCACATTTAAATGATTTAATTTGTTTGGCTTGTTTGCTTTACATTTTTGGGCCTATGTTTGGGTTTCTTGTATAGATCCTCTACCCGGACCTGAGAACATCATTAGGTAAGTAATAATAGATTATGGAGACTGTATGGCATAGACCGATATGGTTGAGAAAATAGCTACGTTAGTGTGACACATTTGTTGGTACCAGTATCCCTTATGTTGAATCGAGAAGAATACGGGGCCGTTGTGTGGTGTCATAAAGCACTAACTGACCATAGAACCTTTAGTTGAACAACTTGGCCATTAGGAAGTAGTGAGATAGCCGACTTTGGTGCAAAGCTGAAGATTGGTTGATACTCGATACTACACTCATTGAGATTGGACTTTCGGAATATTTTGGCCGCAAGAAAAGATTGATTATGCTAAAACAATGTCCGATGAAGAAAGATAAAAACTATTGAGATTCCCTAGAACTTGGTTACTTTCTAGGACAGGTTGAACCAACTTAACTTCAAGAGGGTACTTACATATGAAACCCATGCAAGCCTAAACCTAAGGTCCTTGTGTGCTTTGTTTGTGATTATTATTCATGGCATCATAAACATCATAAGCATTCTCACTAACCATTTCAAGGACTTAGGAATTTATCTTTGTTCTATTTTGTAGTACATGGATTTCACTCGTAGAAATACCATCCGAGTCAGCTTCATAAAAGTGCTTCCTCAACTTCAAGAGTTAGCATCAAGGGTACCTGGAGATTCTCCGTTCATCAAGAAATATGGTCGACTTCTCAACTTGGCTACCTCAAACTTCCAAGAAAAATAATGTGTGTGCTCTTCCAATTCTTTGATCCTGTGCATCATTACTTCACCTTTCCCGACTACCAATTGGTGCCTACATTGGAAGAATTCTCTCAACTTCTAGGAGTGTTTGTGCTTAATCAAATACCATTCACCGGTTTGGAGGAAACTCCAAAGTCTGAGGTTATTTCCAAAGCCTTGCATTTGAAGAGATCTGACATTATGGAAAATTGGGAAATAAGAAGTGGGGTTAAAGGTTTCTTAGCCAAGTTTCTATTGGAGAAGGCTCGTTTATTTTGGGAAGATATAGATTTCCAAGCTTTTGAAGATGTCTTAGCCCTTCTAATCTATGGTTTGGTTCTTTTCCCTAATCCAGACCAACTCATAGATGTGAATGCCATCAAGGCTTTTCTGTCTCATAATCTCATGCCTATGCTACTCGGAGACATTCTACATTGTTTCCACACCCGTACCATGAAGAAGAGGGGGACTCTTTTGTGTTGCATTCCATAGTTTTCTAGGTGGTTTATTTCGCACCTACCTCGATCAACATTGAAGAATGAATAAGGCTTGACATGGTCTCAAAGGGTGATGTCACTCTCACACTCGGATATTCATTAATGTTCCCGATCTTTGGAGGATATTACCGTCATTGACTGTTATAGGGAGTTACCTAATGTTCCACTCTAGGGAATTAGGGGAGGTATTACCTATAACCCTTCTCTTGCGTTACGATAGTTTGGGTATGCGCAAAGAGATGTTCCCTATGATGCGCTCATCCAAGGTTTGGTATTCGACTACGAAGGTGACGTCCAAGGCTATCATTAAAGGTTCATACGAGCTCGGAGAATTATATACAAAGTGGATAGCAAGACTTTGGGGCATAAAAATTACATCCCTCTTGAGCCTTACCTCAAGTGGGTATGAAATCGTACTCAAAGCCTTGTGATGCCTTACCCCGCCATCCTACTTGTGATTATGGAGCCCGTTGCTGAGGGAGACACCCCTTACACTCTTCTTCATCCTGATATACCTACCGACTTCGAGGAATTTCAAAGATCATGGATTCAACTCAAAGGGGAACGAGATACCTTTGAAGCATAGTTCTATGTAAGCGAGAAGAAGGTTTTGGAGCTCACGAGGCAACTTCATGAAGAGCAAAGCCTGAATGCCTACATTGCACCAAAGAGGATGCGCCCATGGGAAGCTTGAGTCTTTTTTGTCTTAGGAGTTTATTTTGCATTATTTTTACTTCTTCCATTGTAAGCCCGAGAAAGGAATTTGTAATTCATGAACTTATTAATGCAATTAATGTTTGTTGTCTTCTCTTTGTCTAGCAAATTTAAATTCCATAAAATCCTTGAAAACATTGCATTTGCATAACATGCATCATATCATAAGCAGGTTTTCTAACACATGTTTCCTCATCTTTTTACTGTTTATTTCAGTACAAGATGGATCTTGAGAAAACTGTGAAGGACTTGCAGACTCAAAACTCTCAGTTTCAAGAAACTCTACTCAACTTAGCAAAGGGGCAGCAATAAATGATGGCTTTTCTTTCTATGAAGAAGAAGACAAAAAAAAATTTGTAATCAACATGGGGAAGAGATTCAAAGGCCCCTTCTGACAAGTTCAAGCTGAAGAAGATTCCTCCGAGGAGGAGGATAATCAAGATGAAGATGCTAGGAACACCCGTGTTAGGGGTGGAAATAATCAAATCTCTGAAGACGAAGTTTATTTTGATGAGGAATATCCATCGGTTGGCAACAAATATAAGCAACTAGAAGACAGATTAAAGGTTGTAGAAATCCAAGTTGTGCCTGGCTTGGATTTCGATGACTTGGGTTTGGTTCCTAGGGTAGTTATTCCCCACAAATTCAAGATCCCAGTTTTTTCCAAGTATGATGGTGTCTCATGCCCGAAGCTTCACCTAAGATCTTATGTACGCAAAATTCAACCGCATACTGCTGATAAAAAACTGTGGGTGCACTTTTTCAAGAAAGTCTATCTGGGATGTAGTTGGAGTGGTTTTACCAATTGGAAGGGACTAGCATCCATACTTGGAAGGATTTGGCCACTTCTTTTTTACCGCCAATATCAATATAACGTTGATCTTGCACCAACTATGGTGCAATTGCAAGGAATGACCATGGGATCAAATGAGGGCTTCAAAGGATACGCCCAAAAATGGAGAGACCTTGCTGGAAGGGTGCAGCCACCTTTGACTAAAAGGGAGTTGGTAGATATGTTTATGGGGACATTGACTGGACCATTTTTCAACTTGCTAATTGGAATATCATCATCAGGATTCACTGAATTGATCTTGACTCGTGAGAGGGTTGCAAGCGGGATTAAAAGCGGGAAGATACCGATGACCTCCACTTCAAATGTTGTGAAAAAGCCATTTATTGGTAAAAAAAGAGACTAATGTTGTGTATGGGTCAAGAAGCCATGCTAAGAATGACCGTTATCATTCAGTAGGGGTTGTACTGATCTCAAATCCAACTCCAACTCAACGACCGCGTCAACAAAACAATCAACAAAGACCGGATGTCCAAAGAAGACAATTTACTAAAATCAATATGAAACTATCTAAAGCTCTACAACACCTATTGAAAGCTGATTTGGTGACCTTGCGAGATCCTCCTTCCAACCCTAACACTGCTTCTCCAAAATACAACCTCAATGCCAAGTGTGCTTACTAGTCAAATAGTCCCAGACATGATACTAATGATTGTTGGTCTCGGAAGAATAAAATCCAAGACCTTATTGATAACAAGACAATTGAATTTGACCCTCCGTCAACTCCCAATGTAATCACCTCACCCATGCCAAATTAGGTAAGGGTGTCAATGCTGTTGAAGATGCCTCTTTTGTTTCCTCCATCAAAGATTTGACCACTCCTTTGAAGACTATTAAAAATAATTTGTTGAAAATTGGGGTATTACCTGTCTGCCTTGAAGACTTTTGCTACTATGTTGTACAAATTAGTGGTTGTGAATGGCTGAAGAAAGGTGTCCATCACCTGATGGATAACCATGAGATTCTATTTGAAAGAACTCCACCTGTGAAAAGTTTGACCCAAAGTGTATCTCAATAATTTGAATACGTGTCCATAATTACTATCTCAAACAAGCCTATTATAATCACCTCCAAAGGTCCTATTAGGATTCCCATTGAACCAAGAATAGATTCACTAATTATCACCACACTGGGGCCAGTCCCCTACTCTTCTGATAAGGTGGTGCCCTGGAATTATGGGGGCGGAAGTGTATTACCATGGTATCAAACAAGATTCATGGATTAATGAAGATGAAACTGCTAAAATTACAAACATTTTTAGATTAAGTAAAGTTATTAGGACAGGCAGGATCTTCTCTCCAGATATTTCACCTCTGACAAACACTATTACACCCATTCTTATTATTGATGTTAAACCTGCCGCTGATACTCGAGGAAAGGAAAAAATGACTGAGCCTGCCAGGACGGAGGCATCCATAAAAGATATCACCATTGAGAGCCCATCTATCCAAGAGATGGAGGAGATTTTAAAGATTATCAGAAAAAGTAACTATAAGATAGTGGAATGGTTAGGGAAAACACCCTCAAAGTTTCTATGTTGTCTTTTTTGCTATGTTCCGAGGCGCATGCTTAAGCCCCGATAAAGTTCTTGAAAAATTCACATGCACGGCCGACCAATTTGAAAATTTTGTAGCAAGCTTGACTGTCGACAATGGTTTGGGGTTCTCTGATGTAGATTTGACCCCAACGGGGAAGAATCACAACAAAGCTTTCCATATTTCCATAGAATGTAAGGGCACTACCCTGGCACATGTATTAGTGGATACTAGATCTTCTCTCAACGTCTTACCTAAAGGAGCATTGGATAGGCTAGATTGTGATGGACTAGTTTTAAAACCCAGCAACATTATAGTAAGGGATTTCGATGGTTCTAAAAGGATGGTCCATGGAGAGGTTGATCTCCCTATCAAAGTTGGATCTCAAGTCCTCAACTCAACATTCTATGTGATGGATATCCGTCCTGCTTATTCGTGCCTTCTTGGACGCCCATGGATACATGGGGCAGGTGCGGTGACTTCCACACTACATCAAAAGTTGAAATATCCGATCAAGGGAAAAATTGTTACTGTCTGTGGTGAAGATTTTCTGATTAGTCATCTCAATTCATTCAAATATGTTGAAATGGATGGCGAGTTCATTGAAACTCCTTGTCAAGCCTTTGAAGTGATCTCTCATATGGTTGTTGTTGCCAAGGCCACTCCTGACACTCCCGAAGCTACTAAATATGCACTGAGGATGGCCTCTCTCAAAGATGCCAGTGTTGTTGTTGAAGAAGGAGGTTGCACCATTTGGGGACAACTTCCTGATTTCCCTTTCAAGTCAGACAACTTTGGGTTTGGCTTCACATCCAAGGCTCAAAAGGAGGTTCGAGGTGCTCGTGCAGGGAAACCAACTCTCTGTATTAGTAACAATGAAGTTACTGCTCTTGAAGACTCTGATACTGATTGTGATTGGGACAACTGGATCTACCCAACTACTAATGGAGGACTCAACAATTGACAGACCAAGGACTTCCAATCTCCTACAACCAGGAGTAATTGCCATTTCATGTTTTTATTACTTTGAGAACTTTGTCTGTAATTTCTATTAAAACAATGACTTTAAGCCATGTGCCTTGCCCGGGGCACAGTGGTCCATTTGTTAAGGGTTTGTCATTATCATATGCCATATGCTCATTTTAATGAAAACCATTGGACTATTTTTCATTCAAATTTTGCGCTCTTTTCCTTTCTTTACTTTATTACATTTTCAAATAGCCATGTGACCTTACTTGCACACACACATATTTGCATATCCACTCTGAATCTCATTGACAACGACCTTGTTATTGTCATCTATGACTTTGAACACCCAATCTATCAAGTCGGAGACGAGGGCGGGGAAGATTGTGAAATACCTGGGGAACTCGCCAGACTTCTGATGCAAGAGGAAAAGGCAATTCAACCACACAAGGAACTAGTTGAAGTGATAAACCTGGGTACTGAGGCAGACAAAAAAGAAGTCAAGATCGGCGCCAACTTGGAAGACTGTGTCAAAAGAAGATTGGTCCAGATGTTGCACGACTACGTAGAGGTGTTCGCTTGGTCATATGAGGATATGTCAAGGCTTGATACTAATATTATAGTTCATCGTCTGCCAATGAAGGAAGATTGTCCTCCGGTCAAGCAAAAGGTTCGTCGCATGCGGCCAGACATGTCTGAAAAATAAAATCTGAGGTAATGAATCAATTCGATGCATGTTTCCTGGCAGTGACATCATACCCTCAATGGGTGGCAAATGTTGTTCCAATATCGAAGAAAGACGGTAAAGTTCGTATGTGCATAGACTATAGGGATTTGAATAGGGCAAGCCCTAAAGATGATTTCCCACTACCTCATATTGATGTCTTGGTCCACAACACGACTCAACATAAAGTTTTCTCCTTCATGGATGGATTCTCCGGTTACAACCAGATCAAAATGGCACCGAAGACATAGAGAAAACCACCTTTGTCACACAGTGGGGCACCTTCTGTTACAAGGTCATGCCTTTCGGTTTGAAGAATGCAGGGGCAACCTATCAACGATCTATGGTAGCCCTATTTCATGACATGATCCATCATGAGATAGAAGTCTATGTTGATGACATGATTGCAAGATTGCAAACTGAGGAATAATACCTTGATCATCTTCACAAGCTATTTGAGAGGTTGAAGAAATACAAGCTAAGGTTGAATCCCAACAAATGCACCTTCGGGGTCAGGTCTGGAAAACTCTTAGGGTTTGTCTTCAGTGGAAAAGGTATTAAGGTCGACCCTGCAAAAGTCAAAGCCATATAATATATGCCAACTCCCTGTACTGAGAAGGAGGTCAAGGGTTTCTTAGGTCGACTCAACTACATTGCTCAATTCATATCTCACTTAACTGCTACTTGTGAGCCAATCTTTAAACTGTTGAAGAAAGATCAAGTATCAGATGGAATGACGACTGCCAAGAAGATTTTGACAAGATTAAGGAGTATTTACAAGAACCTCTAATATTGATGCCTCCAGTTGAAGGAAGACCTTTGATTATTTACTTGATTGTATTAGAGAATTTAATGGGATGTGTGCTGGGTCAACATGACGAGTCTGGCCGAAAAGAGCATGCAATATACTACCTTAGCAAAAAGTTTATCGACTGTGAAACCAGATACTCACTGCTAAAAAAAACTTGTTGCACTTTGGCATGGGCTACTTGCCGGCTAAGACAGTATATGTTGACTCATATCACCTTATTGATTTCTAAGATGGATCCCATCAAGTATATCTTCGAAAAACCACCTCTCTCCGGACAAAATAGCTAGATGGAAAATGATCTTGATTGAATATGATATTCAGTACACTATACAAAAAGCAATCAAAGAAAGTGTACCAGCGGATAATTTAGCCCATCAATCTGTTGATGACTACCAATCCATGAACTTTGAATTTCCATACGAGAATATCATGCTGATAACTGATTGTGAGAAGTCTGGACCGTATGAAGGACCTGAACAAGGATTTCAATGGACTATGGTTTTTGATGGAGCTTCCAACGCTTTGGGTAACGAAATAGGTGCTATAATCATTTCTCCTAAAGGTTTCCATACACCTTTCACTGCCATACTTTGCTTCGATTGTACAAACAATATGGATGAGTATGAAGCATGCATCTTGGGTCTAAAGGCTGCTATCGACCTAAGAATCAAGTTCTTAGACGTATACGGGGACTCAACTTTAATAATCAGACAATTTAAAGGAGAATGGGATACCAAACATCCAAATTTGATCCCCTACAAAGAGCTTGTGCTAACTTTGATCCCCTACTTTGAGTAGGTCACCTTTGAACATTTCCCAAGGGAAGAAAATCAGTTGGAAGATGCCTTAGTAATGATTTCGTCCATGCTTAAGGTCAATTGGGACAACAAGGCTCCTAGAATTTCTATAGAAATATTTGACGAACCCGCGCACTGCTATGAGATTGACACTAATGAAGAGAAACCTTGGTATCATGAAGTGAGGAGGTACCTTGAAGTACAAGAGTATCCTCAATGACAAAAAATTCTTGCGAAGATTCTCAGACAAAATCTTCCTAAGCAACAGGATCATGTACAAACGCAACCATGATTCTAGTCTGCTCCGTTGTGTAGATAAGAAAGAAGCAGAAAAGGTCATGGAAGATATGCATGAAGGCATCTTTAGAACTCACTCTAGTGGGAACACTATGTCCAAGAAGATCCTGGGGGCTGGTTACTATTGGTCGACTATGGAAACAGATTGTCACCATCACTCGAGGACTTGCCATAAATGTCAAATCTATGCCGACAAGGTTCATGTGCCTCCAATTCCTTTTAATGTCATGATTGCTCCGTGGCCATTTGCAATATGGGGAATTGATATGATTGGAGAGATCAAGCCGACTGCCTCCAATGGGCATCGTTTCATCCTCTTTGCCATTGACCACTTCACCAAATGGGTCGAAGCTGCTTCATTTGCTTCAGTAACTAAAAATGTTGTAGCCCGGTTTATCAAACATAACCTCATCTCCCATTACGGCATCCCTGAAAGGATCATCACCGACAACGGAACCAACCTCAACAATGCTATGACCACTGAACTCTGTACGTAGTTTAAAATCAAGCATCATAACTCTTCTCCTTACAGGCCTAAGATGAATGGTTCAGTGGAAGCTGCCAATAAGAATATAAAGAATATTATGCAAGAGAAGGTGGTGACCTACAAAGATTGGCATGAGATGCTACCATTTGCTATTCATGGATATCGTACTACGGATGAACATCAACTGGGGCAACCCCTTTCTCTTTAGTCTATGGCATAGAAGTTGTCCTGCCTGTCGAAGTTTAGATTCCTTCTCTAAGGATTATGAAAGAAGTGGGCTTAGGCGAAGATGAATGGATTCAGACAATATTGGATCAGTTTAACTTTATTGATGTGAAGAGACTGGATGCTATTTTGTCATGGTCAAATGTATCAAAAGTGTATAATCAAGGCTTTCGATAAAAAGATCAAGCCTCGAGTGTATCAGACTGGCGACTTGGTAATAAATTGCATCATTCTTCCACAAGGCAATCCCAGGGGAAAATGGACTCCCACTTACGAAGGGCCATTTGTTGTCAAGAAAGTATTCTTTGGCGGAGCCATGATGCTAACCACTATGGGCGGCGAAGATTTCCCGTATCCTGTGAACGCGAACATAATCAAAAAAATACTACGCATAAAAAATGACCTGCTAGGTTAACATACCTAGGAAAAAATAAGGGCATCCCAACGAACCAAAAAGGTCCGGGCAAAAATTAGGGATATATACAAAAATTATACACCCGGCAAGTCGAAAACTTGAAAGGGCGGTTTGGGCAAAAAAAGGGTATCCTGATGGACTGAAAACCCGAAAGGGAGGTCCAGGAAAAAGTTAAGGATTAAAGTGTATGACTATGTCTCGTTGAATCACTACAACCAGCTTTATTACCAAGGTCAGAATTTCAAATGGTACGAAATCAATCCAATCAACTTCTTTCGACGACAAGGGATGATGTTCGAAGACATAGGGACAATAGCGGAGTTGGAACCCAATGAGATCACTTCCACATGGCTATACAAATTTTTTGTTTTCACCTTGTATTCTTTTCATTTTTTCAACGACTTCCTCTTACTAGGATTTCTGTCTCCCTGTACAAAAACACTTGTTTTTAGGCAAAATATCAATACAAATATACTTTGAAGTTTTAGTGTAAAAAACGTCCAATGACTAAAATTGAATGAACATATGCATATGAACATGATTAATTGTTAATAAATGTACGCACAAGAATAATAATAAGAATTTACTTAAGGATTTGGGATGTCCCCACAAAATCACTTCAATGAGATTATCCCCACAGAGTTTATTCATACTTTCTCTATTCAGAGTTTCAATCGACATATTCCCTGGAAATTCTCTTCCCCAGTCACGTCTTCCAGAACTTAAAAAATAAACTTTGTAAAATTCCTTCCCCTGATGAATTCATTTCCCCAGTAAGATCATCAGAATGCCTTCCTCAATAGGGTTTATTTCCCCAATGGACTCCAATTTCCCCAACTTGAGTTTACTTCTCAACGGACAATACTCCTTGTCCCCAGCAGAGTTGATACTATCACCAAAAGTTGTTGTGAAGCCTGGAACTTGACCAGATACCAGTTAACTTCATTTTCCCTGGATGATCATGAGTCTAATTATCTCTTTCATCCCTGGTCAGGGTATATGAGAATTAAATTCCCCAGTAGAGCAATGGGCAACCAAGGTCCTGAACTCTATTCCCCAAGAAGAAATCAATATTCCCTGCAGAGTTTCCTCAAACAGCAAAAAGGAATTCCCAACAGAAGCACTCTAAGCAGAGTTGAAGACACACATGCTCTTCATCTCCAACAGTAGTATGAGATTTAGCTTCTCAAAACTCCCCAGCATTTGTCAGGGATTTATTTTCCCATACAAGGATACACTTCAATAAATATTTCACATTCATACATCATGACATATGCATACAAAACGCATATAGAATAATTTCATTTATTTTGAGAACATCATTACGCAATGCATGCATCATGCCATTGCATTACAACTAATTCTTTACCTTTTCAGGAAAGATCATCCACCAGATGAATACCATCAACAACAAACATTTCAGCTACTGGTTCACTTTAAATCGATCAATGATTTATTTTAATTTCATTCTGATAGACACTTTCTCTGTTTCAGTTAATTCACTCTGAAGATTTATACGGATTCGTTATCCAATTAAAGATTATTCGAGACACCTGTTGGTTCAATTTAAATCAATCAATGATTTATTCTGATTTTGTTCCAGTAGACACTTTCTCTGGTTCAGTTAAATTGCTCCGAAGATTTATACTGATTCATTATCCAGTTAAAGATCATTCAAGACATCTGCTGGTTCAGTTAAAATTGACCAATGGTTTATCCTGATGCCGTTCCGATAGACACTTTCTCTAGTTCAGTTAAATCGCTCAGAAGATCTATACTCATTCATTATCCAGTTAAAGATTATTCAAGACCTCCACTAGTTCAGTTTAAATTAATCAATGATTCATCCTGATTCAGTTCTGGTAGACACTTTCTTTGGTTCAGTTAAATCACTATGAAGATTTATACTGATTCGTTATCCAGTTAAAGATTATTTAAGTCCTTTGCTGGTTCAGTTTAAATTAATCAATGATTTATCCTGATTTCGTTTTGGTAGACACTTTCTCTAGTTCAGTTAAATATCTCTGAAGATTTATATTTATTTGTTATCCAGTTAAAGTTTATTCAAGACCTATGCTCGGTTCAGTATAAATCGACCAATGATTTATTTTGATGCTTCTTCAAATCCCTATCAATTGTCACCTTGGATGGCATCTATAAGCCCATCTCCTACGACTCTTCATCACCTCTCCAAATGGAATCTTTAATCCCATTTCCTACACAATCAACTAACACATTACTTCGTGCACAAGCGAGTGCAAATTTCCGGACACTTTAGTGTTCAATCATCTTCTACCTTTAAGTTACGAATGGAGGACATGCCAATCTAACTCCTCGGGTTTAAGAAGATTGAATAGGGGTAGATGTTGTACCCCAAAATTTTCCCTCTCTTTTATCAAGACATTTCACAAAATATCTTCAATGGCTCAAAACGGCACAAGTGTTGACTAGGTCAAACCACCTCCTAAACATTAATGCTTCAAATTAGGGTTTTAATTTTCACAAGGAAAATTGAACTTATAATGCCTCAAATTAATTTCATGGATCATTATAGACCTCCAAGAATACTCATGTCAAGTTTCAAGTCTTGTATCACAAATTTGCTCAGTTAATTGCTCATATGACTATAAATCAACCGTATTGGGTAAAAAGTCAATTGTGGTCAACCTACAACCAAACTTCATGATTTTTGGCCAAATTCAACATTTTAAAGTCATATTCATCATTTGATCAAGTATTGATCACAATCTCTCAAGAAAAGCACTCAATTAACAAAAAGGTCAAAATGGTCAAAATTAGGGTTCTTGATTGTAATTGACTGATTAGTGACTTTTGACCCAATACATGATCTAACAGTTTGAAGCATAATCTAAAGGATTCAAATACAACATATTTACCTAATTTCATGGTTCAAAACATTCCTCAATATCAATGGATTGATAGTTTAAATTTGATAAATTGATGAAAAGTCAACTGATACAAAAAAAGTCAAACTTTGGCTTTTTTGGTCAAAATTCAATTTCAAAGATTAAAATTCATCAAGACATTAAAAAATATGAAGCTTGATCATCAAGAAATCAAGAAAGTCAAAAGTCAATTTGAAAAGTCAAACTTTTCAAGACTTTGAAGTTTTTCTAAGTGTTTTAAACATGATAATTTCCCTACTTCATGACAATTTTTCACCAAGATGCAAGATGATTCAAAGAAATCTTTCAACATAAAACTTGTAGATCTTTATGATATATATAACTTTTCTTTACTAATCAAGTCTTATAATTGATTGGATTTTGAGTTATAAATTCATCAAGTCGTGCACTTTTTCTAAAACACTTAGTGAAAATTTGACCTAGTTTATGCAGATTTTTGACCTAACTTCTTGGCCAATTTTCACCAAGCTTCAAGAGGACTTTGTCAAAATAACCAACATGAAAATTGTATATAATGTTAAAAGCTTTTCAAAATATAAAATAACTCAATGAGATCATTTTTGAGCTAAGATAATCGGAGACAAGAAGTTGGACATTCATTCTTGAATTATAGGTCATTTTTGTGATGAACAAGAATTCAAATCTCATAGCCATGTTGCATAATATTGATTTGCATGCTTCTAACTTGCAAATAACTCCTTAATTTAATGTTTACGCAACTGATTGATCAATTGTCCAATTGGTTCAAGTATTATCCAAAGAAATTTTCCATTTTAGGGAGAAAGTCACCATTCCATTCTTGTAAAGCAAAGCTTTATGCAATGTCAACCCTTCTTGAGCCTCTCAATTGCTCCTTCTGCACACACTCAACCTAGAAACTCATAAGAGGCATGTTTAAAGTGATTCAACCACCCTACAAGCATTGTACCTTGCTTTGAAATCATATTTGTCAAGCTTGCTTCAAAAACAAGACAAATGAATACAACATGTGATTTTTGAATTCTAACCACCTCAAGCCTTCAAACCTTATCCTATAAATTAAGACACTTTTATGCAACTTAGGACACGAAATTACAAGCATTGAAACTACCTCAAACTCCCTCAAACTTAGATTTGCATTCAAACTCCCATAACTTGCCATTTCTGCCCAAAAACTTCCATCTCATTATCCACGTGTGCGTTTCTTCTCCAAATTAATCCTAAAGCTTACTTACATCAAATATAACCTATCACCGTCCCTGTTTTGGAACTGTAACACCTCCATCACCTTTCTCCATAACCAAAAATAGGTTGCTTCATATTGACTTCTCCAGCACGACTCAGCCATCCTCAATCCAAACTAATCATTGCACTAGCTTCCTGGAGGTTCACTAAAGCTATTTTGATCATCACAACACCTTGAAAGGTGCTCTAAACTGAAACACAAATTTCAGTTTCCAGGTAAATTTTCTTAACTTTGAACTCTTCATACAAGCATCATTAGTGGTTCATTTATGAAGATAAAATATAGATATCATTGCCCTGAAGCTAACCATATGCTTACTTTTCATTTTTATTAACCATGTGTTGAGAATTTTGGAACTGAAAATCCAGAAAAGTTAGGTTTTATTTTAGGGCCAAACAAAATTCTCACTCATCTTTGAATTATAGTTTAAGAAATTTATATGGTTGGAATCGTGGTAAAAAATGGGGCAAGTTTCATGTTTGTACTTTTTCAAATGGTTGAAAGATGAAGAAGTTACAAATTTAAAAAGCTTATCCAGGGAAGCTGGCGCGAGGAAGAAGAAGATGACACATTCAGGATTGAGTTTGTAATATAATATGTTGGTTGTGTATAAATGAACGGATGTATAGCCACCCTAGTGGTAGAGAATGCGCATGTAAGGCATTACCCTATAAGGTCCTGGGTTCGAACCCTAGGGACCTTTTGTTTTCTTTTCTAACATTTTCTTTGTTTGTTTTTTGGCAATCAGCGTTTGGGCCTCCCCCTATTGGGTCATTTTCTCTTTTACTCAGCAACACCCCCTGATCACTACATAACACGCGGCCTATTTTATATTATATTCTTTTTGTTTATTTCTGACTACAAAAAAGTTATGGGCCTAAAACAAATAAAAACTATTTTTTTACTTTCTAACACCATTTTCACTTTCAAACCCCCTAACCCAATTTTTATATTTTTTATTTTATTTTCTTTCCTTTTTTTAATTATATTTATTCTTATTATTATTTTATTAAAAAATACAAAAAATATATATATTTTACTAGATACTTAGAATAAATATTTTCATGTTTTTATTTTATTTCTTTTAAACAAAAAAAAACCTTAAAAATACATTTTCTTTCTTAAAATTAATTAATTAATTTAGAGTTAGGTTTTGATTTTATCTCTTAAATTAACTTAGAATTTAATTATTAATTTCTTTCTTTAGTTAATTAGGTTAACTTTAAAGCTTTTTCATAAAAAAAATCATGAAAAATAATTTTCTTTTCTTGTACATTATCTTTATATTCTTGTACATTTTATTTATTCATTATTCAATATGTTTGTAATAGTAATTAGGTTTTAATTGCTTCATATCCCCATTTGTAAATTTGTATCCCCCGTCCCAAAGTGATATAATAGCGTAGGACTTTAAATTTCTGCAATTTACCGCTTTCAATATTATTACTAGTAATTAGGATTTGTATGGAAAGACTTAAAACCAAACAATAGACAACCCTAATTCAAGACAAAAATGCATGAAATCAACACACCTTGCATACTTGCACCTGTAGGATTAACCCACATTTGTTTCTTTAGAATAAACAGTCATGTCCCTCGAACGTAGGATACTTTATCAAAGACCCTCGAATGCAAGATCGTAGTCCCTCGATGACCCTTCAAATGTTGCCTTCGGTAAACGATCTAAGACCCTCACAATAAATTGCTAAAGAATCCTACGATATTGTCTTCTCTGACTGTACGATGACTCACGCCCGTTCTTTCACATCCAATGATATGGTTGCTTACTAACTAATGGTACGATAACACTATCTAAAGAAGGAAAAGAACAAAGACTTTTTTATTAGATGGAACACTCGTAGTTGCTTGCTCATAATTAAAACCATCTTCACACTTACACTTTCAAAATATCTTTCCAAAAACAAACATCTCTTTGAACTATTTTCAAAAAACCAACATTTTGTATACATTCTTATAGAGACAAAAATCATTACAAAATTTTCCGAAACAAAGGCGTTTTCATAAATACTTTAAAAAAAATCACAAACACATTTCAAACGAAGTATTTCAAAGTGAGCTAGCAACTAAGAGACCATAAATAACTACGGATAAAAGGGTGTTAACACCTTCCTTTTTCATAACCTATCCTCCGAACTCAAGAAAATTTTCAAAAGGTCTTTCCTGTTTTTTTCACTTTCCTTTATTGGATAAAAGAAAAGTCAGTGGCGACTCTTGCTATCCGCAAAAATTGCGATCAAACATAAAATACCCAAGTCAGTTTTCCCACCGTATTACACCCATTGTATGTTTTGCAGCTCTTCGATCCACCCCTTTTTGGCTTCGCCTAACCTGTGCTTGAGTCCTTGCAAGATGACTCTATTCGCGGCCTCCGCTTTCCCGTTGGTTTGAGGATGTACGACAGACGTAAAGTGTTATTTGGTGTCGAGCTTGGTGATGAAGTCTTGGAAGATTTGGTCACTGAACTGCGTCCCACTGTCGATAACGAGCACTTGTGGTATGCCGAATCGGGCAAGCGCGTTTCATTTGTAGAAATAAAGGATGTTATGTGATGTGATTCTGGCCAAGGCTTCGGCCTCTATCCACTTCGTGAAATAGTCGACAACCACAATTAGGAATTTATTTTGATATGATCCTTATACAAACAGTCCGAGGATGTCCATCCTTCACCAGGAGAACGGCCACAGGGACGAAAACGTTTTGAGTTTGTGTGGGGGTGCGAGGTGCATGTCCGCGTGTCTTTGACATTTGTCACATTTTTTGACGTGCTCATTCGCGTCTTGCTGCATGGTGGGCCAGTAATACCCTACTCACAATGCCTTTCGTGCCAGAGATATTCCACCTAAGTGTTAGGTGTTAATTCCCTCGTGGATTTCCCATAAGATCCCGGGGATTTTTTATTCCTCGACGCATTTCAGGAGTGGGATGGAGAATCCCCATCAATAGAGTTTATGCTCGACTTCTACGTAAGAGTAGGCTCATCGTTAGGTCGCATTATCCTCTTTTTGGTCAGTGGGTAATTCTCCCTTTGTGAGATAATTAAATATCGGGGTCATCCAACACGAATTGTCCCTTATGGCATTCACCTCGAGCGACACAGTGGGTTTTTCAATACTCAGACGAGAAAAGGATTATTGTATAATGGATTTGTTCCCACCTTTTTTCTTTGTGCTCACAAGTTTTGAAAGTATGTCGGTCCGCGTGTTCTGTTCGTGGAGTACATGTTTTATTTTCGCCCGGTCAAATTTATTTATCCTTTATTTGACTAGGTTCAGGTATTTGATGAGGCTATTGTTCTTGGCCTGATATTCTCCTCGAACTTGAGATGCGAAGAGCTGGGAGTCAGTGAATACTTGTACTTCTCGGGAACCTAGGTCTTCAACCAACCTTAATCCTGCAAGCAGGTCCTCGTACTCGGCATGGTTGTTCGATGTAGGAAATGACAGCACAAGCGAGTGTTCTATCATAATTCCCTCTTTGTTTTCGAGAAGGATTCATGCTCCGCTTCTGGTTGAGTTGGATGCTCCGTCCACGAAGATGGTCCACTTGTATTTCCCGCCCGTTGGGGGTTTGCGTGTGGTCATCTCTGCAATGAAATAGGATAACACTTGGGCTTTAAGGGTTGTCCTGCTTTCATACTGAACATCAAACTCTGAAAGTTCTTGGGACCATTTCAGCATTCGATTGGGCATGTATGGTCGATTAGAAGTTGTCTTATAGGCTGATATGTACGCACGATGAACGTGTGGGACAAGAAGTAATATCTGAGTCTCCTCGCCGCAATAATGAGCGCCAAGACTACCCTTTCAATTTTTTGATATCCTACCTCAGGGCCCTGCAGTGCTTTGTTAGTAAAGTACACTGGTTTCTGTCAGTCAGGTGTTTCATGGACAAGGTCCGCACTCACAGCCTCGATGGAGACGGCCAGATAAAGGAACAAAGTTTCCCTGCTCTCTAGTTGTGATAACACTGGAGGTTGTGAAAAGGCATTGCTTGAGGTGGAGGATGTCTTGGTCGCACTCCTCAGTCCACTCGAAAGCCGCCTCTTTATGCAAGATTTTGAAAAATAGGAGCGCGTGTTATGCAAACTTCGCCGTGAAGCGGGAGAACGAGGTGAGCATGTCGTTCAAGACTTGTATGGGTTTTTTCGAGTTTGGCGTGGAGAGCTCGGAGAACACCCTGCATTTGTCGGGGTTGGCTTTGATTCCCCGTTAGGTTAGATAGAAACCAAGGAATTTTCTCGCCTTGACCCTGAATGTGCATTTCTTTGGGTTGAATCTCATTTTGCATTGCCTTGCTTGGGTGAAGGCTCTTTTGAGGTGGGCAGCATGGTCTGTTTTCTTTTTAGATTTGACGATCATGTCATCCATGTATACCTAGAACATGTCTCTGATCTCACCGCGGAAGACTTTGTTCATTATTCGCTTGTATGTTGCCCCTGCATTTTTTAGGTCGAAGGGCATTATGTTGTAGTAGTAATTTCCCGACCTGGTCATGAAGGCGATGCAGTGTTTTTAGCTCATCGCCATGGGAATTTGATTATAGCCCGAGTATGCATCCATAAATAATAAAATTTTGTAGCCGACCGAGTTTTCGACCAGCATGTCGATGTTAGGTAAAGGAAAAATATCTTTGGGACATGCCCGATTGAGATCAGTATAGTCAACACACATACGCCATTTTCCATTATTTTTCTTAACAAGTACAACGTTTAAGAGCCAAGTTGAATAACGGGCCTCAGAAATAAAATTTGCCTCTAGGAGGTATTTTACAGCTTTTACAACAACCTCTGCTTTTTCAGGAGACTGCTTAGGCCTATGTTATACTACTGCCCTAGCGGCTGGGTCCATGGCAAGTTGGTGACAGGCGACCTCAGGGTTGAGTCCGAGCATCTCTACATCGCTCCACGTGCACAGTTCATCATTCTCCCTCAAATAGGCTTTGAGTTGCTTCCTCGCTAGGTTAAGGAGTTTAGCACCGATCTTCATGTCTTTGTTCAGGTCTTTGCCAAGGGGGATGAACTCGAAGTCTCTATCTGGGATGAATCAAAGAGGATAATGTTCGCCATTGAGGGCCTCAACTTCATCTTTGTCAAAGCGGGTATTGAGTGCAATGGAGTTGACCTTTGGTGGAGACTGTTGTTCTTCGACTCGAGTAGGTTTGTCCGCCGAGATAGCCGTTATTGTCAATGTGGTTTCTCTATTAGTAGGTCGTGTCTCAGTGTCGACCATGTTTTTCCCTTTGGAAGCCGCGTTGAAACATCTCCTAGCAGCTGATATGTCTCTATGGGTGGTGACGACACGGGCCTTCTTGGTGTAGAACTTTATCTTTAAATGCACCGTGGAGGATACAGTTGTCAGCTCGGCCAATGTTGGTTTCTCTAGGATGCAGTTGTAGAGAGACGAACAATCGATCACCAGAAACCGCACTTTGACCTATCAGGATGCAGTTTATTTCCCAAATGTGACAAATAGCTCGACGTAGCCCCGTGGCTTGGAGGTCGAACCGTTAAATCTTGCAGGTTGGACTTCACATATGGTGACCGGTGGGTATCGTCGAGCTGCAGGATGCGGGACAGGTGGGTATACATGACGTCGAGGGAACTCCCTTCATCGACAAGAATGTGATGTACATCAAAGTTGGCCATCTTTTCCCTCACCAGCAAAGGAACGCTGGAGTTGGAGGCTCCATCGGGCAGCTCCTCGAGATAGAAGATGATCGGCTCAGATTTTCCCTTGAATCTTTCAAGGGTTACTGCCTCGATTGGGGCTGCATCCACCAGCTCGTTGAGTTTTCTCTTTGCTGAATTCATCGAAATGTCTGTTAATCCCCCGCTAGATATGACCATGGCAGACGGGAACTTCTCCCATCTGATGTGGGTGAACAAAGCTCGTCATCATTAAGACTGTCGGGGATGTGAAAGTCCTCGGGCCTTGAGATGTAGAGGCTACCTAGAGGGGACCAGATTCATGGGATGGTCGGGCATCCTCCTCAATTTCTTTAACCTCGCGAGTATCGTAATGAGTGGCGTTATTTCGCTTGTATTGCCTGAGTCTCCATGCCTTGATGAGAGTCTCGATGGCATCATTTAGGTGGATGCAGTCTTCGATCAGGTGATCGTAGCTCCGATGATATTGACAATATTTTTGTCTATATGCCTCGGGATTTGCAGGGGCGGGTCGGAGATGCCTGACCCCGTCATCCTTGAATTTAGAATTATACCACTCTACAAGGATACGCTCACGGGAAGCGATCAGAAGGGTGTACTCGGTGAACTTCCCAGCTTGTCCTCTGTGCTTGTGTGGGTCGCGAGGTTTCTCCTCCCTTCTCTTTTCCCCTGTTCGTCGAGAAGGGCCCGTGCCACAGTGTCATGGGACGTTAGTTGGTCTGCGGTTCCTCGACTCACGCGTTGTTGGCGGCCTCTTTTTCCTCGTAGTCCATGTACGCCTGGACTTTTTTGAGGAGTGCATCAAACGACCTGGGGGGCTCAATGCCAACATCCTTTCTAAATTCAGTTCCCGAGAGGAGTCCCCTCTCGAGCAAGTATCTCTTCATGTGATCGGCGCATGGGACCTGAATGGCCTCGCGATTGAACCGAATAATGTCTTCTCTGAGGGTCTCATTGCTCCTATGGACGATTGCCTCGAGGGCGGCCTCAGTCTTCGGGTGCCGATGAGATGCAGTGAAGCTGCTGATGAATTGGTTCTTTAAATTCCTCCACGAAGTGATCGACCCAGGGGATAGGTTCTTATACTAGTTCATGGTTGTTTTCCTTAGCGTCGTGGGGAACAACATGTAATTAATGGGGGGCCCTGATGTTGTGATAGTGAAGCAAGGCTTCGAAGCCATCGATGTGGTCGATGGGGTCAACAATGTCGTTGTATTCCTTCATAAGGGGAGGCTTCTCCATCCCTTTAGGAATAGGTCCCTCCATGATGGCCTGGGACAATGGACCGCGGGGGTCGTCTTCGTCGCTTTTTTTCGGGGAGTGAGATGGGGATTGATAGTAGCGACAGTCTTTATGTCGGTTTTGGTCCTGAGGAGGGTTCCTCGGTCGAGACTTCTTCTCTTCCTCGCCCTTGTTTCTTTTATGTTATGGGGATCGTCGCTCTTTGCGCGGGGGGTTTGACCGCGTTTCTTGAAGGTTTGGGTTGGGTCCTTTCCAATGCAGGACCTCGTCCAATTCGTTGAGGAGAAGGGCTTCGAGAGTCGTCCCATATGTGTCTCCGTGGGGGAGAACGGGAGCGGTCCTCGTTTAGAGGAGAAGGAGTTTGAGAATCAAGTCTTTGGTACCTTCTGGGGGACCGGCAAGTCTGTTCCAACATCATCAGACGCTCACCATGCGCGAAGATCATGTAGTTCATCTAATTGATTGCCCCGAACAAGGCTCTGGTCGTGGCGCTGGCATTTTCGAAAACGGGGATCTCCTGATACACACTTGGCTCATAATTCTACCGAGGATGGTGTTGTGTGGTTGGGAGCGGGTGGAGAAATATGTGATCCTCCCGTTCTGAGGGTCTTGCTCGGGGGTGGCGACGTTGTTGTTGTCGCCCGCATCGGTAAACTGAACGTTCTGGTCATTATTGAAAGTTTGGTCGGCCATGACAACCTGAAGGTTGAAGGTGTTGCTTTGGTATTAAGTGAATGAAAGACGGGGAAGCTTTTTCCTCACAGTCGGCGCCACTGATCGTACTTGATCAGAAGAGATCGTCAATGCCCACAAGCTTCAAGTCGGGAAGCGGTTGAATATGAAGTGGGGGAGGGGTACCTCAAGACACTCTGATGCCAAAGTAAGGTTCAGAGCAAGTGCAAGTAGAATGTGAAAGTATAGATGAATGTATGAATACCTGACCCTCTCAAGTGAGAGGGTATTTATATCCCCCAGTGTTGGGCCAAGGTCCCCATATTGAGCTAACATAGCAGGTCCAAAATAAAGACTCAGGATCTACGTGAGTAGTGGAGACCAGCACGTGGTCTCCCTCTTGAGTGGACTGCTTTGAATTACTAGGAGGACGTGCTTGCGGTATTTCCGGAGTCAAGATGACTCTGAGATACTCGGAGATGTAGGCGTCTGCTCTACGAGGAGATGCCCGTCAAGACCTCCTGAGATCCGTTAACACTCCTCGACAGTCCTATGGAGAGGAAGGCCCAAGGGACATGTCCTCGGTGCAAGGGTGGAGTCGTTTCCCGACATATTCAAGGGAAGCCTCATTCTTGTTGGCCTTCGCCTGCAGGATGGTTGGATTGAGTTTTGTATGCTATTTGGACCAAACGCAAACCCAATTCAGAACAGTAAGCAACGTGGAATTTGAAATTTTCCTATCCTTTTATATAGTTAATTATTTTGTTATAAATGACATCTAGGTTAGCATCATTTGTACACACTCTCCATCTTTTATGATGAATTTGAGAGGGCACTCAATCATGTATTCTAGCTAGAACAAAAATTAGAGAATACTTGCAATCACATATCAAAGTCATTCAAAGCAAAATACTATTCTCTTCATTATATCAACTCTCATCAAAATACATAAAATCAGAGGATCATCATCTTGAGTGTGTTAAATCTTATGAACTTGCAACTCTTCACATTACATACTGTAGTCAACAATTCACCCACGTCACATTTCTCTCGCACTGGTTTTACATCTTTAAACATATGCTCAGCGTTAGAAAATTCAAGTACTAACAATCCTTACTCCATTTCTTACTTGAGATGATAGATCATTGTAGTGATAAATTGGATATGATTGGTTTATTATTATGATAGCTCCTCTTTCACCACTATTCAACAGTGGTAGATTTTTGATCCTGTGTGGTAACATAATTTGCAAACCCTCAAAAACGGCCCTTGATATAAAGACATATATTTTTGATATGATATGGTTCATTGATATCACAAATCAAAGTCATTCAAAGGAAAAATACTATTCTCTTCATTATATCAACTCTCATCAAAACACACAAAATCAGAGGATCATCCTCTTGAGTGTGTTGAATCCTATGAACTTGCAACTCTTCATATTACATACCGTACTCAATAATTCACCCACATCACATTTCTCTCGAACTGGTTTTACATCTTTAAACATATGCTCGTCGTTAGAAAACTCAAGTACTAACAATCCTTACTCCATTTCTTACTTGAGATGATAGATCACTGCAGTGACAAATTGGATATGATATGGTTTATTATTATGATATCTCCTGTTTCACCACTATTTAACAGTGGTAGATTTTTGATCCTGTGTGGTAACATACTTTGCAAACCCTCAAAAACGGCCCTTGACATAAAGACATATATTTTTTATATGATATGGTTCATTGATATCACAAATCAAAGTCATTCAAAGGAAAAACACTATTCTCTTCATTATATCAACTCTCATCAAAACACACAAAATCAGAGGATCATCCTCTTGAGTATGTTGAATCCTATGAACTTGCAACTCTTCATATTACATACCGTACTCAACAATTCACCCACATCACATTTCTCTCGCACTGGTTTTACATCTTTAAACATATGCTCGACGTTAGAAAATTCAAGTACTAACAATCCTTACTCCATTTCTTACTTGAGATGATAAATCACTGCAGTGACAAATTAGATATGATATGGTTTATTATTATGATATCTCCTATTTCACCACTATTTAACGGTGGCAGTTTTTTGATCCTATGTGGTAACATACTTTACAAACCCTCAAAAACAGCCCTTGACATAAAGACATATATTTTTTATATGATATGGTTCATTGATATCACAAATCAAAATCATTCAAGGCAAAACACTATTCTCTTCATTATATCAACTCTCATCAAAACACACAAAATCAGAGGATCATCCTCTTGAGTGTGTTGAATCCTATGAACTTGCAACTCTTCATATTACATACCATACTCAACAATTCACCCACATCACATTTCTCTCGCACTAGTTTTACATCTTTAAACATATGCATACCGTACTCAACAATTCACCCACATCACATTTCTCTCGTACTGATTTTACATCTTTAAACATATGCTCGGCGTTCGTACTGGTTTTACATCTTTAAACATATGCTCGGCGTTAGAAAATTCATGTACTAACAATCCTTACTCCATTTCTTATAGATCTCTGCAGTGACAAATTGGATATGATATAGTTTATTATTATGATATCTCCTATTTCACCACTATTTAACAGTGCCAAATTTTTGATCATGTGTGATAACATACTTTGCAAACCCTCAAAAACAGCCCTTGACATAAAGACATATATTTTTGATATGATATGGTTCATTGATATCACAAATCAAAGTCATTCAAAGCAAAAGACTATTCTCTTTATTGTATCAACTCTTATCAAAGCACAACAAATCAAAGGATCATCCTCTTGAATGTGGTGCATCCTATGAACATTTAACTCTTCATATTAATGTCTTAATCAAACAATTCACCCACGTCATATTTTTCTCACATTAGTTTTACATCTTTAAACATCCTCATTGTTAGAAAATTCATGCACCACTAATCCTTACTCCAAGTCTGTCTTGAGATGATAGATCAGTGCAGAAGTAAATATTCAAAGGGTCACATTTCGTCTCTGCACTTTATCGTTGTGCTTTGTTTTACTTGAGTGATGATTTAATTCGTTCCTTCGCTTCACCTTGCTTTTGTATCACGGTTTTTCGGTTATGTGTTGATCGAAGATAGAGACCCTCTATACCACGGTGGTTTGGATTTACACTGCATTGAATATGATAAAACAAAACTTTTTAGGCACAAGCTGTCTGCAATACATCAAGAAACCAGTCATGAAGATATATATTTTTGGCAAAGTTATGGCATGTCAGTTTTTTATAACTTACTGTCTGATACAAGTAAAAATGAAAGGAAAATTCAAACATCAATATGCTGAGAGAAAATGGTGAAGGAACAAGATCATCATCAAAGTGAAAAAAACAAGTAGTTGAATCCTTAATACAAATCATTGAAGGCTATTTTCATTGGTTAATTCAATTGAGTTGTATATCTCAAGAAAATCTTAAATAGAACAAGAACAAGAAATCAAATGAAACATACCAATTATTGTTTTCTTTATTTTTCTTTATTCTTGATTTTGTTGCATAGGACCCAAATTTTCTTTACATTGTTTCTAATGAAAAGGAGCATCTGCCTTACAGGCGAGATTCTTAAAAAGGAAAACTCCTCTAAATCGAGTAAAAAGAAATGTAGTAGCAGTTAATAACTCTGAGCTATATTAATTAAACCTGACTCCACATTCATATTAGTTGGCCAAAATTTATGCTGTTAATCTCAGATGTTTTTGTGAAGCATCGACCTCCTAAAAACCAGTGACCAAAATAAACATAAATACTCAAAAATAGACTACTACACAAAATTAAAGACTGTAAGGAACCCAGCAAACAAAATAACAAATAACAGTGAGAAATGATATAAATGTGGAACTGTATATTATTACTGATCAATAGAGGAATTACAGATTGGGATTACACCCAGATTCTGACACAGCTGTGCTCCTAAAGGAAACTATTGCTCCTTTCTTATTTCTAAACTTGCAAATCCCATAATGAGTCCCAACCCACTACTCAACTCCATAATATCAGGGAATGGTTCAACAGTCCTCACTATCATTCCAAGTCCTAGGCTCCCTATCGTTATTGTGGACTAATTCCTCATTTGGGCCTTCCACATTTGAACTGGTCCTAACAAAAACCTAAAGTATAGAGCAATAAAACTTGAGCAGAAAAGAAGAAAAAAAACAGAATTGAACTAAAAGTAGGAAGAAGAGAAGAATAAATATTTGTGAGAAAGAACATAATTATTAGTCTTCAAAGGGACCGTATTAAAATTTATACCTTTTAAAAAAAGACAAGATTTTAGAAGAAAAAAAATTTGAGTAAATTATCCCCAAAATTCCTGCTATTGTTGACAGTGGCTCGCAGACCAATAGTGTCGCGCCGAACCCTATACCCGCTATGCTATTCTGCTATAGCGATGCTATAGCCTGCTATTGACAACACATGCCAAAAGGCTAAAATAACAAGCAACGACCAAATATGTGGCAAAGCGAAACTCTAAGTAAAAATAGACTATTTCTTAAAGCTCACTTCAAAGTATTTTGAATAACTACAGTTTACAAACACGGTTGTATTGAAGCCTTAAACTGAGGCTTAGTAGCTCTTGACAATTATGCAACTACAACAATCACGACTGTATTTGTCCACCAATATTTGCACTCTCAATATTTGCAGTGATCACAACTAAAACCGCTAATTGAAACCATTTTGAATTCAGCAACCTATTCTAGTATATTCATATATTATTCAAATCAAAAGAAGATCAACATTTGTGCAAGTAACAAACGAAACAAATTTAAGTAACCTAGATCAAACTGACTCTAATCAAGTATTCAAATCGAATATGGAACAACAAGATAGCAAATTAAGACGAAAATACCTGTAGATTTGTTCATATCATGCCATCTTTGTTGTCCTTGTTGTGTGCAAGATTCAGTTTTTCTTCATAAAGCTTTAAGAGATAAGAAGAGTCCTCCTTAAAAGGCATTATATATTTGTCAAGGAACGTCTTATCGACGACTATAAATGGAGCAGTTAAACTTGCTTTCTTTTTTAGCAAATCTTTCTTCAGAAGATATTGCACAACTGAGGCCCTTGGTATGATCCTTCTCTCCATACTGGCTGACAAAACCCTTGGTACTTTGGCAATGGCCATGGCATCCCAACCCAACTGATCGACCCAAAAGCTCATGACTAAATTTATTTTATCAAGGGATGCTAACATACACTGAGGCTGCTTTCGAAATGCTTCAACAACATCTTGATCGGACCAACCCCATTTCTTAAAGGCATCAACTTTCTCTTTCCACCTGGCTTTGACTACTGTTCTTTTGGCATGCAATGCTATTGAGAAAGTTGATTGTGAAGGATTAAACCCCAAATCCTTTAATTCCTGAACCAACTTCAGAAGTTCATTTGTGTTGAGTACCTTGCTATTCACTTGAAGCAATCTTGCAATGCAGGAATCTGGAACTCCATACTCAATCAACATTCTAACGTTAAGTAACACATTACGATAACAAAATAAAAGAGGATTTTGAATTGCATGAGTGACAATGTCTTTGTGAGATTGGAAGAATCTAGTGAGAAATTCATAGGTTGGGACTATATGATTCTCCAGGCTTGGAGAGAGGATCATGGGGAACTTAGTGACAAGGTGAACAATGTCGGAGGTAGAAGCGCCTTTAGAGAGGAAAAATTGAAACTTTGGAAAGACCCTTATGGAGGGGTCACAGGAAAGTAGCCATGGTGTCTTGACGACCATGTTGCGTAGTTGGGAATCTGATACACCATGGTTTCTAAAGAAATTGAGAACTAAATCAGGGTTTTGATTAGTCTTGAAACGAAGATTGTAAGTGGAAGAAAGTTTGGAAGCAGATTGTGGGGAGAAGCCGAGATTGTGGATGAGGTAGGAGACTGGAAATGGGGTTGAATTGGAAGAGGCGGTGCAGAAATGGTGAAAACTAGGGTTAGGGTTTGGTGGAAAAGTTAAGGCTTTGAGATAGAGAATGGGTCTATGGCGATGAGTAGCGAACATTTGAAAGGAATTAGTGTTGAAATGAAAAAGCAGAAACAGAAGAAAATAGAGATAATGGTATCTACCTCGTTGCCCAGAAGAAATTCCTAGAGCACATCGACGAACGGAGGCTTTCTTCAACGTCGTACTGCTCTCGTGTGTTTGGTTGCACGACAAAGGCAAATGATTTACTACCTTTATTATTTTTGGGGAAAATACACTCACCACCTTGGGGCTCTATAAAAATAACACTAACTACTTTTTAAATATGTATTAATCTATCTAAAGTCTATTAAAATAACACACTCTTATAATTTTTAGTGATAGTAAAATTTATCTATGATTTTTAGTTTGTCACTATAATTTTCCGTTGATATATGTATGTTTAGGAGAGATATGTGTATGATTTAAAATTTAAAGGGATGTTAATAGATGTGAGTGTAATTTTCTCTTATTTTTATTAAGGATCTAAAATTGTTAAAATTGTGTGATTAACCGCATTGATAATTTCATTAATTAATATTTTATATTTAATTAATCAATTTTATTTTATTATTTAAAATTATATTTAATATTTGAGTATTTATTAATCAACTTTATCACTTTATTAACTAATTTTTTTATATTTTATTAATTAATTTTATTTTACTACTAAAAATTATTTTTAAATCTGAGTGTTTATTAATCAACTTCATCACTTCATCAATCAATTTTTTAGATTTCATTAATCAACTTTAATTTACTGTTAAAAAGTTATTGTCTATGTATTGTTCACGTGGGTGTTGTTCACAGTCATGATAATGTTTATAATTACTATTCAGGTCATTGTTCACGATAATGTTCATGTCATTGTTTACTGTTCACGTTACTGTTCACCATATTTGTGAACAGTAAATACGATGTAGATGTAAGGGATGTTGTAGGAATAGCATTGCTAAACTTGAATACCTTTAGTAGTAACTAGATGTTTGCCTCAGTGATATACGTGATAATCGTGCATAACTTGATGAGAATTATGACTAATTAACAGTGTTTTAAAAATTGAATCAAACTGATCGGTCGAACCAGGAATCGAAGGGGTCACCGTATGGTCTAATTGTTGGATCAACTATGTTATTGAATCGGTAAGAACTGACTAAAATCAGTCAAAACTGATAAAAATCAATTAATTAGCGGTTTTCAAAAATCGGTGGTTCAAATGCATGTTTTAATTTTTCTAAGACAAAACGACGTCGATTTCATAATTTAAAATAAATATATAATTAAAATATAATTAAACTTTATTCAAAACTTATTCTTACCAAACTTTCTTTTATGCAATTAGATCTGATTCAAAATTTATTTAAATTGGTATTTTCTATTATTTTGGTGTGAGTGGTGATTATATTTAGATCTTGAATTTAAAGAATGAACACCTAAAATTATGATATTTTAAAATTTTAAAATGTTGTATGTGTCGTTATATTTTTTTAGAGACTGAGTCATCTGATTTGACTGATTTAATAAATATATAGTTTTGTTATAGAGATCGATTTATTCAAGCGAGTTATTTAATTCAATTTGGTTTAGTCATGCGGTTAGACCAGTAACTTAATGATTGGACCAATAAACCAGTGACTCAATACCTTCATCGATTTGATAACCGGTCTAATTTTTAAAACATTGTTAATTAACTATATTGTGATTGTGTGACTTCCTTTTTATTTGTTTTATTAAATTTTATAATTATTATAACAAATTTTTAAAATTATAATATTAAAATATAATAAAATAGATGTAATAGAGAGATTATATACTAAATATAGTGACATAAAATGATATTTTTTTTTTTTTAACTTTACTAGTTGAGGCTTAAGTTAGACGTAAGTATTTTTAAATTATATAAGTAATTGGAGAAAGTATGTAAAAATCGCAAATTATTTTCTAAGAAGAAAATATATGAGATTGGTCATTACATTGTTGGGAAAAAAACCATTATATATGGATAAGATCATGGAAATTTCATTTTGTATAAGTCTATAGTTCATAAATCTTAAAAAAAAAAGAAGCAAAAACTTATAATTTTGGTGATAAGAGGAATCTCCTAAATTCCATAATCTATAATTTTTTGGATGGAACAATGCATTTAAAAGAATATATTTATTGAAGGAAGTGGAAATTAAATTAAAGGACATGATCATGAAAAATAATGTTATGATCAGATTTTATGTTTACTGCTTGATTTGTAAATGTATGTTATTTATGTGTTAAAAAAATATTTCAAAGAAAATTGGAATGGGCAAGTGAAGGAGTTTCTGTTACAATGTGTGAAATATTTAGTTTGATAATTAAGAATGAATTCATGACCATGTTTTATGAAGAAATTTTTGTTACAAAGTAAAATGATAAGGATAATGAGTAAGAATTAATTTTTGAACATGCTTAGTGAAAAAGTTTATGTTACCAAATAAAATATCAAATGTGATAATTAAGAATAAATTCATGAGCCACCTAATGAATTAGAGAAACAGGAACTTTGAAACTATGTTTTGAGATGTGCATGCTAAAGAGGCTCAATAGAGAAATGGAAATTTAAAAATGTGTATTGAGATGTGCCACATCAGAAAATACTTGTCAAAATTTGGATTACATTGCATAAAAGTGATGACATGGCAGCAATAGAGTTTGCAACTTTGTTTTAATATATTATTATAAATTATAAATAGATATTATTGTGTAGTAAAAGAAATCTGTATAATATACTAGTAAAATATATGTTCAGTTTGGTTGATGTATTTAATGTCGTGATGTCTTATTGGTTATATCTAATTTATCAACTATAAAATAAAATCATAAATATAGACTAATAATATGCATTAATCTTTATGCATTGATCTAAGTAGTATTTTAAAAAACAATAGAAATATGACTTAACAAATTATGAGAACATACTAATTATAAATTTGAAAAGTCAAGATGTAGGTAGGTGGTGTTTCAAAGATGCATAAATTTATCAAGTGGCAATAATAAAGCATAAGCAAATATTTGTTGTAAAATATCACCAAAGGCGACACATACCAATCATCAAATGTCTCTATTTGAATCATTATGACTTATTAGTCTCACTATAATTTTCATACTGAATCCCCAAAGGCTGCTAGGAAGGAAGTATGCCAATATAAAATAGATTGAAAGCAAAAACATTTATGGTGATTGGATATTTAAAAACTTGTTGAAGTGAATAAATCGTACAGTTGGTTCTCTAACTTCAATTGGCATAAAACAACAACAAAAGAAATATTTAAAAGATGAAGATTAAAATTGTAGCATCAAGAAAAAAGAATAATTATTTACCAACTAACATAGTACTTGGAAGACCTCTTTATACACAACATTAGTAGTAGTCAAACATGATGCATTGTCCTTGTTGTGTATTAATATTTTCGAATCAGTATTGATCTTAATTCTTGAAATTGCTACATACAATGGCTCGTGACTAAAAATAAAAGTAGGCAAATATAATCCTATATTATCAAGTGATTGACCTTGGGATTTATTTATTGTTATTACATATGAGACAATGATCGAAAATTGACCTCTAATCAATTTAAATAACCATGGTGATTCAGAAGGTGACATAGACACTCTTCTTTGATTCTTATATGAAGTCACGAGCAGAAGGAGAGATTAAAGAAGGAATGAATGGAGCTTACCATTCAGGCTTTTACCGTCGCCAAAAGTAACATCAGACTTACTTTAATTGGGTATCTTTTTTACTCCTTTCACGATTTTATTTTCACCATGTTGTAGATCTTACTCTTCTATTTCGTTTCCCTCGTAGAATTGCCCGAATAGCTGCATATTTGGGATTTAATTTGAGTTTATTTTCCCTTAACTCCATAATTTCTCATTAGCATAGTAAGGGTTCGAACTTCCAGTTTAATCTTTTAATTTGGTAGACATGATGTTCTTAGAGAACTCAAAATTTATGGAGTTATAACAATTTAGTAACCATATTTTGCTACAATTTTGTAACCATATTTTGTTACTAATATATAAGCAAGTCTAATTGTGATACGGTGGGAGAACTGACTTGGGTTTTGGGTTTGTGTTTGCAAATGTTTCGGTTTAGCAAGAGTCGCCACCGACTTTTTATTTTATCCTAAGGAAAGGTCAAAAAGCACAGGAAAGACCTTTTGAGATGTTTTCGTGGGTTCGGGGGGTAGATTATGAAAAGGGAAGGTGCTAGCACCCTTTTCATCCATGGTTATCCATGGGCTCTTAGTTACTTGTTTTAGATCATTTGCCTTTACTTTTCATTTGTTTGAAATGGTGCTTTGCGTGTGTGGTTTTGAAAACGTTTTGAAAAAGATGCCTTGTCTAGGCAACCTTTATAATGATTCTTGTTTGAATGTATACAAAGGTGTATGTCTTTTTGAAAGGTTTTCAATATTTTGAAAGTTGTTTTGAAATTGTGTTGTGGAGTGTGTTTTGAAAAATAGCAAGGATGTTTTACAAGATTTTTGATCAAGTAACTAAGAGTTGTCTACCCTATTTTACTCAAAGATCTTTCTTATGTTTTTAACCCTTTTAACAGTGTTGTTTCACCATTGTATTTGGTGAACAACCTTGTGTTAGGATGTTAACGGGACAGGCGCGGGTCATCGTATGACCATGATAGCAATGTTGTGAAATGACTTAGCACTTTTCTGTAGGGACTAAGATCATTTTGAAAGGCAACTTTGATAGCGTCATCGAGGGACTATGATCTTTTTTTTTCAATTCGTTTGTGCTAAGACATCCCACATGCATAACATGGCCATCTTTGTAAGGCAACAAGTGGAATTACCCTAAGGGTGCATGTGTGCAAGTGTGTTTGATTGCATGCATTTGTCTTTGATTTTTGGGTTGTCTACTTGTTGATTTTATCTTGCCATACACATCTAATTACTAGTATTTGTACAAAGCAATAAAAATGCGGGAAATAAATATCCTACACTATTACAACCATATTGAAAGGCAAGAAAATGTAAAGGCAAAAACAAAATAAAAGAAATGAAAATGAGCTCTTCGACCCAGGAAGGAGCACCCTTCGATTTGCATTATGTTGGCCTCCTTCGATTGGGGACTGGCGTCAGTAAGGTCCTGTCCTTTGATTGGGAACTGGTTCTAGTGAGGTCTTGTCCTTTGATTGGGCTTTGGCACCAGTCAGGTCATGTACTTCGATTGGAGACTGGCACCAGCATGGGAGTGCCTTTCGTCTGAGCCTGGACTTAGTGCAAGTGTGCCTCTGGCTGGGCCTTTCTGCCTTGTTGCCTTCTTCGATTGGGCCAGTGAAGTCAGTGTGAGCGTGTCTCTGGCTGGGCCTGGAAGTCAGTATGGAAACCAAAGGCTTCGTTTCATACTCCTGTCTCCTGTTTCTTTCGTTTGAACTTTTTGAATAGTAACATGGCATAAGGCCATGCTAGTATTGCCTTACAATCAGTTAGTACTTAATGCATATTTAAGTAAACAAGCAGCAAAATAAAAGGGGTTAGCTCTGAAAACATATTAAGTAGGTGGAAACGAAAAGAACCAAAGTGTTATGTACATGTTTTGAAATGAAAGGGAAGATTATTCTCATACTATGCCATGAAACGAAAAGGTTCAAAGGTAAGAGTGACTTACCTTGCTTCAGGCCTTGAATGGATGTGGGACCTTGAGTGGAGGCCCAAGGTTCTAGATTTGAAAGATGGGGCCAACAGCTGTGCTGGGAATGTTGGATTCGAAGGAAGGAAAGAAACAAGTCTTATGTTTCTTTCCAAACTGGAATCAAAGGATACTGAAGAGTATTTGTTCTTCAGAATTCTGGGTTTGTTCTCACAAGTGTTGAAGTGTTTGAGAATTTTGTGGTGTGTGTGAATTTTGAAGATACGTTCTCCTCCCTCTTTTTCTTTGTAAATGTTCCTCTATTTATAGAGAAAGAATGGACATGTTGTCCCAAGCCAGCCTTGCAACTAAATGATAAAATAATGTAACGTGAAAGTACCTGTGGGGGCCTCTTGGCAGTTGGGGTGCAGGAGATAATAATAAAATAAGGCCCAGCTGGAAAGTAAATGTCCACTTGTGCCACAACAGCAAGATGAACGGTTCATATGGGTTGCTTCCCTCTGAAGGAAAATAAGCCCAAGGCTCAAGACAGACTTTTCTAAAATGTAGTACTATGCTGTTAAGTGCAAGTGGTCTTAGACGACAAATGGGTACAGGCCTAAAAAGGGAAGACACGTGGCCTAGCTTATGGGTCTGAATGTTCAACTTGATCTTTTGAGTCGAATCCTCCATCTTTCTACACCTTTCAACCAGACTAAAACAAACAGCATTCGTTTTCACCAGCTGTGTGTCCTTCGAATGGGCCAACTGTGTGTTCTTCGAATGGCCCTTTTCAGAAGGTTATTAACTTCTGAATCGAAAGAAGCTTTCTGAACATTATTGACTCTTTGAATTGAAGAAAACCAAAAGGAAGTCTTTCCCTCAGTCGAAGCTTGTGGTTGAAACAAGCTAATGCCCAGTCGAATCTTGGATCGAAACAAATATGTTGCCCAATCGAAAGCCCGTGTTCGAAGGAAGCAATGTTGCCCAATCGAAGCATGTGGATCGAAACAAACATAAAGGGAGTCATTGCCTTTTAGCGTGAGGGAAGTTCCTGGCTTCTGAATCGAATGGTGTTCCTTGTCCCATCGAAACTTGTCCAAACAAAGCAAGCATGCAGGCAGCAAACTTGTCCATTCGAAGCAGACTTGTAGGCAGCATGTTTGGTGAATCGAAAAGGGTTTCCTTGCAGGGGGCATGTGTGGCCAGTAGTTCATGGCCTTCAATTGCAAGCACGCAGGCAGCAAAAGGCACAAACGAAGCATGCAACGAGAAGTTACAAGCCCAGGCGAAAGAGGCATGCTAGTAGCCATTTTGAGCAATCGAAGGAGGCCAAGAGTCAATCGAAGGATGCCAAATCGAAAGAGACATGTTTTCCTCCAAATTTGTCAAAAATGTTATTTTTATATGTTTTCTCCCTTTTTGACAGTTTCCTTTTAATTTTGGTACTGGAAAATTCCAAAGTACTTGTGCAAGCTTGAACCTTGAGAATCCTTGTGAGAAAGGCCTTGAAGAATGAGAGGGCAAACTTTGGGGTATAACAGCTGCCCCTGTTCAATCTTCTTACACCTGAAGAGTTAGATTGGCGAATCGGCCATTTGTGACTTGAAGGTGGAAGATGATTGAACACTAGAGTGCCCAGAAATTTGCACTCGGTGATGTGATGGTAGAGGGAATGGGCTTAAAGATGCCATTTGGAGAGGTGATAGAATCCTGTTGGAGATGGGATTGTAGATGCCATCCAAGAATGCTTGTTGAATTGTAATTTGTATGAGCAAAAGAATGGCGTCTGTGTCTGGGGCGTATCTGAGCTGTGACTGTATTTGAACATTGAATGAATATCTGAATGACTGCCGTGTTTGGAGTGTATCTGTATTGTATCTGGATGACAAAGGAATATCTGTGTAAGGAGCAACTATGTGCTGGGGATAAACTCTGAATGAGTGACAGAATGGCAACCGTGTCTGGAGCGTATCTGAATTTGAGAAGGAACCGGTGTAGGGTTGCTTCATGATGAGTCTGTGTAAAACTGCATCTGAATTTGAGAAGGAACCGGTGTAGGGTTGCTTCATGATGAGTCCGTGTAAAACTGCATCTGGATATGAGAAGGAACCGGTGTAGGGTTGCCTGATGATGAGTCCGTGTAAAACTGCATCTGGAATTGAGAAGGAACCAGTGTAGGGTTGCCTGATGATGAGTCCGTGTAAAACCGCATCTGGAATTGAGAAGGAACCGGTGTAGGGTTGCCTGATGATGAGTCCATGTGAAACTGCATCTTGGAAGGAAGGAACCTGTGTAGGGTTGCTTGATGATGAGTCCGTGTGAAACTGCATCTTGGAAGGAAGGAACCTGTGTAGGGTTTCTTGATGATGAGTCTGTGTGAAACTGCATCTTGGATTGAAGGAACCGGTGTAGGGTTTCCTGATGATGAGTCCGTGTAAAACTTCATCTGAAATTGAGAAGGAACCTGTGTAGGGTTGCTTCAATGATGAGTTTGTGTAAAACTGCATCTTGAATTGAGAAGGAACCTGTGTAGGATTGCTTCATGATGGTCAAGTATATAATTGTCCTGTCTGGTTTCAGGTATTAATCTGGAACTTGAAAAGGTTGATGGTAGCCATCTGTTGATTGACCTTTTTCTGAAAAAGGTAAAACGTTAGTTGTATGCAATGTCATGATGTATGAAATGCACGATGTCATGATGTTCTCAAAATAAATGAGATTGCGTTGTATGCATTTATCATGTATGTAAATAGGATGTATGAAATGCAAAATATTAATGAATGTACTTTTGTCTGGGAAAATAAATCCTTGACAAATGCTGGGGAGTCGTTAAATCCTGGACTGTTGTTGAGAAGTTGGTGTGTCTCCAAACTTTGCTTAGAATACTTCTACCAGGGATTCTTGTTTTGTTGTTTGAGGAGAACTCCACTGGGGAATATTGAAAAC
This sequence comes from Vicia faba, assembly GCA_948472305.1. Lineage (NCBI taxonomy): Eukaryota > Viridiplantae > Streptophyta > Magnoliopsida > Fabales > Fabaceae > Vicia > Vicia faba. The sequence goes on along the minus strand of OX451738.1, from coordinate 199,169,456 downwards.
TCTGTGGGGAGTATGTTTATTTCTGCTTGGGAAAAGAGTTTAGGAGTCTTAGTCGTCCGTTGCTCTACTGGGGAGTCGAAGTTGAACTGATATCTGGTCGGGTCCAGGTTTCGCAGTAACTTGTTGGGGATTGTAGAGTAGCCTACTGGGGAAGAGGAGTTGTGGTCCTTTGATTTGTAGTAGTCAGAGAGGCAAACTCAAGTTGGGGAATCCTGGTGTTGTTAGGGAAATAAACCTTGTCGTCAGTCTGCTAGAGAGGTGATATCTTCGTTGGGGGAAGTCCTCGAGGATTCTTGAGGTTGATTCAGCTAGGAAAAGGGGGTCAGAGATTATACTCTTGCTGGGGAATCATCATATTAGAAGGACTTTGGGGAGACTTGTCATTGCCCCTAGTAGCGAATGTTTGTGGCATTGCCAAAAAGTTTGATTGTATGTAACCCTTCACTGAGATTTGACGTTTAATGCCCCAAGTGACGGAGATGGAGGCCTGCCCTAGGTTATTCTGCAATTCTTGAGAGATTTCTTGGAATCTTGACTGGATTTCCCCAGGTGTGCTGGATAGTGACATGTTAAGTCCCCATGTTGATAGGAGATTTGTCAATGGAAGTGTCATCCTTCTTGAATTGATTTTGTTCACTGAGAGAGCTTTTGTTCACTGGATATTCATTGTGTGAATTTCTCCCATGTTAAACAAATAGCCATATGCAAACAATGATATTCAAGTAATGCAAAGTTTATATTTTTCTTGAAGTTTTTTTTGAAAATGCGTTTTAGCGAGTAAAGAAATTTTGTTAAGAAAATTCAAACTCAGGATTTAGAGCAGAGCCTTACAGGAGTCAGGATACCTTTTGTAACAGTATGCTTTCGAACTAACCCATGCTTTAGTTAGGACTTTTGAAGGGTTGTAACGTGGCTTGGTTCACGATTTTAAGAAGCAAAGGATAAAGGCTCAAAGTATATTTGTACCCACCCGCTCTTCGTGATGTTCTTCAATCCTAAACTCAGTTAATTGTGCATTTGAACTCCAAATGAGTCTGGAACGACGTTTTTGGTGATGGTTCACACAAGTTGAATTTGTTGGAAGGCAGTCATTTTTGCAACATTTTTTCATGTTGTTGAGGATTTGTAGCAACCTCGTTCTTTTGATTTGTTATCCCTAACTTTTGCCTGACTGTTCCTATTTTCGAGATTACAGTCAGCGGGATGCCCCAGCTTTCTTAAGCCTCCTTTATAGGTTTTGGCTCGGTGGGCTTTTCTCTTTTGAGAGATTGACTGCCTATGAGGTAAGGAATCACCGCTGTCTTTTGATTCCAGAGGAATGCTTTTGATGTCGTTCGTTGTATTATGAACTGAGAGTTTTGCGACTTCAATGTATATCTTTTGAATTAACTGAGAGACTACCATATCCCAGGTTTAAATTAAAGGTTTCAATTTGTGTTTAAAACAGAAAAATTCTACTTCTTTGGCTCGAAGGGGTTGACTAGGGATTATCTTCCTTATAACTCCAGTGTTTAGGATTTGAAAGAAACGCCTGTACATCGTCAGCAAAGTTTGTTCAATAGCATACTGTTATGAGATTATGGCATTGTTTCGTCATCCTCCCTCTAAAGGCTTGTAACTTTTAGCAAGAGTTAAATGTCATAAAGAGAGTAAAAAGCACAGTTTAAATGTAATGAAAATGAGTGGATCAAATTAAGACAAACATATGCAATGCATTAATGAAACAAAGTTTGACATTAATAGATAATTGTTTGAATAACAAAAGGAATTACAACTTGAAAATTCAAATGAAACAAAGACGCTCTCAATGATTTGCCAAAGGAGAATTGATTATGCTGGAGTCTCCGGAGGACCAAACTCAATCTCCTTGGCATCAATCAAATTCTGAATCTTGTACTTCAATGCCCAACAATCGTTAGTATCATGCCCGAGACTGTCAGAATGATAAGCGCACGTTGCATTAGGATTGTAGTTAGGAGAAAAAGTCTTGGGGTTTGGATGAGGTCCTATCAATGCAATCAGATTCATCCTCAACAAGTGTTGCAGCGCTTGAGACAACGACATGTTGATGTTGGTGAACTGTCTTTTAGGCTCGTCCGGCCTTTGTTGATTTCCCCTTTGCTGTTGTCGGTGTGACACAGAACCAGATATCAGGACTGCCCCTACGTGTTGGTCACGACGACTCTTTTGACTGTACACAGCATTGGACTCTTTCTTCCCACTGTAAGGCTTTTTCTGAGCATCAGAAGGTGTAGCTTCTTGAATCTTCCCACTTTTGATGCCAGCTTCGACCCTTTTGTCGGTCAGTATTAGCTTGGTGAACCCGGCTGAAGAGCTTCCGATCAAGTGTTTGAAGAAAGGCCCTGTCAAAGTTCCCATGAAGATGTCAATCAGCTCCCTGTCAGTTAAAGGGGGTTTCACTCTACCAGCCAGATCTCTCCACTTTTGGGCGTATCCTTTGAAGTTCTCGTTGGAACCCATGGTCATGTTCTGCAATTACACACGAGTTGGTGCAAGATCAACATTATACTGATACTGCTTATAGAAAGCAGCAGCTAAATCCTCCCAGGTGTGGATGCGAGAACTCTCTAATTGATAGAACCATTAGAGTTGAGTCCCTACTAGGCTTTCTTGGAAGAAATGGACCCAAAGCTTTGGATCAGTTATGTATGGTTGAATCTTGCGGACATAAGACTTTAAGTGCATCTTAGGGCAAGAAACTCCATCGTACAGGGCAAAGGTAGGGACTTTGAACTTTGGAGGGATAACCACTCCAGAAACCAAACCCATGTCTCCTAAATCCAAGCCAGGTATTTGTTGAATCTCCATAGCACTAAGGCGATCCTCCAACTGTTTATACTTGTCATCAGCGGGAGGATATTGTTCCTCAGAGTAGTCAGATTCAACTTCATTAATCTCCAAATTGTGGTCTTCTTCAAAACTATCCCCTATGCTGGATGAAGTTGAAAGATCTAGGGCTTTAGGTCTTCTTCTCAAGTTCGAGACGCTTACTGACTTCTTGGACTTTTTCTTTTTTTCTTTGAGAAGGAGAGCTTTCAGGTCCTCTTTCCCCTTAGCCATAGTCAGAAACATTTGTTGGAATTGAGCATTTTGAGCTTGGAGATCTTTCATCGTTTGTTCCATATCCATCTTACTGAAATAAACAGTAGGAAGATAAGGAGACCTGTACGGGAGAAACCTGTCATGATATGATGCATGATATGTGGATGCATGTTTTCAAGGATCTCGCGGGGTAAACACAAGAAAATGTTAGAAATTGAACATCCTTGATTGGAGAACTTTGTTATTAGTGGATGTCTTTCCACGAGAATCAAGCTCACCATGTCAAGTGGGTTATAGCCCCCGATTCAAGTTGTTGCACTTGACCTTTGACGACATTTGTTTAGAGGGGAACCCTCTTGCCCTTTGGTAGATGTCTGGTTCAATGTGACCCTGCATCAAAAGACCCTCGAGATCCTTGAAATGGTTATTGAGAATGCCATGGTATGATGTTATGATGTTATGTACATGTATGCAAAAGTAAGCAAGTGTATATACAGGTAATCATATTCACACAAAGCAAACAAGTCCTTAGGTTTAGGCTTGCATGGGGTTTGTAGGTAAGTACCCTCTTGAGTTTAGTTGGCTCAAACCTGTCCTAGAAATAGTAACCGGGTTCTAGAGGATCTCAATATCACTGACTACCCTCAATCGGTCATAATTCCAGTTTAGCAACCTTTTCTTGCGGCCAGAATCATCGCGAGAGTTTAGTCTCAATGAGTGTAGTATATTGCTACTGTTCTATGGCCAAGTTGGTCAATTTAAGGTTCTAAGGTCAGTTGGTGCTTAATGACTCCTTAGAAGACCCATATTCTCCTAGTTTCAACACAAGGGATATCGGTACATACCAAGGTGTCACACCAACGTAGCTACTGCTTCATCCGTGTCGGTATACGCCAGACAGATCCCTCACAGTTTATTGCTACTTACCTAAAAAAAGGTGCCCCCAAATCCGGGTGTAGGATTTACAACAAACCAAAACAAGGAACCCAAAAAGTAAAGCAATCAGAGCAATCAAAGTAAGCATGTAAAGGTGATCTAAAACCCTAAGGTAACACCACTTTTAGAGTAATTCCCCAGCAGAGTCGCCAGTTCTATGATACGGTGGGAGAACCGACTTGGGTTTTGCGTTTGTGTTCGCAAATGTTTCGGTTTAGCAAGAGTCGCCACCGACTTTTTATTTTATCCTAAGGAAAGGTCAAAAAGCACAGGAAAGACCTTTTGAGATGTTTTCATGGGTTCAGGGGGTAGATTATGAAAAGGAAGGTGCTAGCACCCTTTTCATCCATGGTTATCCATGGGCTCTTAGTTACTTGTTTTAGATCACTTGCCTTTGCTTTTCATTTGTTTGAAATGGTGCTTTGTGCGTGTGGTTTTGAAAACCTTTTGAAAAAGATGCCTTGTCTAGGCAACCTTTGTAATGATTCTTGTTTGAATGTATACAAAGGTGTATGTCTTTTTGAAAGGTTTTAAATGTTTTGAAAGTTGTTTTGAAATTGTGTTGTGGAGTGTGTTTTGAAAAATATCAAGGATGTTTTGCAAGATTTTTGATCAAGTACTAAGAGTTGTCTACCCTATTTTACTCAAAGATCTTTCTTATGTTTTTAACCCTTTTAATAGTGTTGTTTCACCATTGTATTTGGTGAACAACCTTGTGTTAGGATGTTAACGGGACAGGCGTGGGTCATCGTATGACCATGATAGCAATGTTGTGAAATGACTTAGCACTTTTCTGTAGGGACTAAGATCATTTTGAAAGGCAACTTTGATAGCGTCATCGAGGGACTATGATCTTTTTTTTCAATTCGTTTGTGCTAAGACATCCCACATGCATAACATGGCCATCTTTGTAAGGCAACAAGTGGAATTACCCTAAGGGTGCATGTGTGCAAGTGTGTTTGATTGCATGCATTTGTCTTTGATTTTTGGGTTGTCTACTTGTTGATTTTATCTTACCATACACATCTAATTACTAGTATTTGTACAAAGCAATAAAAATGCAGGAAATAAATATCCTACACTATTACAACCATATTGAAAGGCAATAAAATTTAAAGGCAAAAACAAAATAAAAGAAAGGAAAATGAGCTCTTCGACCCAGGCAGGAGCGCCCTTCGATTTGAATTTTGTTGGCCTCCTTCGATTGGGGACTGGCGTCAGTAAGGTCCTGTCCTTTGATTGGGAACTGGTTCTAGTGAGGTCATGTCCTTTGATTGGGCTTTGGCACCAGTCAGGTCATGTACTTCGATTGGAGACTGGCACCAGCATGGGAGTGCCTTTCGTCTGAGCCTGGACTTAGTGCAAGTGTGCCTCTGGCTGGGCCTTTCTGCCTTGTTGCCTTCTTCGATTTGGCCAGTGAAGTCAGTGTGAGCGTGTCTCTGGCTGGGCCTGGAAGTCAATGTGGAAACCAAAGGCTTCGTTTCATACTCTTGTCTCCTGTTTCTTTCGTTTGAACTTTTTGAATAGCAACATGGCATAAGGCCATGCTAGTATTGCCTTACAATCAGTTAATACTTAATGCATATTTAAGTAAACAAGCAGCAAAATGAAAGGGGTTAGCTCTGAAAACATATTAAGTAGGTGGAAACGAAAAGAACCAAAGTGTTATGTACATGTTTTGAAATGAAAGGGAATATTATTCACATATTATGCCATGAAACGAAAAGGGTAAAGGGTAAGAGTGACTTACCTTGCTTCAGGCCTTGAATGGATGTGGGACCTTAAGTGGAGGCCCAAGGTTCTGGATTTGAAAGAGGGGGCCAACAATTGTGCTGGGAATGTTGGATTCGAAGGAAGGAAAGAAACAAGTCTTATGTTTCTTTCCAAACTGGATTCAAAGGATACTGAAGAGTATTTGTTCTTTAGAATTCTGGGTTTGTTCTCACAAGTGTTGAAGTGTTTGAGAATTTTGTGGTGTGTGTGAATTTTGAAGATACGTTCTCCTCCCTCTTTTTCTTTGTAAATGTTCCTCTATTTATAGAGAAATAATGGACATGTTGTCCCAAGCCAGCCTTGCAACTAAATGATAAACTAATGTAACATGAAAGTACCTGTGGGGGGCTCTTGGCAGTTGGGGTGCAAGAGATAATAATAAAATAAGGCCCAGCTGGAAAGTAAATGTCCACTTGTGCCACAACAGCAAGATGAACGGTTCAGATGGGTTGTTTCCCTCTGAAGGAAAATAAGCGCAAGGCTCAAGACAGACTTTTCTAAAAGGTAGTACTATGCTGTTAAGTGCAAGTGGTCTTAGACAACAAATGGGTACAGGGCTAAAAAGGGAAGACACGTGGCCTAGCCTATGGGTATGAATGTTCAACTTGATCTTTTGAGTCGAATCCTCCATCTTTCTACACCTTTTAACCAGACTAGAACAAACAGCATTCATTTTCACCAGTTGTGTGACCTTCGAATGGGCCAACTGCGTGTTCTTCGAATGGCCCTTTTCAGAAGGTTATTAACTTCTGAATCGAAGGAAGCTTTCAGAATATTATTGACTCTTTGAATTGAAGAAAACCAAAAGGAAGCCTTTCCCTCAGTCGAATCTTGTGGTTGAAACAAGCTAATGCCCAGTCGAATCTTGGATCAAAACAAATATGTTGCCCAATCGAAAGCCCGTGTTCGAAGGAAGCAATGTTGGCCAATTGAAGCATGTGGATCGAAACAAACATAAAGGGAGTCATTGCCTTTTAGCGTGAGGGAAGTTCCTGGCTTCTGAATCGAATGGTGTTCCTTGTCCCATCGAAACTTGTCCAAACAAAGCAAGCATGCAGGCAGCAAACTTGTCTAGTCGAAGCAGACTTGTAGGCAGCATGTTTGGTGAATCGAAAAGGGTTTCCTTGCAGGGGGAATGTGTGGCCAGTAGGTCATGGCCTTCAATTGCAAGCACGCAGGCAGCAAAAGGCACAAACGAAGCCTGCAACGAGAAGTTAGAGGCCCAGGCGAAAGAGGCACGCTAGTAGCCATTTTGAGCAATCGAAGGAGGCCAAGAGTCAATCGAAGGATGCCAAATCGAAAGAGACATGTTTTCCTCCAAATTTGTCAAAAATGTTATTTTTATCTATTTTCTCCCTTTTTGACAGTTTCCTTTTAATTTTGGTACTAGAAAATTCCAAAGTACTTGTGCAAGCTTGAACCTTGAGAATCCTTGTGAGAATGGCCTTGAAGAATGAGAGGGCAAATTTTGGGGTGCAACACTAATATATAATGATTTATTTTGCCCACTACTTCAATGGTTGAAGCAAGCATAGCTCTGGATTACAAGAACTCTTCATTTTTATAATTTTTTTTAACAATTTGGGATAAGTGCTCTCAGCAATTGACCTGATAGGATCCTCAAAATTTGATATTAAGAGCTCTTTAGGAACTTCTATATCTACCAAAGTACCATTTGGTTCGCAAATCTTACCATCCCCCACATTTAAAATCCATTTTGAGAATTCAATTAGCTCTGAAGAACTTGTATTCCTTGAACCTTGTTGAAGTCTCATATTTATTGTTAGAGTAAGAATCTGGCAATAATGTCATGCATAAGATGAGATAATTGAAGCATGGACTATATCAGAGCGGCCTCCTTTGGAACAACATGAAGAATATGTCTAAAATCTCCTCCAAAAACTACTACTTTGCCACCAAATATTATATTCTCAAGACCTTGAGATCTCATGACATCTTTAAGCATTTTATCCAAAGTATCAAAGCAGTTTTTATGAGACATATGTGCTTCATCCCATATTATCAAATCTGTTTGTACAAATAACTGTGAATGTTCATTATTTTTATCAATGTTGCAAGTTGAGTTGTCAAGTGTTATCACATAAATTTTAAATTTGAGTGTGTTGCCCTTCCACCTGGAAATAATATCAATGCTATCCTAATCGAAGCAACAATAATAATAATTCGCAATTCGGATTCAGTCGAGTAATGACTTTGAAGAATAGTGGTTTCTTGTAAACTAATAGCGCGAGACGGTGGATCAAATTATTTTGTTGGGTGACTTGATCAAGTTAATATCATAGGAAGGGGACTTTGTAGGATCAACATCAAACATGTAGTTTGTTGGGTTAAATTGCTACTTTTCTCTTGTAAACTACTTTTTGCATAAGTAAGAAATTTATCTCAATTTCAAAACGGAATTGGGGGAGACGTAGCCATAGCAAGAACGATTGGTGAACTTCCTAAACAAATCCTTGTGTTCTACTCTCTCTCTCTACCTATCTTGTTCAACTCACTCTCTATCTATCTATCTATCGATATATATATATATATATATATATATATATATATATATATATATATATATATATATATATATATATATATATATATATATATATATATATATATATATATATATATATATATATATATATATATATATATATATATATATATATATATATATATATATATATATATATATATATATATATATATATATATATATATATTTATTTATTTATTTATTTATCTATCTCATTTACATTTTATAAACAAATTGTTAAACACATTTATTGTGATATTGATTCGTATAGAAATTTCCTTTGAGGGTTATACCTGAAACTACTTCGTTATTTGCATTACAATCATTTGGATTGTAAGTGGCATTTAAATATCAACAATTCTCAAAGGAAAAATCTGAAAAATCGATTGCTCGCCAAGTGTTTGATAATTTGTCAAAACTAGCAAATTGTTAAATTCATTTATTGTGAACTCGATTCGTATAGACATATCCTTTGATTGTTAAACATATTTTTTTATTTATATACAATCTATTAGATTGTAAGTGGTATTGCATATCAACAAAAATCAAAAGGAAAATCTGAAAAATTAATTGCACACTGTTGTACCCCAAAATTTGCCCTCCCATATTCTTCAAAATTTGCAAAGAACATGCTTCAAAATCTCCCCAAGGGTTGCACAGTTCAAGGGCCTCCTAACAGTCAAAATTAGGGTTTTGGTTCTGACAAAGAAATTGAAGTTTCCAAGGGTCCAATCAAGCCCCACATGCCTATAAATATTGTCAAGTATCCTCATGTCAAGTTTCAAGACTTACAGCACAAAATTGCACAGTCAAAAACCCTAATTGCTCAACAGTCAACTGTAGGGGTAAAATGGTCATTTGACAGTCAAAAGTTCAAATTTTTGGTCAACTGGTTTGGATTTCGGAGACCTGGGTCTATCTTCTGGTATGGTGATCCCACACAAATTCAAGGCTCCTTCTTTTGTTAAGTATGATGGGGCATCCTGTCCCAGGCTGCATCTCAGATCTTATGTGCGGAAGATTCAGCCGTACACTGTGGATAAGAACTTGTGGATCCACTTCTTCCAGGAGAGTCTTTCAGGGACTCATCTCGAATGGTTCTATCAGCTGGATGGGACCAAGGTTCGTAACTGGGAGGAGTTGGCTACTGCTTTTTACAAGCAGTATCAATATAATACCGACCTCGCTCCTACACGTACCCAACTCCAGGGTATGTCGTTAGGATCGGGAGAAGGTTTCAAAGAATATGCACAGAGATGGAGAGACCTAGTTGGGAGGGTACAACCACCTTTGACTGACCGGGAACTCGTTGATATGTTCTTGGGGACCCTATCCGGGCCGTTCTTCAATCATCTCATTGGTAATTCATCTGCAGGGTTCACCGACCTCATTCTGACTGGGGAAAGAATTGAAGCTGGTATCAAGGCCGGGAATATTCAAGAGGCCACACCTTCTGATACTCACAAAAAGCCTTACATGGGCAAGAAAGAGTCTAATGCTACATACGGTCAAAAGAATCGTCGTGACCAACAGGCAGGGGCAGTCATGATCTCTGGTTCTGCACCACGCCGACAACCACAAAAAGGAAATCAGCGAAGGCCGGACGATCCTAAAAGACAATTCACCAACATCAATATGCCATGGTCACAAGCATTGCAGCACATGTTGAAAATGGACCTGATTACGGTGATCAACCCTCCTGCAAATCCCAATACCTCCTCTCCAAACTACAATCCAGAGGCGAGGTGTGCTTATCATTCTGATAGCCCGAGGCATGACACTGAGGACTGTTGGGCGCTGAAGTATAAAATCCAGAATATGATCGGCGCTAAGGAGATCGAGTTCGAGCCTATTGAGACTCCCATTGTGACCAATGTTCCTTTGCCAAAACATGGCTAGGATTGAGAGATTTTTGTTCATTTGAATTCAAGTTGTATTTTTCTTTTTCTTGTTCAAACAAACAATTATCATGTTAAACTCTTTTACTTCATGAATGCATTACACATGTCTGTCTTGAATTAATTATGCGTACTATACTTAAAGCTGCTTTAATATTTTTTTGTGATGATCAACTCTTGACTAATAATTCTAAGCCTCTTGAGGGAGGATGACGAAAACGATACCACAATCTACAATAAGCTTTTGAACAGACCCCGCTGATGAGGTACAGGCATTGTTTCAATTCCTAAACACTGGAGTTATAAGGATGATAATCCCTCGTCAACCCCTCTGAGCCAAAGAAGTAGGAGTTTTTCTTTTCGAAAATTAAAACCCTTTATCATAACCTTGGGCAGGGTAGTTCTCTCAGTTGATCCAAGTGCATAACAAATAGCACCAAAGAGGTCCTTACAAAAAAAGAAGACAATGATGATTCCGAATAATCACAAGGATAGGCAGTTGTGATCGGTGGATCTGGAACTGACTGTTTAAAGCTGGTTCGCGAAATGTCGCGGAAGCAAGAGTCGCCACCGTCTTTTATTTTCTCCAAATGGAAAGGACAAAAGCACAGAAAAATTCCTTAAAGAGATTGCTCTCGGTTCGGGAGGTAGATTATAGAAAGGGAAGGTGTTAGCACCCTTTCTATCCATGGTTATCCATGGGCTCTTAGATACTTGCTCATTTGTGTTTTCAAAATGGTTTGTTTGCTTTTCAATGTGGGTTTTAAAAAAGTTTCTTTGAAAATTCCAGTTCGACTCTTGTATCGGTCCTCAAGAGTGTTTGAAAAATTGCTTTCGAAAGCTTTTGAAAATGTGTTGGTGTGAAAAGTATTTTTGTTTTATTTTTTGAATCAGAGCAAGTATCTAGAGTCGTCTACCTACCCTAAAGAATTCGTCTGTGTAAATGTCCTTTAAAGTAGTGCCATCCCACCATTGAGAGGTAGGTAGCACCACCGTTGGAGGTATTCGGGTCAATTCGAGGGTTCGGGACATGGTGATCACCGGAGCAATGGGAAGACACCTTAGAAGCTACTCTCATGCCAGGTTCCCGGATCATGAGGACTTACTAAGACATCCTCTACTCGACGATCACCTTTCGAGGCAAGGCAACAGTGAGGCGTATCCTAGGGGTGGTGTGTGATTTGTGTGTCATGTTCAGTTATTTTATCTTGTTCATGTCAAAGTGATCTATGCGTTTGTTTTTATTTTAGGCCTTCATTCTTTCATGCATTTATTTAACAGTTAAGAAAGCGTGGAAAGGTAAAATTCTAAACTATTACAAAGGCGCGGGTCCACATCGCCAAAATTTCCAAGACCCGATTTGACAGAAAAATAAAGAATTAAAGTAAAGTGCGAAAGATAAATATTACACGGCTTTGGGAGAATTACATAACCATTATAAGAAATAAAATAAAATGCGCGAAACAAATTAAAATCGAAAGCGAGGGCGTTGGACCCTTTAATGAAATTAAATTATTATTTACAAATTAATTCAATTAAAATAAAAAGAGAAATTATTTTTGAGGTTTTCGTATTTATGATTTTTTTAATGAGAATTAAATGAAATTAAAATGCTAATTAACCCTAATTCTACAACTTTTATTTATTAAGAAAATATTCAACTTTAACCTAAAATTAAACCTAATGATTTACATGGTAATTTGATTTATAAGAATAAATAATATTTAATTATTAGTGAAAAGAAAGGAAAAAGGATAAAAATTGATTAAAACCCTAATTCTACCAATTTTAAATTTATTAGAAAAATATTAAGATTTAACCTAAATTAAAAACTAAAATCAATTAATTATATTTATTTACAAAAAAATAACATTAAATAAAAATACTTATTTTTTGTCTCTTTTCTGATTTTTATATTGTTTTTATGTTTTTATGAAAATATTAAATTAAAGTAATTAATTAAAAAGGGAAATAATTGAATCAAATAAAAAATGAAAAATATAAAAGAAATTGCAAACCTTAGGGGGGTCTGTCCCCAAATTGGGAGGTAGAGTCCAGTATTTCAGGCCCATTTGTCTTTGGACTGGTTGACTTTTTCTGCTAGCATGCATAGGCGCTGACTCATGTCCATCATGTTCTTCACATCTGGTCCCTTGAATTGGTATTACTAAGCGCGTGGCAAGCCTGGAGGAGGAGTGTATGATGGACGCTAGCTTGGAAATTACATAGAAGTATTGTTAGAAAAATAACATGGAAAGGGAGGGGGACCTGGGATCGAACCCAGGTCCTGTGGATTACCAATGTACACGCCTACCACTGGATCTCTTAGTGCGCTTTGTATATATGGTAACCAATAAATAATATGAAACAAGACAATGGTTAGTGAATAAATTCAGCGCGAAAATTCAAATCACCCTATCATGCTTTGACACTTCATCATCTTCTTCGTTTGGCTCTTTTTCCTGAAATATAAAAGGTGGTTAGCGGGGGTTTTGAACCCCCCCAAAACATGCTTGTTTCCAAAATAGCGAATAGCACATATGCCCATATAAATTAGGCGTGATGGGTGTTTTGTTTTCGTCCAAGCACGCTGAGTTCACTCATGGTATTATGGTGTCCCAATTTTACAGCTTTTAGAAACGCCCAATTTAGAACTCAAAGAACCCTAGCCTGTATCAATGGTGAAATCTCCAATTTGGCACAAAAACTCAATTAAAATACGCAGTTAGCTTTAGAATCAATCACTCAATATAAATCAATAAAGAAAACACACGAAAAATGCATGAGATTCATGATTCGATTATGGAATTTTTCGTGCAAAGCTTGACTCAGATATACCACCTCCTTGAGTATGGGACCAAGTTCTTGATTGGAATCGTCTCCTGGTAACCTTGGCAAGCTAATGGAGTGGTTATTTGATCTTGAAAACCCCTGCAAGATAGTTTTCAGTATTTGAGTTTTTTCAAAAAAAAAATGCAAAAGTCATGATGATGTTCTTGCGCAGCTGGGAAGTTCTTAGGGGTAGGGTTTGCATCCATATATACATGTGAATGATTAGGGTTAAGAAATTGGTCCAAGGAATCAAGGAATTGATGAGAAAATATTTGATTTTCCATGCATATATTTTTTCAATCTTTTCATGCAAATTTGGTTTCAATCATATCCAATCACCATAATTCCTTCCATATCTGATTGTGCACGAAATCCTAAGCCTATTCCATGCACAAAAAGATTTAAAACATTAAGTTTAGTATTTTTCACATATTTATTTTAATTAAATGAATTATTAATAATTAAAAATCCAAATAAATAAATAAAAATGATAAAAAAACTTCCCTTTGGGCCAAATGGTCGTGCACATGCCTTGGATGATGAATTGTGGAAGAAAAAGAGGCCCATTAGCATTTTTAAGACATTTGAAGCAATGTTGACTTTTTAAAATATCCAAAAATTTCCCAACTTCCACAAGGCATATCTTGCTCAATTTTTAAGCTTTGCTCATGTTCTTGGACATTTTGGAAATGTCTTTGAGTCCTCTAACCAATGCCTTTGGTTCCATGTCATTTTGATTTACCAATCACAAGTTATGGCCTTTGACTTAAAGTCCCTTTTTGTTGACTTTTGAAAATGACCTATAATGTTGAGATTGATAACTTTTTGTGAGAGCATTTCTTGGACTTGAAGTATGAAGAGGAGTTGTAGGAAATGTCATTCTCTTCAAAATGAGATTTGGATGGAATTTTTCTGATAATCCATGTGGAAGTTATGCCTTGGTCAAGTTACAGTTGACTTTTTCAAAAGTCCAAATATGGAAACTTTTGCATCTTGATGATTTTTGAGCCAAGCTTTGAGAATCATGATCAAGCCTTGATCAAATGATGTTTGTGGCTTCAAAATAAGATGTTGACCAAAAATTTGAACTTTTGACTGCCAAATGACCATTTTGCCCCTACAGTTGACTGTAGTGCAATTAGGGTTTTTTGACTGTGCAATCTTGTGTTGTAAGTCTTGAAACTTGGTATGAGGATGCTTGACCATGTTTGTAGGCATGTGGGACTTGACTGGACCCTTGGAAACTTCATTTTCTTTGTCAGAACCAAAACCCTAATTTTGACTGTTAGGAGGCCCTTGCACTGTGCAACCCTTGGGGAATTTTGAAGCATGCTCTTTGCAAATCTTGAAGAATATGGGAGGGAAAATTTTGGGGTACAACAGTTGCCCCTGTTCAATCTTCTTAAACCTGAGGATGCAGATTGGCTGACGTGCCTTTCGTAATCCGAAGGTGGAAGATGATTGAACACTAGAGTGCCCAGAAATTTGCGCTCACATAGTAGTGTGATGGTGGGAATGGGCTTACAGATGACATTTGGAGATTGATGGATAGGATGATGGGCTTATAGATGCCATGCTAAGAGATGATGGAAGGTGGATGGGCTTACAGATGCCATCTGGATGTTGATCGCGTAAGAGATTCCTTAGCGAGGACTTGCGTACCTGCAAAAGAAAAATGATTACCTGACCTGTTGCAGGAGCTGGTTTTCAAACTCTTTGTATGGATGTGTCCTGACTGGTTACAGGAGCTGGATCTGGAGCTTCAAAAGGTGATGAATGAACCAGGGATGGTTACTACCTCAACAGGAACGGTGAGAGAACCTTGGACGATTACTACCTCAACAGGAACGCTGAGAGAACCTCGGACGATTACTACCTCGACAGGAACGTTGAGAGAATCTGGGGACGATTACTACCTCCGCAGTATCGGGGAGAGAACCATAGGCAACTACAACCTCAACAGCAATCATTGAGAGAATCTTGGATAACTTCTTCTTCAACAGTAATGCTGAGAGAATCTTGGGGCGATTACTACCTCAACAGGAACGCTGAGAGAACCATAGGCGACTTCAACCTCAACAGTAACGCTGAGCGAATCTGGGGATGATTACTACCTCCGCAGTATCGGGGAGAGAACCATAGGCGACTACAACCTCAACAGCAATCATTGAGAGAATCTGGGGATGATTATCAGAAGGTAGCCATATCCGGGTCACATCTGAACCGTTTCTAGAAAGGTGATCTCTGAATAAACAATAGAACAGCTTCCGTGTCTAGAGCATCTCTAAGTTATCTGAGGGGAATCTGGAATAAGTGTCAGAACGTCGCCATGCCTGGGTCACATCCGAACCATATCTGGAAGGAAATCTGGAAGAAGTATCAGAACGTCGCCATATCTGGTTCACATCTGAACTATATCTAGAAGGAAATCTGGAAGAAGTATCAGAACGTTGCCATATCTGGTTCACATCTGAACTATATCTAGAAAGAAATCTGGAAGAAGTATCAGAACGTCGCCATATCTGGTTCACATCTGAACTATATCTAGAAGGAAATCTGGAAGAAGTATCAGAACTTTGCCATATCTGGTTCACATCTGAACTATATCTAGAAAGAAATCTGGAAGAAGTATCAGAACGTTGCCATATTTGGTTCACATCTGAACTATATCTAGAAGGAAATCTGGAAGAAGTATCAGAACGTCGCCATATCTGGTTCACATCTGAACTATATCTAGAAGGAAATCTGGAAGAAGTATCAGAACGTTGCCATATCTGGTTCACATCTGAACTATATCTAGAAAGAAATCTGGAAGAAGTATCAGAATGTTGCCATATCTGGTTCACATCTGAACTATATCTAGAAAGAAATGTGGAAGAAGTATCAGAACGTTGCCATATCTGGTTCACATCTGAACTATATCTAGAAGGAAATCTGGAAGAAGTATCAGAACGTCGCCATATCTGGTTCACATCTGAACTATATCTAGAAGGAAATCTGGAAGAAGTATCAGAACATCGCCATATCTGGTTCACATCTGAACTATATCTAGAAGGAAATCTGGAAGAAGTATCAGAACGTTGCCATATCTGGTTCACATCTGAACTATATCTAGAAAGAGTTGCGATAGTTGATAGTAATCATCTTTGTATTGACCTTTCCTGAAAGGTAAAGCATCAGTTGTATGCAAAATCCTGATGCATGAACTGCATGATTTCAAAATGTCCTCAAAATTAATGAGATTCGTGTAATATGATGCATATGCATGCTATAATGTATGAAGATGTGATGTTTATGAACATTTGTTTTCGTCTTAGGAAAATAAATCCTTGACGAGTGCCGGGAAGTCACTCCTGGGCTGCTATTGAAGAATAGATTTTTGCCTCCGCTGAGGATGATAGTTGCAAGAATACCGGCAGGAGAAGATGACTCCATTGGGGAACAAACTTGGCGAATAGATTACTCTACGGGGAATACTCTGTGGGGAGAGGAATACTTCACTGAGGTTGATGATAACTCCGCTGGGGATACCATTGTTATGTTGGAAGTGCTATAGACTCCGCTGGGGGTAAGAAGACTTCGTCGAGGACGCTCTTTCCGTGGCTTTTGGATGAGGATAACCCAGTTATATCCTGGTAGGGAAATAACTCTTTGAATAAAGGCCGGGGGACGCGTTCGTGCTCCACGAGGGTAAGCTTCCAGAATCTACTGGGGATAAGCTTACTGCTTGGGGATATGGATTCCACCTTTCCTGGGGAAACTGGATTGGACTCTCCTGGGAAAGTTTTGAGCTGTATCGGGGAAGTGTTCTTCAACGGAACCTACCTTGATACCTTGGAGGACAGAACAATCAGATTGCTTAGACGACTCCTTATTGCCCCTGTTTCTGAAGTGGGAGAGGAAGACCTGTGAGGTGCTGATAGTTGTTGATATACAAACCTTCTTCTGGTAGGCAAGTGACGAGATGACAGGACATAGTCGTACGCTTTGATCCCTAAATTTTGCCTGGACCGCCCTTTCGGGTTTTCAGTCCACCGGGATACCCATTTTTGCCCAAGCCGCCTTTTCAGGTTTTCGACTTGCCGGGTGTACATGTTTTTCATTTTCATCCCTTATTTTTGCCCGAACCCTTTTGGTTCGCCGGGAAGCCCTTATTTTTTTCCTAGGCATGTCAACCTGGAGGGTCTTTGATTATGTGTATTTTTCTTTCGACTATGTCCATGCCTTTAGAATGCAGGGAGCTACCCCTGTTAGAAATGTTTTGTCCTACCCCAGAAGATGTTTAATCAAGCAAGATTCGTTGTTGGAGTGCCCCAAGTGACCCAAGCGGAGGTTTGCCCCAGGCTATTTGGTCTTTGAGAGATTCTCCGAATCTTGACTTGATTGCCCCAGATGATGGACAATAATCATGCCATGCCCCTTGATTGGAGATACTCTTGTTCGTTAGACTTTAGTCATGCGAATTTCTCTGCTGTTCGAACAAATGATCATGTGCAAGCAATGTTATTTTAAGAATGCAAAAGCCTATGTCTGTCTTGAATTTTAAAAATACATTTTTTGTAAAACAAATGAAACCTTTTCTGTAAACTGTGATGTCAACTCAAGATTTCACCGCGAGCCTTAAGGAGTCAGGATACCTTTCGTAACAATATGCTTTCGAACTAACCCATGCTTCAGCTAGGACTTTTTAAGGGTTGTAGCGTGGCCTGGTTCACGGTTTAAGAAACAACGGATAAGGCTCAAAATGTATTTGTACCCACCCGCTCTTCGTGATGTTCTTCAAACCTAAACTCAGTTGATCGTGCATTAGACCTTGTTTGAGTCTTTGCTCTGATTTTCTGGTGATGGTTCGGATGTTGACAATTTATTCGGAATAGGCAGTCATTTCCTTTTTGTTGAGGGTTTATAAGACCTCTTTCTTTTTGATTTTGTTATCCCTGTTTTTTGCCTGAGCTGTTTCCTTTTTTGGAATTACAGTCAGCGGGATGCCCCAGTTTCGTAAGTCCCCTTTATAGGTTTTGACGTTTTGGGCTTTTCATTTATGAATTTTTTGATAATGACTGCCTGTCTTTACGATTGTTCGGAACCATCACTGTCTTCCTTTTTTCGTAAGGATCTCTTTGGGTGCCATTCGTTATACACTTGGATCAACTGAGAGATTACCCTGCCCCAGGTTATGATAAAGGGTTTTAATTTTCGAAAATAAAAACTCCTACTTCTTTGGCTCAGAGGGGTTGACGAGGGATTATCTTCCTTATAACTCCAGTGTTTATGGATTGAAACAATGCCTGTACCTCATCAGCGGGGTCTGTTCAAAAGCATACTGTAAGGATCGTGGTATCATTTTCGTCATCCTCCCTCAAGAGGCTTAGAATTATTAATCGAGAGTTGATCATCACAGAAAAAATGAAAACAATTTTGAATATAATGAAAACAATTGTATTAATTCCCAAAACAGACATATGCGATGCTTTAATAGAATAAAAGAGTTTGCTATGACATTAATTGTTTGTAGGAGCAAAGAAAGATACAACTCGGAAATTCAAATAAACAAAAGGTCTTCAATGATTGGGCAACGGAGCAGTGATTATGTTCGGAGTCTCAAGTACTTCAAACTGAATCTCTCCAGCGTCGATCATGTCTTGAATCTTGTTCTTGAGAGGCCAGCAGTTGTCCGTAGTATGCCCCGGGCTATCAGAATGGTATGCACACCTATCGTTGGGATGATAGTTAGGAGCAGAAGTGTTTGGATTCTGAAGAGGAGCCCTTAAGGTGATCAGCCCTGCCTTCAACATTTGTTGTAGTGCTTGATCCAGCGACATGTTGATCTTGGTGAACTGTCGTTTGGGTGCGACCTCCTTGCGCTGTTGCCCCTGTCCTTGTTGAGCAGGTCTAGGATTGGAGATCTGGGTTGCCCCTACCTCATGACGGCTCTTTTTACCGTGCACAGCATTGGACTCCTTCTTTCCATGATGAGGCTTTTTGTCAGAAGGTGCAGCCTCTTGAATCTTTCCAGACCGGATGCCGACTTCTATTCTCTCCCCAGTCAAGATAAGATCTGTGAATCCAGCAGACGAATTCCCAATCAGATGGTTATAGAATGGACCAGACAGGGTCCCCAAGAACATGTCCACAAGTTCTCGGTCAGTCAGCGGTGGTTGTACCCTACCGGCCAGGTCTCTCCATTTCTGCGCATACTCTTTAAAACCTTCTCCCGATCCTAGCGACATACCCTGGAGTTGGGTACGCGTAGGAGCGAGGTCGGCATTGTACTGATACTGCTTGTAAAAAGCAGTAGCCAACTCCTCCCAGTTACGAACCTTGGTTCCATCCAGCTGATAGAACCATTCGAGATGAGTCCCTGAAAGACTCTCCTGGAAGAAGTGGATCCACAAGTTCTTGTCCACAGTATATGGTTGAATCTTCCGCACATAAGACCTGAGATGCAGCCTGGGACAGGATGCCCCATCGTACTTAGCAAAAGAGGGTGCTTTGAATTTGTGTGGGATCACCACACCAGAAGTTAGACCCAAATCTCCGAAATCTAAACCAGGTACTTGTTGAATTTCCATTGCATTCAGACGGTCTTCCAACTGCTTGTACTTGTCTTCATCAGGAGGGTATTGTTCGTCGTTGAAATCTGTCTCGTTGTCGGAGACCACTGGACTAGGCACCTCTCTCTCATGGGGACTGCCTTTCCCCACAGATGGAGTTATCCTCTTAGCTTCAATCTGCAGTGTGTTCCCAGATCTGCGTCTAGGGCTGAACAAAACAGTCCTCTTCTTCTTCTTCTGATTCAGAGTCTTCAATTCTTTTTGACCCTGGGCTAGGCTCATAATCAACTCCTGGAACTGGGCATTCTGGGCCTGGAGGGCCTTGATAGTTTGCTCAGTAGACGATTCAGGATTCATGACGATTGGCTGAAATAAACAGCGAAGAAGGTAAGCAACCTGTAGAGAAAGGGTACCTGTTATGCAATGATATGTATGATATGCATGCAATGTTTTCAAAGACCTCGCAGGGTAAACAAGAAAATTGTTAGCATTGGAAACTGGTGACTTGATTGAAGGCACTTCATATTGTTGAGAGTCCTTCTTCCAGGGCCAAAGGCTCACCATATCCAGTGGGTCATAGCCCTGACTTTAGTCATCATGTCTAGTTTTGGTTTCCAAACACCTTGGTTAGGGGAACCTTCTCCAGGAGTCAAAGCTCACCATGCTAAGTGGGTCATAGCCCCTGACAACCTTGGCTAGAGGAAAATAAATCCTCTTTGCCCCTTGCTGGACGTTTGATTCATCATGACCTGCATCACAAGCCCTTGAGATCCTTGAAATGGGTTAGGATGTATGCAATGGTATGATGTTATGGTATGCATGGAGTGATGTGGGTAACTTTGTTATAAGTCCCTACTAAGGACTATAAACAAAACCTGCAAGAAACTTAGTCAACCCTGTTATGAGTCCCAATTAAGGACTATAAACAAAACCTGCAAGTAGCTTAGTCAACCCTGTTATGAGTCCCAATTAAGGACTATAAACAAAACCTACAAGTAGTTCATGTGTTAGATAACAAGCATGCGAGTAGTCAAGTACGAAGGCACACAAGTCACACAAAAGAAGCCCTTAGAGTTTAGGCCAGCATGGGGTCTAGGTATTACCCTCTTGAAGTTGGTGGGTTCAACCTGTCCTATTAGTAGTAACCGGGTTCTAAGGGTCCCAATATCACGGGATTGCTTTCATTGTTCATCGTTTCGATTTAGCCACTGAACTGGCGACCGAAATATTCCAAGAAAGCAACCCTCAATTGAGTGTAGTATCGAGTATCAACCAACCTCGGACTGCACCAAAGTCAGTTATCTCACTACCCTAAAGAGGCCAAGATAGTTCAATTAAGGTTCCTAAGGTCAGTTGATGCTTCACGACACCACATGGAGGCCCCGTACTCTCCTTGACTGAACTCAAGGGTTACCGGTACACACCAAAGTGCCACATCAACGTAGCAGACTGTTTCAACCATGTCGGTATACCCCGCACAGTTCCCTCACAGTCTTGTTGCTACTTTCTAAGAAGGTATCCCCCAGATCCGGGTTAGGATCTATAGAACTCCCAAGACAGTCCCACAATTTAAAGCAAGCAAAGAAAGCAATTGAAAACACAGTTATGAACTATCCCTAAGGTACACCTCACTTTAAAAGATTTCCCCAGCAGAGTCGCCAGTTCTGTGATCGGTGGATCTGGAACTGACTGTTTAAAGCTGGTTCGCGAAATGTCACGGAAGCAAGAGTCGCCACCGCCTTTTATTTTCTCCAAATGGAAAGGACAAAAGCACAGAAAAATTCCTTAAAGAGATTGCTCTAGGTTCGGGAGGTAGATTATAGAAAGGGAAGGTGTTAGCACCCTTTCTATCCATGGTTATCCATGGGCTCTTAGATACTTGCTCATTTGTGTTTTCAAAATGGTTTGTTTGCTTTTCAATGTGGGTTTTAAAAAAGTTTTTTTGAAAATTCCAGTTCGACTCTTGTATCGGTCCTCAAGAGTGTTTGAAAAATTGCTTTCGAAAGCTTTTGAAAATGTGTTGGTGTGAAAAGTATTTTTGTTTTATTTTTTGAAATCAGAGCAAGTATCTAGAGTCGTCTACCTACCCTAAGGAATTCGTCTGTGTAAATGTCCTTTAAAGTAGTGCCATCCCACCATTGAGAGGTAGGTAGCACCACCGTTGGAGGTATTCGGGTCAATTCGAGGGTTCGGGACATGGTGATCACCGGAGCAATGGGAAGACACCTTAGAAGCTACCCTCATGCCAGGTTCCCGGATCATGAGGACTTACTAAGACATCCTCTACTCGACGATCACCTTTCGAGGCAAGGCAACAGTGAGGCGTACCCTAGGGGTGGTGTGTGATTTGTGTGTCATGTTCAGTTATTTTATCTTGTTCATGTCAAAGTGATCTATGCGTTTGTTTTTATTTTAGGCCTTCATTCTTTCATGCATTTATTTAACAGTTAAGAAAGCGTGGAAATGTAAAATTCTAAACTATTACAAAGGCGCGGGTCCACATCGCCAAAATTTCCAGGACCCGATTTGACAGAAAAATAAAGAATTAAAGTAAAGTGCGAAAGATAAATATTACACGGCTTTGGGAGAATTACATAACCATTATAAGAAATAAAATAAAATGCGCGAAACAAATTAAAATCGAAAGCGAGGGTGTTGGACCCTTTAATGAAATTAAATTATTATTTACAAATTAATTCAATTAAAATAAAAAGAGAAATTATTTTTGAGGTTTTCGTATTTATGATTTTTTTAATGAGAATTAAATGAAATTAAAATGCTAATTAACCCTAATTCTACAACTTTTATTTATTAAGAAAATATTCAACTTTAACCTAAAATTAAACCTAATGATTTACATGGTAATTTGATTTATAAGAATAAATAATATTTAATTATTAGTGAAAAGAAAGGAAAAAGGATAAAAATTGATTAAAACCCTAATTCTACCAATTTTAAATTTATTAGAAAAATATTAAGATTTAACCTAAATTAAAAACTAAAATCAATTAATGATATTTATTTACAGAAAAATAACATTAAATAAAAATACTTATTTTTTGTCTCTTTTCTGATTTTTATATTGTTTTTATGTTTTTATGAAAATATTAAATTAAAGTAATTAATTAAAAAGGGAAATAATTGAATCAAATAAAAAATGAAAAATATAAAAGAAATTGCAAACCTTGGGGGGTCTGTCCCCAAATTGGGAGGTAGAGTCCAGTATTTCAGGCCCATTTGTCTTTGGATTGGTTGACTTTTTCTGCTAGCATGCATAGGCGCTGACTCATGTCCATCATGTTCTTCACATCTGGTCCCTTGAATTGGTATTACTAAGCGCGTGGCACGCCTGGAGGAGGAGTGTATGATGGACGCTAGCTTGGAAATTACATAGAAGTATTGTTAGAAAAATAACATGGAAAGGGAGGGGGACCTGGGATCGAACCCAGGTCCTGTGGATTACCAATGTACACGCCTACCACTGGATCTCTTAGTGCGCTTTGTATATATGGTAACCAATAAATAATATGAAACAAGACAATGGTTAGTGAATAAATTCAGCGCGAAAATTCAAATCACCCTATCATGCTTTGACACTTCATCATCTTCTTCGTTTGGCTCTTTTTCCTGAAATATAAAAGGTGGTTAGCGGGGGTTTTGAACCCCCCCAAAACATGTTTGTTTCCAAAATAGCGAATAGCACATATGCCCATATAAATTAGGCGCGATGGGTGTTTTGTTTTCGTCCAAGCACACTGAGTTCATTCATGGTATTATGGTGTCCCAATTTTACAGCTTTTAGAAACGCCCAATTTAGAACTCAAAGAACCCTAGCCTGTATCAATGGTGAAATCTCCAATTTGGCACAAAAACTCAATTAAAATACGCAGTTAGCTTTAGAATCAATCACTCAATATAAATCAATAAAGAAAACACACGAAAAATGCATGAGATTCATGATTCGATTATGGAATTTTTCGTGTAAAGCTTGACTCAGATATACCACCTCCTTGAGTATGGGACCAAGTTCTTGATTGGAATCGTCTCTTGGTAACCTTGGCAAGCTAATGGAGTGGTTATTTGATCTTGAAAACCCCTGCAAGATGGTTTTCAGTATTTGAGTTTTTTCAAAAAAAATGCAAAAGTGATGATGATGTTCTTGCGCAGCTGGGAAGTTCTTAGGGGTAGGGTTTGCATCCATATATGCATGTGAATGATTAGGGTTAAGAAATTGGTCCAAGGAATCAAGGAATTGATGAGAAAATATTTGATTTTTCATGCATATATTTTTTCAATCTTTTCATGCAAATTTGGTTTCAATCATATCCAATCACCATAATTCCTTCCATATCTGATTGTGCACGAAATCCTAAGCCTATTCCATGCACAAAAAGATTTAAAACATTAGGTTTAGTATTTTTCACATATTTATTTTAATTAAATGAATTATTAATAATTAAAAATCCAAATAAATAAATAAAAATGATAAAAAAACTTCCCTTTGGGCCAAATGGTCGTGCACATGCCTTGGATGATGAATTGTGGAAGAAAAAGAGGCCCATTAGCATTTTTAAGACATTTGAAGCAATGTTGACTTTTCAAAATATCCAAAAAATTCCCAACTTCCACAAGGCATATCTTGCTCAATTTTTAAGCTTTGCTCATGTTCTTGGACATTTTGGAAAGGTCTTTGAGTCCTCTAACCAATTAATTTGGTCCCATGTCATTTTGATTTACCAATCTCAAGTTATGGCCTTTGACTTAAAGTCCCTTTTTGTTGACTTTTGAAAATGACCTATAATGTTGAGATTGATAACTTTTTGTGAGAGCATTTCTTGGACTTAAAGTATGAAGAGGAGTTGTAGGAAATGTCATTCTCTTCAAAATGAGCTTTGGATGGAATTTTTCTGATAATCCATGTGGAAGTTATGCCTTGGTCAAGTTACAATTGACTTTTTCAACTGTCCAAATATGGAAACTTTTGCATCTTGATGATTTTTGAGCCAAGCTTTGAGAATCATGATCAAGCCTTGATCAAATGATGTTTGTGGCTTCAAAATGAGATGTTGACCAAAAATTTGAACTTTTGACTGCCAAATGACCATTTTGCCCCTACAGTTGACTGTAGTGCAATTAGGGTTTTTTGACTGTGCAATCTTGTGCTGTAAGTCTTGAAACTTGGTATGAGGATGCTTGACCATGTTTGTAGGCATGTGGGACTTGAATGGACCCTTGGAAACTTCATTTTCTTTGTCAGAACCAAAACCCTAATTTTGACTGTTAGGAGGCCCTTGCACTGTGCAACCCTTGGGGAATTTTGAAGCATGCTCTTTGCAAATCTTGAAGAATATGGGAGGGAAAATTTTGGGGTACAACAACAGTCACTATATCTCTCAAAATAATAAAAAAGCCCAATAAGTCAAAAAACCTATGAAGGAGACTTACGAAGCTGGGGCATCCCGCTGACTGTAATTCCAAAAAAGGAAACAGTTCAGGCAAAAAACAGGGATAACAAAATCAAAAAAGAAAGAGGTCCTACAAACCCTCAACAAAAAAGAAATGACTGCCTATTCAAAATAAATTGTCAATGTCCGAACCATCACCGGAATATCAAAGCAAAGACTCAAACAAAGTCTGATGCACGATTAGCTGAGTTTAGGATCGAAGAACATCACGAAGAGCGGGTGGGTACAAATACATTTTGAGCCTTATCCTTTGTTTCTTAAACCATGAACCAGGCCACGTTATAACCCTTAAAAGTCCTAACTGAAGCATGGGTTAGTTCGAAAGCATACTGTTACGAAAAGGTATCCTGACTCCTTAAGGCTTGTTGTAAAATACTGAGTTGACATCACAGTTTACACAAAAAAATTCACTTGTTTTTATAAAAAATGCATTTTCAAAAACATCAAGACAGACATAAGCTTTGCATTCCTGATATAACATTGTTTGCATATGACTATTTGTTTGAACAGCATAGAAGTTCGCGCGACGAATGTCTAATGAACAAAAGCACCTCCAATCAAGGGGCATGGCATGATCATTGTCCATCGTCTGGGGCAGTTAAGTCAAGATCCAGAGAATCTCTCAAAAGGCCAACCAGCCTGGGGCAAATCTCCATCTGGATCACTTGGGGCATTAGACGATCAAACGAAGATCTTCTGGTCACACGGCAAAACACTATCAACAAGGGCACCCCCTACATCCTGAGAGCGTGGACATAGTCGAAAAAATACTACGCGTAATCAAAGACCCGCTAGGTTGACACACCTAGGCAAAAATTAGGGCTTCCCGGCGAACCAAAAAAAAGGTTCGGGCAAAAATAAGGGATATAATGAAAAAAATCTGTACACCCGGCAAGTCGAAAACCTGAAAAGGCGGCTTGGGCAAAAATGGGTATCCTGGTGGACTGAAAACCCGAAAGGGCGGTCCAGGCAAAAGTTAGGGATCAAAAGCGTACGACTATGTCCCGGCATCTCGTCACTTGCCTACCAGAAGAAGGTTTGTCCATCTATCAGCACCTCACATGTCTTCCTCTCCCACCTCACAAGCAGGGGCAATGATGAGTTGTCCAAACGATCTAATTGCTCTGTCAACCAAGGTACCAAGGAAAGATCAATATAAAGATGATTACCATCTACCCTTACAAATTCCAGATTAACATTGGTAACAAGCCAAGAAAAATCAGTGGACGACTGATCGTGGGTTAATATCCGAAACCAAACGGGACAATCATCCACTTGATCACCATCAGGCAACCCTACACCGGTCCCTTCTCAACTTTCAGACAAAGTCTTACACGGACTTATCATCAGAGTAACCCTACACCGGTTCCTTTTCTTTCAGAAAAAGTCTTACACAGACTTATCTCAAGATGACCTTACCCCGGTTCATCAAGAAGTTTTACACGAACTTACCCTGCAGTAACCTTACCCCGGTTCCTCCAGAAGTCTTACACGGACTTACCTCAAAGATAACCTTACCCCGGTTCATCAAGAAGTTTTACACGAACTTACCCTGCAGTAACCTTACCCCGGTTCCTCCAGAAGTCTTACACGGACTTATCCCGAAGTAACCCTACACAGGTTATCTCTTTCCAGACGTAGTTTTACGCGGACTCGTCATCAGTAAACCCTACACAGGTTTCCTTCTCAAAACTCCAGATATAGTTTTACACGGACTCGTCACCCAGAAACCCTACACAGGTTCTCTATTTTCAAAGACGCAGTTTTACACGAACTCATTATCAATAAACCCTACACAGGTTTCCTTCAATTCCAAATGCAGTTTTACACGAACTCGCATCAAGAAACCCTACACAGGTTCTCTCTTTCCAAAGATGAAGTTTTACACAAACTCTCCATCAAGAAACCCTACACAGGTTCTCTCTTTCCAAAGATGAAGTTCTACACGAACTCGTCATCAGTAACCCTACACAGGTGTCCTTCTTTCCAAGATGTGGTTTTACACGAGCTCATCATCAGGCAACCCTACATAGGTTCCCTATTTCAACTTATAAAAATTACATCTCAAGAATTTCCCCAGGAGAGTCCAATCAAGGTTTCCCCAGGAAAGTTGGAATCCATCTCCCCAAGCAGTAAGCTTATCCCCAGTAGATTCTGGAAGCTTCTCCCCCGCAGAGCACGAACGCGTCTCCCAGCTTTATTCAAAGGTTATTTCCCTACCAGGATATAACTGGGTTATCCTCATCCAAAAGCCACAGAAAGATCGTCCTCGGCAAAGTCTTCTTATCCCCAGCGAAGTCTATTAACACTTCCAACATGACAACGGTATCCCCAGCGAAGTTACCATCAACATTCCAGCAAAGTACTCCTCTCCCCACAGAGTATTGCTCCCCAGCAAGGTCGCTAGAGTATTTTCTCCCCGCAGAGTAATCCGTTCGCCAAGTATATCCCTCAACGGAGTTATCTTCTCCTACCGGTATTCTTGCAACCATCATCCCCAGCGGAGACAAATATTCTACTCTTCAACATCAGCCCAGGAGTGACTTCCCGGCACCCGTCAAGGATTTATTTTCCTAAGACGAAAACATATGTTCATAAACATCACATTTCCATACATTATAGCATGCATATATGCATCATATCTTACAAATCTCATTTATGTTGAGAACATCATTGCTTGATTCATATCATGCATTGCATATGACTGACCTTTACCTTTCAGGAAAGATCCAGTTAAGTTCTCAGCTATATTTCAAGACTTTAGTCTGGTTCAGTTAAATCGACCCTAAGATTTTCCTGATTCTTATCCAGTCAAAGGCCTTCTCTGGTTCAGTCAGATCGACCCTAAGATCTCCCTGATTCTTATCCAGTTGAAGATATTTCAAGACCTTGTCCGGTTCAGTTAAATCGACCCTAAGATTTTCCTGATTCTTATCCAGTCAAAGGCCTTCTCTGGTTCAGTCAGATCGACCCTAAGATCTCCCTGATTCTTATCCAGTTGAAGATATTCCAAGACCTTGTCCGGTTCAGTTAAATTGACCCTAAGATTTTAGTGATTCTTATCCAGTCAAAGGCCTTCTCTGGTTCAGTCAGATCGACCCTAAGATCTCCCTGATTCTTATCCAGTTGAAGATTTCAAGACCTTGTCCGGTTCAGTTAAATCGACCCTAAGATTTTCCTGATTCTTATCCAGTCAAAGGCCTTCTCCGGTTCAGTCAGATCGACCCTAAGATCTCTCTGATTCTTATCCCAGTAGAAGACACCCAAGATTCTCTCAACGTTACTGCTGAGGTTGAAGTCGCCCATGATTCTCTCAGCGTTACTGTTGAGGTTGAAGTCGCCCAAGATTCTCTCAGCGTTCCTGTTGAGGTAGTAATCGTCCAAGGTTCTCTCACCGTCCCGTTGAGGTAGTAACCATCCCTGGTTCATTCATCACCGTTTGAAGCTCCAGATTCAATTCCTGTAACCAGTCAGGACACATCTATACAAAGAGTTTGAAGACCAGCTCCTGCAACAGGCCAGGTAATCATTTTCTTTTCAGGTACGCAAGTTCTCGCTAAGGAATCTCTTACGCGATCAACACCCAGATGGCATCTATAAGCCCATCCACCTATCCATCACCTCCCCGCATGGCATCTATAAGCCCATCATCCTATCCATCAATCTCCAAATGGCATCCATAAGCCCATTCCCACCATCACACTGCTAACATGTGAGCGCAAATTTCTGGGCACTCTAGTGTTCAATCATCTTCCACCTTCGGACTACGAAAGGCACGTCAGCCAATCTACATCCTCAGGTCTAAGAAGATTGAACAGGGGAAACTGTTGTACCCCAAAATTTGCCCTCCCATATTCTTCAAAATTTGCAAAGAACATGCTTCAAAATCTCCCAAAGGGTTGCACAGTTCAAGGGCCTCCTAACAGTCAAAATTAGGGTTTTGGTTCTGACAAAGAAATTGAAGTTTCCAAGGGTCCAATCAAGCCCCACATGCCTATAAACATTGTCAAGTATCCTCATGTCAAGTTTCAAGACTTACAGCACAAAATTGCACAGTCAAAAACCCTAATTGCTCAAGAGTCAACTGTAGGGGTAAAATGGTCATTTGACAGTCAAAAGTTCAAATTTTTGGTCAACATCTTATTTTGAAGCCACAAACATCATTTGATCAATTCTTGATCATGATTCTCAAGGCATGGCTCAAAAAGTCTCAAGATGCAAAAGTTTCCATATTTGGACAGTTGAAAAAGTTAACTGTAACTTGACCAGGGCATAACTTCCACATGGTTTATTAGAAAAATTCCATCCAAATATCATTTTTAAGAGATTGACATTTCCTACAACTCCTCTTCACACTTCAAGTCCAAGAAATTCTCTCACAAAAAGTTATCAATTTCAACATTATAGGTCATTTTCAAAAGTCAACAAAAAGACACTTTAAGTCAAAGACCATAACTTGAGATTGGTAATTCAAAATGACATGGGACCAAAGGCATTGGTTAGAGGACTTCAAGAACTTTCCAAAATGTCCAAGAACATGATCAAAGCTTAAAAATTGAGCAAGATATGCCTTGTGGAAGTTGGGAAATCTTTTGGGAATTTTGAAAAGTCAACTTTGCTTCAAATGCCTCAAAATTGCTAATGGGCCACATTTTCTTCCAAGAATCATCATCCAAAGGTTATGCACGACCATTTGACCCAAAGAGGATTTATTTCATCATTTTTTATTATTTATTTGAATTTTTATCACTATTAATTCATTTAATGAAATAAAATATGACAAAAATAGAAAACCATGTTTTTTAATCCTTTTTTGCAGCATATTCTCTCCATAAAACCTCAAGATTTCGTGCACCCTCAATTTGGAAAGATTTGGCCATGATTGGTATCAAAAGCACATGGAAAAGATTTGAAAAGATTTCATTAAGGATAAAATATTTGATTCATCAAAGCATTGATCTCTTGGCTCAAATTCTTACCCTAATTCGTCCCATACATATACAGGATGCTAAACCTAATGCTAACAACCAAGAGGCTGCGCTCAGAAGAACAAACCAACTTTGCATTTTTCATCAAATTTTTCAAAACTGAAAACGATATTGTAGGGAGTTTCAAGGCGAAAGAACTATTCCAAAAGCTTTCCAAGGTTACCAGGAATCGTTTCCAATCAGAATCACACTTCCATACTCAAAGAATTGGTAGATGGGAGTTTGACTTTCTTCTAAAAATTGCATATTCGTGTTTGAATTTATACATACTTTTCATGCATTTTAATGTTTGAACTATACTAATGTGATGATTCTAAAGCTAATGACGTGATTCAATTGGAGAATGGTGGTCTGAATAGGAAGTTGCCATGGAAGCTCTTTAGGGTTTCAGAGGTCAAAAATTAGGGCTTCTTTCATAGGGAAAAATTGGACAACGAGACCAGGACCATTGGACTCAGAAACTCCAGACGAATCCAATCATCATATCGCGCCCAATTTATCTTTCACTATGGCCTAATCACTATTATTTGCTATGCTGTTTAGTGGGGGTTTAAAACCCCCGCTACTTGTGTGTTATTTTCAGGTAGAATGAAGACGAAGCCTGGCGTATCACTATGGGATTGGGCAATTTGAAATTTGGCGCATTGGGTAACCCTCAGCGTTGTGTTGCCTTATGTTATTCGCTTGCCAACTTCTATACAAAGCGCGCGCGCAGCTCACTTGGCAAAGGATGTATCTGGTAAACGTTGGGACCTGTGTTCGATTCCCATGTCCCCTTGCATATTTCATATTTTTTTTCTCTAATACGTTCCTACGCAACGTGCCATTCAGTGCTCCACCATAGGCTCTCATCAATGGCTTGCCAAGTGGCCATGATCGTCCATCCAGTGGCCAGGATCCAAAGTCTATGGAATGCCTCAATCAACGCATACGCACATGATCATCGAGAAGTCAGAAAGGGCCAAGCTTCTTGGGCCTAATTGCTCACAACATAACCTCCAGATTGGGGCAGAACCCCCTAGTGTTTGTATTTCTTTCTCTTTTCTTTTTCCCATTTTTTTTATTATTTGTTTTAATTTAATTATTTTCTTTTAATTCATCAAAATAAATTTTATAAAAAATATAAAAATACCAAAAAATCAGTATAAAAATAAAAAATATGTTTTAATGTTTAATTCACCAACATTTTTTTGTAAATAAATTTATCAATTAATTTAGTTTTAATTCTAGGTTTAATTTTAATGTTTTTTTTAATAAACTAAAAAATGTAGAATTAGGGTTTTAAATACTTTTATCCTTTTTCTTTTCTTTTACCATTATTAATAATTATTTATTTATTTTGTAAATAAATTTGCCATTAAATAATTAGGTTAAAACTAGGTTAGATTTAAACATTTTTTTTAATAAATTAAAAAATAGTTTAGAATTAGGGTTTTAATTTCATTTAATTTTCTTACTAAATTCCATAAATACGAAAAACTCAAAAATAATTTCCTTTTCTCATTTAACTTAATTAATTTATTAATTGTAATTTAATTTCCTTAAAAGGGTCCAACGCCCTCGCATTCCCGATTTTACTTCTTCTCGCATTTTACTTTTATTTCTTTTTGTGAATATAATGTATTTATCCCAAAGCCGCGTAATAGATTAATTAGACATTTATCTTTCCGCATTTTATTTTATTTCAAATCAGGTCTTGGATTAATTTGGCGATGTAGACCCGCGCCTTTGTAATAGCGTAGGACTTTTAATTCCGCATCTTTTAACTGTTAATAACTTGCATGAAAGAATGAATGTCAAAAATAAAAACAACGCGTAGATCACAAATGCATGAACAAGATAAACATAATTGAAAACGACACACAAATCACACACCACCCCTAGGGTACGCCTCACTGTTGCCTTGCCCCTCGAAAGGTGGTCGTCGAGTAGAGGATGTTTTAGTAAGTCCTCATGTCCATGAACATGGCATGAGGGTAGCTTCTAAGGTGTCTTCCTATTGCTCCGGTGATCACCATGTCTCGAACCCTCGAATTGACCCAAACACCTCCAACGGTGGTGCTACCTACCTCTCAATGGTGGGATGGCACTACTTTAAGGACATTTACACAGACGAATTCCTTAGGGTAGGTAGACGACTCATAGATACTTGCTCTAATTTCAAAAACAAATCAAAACTTCTTTTCACACTGACACCTTTCAAAAAGCTTTCAAAAAGCAATTTTTCAAACACTCTTGAGGACTGATACAAGAGTCGAACTGAAATTTTTAAAGAAACTTTTTAAACCCACAGTTGAAAAGCAAACAAACAATTTTGAAAACACAAATGAGCAAGTATCTAAGAGCCCATGGATAACCATGGATAGAAAGGGTGCTAACACCTTCCCTTTCTATAAATCTACCTCCCGAACTGAGAGCAATCTCTATAAGGAATTTTTCTGTGCTTTTGTCCTTTCCATTTGGAGAAAATAAAAGACGGTGGCGACTCTTGCTTCCGCGACATTTCGCGAACCAGCGTTAAACAGTCAGTTCCAGATCCACCGATCACAGAACTGGCGACTCTGCTGGGGATACTTTTAAAGTGAGGTGTACCTTAGGACTAAGATCACTTGTGTTTTCAATTGTCTGAATTGCTTGCTTTATTATTGTGGGGATTGTCTTGGGAGTTCTATAGATCCTAACCCGGATATGGGGATACCTTCTTAGAAAGTAGCAACAAGGCTGTGAGGGAACTGTGCGGGGTATACCGACATGGTTGAAACAGTCTGCTACGTTGATGTGGCACTTTGGTGTGTACCGGTAACCCTTGAGTTCAGTCAAGGAGAGTACGGGGCCTCCATGTGGTGTCGTGAAGCATCAGCTGACCTTAGGAACCTTAATTGCACTATCTTGGCCTCTTTAGGGTAGTGAGATAACTGACTTTGGTGCAGTCCGAGGTTGGTTGATACTCGATACTACACTCAATAGAGGGTTGCTTTCCTGGGATATTTCGGTCGCCAGTTCAGTGGCTAAATCGAAACGATGAACAATGAAAGCAATCCAGTGATATTGGGACCCTTAGAACCCGGTTACTTCTAATAGGACAGGTTGAGCCCACCAACTTCAAGAGGGTAATACCCAGACCCCATGCTGGCCTAAACTCTAAGGGTTTCTCTTGTGTGACTTGTGTGCCTTCCAACTTGACTACTTGCATGCTTGTTACCTGACACTTGAGTTTCTTGCAGGTTTTGTTTATAGTCCTTAACTGGGACTCATAACAGGGTTACTAAGTCTCTTGCAGGTTTTGTTTATAGTCCTTAATTGGGACTCATGACAGGGTTTACCTATGTTACCCCATGCATAGCATAACATCATACCATTGCATACATCCCGCATAAGGACTAACCCATTTCAAGGATCTCAAGGGTCTGTGATGCAGGTCATGATGAATCAGAATGTCTAGCAAGGGGCAAAGAGGATTTATTTTCCTCTAGACAAGGTTGTCAGGGGCTATGACCCACTCGATATGGTGAGCCTTGACCCTTGAAGAAGGATTCTCAGCAACATGGAGTTCCTTCAATCAAGCTACCGGTTTCAAGTTCTAACAATCTTCTTGTTTACCAAGCGAGGTCCTTGAAAACATTGCATGCATACATACATATCATTGCATTACAAGTATCCCTTTTACAGGTTGCTTACCCTCTCCGCTGTTTATTTCAGCCAATCGTCATGAATCCTGAATCATCCAACGAACAATCTATCAAGGCCCTCCAGGCCCAGAATGCCCAATTCCAGGAGTTGATTATGAGCCTAGCCCAGGGGCAGCAGGATTTGAAGACTCTGCTCCTGAAGAAGAAGAAGAGGAGAATTGTGTTGTTTAACCCTAGACGCAAGTCTGGAAATGTATCACAAAATGATGCTGACCAAGCTACTTCCTCCATTGGGAAGGACAGTCCCCATGAGAGAGGTGCCTAGTCCAGTGGTCTCCGGAAACGAGACGGAGTTCAATGATGAGCAGTACCCTCCAGCTGAGGACCGGTACAAACAACTAGAGGATCGTCTGAATGCCATGGAAATCCAACAAGTGCCTGGTTTGGATTTCGGAGACCTGGGTCTATCTTCTGGTGTGGTGATCCCACACAAATTCAAGGCTCCTTCTTTTGTTAAGTATGATGGGGCATCCTGTCCCAGGTTGCATCTCAGATCTTATGTGCGGAAGATTCAGCCGTACACTGTGGATAAGAACTTGTGGATCCACTTCTTCTAGGAGAGTCTTTCGGGGACTCATCTCGAATGATTCTATCAGCTGGATGGGACCAAGGTTCGTAACTGGGAGGAGTTGGCTACTGCTTTTTACAAGCAGTATCAATATAATGCCGACCTCGCTCCTACACGTACCCAACTCCAGGGTATGTCGTTAGGATCGGGAGAAGGTTTCAAAGAATATGCGCAGAGATGGAGAGACCTTGCTGGGAGGGTACAACCACCTTTGACTGACCGGGAACTCGTTGATATGTTCTTGGGGACCCTATCCGGGCCGTTCTTCAATCATCTCATTGGTAATTCATCTGCAGGGTTCACTGACCTCATTCTGACTGGGGAAAGAATTGAAGCTGGTATCAAGGCCGGGAAGATTCAAGAGGCCACACCTTCTGATACTCAGAAAAAGCCTTACATGGGCAAGAAAGAGTCTAATGCTGCATACGGTCAAAAGAATCGTCGTGACCAACAGGCAGGGGCAGTCATGATCTCTAGTTCTGCACCACGCTGACAACCACAAAAAGGAAATCAGCGAAGGCCGGACGAGCCTAAAAGACAATTCACCAACATCAACATGCCATGGTCACAAGCATTGCAGCACATGTTGAAAATGGACCTGATTGCGGTGATCAACCCTCCTGCAAATCCCAAGACCTCCTTTCCAAACTACAATCCATAGGCGAGGTGTGCTTATCATTCTGATAGCCCGGGGCATGACACTGAGGACTGTTGGGCGCTGAAGTATAAAATCCAGAATATGATCGATGCTAAGGAGATCGAGTTCGAGCCTGCTGAGACTCCCATTGTGACCACTGTTCCTTTGCCAAAACATGGCTAGGATTGAGAGATTTTTGTTCATTTGAATTCAAGTTGTATTTTTCTTTTTCTTGTTCAAACAAACAATTATCATGTTAAACTCTTTTACTTCATGAATGCATTACACATGTCTGTCTTGAATTAATTATGCGTACTATACTTAAAGCTGCTTTCATATTTTTTTGTGATGATCAACTCTTAATTAATAATTCTAAGCCTATTGAGGGAGGATGACAAAAACGATACCACAATCTACAGTATGCTTTTGAACAGACCCCGCTGATGAAGTACAGGCATTGTTTCAATTCCTAAACATTGGAGTTATAAGGATGATAATCCCTCGTCAACCCCTCTGAGCCAAAGAAGTAGGAGTTTTTCTTTTCGAAAATTAAAACCCTTTATCATAACCTGGGGCAGGGTAGTTCTCTCAGTTGATCCAAGTGCATAACAAATAGCACCAAAGAGGTCCTTACAAAAAAAGAAGACAATGATGATTCCGAATAATCACAAGGATAGGCAGTCACTATATCTCTCAAAATAATAAAAAAGCCCAATAAGTCAAAAAACCTATGAAGGAGACTTACGAAGCTGGGGCATCCCGCTGACTGTAATTCCAAAAAAGGAAATAGTTCAGGCAAAAAACAGGGATAACAAAATCAAAAAAAGAAAGAGGTCCTACAAACCCTCAACAAAAAAGAAATGACTGCCTATTCAAAATAAATTGTCAATGTCCGAACCATCACCGGAATATCAAAGCAAAGACTCAAACAAAGTCTGATGCACGATTAGCTGAGTTTAGGATCGAAGAACATCACGAAGAGCGGCTGGGTACAAATACATTTTGAGCCTTATCCTTTGTTTCTTAAACCATGAACCAGGCCACATTATAACCCTTAAAAGTCCTAACTGAAGCATGGGTTAGTTCGAAAGCATACTGTTACGAAAAGGTATCCTGACTCCTTAAGGCTTGCTGTAAAATACTGAGTTGACATCACAGTTTACACAAAAAAATTCACTTGTTTTTATAAAAAATGCATTTTCAAAAACGTCAAGACAGACATAAGCTTTGCATTCCTGATATAACATTGTTTGCATATGACTATTTGTTTGAACAGCATAGAAGTTCGCGCGACGAATGTCTAATGAACAAAAGCACCTCCAATCAAGGGGCATGGCATGATCATTGTCCATCGTCTGGGGCAGTTAAGTCAAGATCCGGAGAATCTCTCAAAAGGCCAACCAGCCTGGGGCAAATCTCCATCTGGATCACTTGGGGCATTAGACGATCAAACGAAGATCTTCTGGTCACACGGAAAAACACTATCAACAGGGGCACCCCCCTACATCCTGAGAGCGTGGACATAGTCGAAAAAATACTACGCGTAATCAAAGACCCGCTAGGTTGACACACCTAGGCAAAAATTAGGGCTTCCCGGCGAACCAAAAAAAAGGTTCGGGCAAAAATAAGGGATATAATGAAAAATATCTGTACACCCGGCAAGTCGAAAACCTGAAAAGGCGGCTTGGGCAAAAATGGGTATCCCGGTGGACTGAAAACCCGAAAGGGCGGTCCAGGCAAAAGTTAGGGATCAAAAGTGTACGACTATGTCCCGGCATCTCGTCACTTGCCTACCAGAAGAAGGTTTGTCCATCTATCAGCACCTCACAGGTCTTCCTCTCCCACCTCACAAGCAGGGGCAATGATGAGTTATCCAAACGATCTAATTGCTCTGTCAACCAAGGTACCAAGGAAAGATCAATATAAAGATGATTACCATCTACCTTTACAAATTCCAGATTAACATTGGTAACAAGCCAAGAAAAATCAGTGGACGACTGATCGTGGGTTAATATCCGAAACCAAACGGGACAATCATCCACTTGATCACCATCAGGCAACCCTACAACAGTCCCTTCTCAACTTTCAGACAAAGTCTTACACGGACTTATCATCAGAGTAACCCTACACCGGTTCCTTTTCTTTCAGAAAAAGTCTTACACGGACTTATCTCAAGATGACCTTACCCCGGTTCATCAAGAAGTTTTACACGAACTTACCCTGCAGTAACCTTACCCCGGTTCCTCCAGAAGTCTTACACGGACTTACCTCAAAGATAACCTTACCCCGGTTCATCAAGAAGTTTTACACGAACTTACCCTGCAGTAACCTTACCCCGGTTCCTCCAGAAGTCTTACACGGACTTATCCCGAAGTAACCCTACACAGGTTATCTCTTTCCAGACGTAGTTTTACGCGGACTCGTCATCAGTAAACCCTACACAGGTTTCCTTCTCAAAACTCCAGATATAGTTTTACACGGACTCGTTACCCAGAAACCCTACACAGGTTCTCTATTTTCAAAGACGCAGTTTTACACGAACTCATTATCAATAAACCCTACACAGGTTTCCTTCAATTCCAAATGCAGTTTTACACGAACTCGCATCAAGAA
This sequence comes from Vicia faba, assembly GCA_948472305.1. Taxonomy (NCBI): domain Eukaryota; kingdom Viridiplantae; phylum Streptophyta; class Magnoliopsida; order Fabales; family Fabaceae; genus Vicia; species Vicia faba. The sequence continues at coordinate 199,131,892 of OX451738.1, read as the reverse complement.
ACCCTACACAGGTTCTCTCTTTCCAAAGATGAATTTTTACACGAACTCGCCATCAAGAAACCCTACACAGGTCCTCTCTTTCCAAAGATGAAGTTCTACACGAACTCGTCATCAGTAACCGTACACAGGTGTCCTTCTTTCCAAGATTCGGTTTTACACGAGCTCATCATTAGGCAACCCTACATAGGTTCCCTCTTTCAACTTACAAAAATTACATCTCAAGAATTTCCCCAGGAGAGTCCAATCAAGGTTTCCCCAGGAAAGTTGGAATCCATCTCCCCAAGCAGTAAGCTTATCCCCAGTAGATTCTGGAAGCTTCTCCCCCGCAGAGCAGGAACGCGTCTCCCAGCTTTATTCAAAGGTTATTTCCCTACCAGGATATAACTGGGTTATCCTCAGCCAAAAGCCACGGAAAGATCGTCCTCGGCAAAGTCTTCTTATCCCCAGCGAAGTCTATTAACACTTCCAACATGACAACGGTATCCCCAGCGAAGTTACCATCAACATTTCAGCAAAGTACTCCTCTCCCCACAGAGTATTGCTCCCCAGCAAGGTCGCTAGAGTATTTTCTCCCTGCAGAGTAATCCGTTCGCCAAGTATATCCCTCAATGGAGTTATCTTCTCCTACCGGTATTCTTGCAACCATCATCCCCAGCAGAGACAAATATTCTACTCTTCAACATCAGCCCAGGAGTGACTTCCCGGCACCCGTCAAGGATTTATTTTCCTAAGACGAAAACATATGTTCATAAACATCACATTTCCATACATTATAGCATGCATATATGCATCATATCTTACAAATCTCATTTATGTTGAGAACATCATTGCTTGATTCATATCATGCATTGCATATGACTGACCTTTACCTTTCAGGAAAGATCCAGTTAAGTTCTCAGCTATATTTCAAGACTTTAGTCTGGTTCAGTTAAATCGACCCTAAGATTTTCCTGATTCTTATCCAGTCAAAGGCCTTCTCTGGTTCAGTCAGATCGACCCTAAGATCTCCCTGATTCTTATCCAGTTGAAGATATTTCAAGACCTTGTCCGGTTCAGTTAAATCGACCCTAAGATTTTCCTGATTCTTATCCAGTCAAAGGCCTTCTCTGGTTCAGTCAGATCGACCCTAAGATCTCCCTGATTCTTATCCAGTTGAAGATATTCCAAGACCTTGTCCGGTTCAGTTAAATTGACCCTAAGATTTTCCTGATTCTTATCCAGACAAAGGCCTTCTCTGGTTCAGTCAGATCGACCCTAAGATCTCCCTGATTCTTATCCAGTTGAAGATTTCAAGACCTTGTCCGGTTCAGTTAAATCGACCCTAAGATTTTCCTGATTCTTATCCAGTCAAAGGCCTTCTCCGGTTCAGTCAGATCGACCCTAAGATCTCTCTGATTCTTATCCCAGTAGAAGACAACCAAGATTCTATCAGCGTTACTGCTGAGGTTGAAGTCGCCCATGATTCTCTCAACGTTACTGTTGATGTTGAAGTCGCCCAAGATTCTCTCAGCGTTCCTGTTGAGGTAGTAATCGTCCAAGGTTCTCTCACCGTCCCGTTGAGGTAGTAACCATCCCTGGTTCGTTCATCACCGTTTGAAGCTCCAGATTCAATTCCTGTAACCAGTCAGGACGCATCTATACAAAGAGTTTGAAGACCAGCTCCTGCAACAGGCCAGGTAATCATTTTCTTTTCAGGTACGCAAGTTCTCGCTAAGGAATCTCTTACGCGATCAACACCCAGATGGCATCTATAAGCCCATCCACCTATCCATCACCTCCCCGCATGGCATCTATAAGCCCATCATCCTATCCATCAATCTCCAAATGGCATCCATAAGCCCATTCCCACCATCACACTGCTAACATGTGAGCACAAATTTCTGGGCACTCTAGTGTTCAATCATCTTCCACCTTCGGACTACGAAAGGCACGTCAGCCAATCTACATCCTCAGGTCTAAGAAGATTGAACAGGGGCAACTGTTGTACCCCAAAATTTTCCCTCCCATATTCTTCAAAATTTGCAAAGAACATGCTTCAAAATCTCCCCAAGGGTTGCACAGTTCAAGGGCCTCCTAACAGTCAAAATTAGGGTTTTGGTTCTGACAAAGAAATTGAAGTTTCCAAGGGTCCAATCAAGCCCCACATGCCTATAAACATTGTCAAGTATCCTCATGTCAAGTTTCAAGACTTACAGCACAAAATTGCACAGTCAAAAACCCTAATTGCTCAACAGTCAACTATAGGGGTAAAATGGTCATTTGACAGTCAAAAGTTCAAATTTTTGGTCAACATATTATTTTGAAGCCACAAACATCATTTGATCAATTCTTGATCATGATTCTCAACGCATGGCTCAAAAAGTCTCAAGATGCAAAAGTTTCCATATTTGGATAGTTGAAAAAGTCAACTGTAACTTGACCAGGGCATAACTTCCACATGGTTTATCAGAAAAATTCCATCCAAAGCTCATTTTGAAGAGAATGATATTTCCTACAACTCCTCTTCACACTTCAAGTCCAAGAAATGCTCTTATAAAAAGTTATCAATTTCAACATTATAGGTCATTTTCAAAAGTCAACAAAAAGACACTTTAAGTCAAAGACCATAACTTGAGATTGGTAAATCAAAATGACATGGGACCAAAAGCATTGGTTAGAGGACTTCAAGACCTTTCCCAAATGTCCAAGAACATGATCAAAGCTTAAAAATTGAGCAAGATATGCCTTGTGGAAGTTGGGAAATTTTTGGGAATTTTGAAAAGTCAACTTTGCTTCAAATGCCTCAAAATTGCTAATGGGCCACATTTTCTTCCAAGAATCATCATCCAAAGGTTATGCACGACCATTTGACCCAAAGAGGATTTATTTCATCATTTTTTATTATTTATTTGAATTTTTATCACTATTAATTCATTTAATGAAATAAAATATGACAAAAATAGAAAACCATGTTTTTTAATCCTTTTTTGCAGCATATTCTCTCCATAAAACCTCAAGATTTCGTGCACCCTCAGTTTGGAAAGATTTGGCCATGATTGGTATCAAAAGCACATGGAAAAGATTTGAAAAGATTTCATTAAGGATAAAATATTTGATTCATCAAAGCATTGATCTCTTGGCTCAAATTCTTACCCTAATTCGTCCCATACATATACAGGATGCTAAACCTAATTCTAACAACCAAGAGGCTGCGCTCAGAAGAACAAACTAACTTTGCATTTTTCATCAAATTTTTCAAAACTGAAAACGATATTGCAGGGAGTTTCAAGGCGAAAGAACTATTCCAAAAGCTTTCCAAGGTTACCAGGAATCGTTTCCAATCAGAATCACACTTCCATACTCAAATAATTGGTAGATGGGAGTTTGACTTTCTTCTAAAAATTGGATATTCGTGTTTGAATTTATACATACTTTTCATGCATTTTAATGTTTGAACTATACTAATGTGATGATTCTAAAGCTAATGACGTGATTCAATTGGAGAATGGTGGTCTGAATAGGAAGTTGCCATGGAAGCTCTTTAGGGTTTCAGAGGTCAAAAATTAGGGCTTCTTTCATAGGGAAAAATTGGACAACGAGACCAGGACCATTGGACTCAGAAACTCCAGACGAATCCAATCATCATATCGCGCCCAATTTATCTTTCACTATGGCCTAATCGCTATTATTTGCTATGCTGTTTAGTGGGGGTTTAAAACCCCCGCTACTTGTGTGTTATTTTCAGGTAGAATGAAGACGAAGCCTGGCGTGTCACTATGGGATTGGGCAATTTGAAATTTGGCGCGTTGGGTAACCCTCAGCGTTGTGTTGCCTTATGTTATTCGCTTGCCAACTTCTATACAAAGCGCGTGCGCAGCTCACTTGGCAAAGGATGTATCTGGTAAACGTTGGGACCTGGGTTCGATTCCCAGGTCCCCTTGCATATTTCGTATTTTTTTTCTCTAATACGTTCCTACGCAGCGTGCCATTCAGTGCTCCACCATAGGCTCTCATCAATGGCTTGCCAAGTGGCCATGATCGTCCATCCAGTGGCCAGGATCCAAAGTCTATGGAATGCCTCAGTCAACGCATACGCACATGATCATTGAGAAGTCAGAAAGGGCCAAGCTTCTTGGGCCTAATTGCTCACAACATAACCTCCAGATTGGGGCAGAACCCCCCTAGTGTTTGTATTTCTTTCTCTTTTCTTTTTTCCATTTTTTTTATTATTTGTTTTAATTTAATTATTTTCTTTTAATTCATCAAAATAAATTTTATAAAAAATATAAAAATACCAAAAAATCAGTATAAAAATAAAAAATATGTTTTAATGTTTAATTCACTAATATTTTTTTGTAAATAAATTTATCAATTAATTTAGTTTTAATTCTAGGTTTAATTTTAATGTTTTTTTTAATAAACTAAAAAATGTAGAATTAGGGTTTTAAATACTTTTATCCTTTTTCTTTTCTTTTACCATTATTAATAATTAATTATTTATTTTGTAAATAAATTTGCCATTAAATAATTAGGTTAAAACTAGGTTAGATTTAAACATTTTTTTTAATAAATTAAAAAATAGTTTAGAATTAGGGTTTTAATTTCATTTAATTTTCTTACTAAATTCCATAAATACGAAAAACTCAAAAATAATTTCCTTTTCTCATTTAACTTAATTAATTTATTAATTGTAATTTAATTTCCTTAAAAGGGTCCAACGCCCTCGCATTCCCGATTTTACTTCTTCTCGCATTTTACTTTTATTTCTTTTTGTGAATATAATGTATTTATCCCAAAGCCGCGTAATAGATTAATTAGACATTTATCTTTCCGCATTTTATTTTATTTCAAATCGGGTCTTGGATTAATTTGGCGATGTAGACCCGCGCCTTTGTAATAGCGTAGGACTTTTAATTCCGCATCTTTTAACTGTTAATAACTTGCATGAAAGAATGAATGTCAAAAATAAAAACAACGCGTAGATCATAAATGCATGAACAAGATAAACATAATTGAAAACGACACACAAATCACACACCACCCCTAGGGTACGCCTCATTGTTGCCTTGCCCCTCGAAAGGTGGTCGTCGAGTAGAGGATGTTTTAGTAAGTCCTCATGTCCATGAACATGGCATGAGGGTAGCTTCTAAGGTGTCTTCCTATTGCTCCGGTGATCACCATGTCCCGAACCCTCGAATTGACCCGAACACCTCCAACGGTGGTGCTACCTACCTCTCAATGGTGGGATGACACTACTTTAAGGACATTTACACAGATGAATTCCTTAGGGTAGGTAGACGACTCATAGATACTTGCTCTAATTTCAAAAACAAATCAAAACTTCTTTTCACACCGACACCTTTCAAAAAGCTTTCAAAAAGCAATTTTTTCAAACACTCTTGAGGACTGATACAAGAGTCGAAGTGAAATTTTCAAAGAAACTTTTTAAACCCACAGTTGAAAAGCAAACAAACAATTTTGAAAACACAAATGAGCAAGTATCTAAGAGCCCATGGATAACCATGGATAGAAAGGGTGCTAACACCTTCCCTTTCTATAAATCTACCTCCCGAACCGAGAGCAATCTCTATAAGGAATTTTTCTGTACTTTTGTCCTTTCCATTTGGAGAAAATAAAAGACGGTGGCGAATCTTGCTTCCGCGACATTTCGCGAACCAGCGTTAAACAGTCAGTTCCAGATCCACCGATCACACACACCAAGTGTTCGATAAATTGCTACTTTATGTCTTATCATTAATTTTATTGGAAATTAGTTACTTGATTGTTGTAATCAACCCATTGAGAATTTTCTATTTTAATTTCTTAACATCATTACTCATTTAGAATTGATTGAACGCATATACGAGCTCCAATAATCGATCCGTTTTGGACGACTTGTGATCTAGGACATGACTTCTGCTAGCCAGTGTTTTTACTTGTTTTGAAAAATAGTTTTTTAAGTCAAATTTTAATTAGGGATCTATTCAACCCCCACCCCCTAGATAAGTTATCATCGTCTAACAAATATGTGGCTTGAATCACAAATTTAAATACTTGAATTAAGGTATTTTTTAAGCTTAATTCAAGTCAAGCCCTTGTGTAACTCAAATCATGAGTAAATCAAAATTTTGGATTTTGGCGCTAAAAGTCTTGATTTGATTCAAGGTTTTGCCATACTCGAATCAAAAGGCACATTGACTCGAGTCATAGCCATGTTTGACTCAAATCTTTGGAATCACATTCAGGAAGTGTGATTTCAATCATCAATTTTCTTGACTCGAATCACATGAGTCAAGTCATGACTCAGATCAAACCTATTAAATCCATATTTTATCATCTTGATTCAAATCACTCTTTTATTTGATTCAAATTATTATTTTAGATTCTGAATCGAATAAATATTGCTAGTTTTTTCACCTATTTTGTATCTCATCTCTAACACATTTAAAAGTCGGAATTTTCTCTCTAGATTTGAATTGACCTTTACAAAAAATAACTTTGAGAATTCTCTCACAATCTTTGAAAAGCCAAAAATTATTTTGTCAATCACGCAAACTTTCTTTCAAATCAACCTTGTAGAAAAATTTCTTTAGAAAGTTGATTCCTTAAGTGTAAACAAGTTATCTGTGAGATTCTTTTTAAAATTCGTATCTTCAACCTTTAACCCAAAACTCCATTGTAGTTACTCAACTCTAAGTGAGAGTGTGGGCGGTAGTTGTAAGTAGGGTTTTCGGTCCAGGACGGTCAGGGTATTCAGGCTCCCGAGAAATGGACTGAAACCCTAATTAGGTAAACCGAGACTGGACTATAATAGTAATGGAATATTTTTTTAGACCGAAACCGGTTCGGTACGGTCAGATGAATTGAGATCGAACCGAAATATCTTACTTGCATTGTGAGAACTAAGAATGGGCCGATAATTTTCAATCGGGTAACCGGACCACCCAAAAAAGAAGGAAAAAATTAAATTGTAAATTTTCATAAATTCCAAAAAAAAATGTATTCACAATTTCACATAACATAATTGTTTAATTCACTATGCATAGTCTACATTCTTGATAAAATAGATAGGAAATGACATTACATTACATTGTTCATAAATTCATCAATCTTGATTCTTAATTCACATTGTATCATTGAAGGATAATGATGGATAAGAAATGACATTAGTACATAATACATTACATTAAAACACCTTCCTAAAAAACTTGTTAAAACATAAGTTATGAAACTCATGTTTTCAAAAAAGTACAAAATAACATTACTTATTTTAATGATGCCTCGGAACAATCTCATCATTGGCATTGCAAATACAGATCTTCAATTTGTAGTTGCAGTTGTCGAAGAAGCGACACCTGAAACTTGACCAAAATGACATGTCAAAGGTTCATTTTGTGGTTCCTCAAGCTACAAATGAAAAAGAAAAAGTGAGATAACATATTAAGCAATATACATATTAAATATAAAAATACATAAGAAAAATTTACTTCCAACACTAGCAGTGCAACCCTTCTTAATCCCATACTTCTCATTCGCCCAATCACCCACAACAAACTACCATTCCAAGTTTCTTAGTTTTCATAGATGATCGTTTCAGATCAATAACCTATTTTCCACCACTAAAAGTTGCTTCTGAAGCAACATTAGTAACTGAAACAATTAGGATATCCTTTGCCAATTTAACAAAAATATGATACTTGGTTTCATTCCCCATCCACCATGTTAAAACATCAAACTTAACTTTAGGGGGGACTTTCAAGGGAGGCTCCTCAAGATATAATTAAAGATCAGATTTTGAATTACTATTCCCCACAACAGTTTCTAAAAACCTCTCAAAATTCCTTCTTCCCAACCCATAACTAAATCCTACTTTTGGAGTTTCAGATACATGGGCAATCTCATCATTGGTTCCATGGGTATCTTAATACAATTGGAAGAGGGAATTTAAGTTGGTTGACAAATATTGTGCAAAGGCAGTTGCTTGATTAGGATTTGGATACAAGAAGGGTATTGTACCCCAAAATTTTCCCTCTCACTTATCAAGAATTTGCTCACAAGATCTCCTTGGGCTCAAGACTGTACTAGGGTTTGATCAGCTCAAGACACCTCCTTAGACACTGATGACCAAAATTAGGGTTTGAGTTTGCACAAGGATTTTTGAACTATCAATGCTTCATATGACTTTCATGGACCATTATGGACCCCCAAGATTACTCATGTCAAGTTTCAAGCCTTGGATCACATTTTTGCTCAGTCAATTGAGCAGTTGACCTAAAAATCAATTGTATTGGGGAAAAAGTCAACCATGGCCAATTTATAGTCAAACTTCATAATTTTTTATCCACATAAACATTTTAAACCCATATGTATCATTTGATCAAGTTTGGACCATAATTCCTTAAGAAATTTGATCAAATCTCCAAAAGGGCAAAATGGTCAAAATTAGGGTTTTGACTGAAAGGGCAATTTCTGATTTTTGACCTAGAAAATGGTCAATTGGTTTAAGGAATGATATCAAGAGTCCAATTGCATAATTTTTACCTAATGACATGATTCAAAACATTGCAAATCCATTGGATTGACAGATGAATTTTGTAGTCAACTGATCAAAAGTTAACTGTATACTGAAAAGTCAAACTTTGACTTTTTGTTCAAATTCAAGTGCCAATAATCATAATTCATCAAAACATGTGAAAATATGGAACTTATTCATCAAGAAATCAAAAAGTCAATATTTCATTTTGAAAAGTCAAAATTTCTAAACTTAGAAATTTTTCTAAGTGTTGGAAATTTCATGTTTTTTCATAACTTTGAGCCAGATTTTCACCATGATACAGGATGATTCAAGAGAAACTTCCAACATGAAAGTTGTATATCTCAATTAAATCTACAACTTTGCTTCACACAACTTCTTCCAAAAGTGCATGGGTCTCAAGTTATAATTTCAAGAACATAAGGTCATGAAATTAAACACTTAGTGAAATTTTGCCCTAATTTGGCCAGGATTTTGACCTAACTTCATGGTACTTGTTCATATAGTTCCAAGGGGAATATTCAAAAGCAATTCAAATATGGGTTGTATAACACATTTCAAGCTTTCCAAAATGTCCAAGAACTCCTTGAGGTCATTCTTGAGTAGGGAGAATCGAAGAGATGAAGTTGGTGTTTTGTCACTTGAATCACAAGGCATTTTGTGATGAACAAAAATCCAATTTCAAACCCATGCTGCACAATCTTGTTTTGCAGGCCTATAAACCTCAAGATCTCTCCATAATCATAAGATTACACTTGCTTTTGAGCTATTATCCAAGTGTTCCAAGCATTTTCCAAGCCAATTTGCCATTTTTGGAAGAAAGCTACCATTCCATTCTTGAAAAGTTGCTTTAATCACAAAGTCAACTTGTCTTGAGCTTTTAACTTGTTCTTTCTGCACACATAACTCCTATAAACCAAAAGAAATGTGTCTAAGACCTAAGAAAACTCAGAACATGCTTGTACAATACTTGAGATTTGTCATTTCACTTTTCTTAAAAAGCAAGTTATAGAGCCATAACTCAGAAACCTGGAGTGATTTTGTGCTATAATCTTTTCCATACATATTAACAAGTTTATTGCCAGCTAAGTCACGATTTCAAGCATCTAAAAACTGTCCCAAACACCTTTGCTGCACAAGACTGCTCAACTTGACAGTTTTGAGCCTAAACTCTCCATCTCCATTTCCACTCGTGCGTTTTGATTCTTAATCATTCAAACACCTTACATACATCATACACAAGTGACCCAGGCCCCTGTTTCAATATCGTAACCCCTCCATCACTATCTACCATTTTCAAATATCAAGCTTGCAGGTTGACTTGAGTAAGGAGATTCAGGGACTTTCAAAGCAAAGTAAGAGTTGGAATATACTCAAGGAGGTCCAGGCAAGCTAAACAGATCATCAAGCCATCTCCAAAGTTGCTCAAACTCCATTCACGACTCCAGCTGCAAGAGGTAAGTTTTCAAACTTCCATCTCTTTATACATGCATCAGTTGTTTCTGATTTGTGAAGATAAAATATAGATATCATTGCTCTAAAATTGACCATGTTCATATTTTCATTTATATTGACTGTATGTAGAGAATTTCAAATTTGAACTTTCTGAAAAAATTAGGTTTCAATTTAGAGCCAGCAAAATTAATCTTCATCTTTGACTTTTAGCTTACATAAGTTATATGGTTAGATTCGTGAGGAAAAATAGCACAACTTTCATGTTTGCATTTTCCATTTTTGTTGAGAAACGACTGAGATACAGGTGGTCCGGCTGGCTAAAGGTTGAAGCCGAAGTACAGGTCATGGAGACGTTTTACCTTATGTATTTATTGTTTCATTTGTATTAACGGATGTACAACCACCCCAGTGACAAAGGTAGCGTGCGTGTGTATGGAAGGTCTTGGGTTCGATACCCAGCGCTACCTTTTGCCATTATTTTTCAACATTTTTCTCATTTTTGTTCAACTAAGCGCCTGAGCTTCCAATAAGTGGGCCTTGTGTTTTTTTCTTTGCTGACCCCCATCCTGACTTTTGGCACCCCCTGGCCCATTTGTATTTATTTATTTATTTATTTTATTTTTCTCTTTTAAATATATTTTCTAAAATACTAAAAAATTATAAAAAATATAAAAATAGTAGATTTATGTTTTGACATAATTTAAATATTTTTCTCACACAAAAATTATTTTATTCTATACTTTATTTACTTTTACTAACTAGTCTTGTAAATTTAATTTAAAACTAGGTTATTATTTATTTTCTTTTACAATAATTAAAATATATTTATTTTAATAAAAAAAAAGCAAAAAATATTTTACAACACCATATACTATTTTCAATACAAAAATATAAAAATACTTTTCTTAAACTTTATTTATTTTAATCAATTAATAGACTTAGGGTTTTATTTAAAATCTTTTCTTATTAAATTAGGTTTACTTTTATTATTTTAGTTAATTATTTTCTTTTAATTAATTAGGTTAAATAAAAAAAAAACTTTTCTCATAAAAATCCAAAATACCCATTTTCTTAACAATTACATTTCTTGTATATTTATTTCATCTTGTATATTTAAATCTTTGCACATCAATACCCATTCAATATGGTTGTAATAGACTAACTAGGTTTATATTTTTTTTGCAACCCCCATTTGTAATTTGTACACCCCCTCCCCTAATGATGTAATAGTGTAGTAATTTTATTTTCCGCAATTTATTGCTTTATATGCAAATGCTAGTAATTAGGGTTTGTATGGAAAGAATAAAATCAATCAAGTAGAAAACCCTAATTCAAGACAAAATCAAGCATGAAAACAATACACTTGCACACAAGCACCCCTAGGGTTACTCCACTTGGTTGCCTTACAAAAATGGCCATATTACGCATGTAAGGTGTGATACGGTGGGAGAACTGACTTGAGGTTTTGCGTTTGTATTCGCAAATGTTGCGGTTAGCAAGAGTCGCCACCGACTTTTTATTTTATCCTAAGGAAAGGTTAAAAAGCACAGCAAAAACCTTTTGAGATGTTTTCTTGGGTTCGGGGAGTAGATTATAGAAAGGGAAGGTATTAGCACCCTTTCTATCCATGGTTATCCATGGGCTCTTAGTTACTTGCTTAGATCACTTGCCTTTTTGTTTTCAATTGTTTTAAATGGTGCTTGAGTGTGTGGGTTTGAAAATGTTTTGAAAAGAGGCCAATGTGGTGGCAACCTTTGTAATGATCCATGTGGGGATGTATACAAAGATGTATGTCTTTTGAAAAAGTTTTCATTTTGTTTTTGAAAGTTGTTTTGAAAGTGTTGTGAGGTATGTTTTTGAAATTAGGCAAGTGTTTTGTTTTGCAAGTTGATTCAAGTAACTAAGAGGTTATCTACTCCTAAATTTCTCAAAAGATTATTGCTATACTTTAACCCTTTTAACAAGTTTGCTCCACCATTGTATTTGGTGGGCAACCTTGTGTTAGGATGTGAAAGGGACAGGCGCGGGTCATCGTTTTAGACCATAATTGCAACGGCGTTAAATGTCTTTGAGCAACTTCTCTAAGGGACTTGGTCATTTGTTTTTGTTTGTTTTTTTGAAAAGTTTTGTCGAGGGACTATGATCATTCAAATTGTTTGTTTTGCCCAAAGAAGTTCAACATGCAATATGGCCCATTTATTTGAAGGCAACAAGTGGAATACCCTAGGGGGTGCAAGTGTGATTTGTGTGTCCATTTTCATGCTTGTTTATCTTGTATTAGGTCAAACTATTTTTTATCGTTTTTTCGCATACAAACCCTAATTCTAACATGTTATCATTAGAAAGCAATAAAGTGCGGAATTAAAATTACTAAGCTATTACAAAACCAAATATGGGAAGGGGGGTACAAATGTTCAAATGGGGGATATTGACAAGAATTTAAATCTAAATTATTACATCATTTGGATATTTGCAAGGTAAATAAATGCATAATTAAATGTAAATTAAATAAATATGTGAAATGCAAAAAGAAAGTTTTTATGTGTATGAGAAAAGTATGGTTTATGTAAAAGGGAAAAGAAAATAAAAATGTATTATTTTTTGAGTATTTTGAACTTAGGGTAAAAAACCCTAATTTTAAAGAAAAAGGTATTATTTTCTAATTTAATACAACTATTTATTTATTATTTATAAAAATAAAATAAAATGAAGTATATTATAAAAAAAAAGGTATTTTTATATCAAATATTAATAAAAGTGAAAAATCAAGTATTTTTATATTTTTTGTCTTAAATATATTAATAATCACATATATATATATATTAAACCCTAAATATGTATTATACAAAATAAATATTTATTTAATATTTTAATAAATAAAATATAAAAAAAAGTATTTTTTTGTGTGAAATATTTTCAGAAAGTAAATGAAAATAAAAGTTGTATTTACATTATTTTTACATTTTATTCTAATAATCATATATATATATTTATATACAAACAAAGAAAATAAACAAATAAATATGCAATAAATGCAAAAAGTGATGAAAAAAATATTTTTAATTTTTAAATGGCATGAGAAAAAATAAACAAAGTTAGCCAAAAAAGAAAAAGTCAAAAATGTTAAAAAATGAGCAAATGGGCTCAGGGGGGTGTAAACCAAAAAAGATGGTGTGAAAAGCAAAATAACACAGGCCCAGCCCATTGACCATTGTCTTCAACCTCCAGCTTCAAACATTTGAAAAAACGCGCGCCTCTTGCTTCAATGTCTAACTCCTGATTCTTGGCTTTTCAGCAAAAACTCATAACACAAGAAATGTTCAGCATGAAGAGACGGTTTCAACCATATAAATAACTTGACCTATCTCTCTAAGATGAGGGAGAATTTCTCTCCCCCTCTTTTCTGACCTAACTTTTCTACCATTTTCAAACTCCAAATTCTCTCTACTCAGGCAAAAGAAATGAAATGTAAGGATATGTACATGTTCAGAGCTATGAGTAGGACCTTGTTTCTTCACAAACTTAAGGCTAAAGATGCATGATAAGAGAGATACGAATTCAAAGTTTTACCTGTGCAGTTGAACTTCAATCTGGAGAATGAGGAACTTCTAGTGCAAGGTAATGATTGGAAAAGCTTCCTTGAGGTCCAGGGATGCTTTTTCAATGCTTACTTTGTCTTGAACCTTCTTGTATCAAGCTGTAGAACTTCAACTGCAAAAGGAGAAATTAAAAATGGTGGAAACTGTTAGAGTGATTACAGGTCAGGTTTTAGGCCATGGTTAGTTTGCATATGTTGTAAGGAAGGTGTGTGAATTGATTTTGGTGAAAATGCTCGAGGGAAGTGGGAGTTTGCACTCAAACTGCAGGGGTTCCCCTGTTTGTGCAGTTTCAAGGTGATTTTGAGATGGAGGATGCTTGGGAGGTTCAGGACTCGTGCCAAAGCTTGGGTATGTTCTGTGGAATGTGTTTGATAACTTTTGTGTTGTGTATCTAAGCTGAAGAGAGAGTTAGCATAAGTTATGGACTTTTCTTCACACTTAAGCTACAAAATGCCACTTTTCTTTCTAGGTCAGTACAGGCCCTCTAACCATGCTGCTATCCCTTGCCTTGATCAGTGCAATTTGCTCACAAACTTGTGCCAAGAAGATCTTGATTGTACCACTTGGATTGCAAACTTGACATAAAGTTCTTCTTTTCAAGAATGGAAATAATGCTTTTTCTAGTTTAGGCTTAATTCCTTGTGTAATGACCAAAGGCTTAGAATAACAACTTGATTCATTGGTTTTGCATTAAATTAAGGAGTGTAATTTGGTTTTAGGACCTGTAAAGTAGCACAAACTATGCTGAGTTCAAATTTGCCAAGTTTATGAACATGCTTTGATGAAGAACAAAAGTGAATTTTTGCCAACTTGTGAAATTCGAATCTCTCAAGTTATGAGGTTGTTTGATGAGTTCTTGGACATTTTGGAAAGCTTGGAATGTGTAATACAATCCATCTTTGAAATGCAAATTAAAATTCCAAGTGGAAGGGTATGAAAAGTGGCCTTGAAGTAGGGTAGAAAACCTTGTCAAAATAGGTCAAATTTCACTAAGTTAAAAGATGGTTTAGTGCCCTTATTCAAAAAATTATAACTTGAGATACAAGCTTCAAATGAGAAAACTTTGTGAATCAAAGTTGTAGACTATGCAACAAGCTACAACTTTCATGTTTTGACTTTTGTTTGAATCCCAATGGATCATGGTGAAAAGATGGGGCAAAGTTGGGAAAAAATTAGGGTTTTCCATAACTTAGAAAAATTCTAAGTTATGAAAAATTCCATTTTCTAACCCTAATTTGCATTTTGACATTTCATGGTGAACAAGTTCATGATTTGGAATGTTTTGATGGAAAATGAATCTTGACTCTTGATTTTGACCAAAAAGTCAAAGTTTGACTTTTCAGTATACAGTCAAAATTGATCAATTGACTGGGAAATTCAACTGTCAACCTTGTGTACTTGGGATCTTTTGAGCTTGATAAATGTGTCAAGATAATTCCATTGAGTCCTTGAGGCCATGTGTGAGCTTGGTTTGCCATTGGCTAGGTCAAACAGTCAAAAATTACCTTGGTGCAGTCAAAACCCTAAAAATGACCATTTTGCCCTTTTGGTGATCTGATCAAATTTCTTGTGGAATTATGATCCAAACTTGATCAAATGGTCCATGTGAGTTCATAATGTTGATGTGGATCAAATTTCATGAGGTTTGAATGTCAATTGGCCACAGTTGACTTTTTCCCCAATACAGCTGATTTCTAGGTCAACTGTCCCATTGACTAGGTAAAACTTGGAATCAAGACTTGAAACTTGGCATGGGTAAACTTGGGAGTCCAACATGAAGCATGAAAGTCATTTTAGGCATTTTAGGTCAAAACATCCTTGGGCAAACACCAACCCTAATTTGAGTCCACAGTGCAAGGAGAAGTCTTGAGCAGAGGAAACCCTAATTGTATCTTGATCTTCAAAGGTCTTGTGATGAGAAAATGTTGAGGAAATGGGAGGGCAAATTTTGGGGTACAACATAAGGTATCTTAGCAAAAAACAAACAAGCAAATACAAGATCATAGTCCCTCGATGACGCTATCTAAGTTGCCTTACAAATGATCTTAGTCCCTCAAAAAGAATGCTAAGATACCTTACAACATTGCTAATCATGGCTATACGATGACCCACGCCCGTCCTGTTTATATCCAAAGATAGGGTTGCTTACCAAATCAATAATAAAATAACAATGTCAAAGGAAGAGAAAATAAACAAGAAAGACATTTGAGTAGGCAGATTGCTCCTAATTACTTGCTCCATTTCAAAACAAGCATTCTTGCTATTTTTAAAACAATCACATACACTTTCAAACATCTTACAAAACTGAAAACATTTTCAAAAGATCAAACATCTTTGTATACATTCTTACGAACGAGAATCATTACAAAGTTTGCCTAAACAATGGATTCTTTTCAAAAATACTTTCAAAACCACACAAAGCAAAATTTCAAACAAAAGCAAGTGATCTAGCAAGTAACTAAGATCCCATAAATAACCATGGATGAAAAGGGTGTTAATACCTTCCCTTTTCATAATCTACCCCCCCGAACTCAAGAAATAATCTCAAAGGTCTTTCCTGTGCCTTTTCACCCTTCCTTTTGGATAAAAGAAAAGTCGGTGGAGACTCTTGCTAAACCACAACATTTGCAATCAAACGCGAAACCTTCAAGTCAGTTCTCCCACCGTATCACAGAACTGGCGACTTTGTTGGGGATAATTCTAAAAGTGGGATTACCTTAGGGATAGATCACATTTATTTTCTTACATTGTTTGACTTGTATGCTTTACATTTTGGTTCTTTGTTTGGGTTTGAATCCTCTACCCAGATTTGGGATACATTATAGGTAAGTAGCAATACATTATGGAAACTATGCGGGGTATACCGACATGGTCTAAGCAACAACTACATTAGTGCGACATATTTGTGGGTACCGGTAGCCTTTAAGTTAATCAAAGAGAATACGGGGCCGCTGAGTGATGTCATAAAGCACTAATGAACTTTTAGAGCCTTTACTTGACCAACTTGGCCTTTAGGATGTAGTGAGATGACCGGCTTTGGTGCAGTCTGAAGTTGGTAGATACTCGATACTACACTCATTGAGGTTTGGTTTCTTGGGATATTTCGGTCGTCATTAAAGAGGATTATGCTGAAACAATGACCAAGGAAACAAACCAATGATATTGAGCATCTTAGAACCCGGTTACTATTACTAGGACAGGTTTAAGCCAACTAAACTTCAAAAGGGTACTTACCTATAAAACTCCATGCAAGCCTGAACCTAAGGATTTATTTGTTTTGTTTGTATATGCATACTTGTACATAACATCATGAACATCATGAACATCATATACATCCACTAACCATTTCAAGGATTTTTTGGATTCATCTTTGTTCTTATTTTGTAGGATATGGATTCACTTCGTAGGAAAACTGTTCAAGTCAACCTTGTAAAGATCCCTCCACAACTTAAGGAGCTATCTTCAAGGATTCCTGAAAACTCTCCATTCACCGAGAGACATGGTCGCCTACTCAACTTGGTCACCTCCAACACAGATGAATATATGATGAAGGTGCTCTTTCAGTTCTTTGATCCTTTACACCATTGCTTCACATTTCCCGACTATCAACTTGTGCCTACTTTGGAAGAATTCTCCCAACTCTTGAGGATTCCCATTATCAATCAACTACCTTTCAACGGTACAGAAAGAGACCCAAAGCCAGAAGAGATTGCTCAAGCTCTACATTTGCACTCATTTGATGTCACAACTCATTGGGAAATAAGGAGTGGTGTCAAAGGTTTCCTAGCAAGGTTCCTGTTTGAGAAAGCCCAAAATTGTTGGAATTCCTTGGACTTGCAAGCCTTTGAGGAAATTGTGGCTCCCCTCATCTATGGGATGGTTTTGTTTCCAAATTCTGACCAACTCATAGATGTCAACACCGTCAAAATCTTCATATCCCGCAACCCGGTGCCTATATTGCTAGGAGATATCCTACACTCTTTTCACACTCGCACAATGAGGAAAAGAGGTGTCCTTATGTGTTGCACTCCTCTCTTGGCAAGATGGTTTATTTCACATCTTCCCCAATCTGAATTAAAAAATGAGCAAGGTTCAAGGTGGTCACAAAGGTTGATGACGCTCAAACGTTCAGACATTCATTGGTGTTCCCGATCCAAAGAGAATGTTATCATTGTCGACCGTTATGGAGAATTCCCTAATGTACCTTTACTTGGAATTAGGGGAGGTATCACCTACAACCCATGTTTAGCCTTAAGACAGTTTGGTTATGCCCGAAGGGATGGCCCGCACGAGATGCTGATTCAAGGTTTGGTATTTGACTATGACAACGACGATCAAGGTCTTCGCCAGAGATTTATCCGAGCTTGGAGGATGTTGAATAAGGTGAATAGCAAGACTTTGGGGCATAAAAATTCCATCCCTCTTGAGCCTTACCTCAAATGGGTATGAACTCGTGCTCAGAGCCTTATGATGCCTTACCCCTCCATTCTCCCGGTAATCATTGAGCCTGTCATGGAGGGAGATGTTCCATACACTATCCTACATCCTAATATGACCACCTCTCTTGAAGACCTACAAAGATATTGGATACAACTCAAGGGGGAGCGAGATACTTTTGAAGCCCAATTCTGCGCAAGCAAGAAGAAGGTTTTGGAACTCACTAGGCTACTTCATGAGGAGCAGACTCTCAATGCCTACATTGCACCAAAGAGGATGCGTACTACCTTTCTATCTTAGAGTTTCTTGTATTTGTCTTGCCCAAGAAGGCAATGATGTACTCGAGCTTTAATCTACTAATATAACGTGTTTTTCCTTTTTTTCTAAAACAAATTTGAATCTTAAAATCCTTGAAAACATTTTCATATGCATTTATCATTCATCATAACATAAGCAGGTCTTTTGCAACAAGTCTCCTCATCTATATACTGTTTATTTCAGTAAGATGGATCTCGAGCAAACAGTGAAGGACATCCAAGCTCAGAATACACAGTTTCAACAGTTGCTCTTGACCCTAGCCAAAGGACAAGAAGAGTTGAAGACTTTGCTGGATGAGAGAAGAAAAAGAAAAAAAAGAAGGTAACCGGAGTCCTAAACATGGGAAGAAGATTTCATGGGCAGACAAGAAGGACCTTAGACTTTGCAACAACATCCAGTGAAAGAGACAATCAAGATGGGAAAGGAAGGAAACAATTGTCCCGTCAGAATCAGAAGAGGAAGAGGAAGAAGAAGACTATTCTGAAGAACAATACCCTCCAGTTGATGACAAGTATAAACATCTCGAAGAGCGGTTGAGTGCGATGGAAATCCAAAAAGTGCATGGCTTGGACTTTGAGGAATTGGGGTTAGTGTCGGGGATTGTCATTCCTCCAAAATTCAAAGCACATGTGTTCGCCAAGTATGACAGAGTCTTATGCCCTAAAATACATCTTCGGTCATATGTAAGGAAAATCCAGCCCCATACCACTGACAAAGACTTATGGGTACACTTCTTCCAAGACAGCCTATCTGGAACTCAACTTGACTGATTTTACTAACTAGAAAGAGCCAATGTTCACAACTGGGAAGATCTTGCTGCAGCCTTCTACAAACAATACTAATACAATGCTAATATTGCGCCTACCCTTGAGATCATAACTTAAACCAATCAACCATTTTCTAGGTCAAAAATCAGAAATTGCATTTCCTCAGTCAAAACCCTAAATTTGACCATTTTGCCCTTTTGATGATCTGATCAAATTTCTTGAGGAATTGTGATCCAAACTTGATCAAATGACATATATGATTTCATAATGTTGATATGGACCAAAAAATATGAAGTTTGACTGTAAATTGACCACGGTTGACTTTTTTCCCCAATATAGTTGATTTTAGGTCAACTGATCAATTAACTGAGCAAAAATGTGATCCAAGACTTGAAACTTGACATGAGAAATCTTGGGGGTCCAAAATGATCCATGAAAGTCATATGGGGCATTAACAGTCCATTTGTCCTTGTGCAATCTCAAACCCTAATTTTCAGTCATCAGTGCTAGAGGAGGTGTGTTAAGCTGATCAAACCCTGTGCAGTCTTGAATCCAAGGAGATCTTGTGAGAGATTATTTGAGAAATGAGAGAGAAAATTTTTGGGTACAACACTATCTCACTTTGAAAATGCTTTGTTTGAAATGTGTTTGTGATAGTTTGAAAGTATTTTTGAAAAGTGATTTTGTTTAGGCGAACTTTGTAATGATTCTCGTCTCTATAAGAATGTATACAAAATGTTGACTTTTTTAAAATATTTCATGGAAAGTTTTGGTGTTTTTGAAATATGTTTTAAAAATGGTTGTGAGCAAGCAACTATGAACGTTCTACCTACTTAAAAAGTCTTTGTTCATTTTCTCCTCCTTTAGATATTGCTATCTTACCATTGATTGGTAAGAAGCCCTATCATTGGATGTGAAGGGACAAGCGTGGGTCGTCGAACAATCATAGAAGGTAACTTCCCAGTTTACGGCTAGCTTCCCTTGACAGGAATCTTTCTAATTTCTCTACAAGAGTAGGTTGCTGACCGAGAATTCGCGCTTTATGACTTTGCTGTCATGGCGAAGGGTTATCTGTTGTTTCAGCGTGGCTTTTGCAAAGAGTTATTCCTGATCTGATTTCCTCGGCTAAGTCAAGCTCTTCTCTTAAGGCCTCATCATTTAGTTCCTCGTATAGAGGTACTTCAGTTTTCCTGGAGGGCTCCATGATTTCCACGGGGATTACTATTTCAGTTCCATAGGTTAGCCAAAAGGGGGGTCCCACCGGTCATTGAGTGCGGTTTCGTTTGGTATGCCTGTAGGATGCTGTGTAGTTCTTTGACCCACCACTTTTTGGCCTTGCCTAGTCCGCACTTGATTCCTCACAAGATGACTCTATTTGCGGCCTCGGCTTTCCCGTTGGTTTGAGGGTGTTCGACAGAGGTGAAGTGCTGCTTGGTGCCGAGCTTGGTGACGAAGTCTTGGAAGCCTTGATTCGTGAATTGCATCCCGTTGTTGGTGATGAGCGCTTGCGGTATCCCCAATCGAGCAAGTATGTTACGCTTGTATAAACAAAGGATATTGTGCGAGTTGATTTTGGCCAAGGCTTTGGCTTTTATCCACTTCGTGAAATAGTCAACGACTACAATCAAGAATTTATTTTGATACGAACCTTATGCGAACGATTCGAGGATGTCCATCCTCCACTAGGTGAATTTCCACGGGAACAACAATGTTTTGAGCTTGTGTGAGGGTGCGAGGTGCATATCCGTGTGTCTATGACATTTGTTGCATTTTTTGACGTGTACCTTTGCATCTTGCTGCATGGTGGGCCAGTAATAGCGTGCTCGCAGCGCCTTTCGTGTCAGGGATCTTCCGCCCAAGTGTTGGGTGTTGATTTCCTCATGGATTTCCCATAGTATCTCGAGGACTTTGTATTCCTCGACGCACTTCAAGAGCGGGGTGGAGAATCCTCGTCGATAAATTTTATGCTCGAGCACCACGTACGAACAGGCTCGCCATTTGGTCATAGTCGCCTCTCTTTGGTTAACGAGAAATTCCCCTTTTGTCAGGAAATTAAAGACCGGGGGTCATCCAACATGAATTATCCCCAATGGCATTCACCTTGGTCGGTACAATGGATTTTTCAATGCTCAGGCGAGAAAGGGATTCTTGGATGACATATTTGTTCCCACCTTTCTTCTTTGTGCTCGCGAGCTTTGAAATTATGTATGCCCGTGTGTTATGTTCGTGAGGTACATGTTTGATTTCTGCTCGATCAAACCTCTTCATCCATTCTCTGACCAAGTTTAGATATTCGACGAGGCTATTGTTCTTATCCTGATACCCGTCTTGTACTTGTGACGCAACGAGTTGGGAGTCTGTGAATATTTGTATTTCTTGGGCACCCAGATCCTCGGCCAGCCTTAACCCTGCGAGCAGAGCCTCATATTTAGCCTGATTGTTCAACATTAGAAACGAGAGGGTGAGGGAGTTTTCGATCACGATGCCTTCTTCGTTCTTGAGGAGGATTCCCGCTCCGCTCCCCGTCGAGCTGGAGGCTCCGTCTACAAAGATGGTCCACTTATGCTTCTTTCTTACAGGGGGATCGTGTGTGGCCATCTCTGCGATAAAATTGACCAATGATTGGGCTTTGAGGGCCTTTCCACTCTCGTACTGAATGTCGAACTCTTATATCTCTAGGGACCACTTTAGCATTCGACCAGCCATGTCTTGTCGGCATATGAGTTGTCTCATGGGTTAGTCTGTTCGTACGATGACCGTGTGGGCCAGGAAGTAGTGTCTAAGTCTTATCGCCACGTTGATGAGGGCTAAGGCTACTTTTTAAATCTGTTGATACCTAACCTCGAGCCCTTGTAACTCTTTGATCTTAAAATACACTAGTTTATGTATGTGTGGATTCTCGCGAATGAGGGTCGTGCTTACGGCCTCGGAGGAGACGGCCAGGTAAAGGAATAAAGTTTCTTCGTTTTTTGGTCCTAACATCACAGGTGGTTGGGAAAGGCTTTTCTTGAGGTGGAGGAGGGCTTGCTCGCATTCCTCGGTCCACTTGAAAGCTGCTTCTTTGCGTAGAAGTTTGAAAAACAATAGTGTGTGCTGCCAGGAATCGCCACGAAACGGGAAAGCGAGGTAAGCATACCCGATTAGGACTTGTATGGATTTCTTCAAGCTAGGCATGGGAAGTTCGGAGAATGCTCCACACTTGTCGGGGTTGGCTTCAATTCCCTATTCTATCAGATAGAAACTGAGGAATTTTCCCGCCTTAACCCCAAATATGCATTTCTCCGGATTGAATCTCATTTTGCATTGTCTCGCTTGGGAGAAAACTCTTTTGATATGGACAACATGGTCGATTTATGTTTGATATTTAAATGTCATGTCGTCCACGTATACCTCGAGCATGTCTCCGATCTCGTCACGAAAGACTTTAATTATCATCCGCTGATATGTAGCCCCCATATTTTTTAGACCGAAGGGCATTACATTGTAGAAGTAAGTTCCCGGGCCGGTCATGAAGGCAGTGTAATGTTTGTCTCTTATCACCATAGGAATTTGGTTATAGCCCGAGTAGGCGACCATAAATGATAGAATTTTGTAGTCGGCCGAGTTGTCGACCAGCATATCAATGTTAGGCAAAGGAAAGGCATCTTTGGGACATGCCCGATTAAGATCAGTATAATCAACACACATTCTCCATTTTCCATTATTATTTTTGACAAGTACAACGTTTGAGAGCCAGGTTGAATACCAGGCCTCAGAAATAAAATTTCCCTCTAGGAGGTCTTTTAGAACTTTTTTAGCAGCCTCCGCTTTCTCGGGAGACTGCCTATGCCTATGTTACACTACTGCCCTAGTGGCTGGATCAACGACGAGTTGGTGACAGGTGACCTCAGGGTCGAGTCCGGGCATCTCCGCAGCACTCCATGCGAATAGGTTCACATTCTCCCTTAGGCAAACTTTGAGCTTCTTCCTCGCCAAGTCGGGGAGTCCAGTGTCGATCTTTACGCCTTTGTGAGGGTCTTCACCGAGGGGAATGAACTCGAAGTCTCCATCTGGAATGGGTCAAAGAAGATCATGTTCTCCATTGGGGGCTTCGAGTTCATCTTTGTCAAAGCGTGTTTCGAGCGAGATGGAGTCAACCTTTGGTGGATCCCTTTGTTCTTTGATCCGAGCAGGCTTTGATTCAGTTCGAGCAGTGGTTGCTCATTTGGTGGCTCGCGCTCCGGTGTCGACCATGCTCTACCCTTCGACCAGGCTTTTGTCACTTTCTCCGAAGGTGACAAAAATCCCGACGTAACCCCATAGCTTAGAGGTCGAGCCGTTGAATCCTTGCAGGTCAGACCCCATGTATAGCAATAGGACGGTGTCGTCGAGCTGTAGGGTTTAGAACAAGTGGTTGTACATGACGTCGACAGAACTCCCTTTGTCAACCAAAATATGATGCACGTTGAAGTTGGTCATCCCTGCCCTTATTAGCAGTGGGATACTTGAGTTTGGGGCTCCTCCAGGTAGCTCCTCCAGGTAGAAAGTGATTGGCTCCGATTTTTCTTTGAACCTCTCGAGCGTTGCTTCCTGGGTTGGGGGTGCATCCACCAACTCGTTATGCTTCCTCTTCGCCGAGTTCACTGATATGTTGTTGAATCCCCTGCCAGATATGACCATGACGGAGGGAAATTTCTCCCATTTGCTATGCATGGACAGGGGTTCATCCTCATAGCTTTCGGGGACGTGGAAGTCTTTCGGTCTTGTCACGGGAAAAGCCACCTAGAGAGGGCCCGATTCATCGGACGATCGGGTTTCATCCTCGATATCTTTTACCTCGCGGGTGTCTTGGCGAGGGGAATCGTTGCTTCTGCATTGCCCGAGTGTCCCACCCTTGATGAGGGTCTCGATGGCATCCTTGAGGTGGACATAGTCTTCTGTCAAGTGCTCGTGGCTACGATGGTACTGACAGTATTTTATTCTGTCATCCCTGGGCTTTATAGGAGCGGGTCAATGACTTTTAACTCTGCCGTCCTTGAATTCAGTATTCGAGCATTCCGCCAGGATATGCTCGCAGGAAACAGTCAGCAAAGTGTACTATGTGAACCGCCCTTATAGTCCTCTATGCTCGCGAGAATCACACAGTTTCTCCTCCCTTCTCTTATCCCTAGTGCACCGAGAAGGGCGCACATCATGGTACGGCGGGATGTTAGCTGGTTCGCGAGTCCTCGAATTGTGAGCTTTATTGGATGCTTCTTTCTCCTCATAGTCCATGTATGCCCTGGCTTTTTTGAGGAGAGCGTCGAAAGACCGAGAGGGCTCAATACTGATGGCCTTTCTGAATTTAGTGCCCGAGAGGAGTCCTCACTCGAGCAGGTATCTTTTCATGTCATTGGTGCATGGAACCTGAATGGCCTCGTGGTTAAACCGATTAATGTATTCCCTGAGAGTATCTTCGCTTCTCTGGACGATTGCCTCAAGGGCGGCCTCAGTCTTCGGATGTCGACGGGATGGGGTGAAGAAGATGATGAATTGGTTCTTGAGGCATCTCCAGGAGGTGATCGACCCGGGGGCAAGGTTCTTGTACCAATCCATGGCTATTTTTCTCAAGGTCATGGGGAATAACCGACATTTAATCGGTCCCTCGACATTGTGGTAATGAAGCATTGCTTCAAACTCGTCGATATGGTCGACAGGATCTGCAATGCCATCGTACTCCTTTAGCAGGGGAGGTTTCTCCATTCCCCTAGGAATAGGAGCCTCCATGATTGCTTGGGATAAGGGACCGCGGGGGTCATCTTCTTCACTTTTATCTGGAGAGCGGAAGGGGGCCGATTATAATGGCGGTCGTTGTGACAGCCTTGGCCGCGGGGAGGAACCCTTGGCTGAGGTTGTCCTTCTCTGTTTCCCCTATTTCTGTTGTTTTCAGGGGATCGTCGCTCCCTGCGCGGAGGGGGGGGGGGACTGTTTCCCCATGGCTTCGGGCTGAGGCCTTTCCAACGCGGGGCCTCGCCCAGTTTGTAAGGGAGAAGGGCTTCGTGAGCCATCCCATCAGTGTCTCCGCGGGGGAGACTGGGGACGGTCTTCGTTCTTCCGGGGAGGAGGAGTGTCAAGTCTTCTGTGTCTTCTGGGGGGCTGACGAGTTTGTTCGAGCATCCTCAATAGCTCACCCTGTGAGAAGATCAAGTAGTTTGTCTGGTTGATGGCCGTAAACAGAGCTCTGGTCGTGGCGTCAGCGCCCGCAGAGACGGGGACCTCTTGGAAAGCATTTAGTTCATAGTTCTGGGAAGGATGAAAGTCGTCTTCATGCGGTCGGGAGCAGGATGATGAAGAGGCGGTCATTCCGTTCCTGTAGTTCTGCTCAGAATCAGCCATGTCGACGTCGTTGTCGGTGTTGTTGTCAATGTTTTTGTCGCCAACATTGTTGTTAAGGTCGACAAGATGGGCGTTTTGGTTGTTGTCGGCAGCTTAGTCGGCCATGACTATCACATAGTTTGATGGAGAGTTGCTTTGGTCTTGAAATGGAGACGGGGAAGCTATTTCCCACAGACAGTGCCACTGATCGTACCTGACCAGAAGGGATTGTCCAAGCCCACAAGCTTTGAGTCGAGCAGCGGTTGGATGTGAAGTGGTGGGAGGGGGTACCTGCAAGACACTCTGATGTCAAAGTGAGGTTCAGAGCTAGTGCAAGCAAGTACGAGAGTAAGAATGGGAGATTGAATATCCGACCCTCTTAAGTGAGAGGGTATTTGTAGCCCCCGATGTTGGGCCAAGATCCCCATCGTTGGGCTGGGCAAGCATGCCCAAAATGGAGACTGCTAGGTCCTATGTCCGTAGTGGGGGCCAACACGTGGTCCCCAACCTGGATGGATTCCTCTGAACTATCAAGAGGATATGAACGCGGTCTTTTCAGGGCCAAGAGGACTCCATGATATTCAGAGGTGTTTAGAGTCAGCCCTACGAGGAGGATGCTCGTGGGGTCCTTCTGCCCATCGTGGATCATCTTCGTCAATTGTGCAGTCGTCCCCAAAAGACTTATCTTGGTCGACGAGAAGAGTGGAGGATGCTTGCGAGGTCCTTCTGTCCGTCGTGGATCCTCGTCGCTATTCATGGGTTTGTCCCCGTAAGACAAAGCCAGATCGATCAGAAGAATGAGATTACTGCCCGACATAGTCGAGGGCAGACTCTATCAACAAATTTTCTCAAATAACACAGTAAAATTATGACTTATATAATACTTAGGTCAAATATAAGCTCAATCCAAAACAATTTCAATATTAATAAATGACATTTTCTGTGTTTAGATTGTGTTTAGATTAGTAATAGATTAGTAACACAGCAAAAGCGAACAACTTGAATACTCATCACTTTTTCGTCATCCAATTAAAACTATTGAACTTGTTAAAAGATAAGGACTCAAAAAGTAGAAAAGTGGTAGGCTGCAAAAGATACATCAAACATTTATTTTTATTGGACTTTATGACACATTAAAATAATTAATTTAATGTTATTCTTCAAAATTAAAAATTAATTTGTAACATCAATGACGCTTGTTTTTTATTTAAATGTCAAAGATGCCTTACTCCAAAGTCTAAAATAAATCTAAAAATAAATCTATAAATGTGAAGTTTTCTAATTTTTAAAGAAAGAACGATATTTAATTCTATTATTTAATGTTATTTGAATTATAAATTTAAATAAAAAATAAATATTTCAAATTTGATTGATAAATTTATATTTATCAATATTCTAGATAAATCATTATTTTCTTTATTTTATATAATTTTTTAATATTTCTCCTGTGATTGATTTGTTTTTGTATATTATTAAATACAAATATATATGATATTATTAAAATAAATAGTAGATAAGTTTCATAAAGAGTAATCAAATTTATCAATATTATAATAATAATTCTATGATACACGTATAATTTTTATATCAATTTTTTTACAAAATAAATAATAAAATAGAGATGAAAGTAAATGTACTTAAAATAATATTGATAAGAAACAAAAAATATATGTTATTAATCATTATTATTTAATAGGTAATATTAATTGCAGAGTGTTTTGTGTTATGAGATAAAAAATGTGAAAAATATTTATATCTATTCTATTGAGATCCAAATGTCTGACCTTTCACACTTCAATCTATTCTATTTCTATTACTCTATTTTCAATTCTTTGATATAAGTTACAGCTATGTATACACCAGTTAAGTTTTTAATTAATATATTATGATATTGTTCAATGCAGTCCAATCTTATCGTTGTTCAACAATGTTATTGGTACCATCAAAATAGATTATAATTTTGATTGAAAAAAAAGCAAGTGGTTTAAAAGCAAAAAAAGAAAAGGTTTGTATGGAAAGAAGCAAATCCAACTTTGCGAGTAAATTAGGTATTTTCAGTCTGTTTGTACCGATCTGACGGGCCTAAAATTTTTTAGAGTCGGGTAAAAAAAAAATCTAATGTAATATGGGCTCAAAAATTACTATCTGTGTTTGACCTTATACGGACTTCGGGTTACCCGCTCCTATACGAACTACTTTCTCCATTTCTATTTACTAGATTGCTGACTCATGCTTCACATGTGTATATTTGAAAAAAAACTATGTTTTTTTTTATAATAATTCATATTTAATTTCTTATTTGCATATAAAATTATCTTGTAGACTATTTAGATTATGTTTACAATTATATTATTGATTTTTTAATGTGAAAAACAATTAAATAGAAAAAAAATTTACTATGATAATTTAAAATGTACAAATTTAAAGAAAGGAAAAGAATATTAATTAACTAAAGAATATTATTAAATGCTTTTTATAAACTACATTTGATATTGTATCTATATTTTCACATTCATTATTAGTCACCAATATCTTAAATATTTTCCTTAAATTAACCTTGATATGACAACATACAATTGTCCATGAGAAAAAATTGAATGCGATAGATATACTCCAACATGTTTGAGTGACTGCCCTTGATTTTTATTGATAGTCATTACAAATGAAACAACCAAGAAAATTAGCGTAGTAGAAATTTGAAAGAGATTCTTTTATTAAAAAGATAATTAAAAATAGAAAAAATAGTTAATTAAAAAATAAAATATATTTTAGAGTTGTTATTTAAGTTTGATTGTCTCTTGAAAGTCATCTTATTATCATATATGTAGATTGTTTTATATGTATATGCAGATGTAGATTTTTATTTTTATTTAATTTTATTATTAAAACGATCAATTATATTTCAAGACATTTGATATGTATATAAGACCATGAACTAGGACATACGGAAAATTTATACAAAAATATTAATTACACTACTTATGTAAAACATCATAAACGAAATATTTGTAGAATAAATGATACATTTTTTATAGAGATGTTAATTTAAAGGACCAATGCCTAATTATCGAGGCCCCAAAATATAGGGAGCCTAAATTTTAAAAAGTAAATGAGCCAAAAAATAAGTAGGCCCTCTAAACTAAGAGTCCTTAAAATTTGGCAATTTCTTTTTCCACCCTAAAGTTTTCTCGCGCACCACGCGAAATTCCAAAAATACCCCTTAAAATCAGAAATATATTTCTGGGATGCACCGAGTTTTGAAAATATATAGACTTAAATCAGAAATAAACTTCTGGTTTATACCCAGACTTACATTTTCGGTATTGTGCTGAACAGAGAGCAGAAAAATAGCCTTGAATAATACAAATTGCACAAATTCAAAATATAATTCATATCATAAAATAAGTAATACATTAAGGATTGAAACATACATCAAACATTACACTTCAACGTCCATGTGGATGTTGCAGCATCCTGATAATATCATCTACCGATCTCGAAACAGTCGCATCTAGTTCGATCAAAATTTTCGTTTCAAAACGGGTAAACGTATGCCACATAGCCTGTATATCAACGTCATTCCTCAACTTATGGTTGATGAATTCAAGCTTCCCATATTTGTCAACGGATAGCGAGCGATACTCGATCTTCACAATTTTGCGATTGTCGCCATAAGGTAGCACATCCTGCAATACCTCTTGCAGATCTTCAAGAGGGGTGTACTCGGTGAACTTAAATTCTCGTGATGGTGTATTGCATTTAAAGTTGATATTTCCAACATGCCATATGATGTTCATTCTTCTGGTTTTTGGTGTTTTGGTATGAAACAATATGCCAAATGAGGTTATTTATAGTAGTTGAAGGCAAACACAGATCTTACAAATTCTATCTTGTCATAAAGTGTAAGTCGGAAATAAATTACTGGTTCCACCCTAATACGTACCAGAAATATATTTCCGGTAAGTCCCCTAAGAGTGAAAATCAGAACAGAAACAGAACCATAATATATGTATTGGAAGATGATATTTTTGGTCAAACTACAAAATGGCTATATTCCACAATATAATACATTGAAAAAATGACATATACAATAAAATGATACCAAACTACTTAAATGATACGAAATAATTGTCGCCAGACAAATCCACAGGTGCTACCCCTTTTGACTTTTCCCTATTTTTTCTATTTCAATTTTGTTCAACTTGTCGTAGTCTTGCATCCATTCAATAAATTGATACGACCAGGTCTCAGAAGGGATTGTGTAATGATTTGCCCACTCCAGTGATGTAAGTGGTATTGGGCATCCAAGTTTCAAATATACTTGAACAAAATGCCGCAGATTTGAAACCCACCCAACACAAACGATACGATCGTTGGGATTTGGCGATGGAGCAGTGTGGAGTGGGAAAAAAGTTTCTGAGAAACCGTATCTTGTAATATTAATACACATCCTCTCATACGCACTTGCTATTAGATAACCCATTTCAGGGAAGTGCATCCACTTATGCTCCAACACATGTCCACTGACGCAAGATACTAATGCGTCATAAATCTCATCAACTTTCTCTATAGTCCCGAGTGCACATTTGTATAATTATCTATTGCTCCTCAACTCTCTGATAAGAGTATCACAAAAAAGTTGGTGAGTGTCTTCCCCTTTACCCAAAAAACCAAAAATAACCCTAAAACTACAGTTACCGTTAACACCAACATTGACGATTCGTTCAATGTACTTGTGCATAAAAATGGGCATCTCCTTGATGAATGGTATTTTTGGTGGATTCGGTGTAAGAGGTGATTTGCTAATACATGCTCCTTTGAAAACATTTTTATGAGATTTTGGAGTAGATGAATCGGGAAAAACTTTGTCAACATGTTCAAAATATGAAGGATTCCTCGTTGTTGAATTGTTGTCTGGTGTTGGTTTAACCTTCTTAGGTGCCTCTTTAGTTTCTATCGGTTGAGAGGATGGTTTCAAGTCCGTGGTCTCTAGGAATGCAATCTTCCTCAGTTGCTCTTTGATGTGGAGTTTGGTGGACTCATGGGCTTTCAAAAATATTTCTTGTATCGCTTCCAATTTGGTCAAGATGGAGATACTTAATTTATCGTCTTTCATGTTACCATCATCTTCAAAATTGAGTCTCTTCCAATGATTAGAGACCTCGTCCATCCGTATTAGGCAACTAACTTTCATCTTCTTAGATATGACATAAGCACAAGGGAGTCCATATGTTTTCACAATTGTGCAACCACACTTTGAGCTATCAGAACCTACATTAGAAGCTCGTTTGGCTTCGTGAAAAATGTAATCCAGAGCTGACCGAGAGATGTTACCGACCAAATGAGAATATAGTGTGTTGTCTTTGAACCTGTGTTTCAACACCGTGATACTACGACCAAATGTTATTTGTATCTCATTATGTTGGTTTAGTATCATATGGTTCACGGGATCCCATCTCGTAGTCAAATCACCCTTGTTATTTCCCAGCTAATTCTTCAGACATGCATGAGCAGTCTCAACTCGGTTTGTTATTGTATTTCTGAGGTGCATAACCTGATCGGTCCATGCACAAACAATCTTCTCCTTCACCTGATCCAGTATTGTGCTTTCAACATATTTCAATAGATCGGGATATTTCACATAAACATTCCTAAAATGTAAAACAACATCAGCGTATATCTATTTTGTAGATGAATTTATGTTAAAATTCCATACATCCATAATTTTCTCCACCATAACATTTGTCTTGACCAATTTTCCATCTCCACCTGCAATCTGTTATGTCCCCATCGCGGGTTTAACCCAACTTCTCATATTTTTAGTAATATGGTACCTACAAAGTATTTGATGTATTCCCGAGTCTTTTGCTTTTCAAGGTTGCAAGTATATTTTTGGGTGGTACCAAATTCAATGTCATATCGGAAACACATGTCTTCTCATCCGGAAGGAGCCGACATGCAATTGGATGACTGACTAACCTTAGAGTTAAATCATAGTTGTGTAAACTACATATAACATTAAATCTCCATTTATTATTTGTCAACAAATAACCACGCAACTTAAATGGATATTCATATTTCCTTGAACCGGTGTCGTTGTGTTTCAAATTCTGGGTCTGACGCATATATTTCCCACTTCTTTCGCATGTCAAAGTCACAAATGCACATCTTTTATCCGTACCATTATCGGACCTTCCAATCACAACACCAAACCCTAGTTTGGTAGCCTATGTACGAATCCAATGTAGCATGTCTTCACGTAATTCAAACTCTTCTTCAATTTCAAAATAATCACGAATATCTACCGCCTTAGTTACAAGAGGAGACACACAAGGTGAAACAACTTGAGACACATCTAGTTTGGGAATGTCATCTGGATGCACCATACCTTATGTGATAAAAAAATTAAACTAATTAACACACAGTTGCTGGAAATTAAGCACTCCCGGGAACTGGAAATACATTTCTGGTATTGTTCAACTACTAACTGAAAATATGTTTCTGATTTTAGCGTAACTTTAGCAGAATGAAAATCAGATTAATGTGAAGAATGAAGATTGATGAATAAAATTTACCTGAAATTCTACTTCCTTGAGCTCCTTTTGATATGATGAACCACAAGAATGAAGAATTGGAGTGAAAAAATGGATTGAGAATGAAAGGGTTTTTGAGAAGGTTTATGGAAGGAAGAAGAATGAGGATGATCATCCTTCAACATGTTGGTTATTGTTTTAAGGAATTTGCATTTTTCATGATACCGAAAGTATATTCCCGGTTATATATAAAATTGACAAAGTGACAAAATATTCAATATTTCAGCTGCACAAACCGGAAATATACTTTCGACTGCAACCAGAAGTATATTTCTAGTTCTATTATTCTCTTTTAAATAGAGTGGAACCACATTTAGTCTGTTTGTGTGTGAAATATGGTGCGCATCGGAAATATACTTCCAATTTCAAAGGACATTTTAGACAATGCATAGAATTTTTCTTTTCACTATAAGATGGAAAGAGAAAGTGCCTAAAATTTAAGGCCTCAAGGCCCCAACTTTTTCACAAAACATTTTTTTTAATAAAAATTGACCTTTTAATATTTTCGACAAAAAATTAACTTTTTAATTTTACCCAAAAAATCGACTATTTTTACTTTCGAACAAAAATTAACTTTTCTTATTTTGGAAAATCAACTTTTTTATTTTCGAAAAAAAAATTGACTTTTCTTATTTTGGAAAAATCGACTTTTTTATTGTCAAAAAAACTCACTTTTCTTATTTTCGACAAAAAATCCATTTTATTTTCTAAAAAGTTGATTTTTTTATATTTTCGAAAAAAATCGAAATATTTTATTTTTGATAAAAACTGACTTTTCTTATTTAAAAAAAAAATCAACTTCTTTTAATTTCTGAGAAAAGTCGACTTTTTTTATTTTCAACAAAAAATCGATTTTTTCTAAAAAAGTCGACTTTTTATATTTTCGATAAAATCTAACTTTTTTATACTTTTAAGAAAAAAAATAACTTTTTCATATCTTCAACAAAAAAAATCATGTTTATATTTACATCATTTAATTTTCTAAATGGTAAATTTATTATTCTCAAGAAAATAAAAACACATTGAATTATTTTTTTTCTATTTTTCATAATTGTCTATCTCTTTTTATTATAAAATCATACCAATAAAAAAGAAATTAAGAGGTAGAAGAACACTACAAGATAAAGCTTATCCAGCCACGTGATTTTGCCACGTGATTTTCATGTGGCTAAATAAAGCCAGTTGCAACGTGAAAATCACGTGACAACATGTTTTACTAATATAATAAAGAAGTATTAAGTGTGTCAGTTTTTTTTTGTTTTAAAAAAAGTTGCGACGTGGGCTGCACGTCGCTAATAAAAATATCATAAAAAATAAAGTAATCACAACTTCCAACACTAGCGTGTTCAGGTTTTGAAGAAAGAGAAAAGAGTTGTTGGATGGTTGCGACGTGAAAATCACGTGACAACGTTGCGGCGTGATTTTCACGTCGCTACATGCTTTATATACTTTATCAAAATGCTCCACAAACACAGTAGCGTTAGTTTGTTTAAACTTCTTCTTCAACCTCCTCCTTCCATATTCCTCCATAACCATTTTCTTCTCCAAAATATCTTCTTCTCCACAATTAAATTCCTACAATCTCCATACATTATTGTTGTAAGGTAATTTCAATTCAATATTATTTATACTTTGTTAACAGCTTTTTATGTGTTATTTGAATATAATTTTTTTTCAATTTTTCTTTGAATAGAAGAAGAATATTGATAGAAGTATAGATTGCAAAAAGGGACAAGAAGATTGAAGGAGTTACAAGATAAAAGGTATTTCTTGAATTTTTTTTTTTGAATTTAGTATATTTTCTGAATTTGATTAATTTTTAGGTTGAATCTGCATTGGATTAAAATTTTAGGTTGAATTTGGGTTATATATATTTTCTATATTTGGGTTAAATTTTAGGTTTAATTATTAATTTATAATAATTATTAATTATTAATTTGTGATGAATGAGTTTAATTATTTTAGGAGTTTAAATTTTTAAATTTTTAGGAGTTTATAAAATTTAGGTGTTTAAATTAAATTTTAAGTGTTTAAAAATAAATAAATATTTTTAGGAGTTTAGAAATTTTAAGTGTTTAAATTAAATTTTTAGGAGTTTAAGTTTTTAAATTTTTAGGAGTTTATAAAATTAAGGTGTTTAAATTAAATTTTAAGTGTTTAAAATAAATAAATATTTTTAGGAGTTTATAAATTTTAAGTGTTTAAATTAAATTTTTAGGAGTTTAATAAGTTTTTAAATTTTTAGGAGTTTATAAAATTTAGGTGTTTAAATTAAATTTTAAGTGTTTAAAAATAAATAAATATTTTTAGGAGTTTATAAATTTTAAGTGTTTAAATTAAATTTTTAGGAGTTTAAGTTTTTAAATTTTTAGGAGTTTATAAAATTTAGGTGTTTAAATTAAATTTTAAGTGCTTAAAAATAAATAAATATTTTTAGGAGTTTATAAATTTTAAGTGTTTAAATTAAATTTTTAGGAGTTTAATAAGTTTAATAAGTTGATTAATTAATATTTCTAATTAAATAGGTTTTGATTATATAAATTTGCAGTAAATGGAATATTATAGGTATTATCGTAGTTGGATGTACGATAGACTATATCCAGGAAGACGCGCACTTAAACCCAATTTTATAGACGGAGTTAATGGTTTTATCGCGTGGACGTTTGCTCAGGAACGTTGTCGAAGTGAAGGAGGAGTTAGGTGTCCTTGTCTTAAATGTGGATGTAGATATATAATTAGTGATCCAGAGGAAATAACACGTCATTTGCATAGGAAAGGTTTCATTGAAAATTATTGGGTTTGGACGTATCATGGTGAAACACTGCCGAGTAATGTACCAGAGACTAGCAACACAGATGCTTCAAGTAGTCAACCGGTTATTCAACCACCTATGGAATTTGAAGAAAACTTTAATCTGATAGGTGACATGGTTGGTGATGCTTTTGGTGTTAACGTGACCTATGATCAACCTGAAGACTTTGACGGGGAAGAGTTGCCGAATGAGGAAGCGCAGAGATTTTATCAGTTGTTGAATGAGATGAATACACCGTTGTTTGAAGGATCGTCAGACTCAAAGCTATCAATGTGTGTGAGATTATTGACCGCCAAGTCAAATTGGAATGTTCCTGATCAGTGTTTGGAGCACTTCGCAAAAATGATGTTGGACTCAACTGCAACGAAAGACAACTTGCCTGCGAGTTTCTATGATGCAAAGAAGTTGGTGTCGAAGTTGGGTTTAAGAGTAAGAAAGATTGATTGTTGCATTAATGGTTGTATGTTGTTTTATGACAACGAGTTTAGTACTCAAGATGGATCGTCAGAGGAATGTAAGTTTTGTCATAGTCCAAGATATAAAGTTCGCAATAGAGCCATTAACAGTAACCAAAAACGTGTAGCAGTAAAGTCCATGTTTTATCTTCCGATAATACCAAGGTTAAAAAGAATGTTTTCTTCAATGCACAGTGCAAGTCAAATAACATGGCATCATACAAACAAAACAAGCCCAGGCAATATGCGACACCCATCTGACGGCCATGCATGGAAGCACTTTGATGAGGTACATCCTGATTTTGCCTCTGAACCTAGAAATGTCAGGCTTGGATTATGCTCTGATGGTTTTGCTCCATATGTCCAAGCGTCCGGAAGTGCGTATTCTTGTTGGCAAGTTATTGTAACCCCTTACAATCTCCCTCCTGAGATGTGCATGACAAAACCATACATGTTTTTGACGTGCGTCATTCCAGGACCGTCGAGTCCAAAAACCGGAATTGATGTGTACTTACAACCTTTAATTGATGATTTGAAGAGGTTATGGAATAATGGAGAATGGACTTATGATATATCCCATAAACAAAACTTTTCTATGCGAGCTGCCTTGATGTGGACCATTAACGACTTTCCAGCATATGGCATGTTGTCTGGTTGAGGTACGCATGTCAGAATGGGTTGTCCGCATTGCATGGAATGCACTAAGGCGTTTACATTGGAAAAAGGGGGGAAAAACTCGTGGTTTGACTGTCACCTCAGATTCCTACCATCAAATAATCCCTTTAGAAAAAACAAGACAAATTTCAAAAAGGACGAACAGGTAACAGATCTGCCTCCGCCTTGATTGGCACCAGTTGCTATATGGAACCAAGTTTGTGAACTTCCAAAGTTTACAGATACTGGCAAAGCATGTAGAATTGAAGGATATGGGGTCACACATAATTGGACAAAAAGAAGTATATTTTGGGACCTCCTGTATTGGAAAGATAATTTTTTGCGCCATAATCTTGATGTTATGCATATTGAGAAGAATTTTTTTGATAACGTATTTAACACAGTGATGGATGTTAAAGACAGAACAAAAGATAATGTGAAGGCTAGACAAGACATGGAAATTTGGTGTAATCGTAAAGAGTTAGAATTGAAGCCTCAACCAAATGGAAAATTATTTAAACCCAAAGCTTGTTTCAGTCTGACCCCCCAAGAAGCTAAAGCGGTTTGTGGATGGCTAAAAGGTTTGAGAATGCCCGACGGGTGTTCTTCAAATTTAGCAAGGTGTGCTGATGCTAACACTGGGAAGTTGCATGGTATGAAAAGTCATGATTGCCATGTTTTTATGGAACAATTGCTACCAATTGCGTTCGGTTCTCTACCCAAACATGTGCTTAATCCACTCACTGAAATTAGTCAATTTTTTAGAGATATTTGTGCGTCAGCTTTAAGAGTGGATGACATCATTAAGTTGGACCAAAATATTCCAGTCATTCTCTGTAAGTTAGAACAAGTATTTCCGCCTGGTTTTTTTGACTCCATGGAACATCTACCTGTGCATCTTGCATATGAGCCTTATCTAGGAGGACCTGTTCAATATAGGTGGATGTATCCGTTTGAAAGGTTCATGGGTGATTCAAAGCGATCAGTGAAAAATAAAGCTAGAGTTGAAGGATCAATATGTGCACATTACTTGCATCGAGAAACTTCACATTTTTGCAGTCACTATTTCAAGCACTTGATGTTAACTCCAAGAATCATAAGGAATCATGTAAATGTT
The DNA here is from genome assembly GCA_948472305.1 of Vicia faba. Lineage (NCBI taxonomy): Eukaryota > Viridiplantae > Streptophyta > Magnoliopsida > Fabales > Fabaceae > Vicia > Vicia faba. The sequence continues at coordinate 199,094,840 of OX451738.1, read as the reverse complement.
ATCGAAAGAAGTCAGTACATCTTATCAGTCTTCGGGCTTCCAGGTCGTCCCTCTGGAAAGAAGGGTGAGCATTGGTTGACCCAACAAGAAATGCAATCTGCACATGTTCATGTCTTGATCAACCGCATTGAAGTTAAACCATATCTTGAGTAAGTATAATCCAACTTCTTAATTTTCTTTACAATGTGAATATAAAATTGATTACCTTGAAACTTATAGTGTGTTTCTTTTTAGGGAATTTAACAACGCCTATTTTGATAGTACCGGTGTACAATCAAAATCTGATGTCATTCATGCCCAAATTCCAACATGGTTCAAGGAGAAATTGTATAGGGTTGTTGCACCGACTCCAGAAATACTCCATTTGAGAAACTTGTCTAATGGCCCTCTTCAAAGTGCAAACAAATGGCACACATACTTCGTGAACGGATATAAATTTCACACTCATGAATGGACTGAAGGAAAAAAAACCATAAACAGTGGCGTATTTGTGAAAGGAGTTACAGATGGTGGTGAAGATGACTTCTATGGTTTTGTTAAACATATCTACGAGTTAGTATACAATTACTTGGACTCGGAAAATAAAGTTGTCTTATTTTATTGTGAATGGTATGATCCAACTAGAGGCACAAAAATAGATAAGACATATGGTACTGTTGAGATTCAAATGGACCGGAGGTACAAAGAGTACGACCCTTTCATAATGTCAAATATTGTTAGGCAAGTTTATTATGTTCCTTATCCTTCATTTGTGCCACGTAAACAACGGTGTTGTGTTGTAATAAAAACAAAATCATTGGGTCATATTGAAACTGACGATCTAGTGGAGGATGTTGCTTACCAAGTTGATGAAGTTGAAGTTAATGATGTGATTCCAGATGAACACACTACAAGTTTGTCTGATACAATGGTTGAGGGGAATCAAGTTGATGAGGATGAAGATCATGAAGATTCTGGATCCGAGGATAATATCACATCAGATGACGAGGATGATATGGATGACGAGCATGACGATTTAGAATAGTGAACCTATATTAATGAGAATTGTGTCTTGTAATAATTTTACTTAACGAACCATTTATTGAATGATTTAATGAATATGTATTCATGAGAGTTGTGTCTTGTAATTTTACTTGACGAACCATCTATTGAATGAGTTAATGAATATGTATTCATGAGAATTGTGTCTTATAATTCAAATATATTATATGTTAACTTGTATTTTCTATAATTAGGTAAAAATGCCACCCAAAGATAATAAGGGTAAAGATCCTAGTGATAGTGGTAGGAAGCCCAGGCGTCCAAAGGTAGTAGTATGCTAGTCACCTCACTCATCCACGTGTCCTCCCCCGCAGAGTCAGGTTCATCATATGTCCATGGACAGTACTATGCCATTTACTCCATTACTATCATCTCAGAGTCCTCTTCAGTTCCCATATGGGAGTACATGTTTTATTAGTCCATTTGGGCCCCCACCTGGTTTACCATTCCAGCAGACACATGTGCCCTCATCCTTCCAGCAAACACAGGTGCCCTCATCCTTCCAGCAGACACAGGTGCCCTTATCCTTCCAGCATAGTTTTCCATTTCCCACCCAGATGCCCTCATTCGTGCAGCAGCCTGGAGGATCCAGCACCCCACTTCCTACACAGATGCCCCCATCCGTCCAACAGCCTGGAGGATCCACCTCTTCACGATCCACACAGACTGGTCGCATCCCACATCCCACACATGTACCTGTATCCGATGATCATGCAGAGTAGGATGATGACGATCTTGGTGTGGATGATGATCAGATAGATGGGAGAGATCTTCGAGGGGATGATGATCCGAGTGAGATTCATACCATTGATGGGAGATTTTGGATTTGGCCTGAAGGGAACTCGTAAGTTTCTTATTTATTGATTTTTATTTATAAGTACACATTTCCATTTTTAATATAACTTTATATAATTAATTATGCTAATTCAATTATTGTTGTTTTAGTTTCGTGCCGAGCCGGACTGCTGCTAAGGTTATAAATTATATAATTCAGCAGAATTATACAAAAAATTTGAAGAGTTTTAGAGAAGTTTCTGATAAAGAAGAATGGTTCAAGCAATTTCAGGTATAATTAATTTATTTCTTAAGTTATTTTTATTTAAATGATATTTTCATTATTGTTATAATTTATCTAACTATTTATTTTAATGTCATACAATATTGCAGGCGAAATGTGTTTGAGATCCCCTGAACCATAACAAAGTAAAAAAAAATATTTTGGCAAGAGTTCAAGATGACTTTCTCACATGCTACGACGTGTTAGAGAGAATTGGCACCTTTTGGGCATTCGTCCCAAATGGATAGGCAAAGAAGTTTTTGAACAACTTCTTAAGTATTGGGAATCAGATGAATTTAAAGCTAAATCTGAAACTGCAAAGAAGATGAGGGCATCAGAAAAAGGGGGTTGCCTTAATGCTGTTGGAAGTATTAGTACTGCTGAGCATGCTCGACGCATGGTAATTATTACCACTTTTTAAAGTCATATTAGGATTTATAATATATTATTAATTTAAGTTAATTTTTTTATTTACGCTAAGCGTTTGGGGAGACAACCATTGATGACTGAGCTGGTTAAGGAAACTCGGACAAAGAAATCGGGAGGATTTATTGACGAGCGCACAAAAAAAGCCCTGATAAGTAAATTTATGTTTATATTTTTTTTAAGCAATTTTGTGACGTGATTTTCATGTAGCAAGTGACATGTTGTGGCGTGAAAATTGAGTGGCAACTGATAAGTTGTGGCGTTACAATCATGTGGCTATTTGTTTTTTATTATTTTTTTTATTTCATTTAATTTCATTAATGTTACTTATAAATTTAACTTGATTTTTTTATTGTATGTGTAGGAGGATTATCAGGCCTTGCTTGTAGAATTTCTGACCCATAATCCTCAGTATACTCCTCCTCCAGGAAAACCGGTTCATCCAGATGTGAATTTCTATATTTGGAGTCAAGTTGTTGGGGGAAAGGGGCCTAACGGGTGTTTTTTTGGTGGTGGAAATTTGGCGGGCACCTTGAGGAGTGGAGATAGAAATCTGTATCAGAGAGCTGCAGACGGTGAAGGAGGGTCACGTCAAACAAATTTGACACCAGATCAGTTAGAACTGGTAAGACAATTGGCTAGACGCGAGTCTGAAGATCGTGAGGCGGCATTGAAGGCCCAAATGGAGGCAATGAGGGGTGAACATAATAGACAAATTGAGGCAATGGCGAAGAGGCAGGCTGATATGGAGGAGCAAATGCGACAATTTATGCAAGCATTTGGTAGAAATCCCAACAGTGGTGGCCAAAATAATAACCACCAAAATAATGATGACTTTCTTCCCGACTTTTCCGACGACTCGAATGATTCTGCTTAGTTTTATTTTTATTTTGTATTTAGTTTTTTATTTGTGTAATATAAATTTATAATCATATTGTATATTTAAAACTATTATAAATTTAAATTTGAGTTTATTAAATTTATAATATTAAGTATATTTATTTATACATTTAGATATATTTAGTTTTGTTTTTGATAATTTGATTTATAATATTGTATTTAATAAATAAATTATAATATTTAATTTATAAATTTAATAAAATAAAAAATAATATTAATTATTATAACAGAATTAATATATTTAAAACACAAAATGTTTTTTTTTAAAAACAAGTTGCGGCGTGTTTTTCATGTCACTAATTAGTGACGTGAAAAACACGCCGCAACAACAAATGTAAAGATAAATATAAACTGCTCTGCTCTGCTCTGAACACTTTTATCCTATAAAGTCTGTTCCGGCGTGAATTTCACGTGGTAACGTTGTGACATGTTTTTCACGCCGCAACAAGATTGTCACGCGCTATACAGCGACGTGTTTTTTAAGGTGGCAAAAATTGAATAGTGGTGTGATTTGGGTGTTAGCGACGTGGCTTTCACGTGGCAAAATACAAATTATTTTGTAGTGGAATAAATGAAAGTAAAAAAGAAAAGAGGACACAAATTCAGAAAAAATGTATGGTTTAGAAAATTTAAATGTTTGTTTTGTCTTAAATAATATTTTATTAATTTCTTTTTTAAAATAATGTTAATGAACTCACAATATAATTAACATTTCTTAATGTGTTCGAAGGCACCGGTTAATATTACTCATAAAAAATATTAATGAAAAATAATAAAATAATTTTAATATATTTTTCTATTTTAATTATGATTGAGATTTATTTTATTGGCATCTTGCATTTTTTTGGAGAATAAGACAATTTTTCGATTACCAACCGAACATGTGCATAATAAAGTAGCAGTGGAAAATATAAAGACAATTTGATTGTCCATGCAAACAATGAAATATTTGGATTTTTCGTGTTGTCCTTTTGCGTGATTGATTCAAATTAGATGAATTGAATTGTATTTTATTATATTTTTAATAATATTAATAATAATTAACACTAATAACATATAATTGATTCATATTTTTTTACCAACCAATTAAAAATAATACTATACAATAATAATAAATACTAAAAATATGATAAATAAAAATAGATAAAAAATATCAATAATAAATAATAAAATGATTATAATCTACTTTTCTACCGTAATACTTTTGAATAAAAAGATAAGTCCTTTTATTAATGTTGATATGAAAGAGAATAAATTAATTGATATATTATATATTTAATAAAATTGATATATGATATTATGACATATACGAAAAAAAATAAAATCAAATTGAAAAAATATTAACCATCAATATATTTAAAATCAAATTGAAAAAATATTAACCATCAATATATTTAACCATCACTGTACTATATTTATTTACTATTTTATAATAACCATCATATATTTATTTACTATTTAATAACGATATTACACAACACATGAAAATTATTTTATAACTAACCATCATATATTTATTTACTATTTAATAACAATATTACACAACACATAAAAACGCATGAGTAGATAATTGATTTTGTGTAAAATATACTAAACTATATACTCATTTACTTTAACATAATTTCTTAAAATATACTGAATTATATAGTCATTTATTATAACTTAATAAATTAAATTAATATTTATATATCGTTAAAACTTTTACTAGTATATCATAAAAAAAACCAATTCATAATATATAACGAAATAAAATTTTAACAGAATTCATAATAAAGATTTTTCTGTCAAACTTTTAAAAAACCAAGCTCAAACTTAAAATAAAACCTTAGATGAAAAAGTCGAACTTTCATATTTTTAAAATAAGTTTGGCTTATTTAAGAAAACATCGACTCGGCTGAATCTTAAAAATCACTTGGAACTTTAATTACTTTTATAGAAAAACTTGTCAGTAATACTAACGGATACCAGTGGAAAACACATCCAAAACAATGGCAAGTTGTTCAAAAGTGATTCCAAACACAATATAAATATGCCTCAGTCAAGGAACTTAAAAATATAGCCTACAAGGTTTATATGGTTGTCATGCAACACATGCTACTTTTCAAGAGCTATACTGCACAGAAAAAATAACTGGAAAAATCTGATATGAAATTCTCTCTCCCTTCCTCCTTTCCTTGTTGAGTATTGTAAGTCCTTTTTTACTAAAGAAAACTACTAGCAAAATCCTGAGGAAAAAAACTATCGCATGTTTTGATTGTGAAGCAATTCAACAGCAGCAGCAACCACTACTTCTCCTTCACCAGAAATGTCAAACCCCGGTTCTTCAATTTTTCTGTTCAGAAGCTTGTCAAGCTGCCCTCGTAATTTCTGCATATCCAGTTACCAAAAGATTGTTGTGTAAGCAAATAACTCAAACAATTTATAATGGCTGGAAAAAGATTGAAGGAAATTAATTACCTTAATCAACTCAATGACACTCTTGGAAGCAGAGAAATGAAGGTAACCTCCAAGCATCTCAATGCCCTCACCGTTTTGGCTAGGGTCGAGATTACCACCAAACAGAAGTAGTGCATAATCTGAAATGTTGGTAGAGTCTCGAATATAGATGCTGGATGTTTTAACTTTTTCACTATATACCAAGTAAGGTAGAGGGAAGAGATGAATCCCAGCATTTACAGAAGAGGGATGGATGTCAACCTTCCCAACTTCTTTAGTGTAGAATGCTGTCCGCTTTCCTCTTCTTTTGCACTGCACAACATTAGGGTAGAGCCCAGCACAAAGAATTGCACAAACCATCTCCAAATCATGACTGTACTGGTTGTAAGCCTGCAGAGACATACATCCAGATTGATAAACTTCCGTGCCGTTCAAAATTTTGCCATAAACTAGTTTTTACTTTCAGAGATAAACAGAAATATGTAATGAGAGCTCAGTGGTAAGAGTTTAACAATATAACCACCGGAGACGAAGTTCAAATCTCCTCAGATATTTCTCAAATGGTCATTTGTGTCACTTTAATAATAATGTCTCACTTCCACAATTCTTTTTAGAAAAAGTAAAAATAAGATGAGAGAAGTGCCCAAACTATTATAATCAAGTCAATAGGAAAAAAATTAAACAAAGTTCATTCAAGAGTGAGAAACTATGTTAGAAGAGGATATGGGAGGATGTGCTTCAACGAAAAATGGAAAGGACAAGGACAAGGGCTTACATGGACACCCTTCGACTTGTCAACAAATCCAATGCCAGATAATAAGTTGAGAAATTGCGTTCTCATATCATCAATCAACCGCAAGGTCACCGGGGATAAGAAATTTTCCCAACAAAATTCCTTTTCAGCCCCCCTACTTTTTGCCTCCTTCCATCCTTCAAAAGCTTTAAGAAGGGCTATATGATCACTGAATAAAATAAAAAAATACTTATAATTAAGCAAGCACAAGTGTGGGTAATGGAGTAAAATTTGACCGAGCATTGAGAAGGGAAATTTCTCAAACAATATCAATGACCAACTAACCTGCAAGAATCGCCAGAAAAATATCTTTTTGCTGCATCAGCTTCCTCTTTTCTGTTTATAGGTAGGACAAATGGGTTACGGTAAGCAAGAGCAGCAGCAATAGTTAAGGCAGGACTAAGGCACTGAAAGATAGAGCCCATGAGAAGCATCTTCCCTATATTAGGGTCCAAAGGTACAGTACAAAGATGCCGCCCTGTAAAGATCAAATTAGCTCAGATAACATACATAGCTTAAGACTAAATAAAAAGCTTGAGACAAGCATGTCCAGCACAATATACCCAATGGAGTAAGCTCCTCCTTGTCATCTAATGCCCCAATTGTCTTCAGAAGTTCTATAGCATTTTGAACAGCAAGTGAATCCGGCGGCTGAAGTGCCTTTCCTAAAAATGATGCCACAGTTCCCAGCTGCAAGCTTTTAATGTGCAGGCACAATTCTTGCAAAGGTGTTCGGAGGATTTCAGGTAACTGATACTCTGGCATAGCATCGTGGATCAGTTTTGGATACAGTCTATAACAAACTCCAGGTTGTACTCGACCAGCACGTCCACGTCTCTGAAATAGTCTGCCCGTTAGTAACAGTAAAACATAGTCTGTTCATACTTTATTCGTGAATTTTATAAATAGATTTGGGGTGGGGGTGAGAGGGGGAGTAGAATCTCACAGACAATATTTAATCATTCAGCAAATACAAGAATAAGATATATTGCAAGTTTTCCGAAGATTCACATGTTCAATGAGAGCAATAAACCTTATGTTGTTAAAAAGTTTTGTTCCACGACTTCAATACCTGACGTGCAGAAGCCTTTGAAATCCATGATGGCAACAAGCAGGCAAGCTTGTTTAGAGCGTCATAGCTGGTTTCCTTTGCTTTACCGCAGTCTACGACATACACAACATCATCTATGGTGATGCTGCTCTCAGCAATATTTGTTGCTAGCACAATTTTTCTGCAATGGAAAAATAACAACGATAAAAAAATGTAGATGCTAAAATGATACCAAACTCAAATATATATACAAGCAAAACACCATATGCCTCTAACATATAATGATTATTGAACATGAAGTCAATTGCAACATCAATGTATTAAAACACCAAGTATATTGTGATATATTACCCATCAAATGAATAAGAGCCCTGTTGAAATGGTTGGAATTGTTACTGTAAGAGGTAACAGATTCAAGTCATGCAAATAGCCTCTTGCAGGTTTTTAGATCAGATAAGCCTCTTGCTGATTTATTTTATGTATGTTCAGATTAGCGGTGAGTTTGAAAAAATCATGTGTGCAACGTGGCCGTGATTATTGAAGCTCCAAAGTTTTTGCTTACCAAAGTTAGTGTTTCCCAGTAATTCCGTCAATTTCAGCAAATCCAGACATGCACTTTATCTCTGTTTTAGTTTAGGAGGGGATTTCTCAAGGACAAATCGGTTTCTTCTTTTCACTATAGGTCAAACGACTGAGCCTTCTATGTGTAGGCCTGTGATTTGGTCCTACACCTGGGATGCAACATATTGGTATTGGCAGCCAGCATTGGTGACGGATCATACGGCTACCAGGCACATCATATGGCTATCAGGCAACATGCACCGTGTTAGAAATGGTATTAGAGAGAGAATGTTGTTAGAAAAAAATCTGATGAAAGACCTTGTATATTGATTTTCACGAGGAATACAAGATTCCATTATATAGGAAACCCATTACAGCTATAGTGGGACAGCTGTACAAGGAGATTTAAGACAGCTGTCAAGGAGATATTCTCTAAATCTTATAAAATCTAAAATAGAAAACTTATATATTTTATTATTATCTCTAAAATTCATCCGCAGAAGTTGAGGGTGTGCTGACAAAACTGTGTTTGTCAAAGACCCTGAGCTTGTCACGCAGATGAAGAAACTTAGAGGTAGACAAGAGTTTGATGAGAGCATCTGCTCACTGATCCTGGGCAGGAACATGAACCACAATCAAACTTTTGTTGAGAATATTTTCCCTCACAAAGAAAATGTCCATTTCCATATGCTTCGTACGATTGTGCAGAACTAGATTATGAGCAAGAGTGACAGTATTAAGGTTGTCACATAAAATCTTGGGTGTTTGAAATTTGCATTTAAGCTCATTGAGAAGTGACTGAACCTAAAGAATCTCTGCAGAGAGTTGTGCTAAACTTTTGTACTCTACTTCTGCGCTAGATCTGACCACTAGAGTCTGTTTTCTTGACCACCAAGAAATGATGTTAGGACCTAGGAAGACAGGCACCTGATGTAGACCTTTTGTCATCAGGGTTTGATGCCCGGTCAACATCACAGAAACCTATAAGAGGCAGAGGTTGTTGAATGGGAGCAGCCAGAATGAGTAGCCCATGATGCAGAGTTCCACTTAGATATCTAAGGATCCTTTTTACAGCTTTTCAATGTTCCTCAAGAGATTTGGATAGAAAATGACAAACTTTATTAATTGAGTAGGAAATCTCTAGCCTTGTTAGGGTGGCATACTGAAGGGCCCCAACTATAGATCTAAAATGAGTGGGATCAGGAACAGCAGTAGAACCAAACTTAGATAGTTTGTTGTCGGATATCATAGTTGTGGGCATACCATTTGCATATGGCATATTAGCTTTGGCTAGAAGGTCAATTGGTTTGTGACAGGAGTAATGAGCCATTTGGGAGATGAGAGACTTCAATGCCCAAGAAATAATCTAGTTTTCCAATAAATGAAGAATTTTCAGTGATGATGATATCATCAACATAGATTAAGACCATAATAGATAAGGTGTTGGAGTGAAGCATAAATAAACTGGGATCACACTTGCTGGCCTGAAACCCAAACTGTGTCAGAGAGCTTTTTAACATTTCAAATCAGGCCCTAGGGGCCTATTTAAGGCCATAGAGTGCCTTGTTTAACTTGCAGACCTAAGACTTATCAGCTGATTCAAACCCAGGGGCTGCTGCATATAAACATCTTCCTCAAGCATGTCATTGTTGAATACACCACTTATTTGTAAGTGCAAGTGTAAGAATAGTTCTGACAGTGACTGATTTCACAACAGGAGAGAATGTCTTTGTATATTCACTACCAGCCTGTTGATGAAAATCCTTAGCAACAAGTCTGGCCTTGTACTCGTTGACAGAGCCATTTGAGTTTTCTTTGACTCAGAACACCCATTTACAGCCAATGGGCTTCTTAGTGCAGGAAGAGACACCAATGTCCAAGTTTGATTCTTCAAAAGTGTCTGATACTCATCATTCATAGCATGAAACCAGTGAGAAGAGGGCAGGGCCTGATTAACAGTTATAGGTTCCATGTTGGTGAGCAGAAGGGTAGAGTGCACTCTGGGTTTAACTATGCCATGATTGGCACTAGTTTGCATGTTAAGAGGATGAACTAAAGGCTGAGAGTGTGAAGGTACAGTGGGAAGAGGTGCAGTTGATGTTAAAGACGCAGTTGAAGGAGAGATAGTGCTAGCTTCAGCTATGTCAGAGCTGGAAGAAGCAGCACTTGTAGTGGTAGAATGAGAGTGAGAGGTGGGAGAAGATAGGGAGGGAGTGGCATTGGGAGTACTATTGATAGAGGAATGTGGTGTAGGAGGAGGAGAGGGAGAAGGAGTAATTTGATGAAGGGGAGTGGGAGAGAAAGAGGCAGTTGGGATAAGCCAAGAGTGAGAGGAAAAAGGCATAGATGGGAATGGCACAGAGGTGGGAAAGAATTCCAAGGGAATCTAGACTCATGAAAGATGACATCTTTGGACAAGTAAATATGACCATCAGAGGCAAGACACTTATACCATTTGTGGGAGGTGGAATAGCCTAAGAAAATGCACTCCTGAGATCTAAAGGCAAGTTTGTGGGCATTGTAGGGTCTAAGGAAAGGGAAGCATGCACAACCAAACACCCTAAGAAGAGAGTAGTCAAGGCTTTTGTGCATAAGAATGGAGTATGGTGATTGGTTTTGTAGGGTGAGACTAAGCAGACGCTTTATAAGGTAGGCAGTAATGAAGGCATGGCCCTAGAATTTGAGGGGTAAGTTGGACCGAACAAGGATGGATAAATCGGTTTCAACAATGTGGCGATGTTTTCTTTCAACTATGCCATTTTGGTGATTATTAGAGTAAGGCCAAAATGATAGAGGCGTTAGTTCTGTTTAAGCTTTGTTTGTGACTGACATTTGTCAAGTCCTATGTGCTAACTTACCTGCTGTAGCAGGTCACACAAGTTGTCTTATAAATGCAACAGTGTGCATCTTCTGTAACTAACTTTTGCAATACTGTAACAGAAATGAAAAGCTTTTCTATACTTTCTATCTCTTCTATCTCTTCTATCATGGTATCAGATTAAGCCATTCTTGATCCATGGCGTCACTGGAATCGTCGTCTTCCGCTAACGTCACGGTGCCAACCTCACCGTTCACGGCGGCGACTGCTGAAATGCGTCCTCTCCAATTCTGGCTCAAGTTTTCTGTGATGCTGATTGGGCTTCAGACCGTGATGATAAGCGTAGCACATCTAGTGCAGCCATCTATTTTGGAGAAAATTTAGTATCCTGGTGGTCCAAGAAGCAACCTGTGGTTGCTAGGTCCAGCACAAAAGCAGAATACAGGAGTCTAGCTCAGGCCACTGCTGATTTACTCTGGCTTCAAACCTTGTTAGCTGAACTCTGTGTTCCTGCAAAACAGCCTGTGGTTTTGTGTGACAATCAGTCTGCAGTGATGCTGGCTCACAATCCCATTATGCACTCCAGTGGTTATACCTATTTCCTAACCTGTGTTGATGCTCACTCTAGGTTCGTGTGGGTTTTTCCACTCAAACTCAAGTCTGATACTCTCACCCAATTTGTCCATTTTAAGGCCAAAATCATAGAGGCGTTAGTTCTGTTTAAGCTTTGTTTGTGTGACATTTGTCAAGTCCTGTGTGCTAGCTTACCTACTGTAGCAGGTCACATAAGTTGTCTTATAAATGCAACTGTGTGCATCTTCTGTAACTAGCTTTTGCAATACTGTAACAGAAATGAAAAGCTTTTCTATACTTTCTATCTCTTCTATCAGTGATGAGTATGGGGGCAGGTGAAACGATGAATGATACCAAGCTCAGTAAGATACTTGGTGAAGGCACAAAATTCACCACCACCGTCACTTTGGAAACTCTTGATTTTGCAACCAAATTAAAGCTCAACCATGGATTTAAAATGGACAAATTGGGCGAGAGTATCAGACTTGAGTTTGAGTGGAAAAATCCACACGAACCTAGAGTGAGCATCAACACAGGTTAGGAAATAGGTATAACCACTAGATGATTGAATTGGAGCTGGTCCCCACAGATCACACACAACCAACTCAAAGGGACGATGATATTCAGTTGTGAAAAGAGAAGATGGAAGTCTATGATTTTCCTAAGCAACAGGGAGGGCATAATTCATTAGGTGGTTTTGAAGGCGTGGGTATGTTGCAAAGCTTAAGTACTTCTGCAAGGGCATGGTGGTGAGGATGCCCTAAGCGGGTATGCCACAAATGATACTTATTATTAGATATAAATGATGTGACATTATAACACTGAGAAGGAATAGAATTATTGGTAGGTAAACTAAGGAGAAGTTTTATTAAGATGATCACTATTACATAAGGAAATACAGTTGATTGTAGCAGTTGAGTTTGATTTGCATTTAACATTAGAAAAGGAATGAGCATTTAAGATTAGAAAAGGAATGACAGGGAAATGTAATAGGTGTTGTAGATTAAGATGATGGAGTGCAGCTGGACAAAGGCTTGGTTAAGGAAGAGGCAAGATTGGCAAACTTGTAAAGACCATTAGCTCCAACTGTGCCACGAAGCAGAACTTCAGAGGAAGCCTGAGATTTGACAAGACAAAATTGTGGATGAAACTCAAAGAAAACATTATTATCTAGAGCAAATTTACTTGCACTAATGAGATTTTTGATGATGTGTGGAACAAGGAGTAAGTTATGCAAGGTGAGGGATGTGTTAGGTAAAGTAAAATCCATGGAACCTACAGAGTTAATATTCAAACCTTGACTATTTCCCATGTACACTTGATCAGTTCCAGGCAATGAAACAGAGTCAGACAAGTTAAAAGCATCATGAGTAACATGGTGAGAAGCACCACAATCAGGGTAGCACCATTGATTGTTGAAATTTGGATCAGACCCAATAAGGAGAGCTTGAGGTTGCTGTTGATACCTTGGTGAAGAAGCTCTGGGAATTGGATATTATGCAAAAGGAGGTGGATAAGCAGGCCTGAACGACATCAATTGAGGACTGAAGGGAGATCTTATACCTTGAGAAGAGTTGGAGTAACGATGATAGCATATGGAAGCATTGTATCCAGGTTTGGAACATATTTGACAGTGAACACGAGCAAAACGACCACCACGACGTCCAAAGCGGCCACCACCACGACCAGAGCGGCCTCCTCGAGAATGAAGGCCATGACTTTCAGCGTGTGCAGTGACATGGCTAGTTCCAGAAGGAAAGATAGGAGTTGAGGCAGCACCTGAGGTGTCAGAAGTGAGTTGCGAAGATGTCGAGGAAGCTTGCGTAAGATTCACCAACACAGGCTCAGTGATAATAGCTTTCTTGTTCTTCTCAAGACGCGACTCATGAGCAAGAAGAAATGATTCGAGCTCATCAATGGAACAAAGTTCATCTTTGCTGTTAACAGCAGCAACAACGGAATCGTACTCTTCTGGAAGAACGTCGAGTTCGATTTCAATGAGATTGCAAAGCGGAACAGGATCGCCTACAGAGATAAGAGAGTCATTAATCTCGCGAACACGAAAAACAAAATCGTTTATCGTGCGCGACCCTTTCGTGATATTTCGAAGTTCTAAACAGAGTTGACGAGCTTTGGTGGTAAGGTGTTGAAATAGAGATGAATCGCAGACCACACTTGCCAAGAGTAAGTGCAATCAACAAGCTTCGTTATAAGCGAGTCAGAAATGGTGGAAAGGAGCCAAGTGCGGATGAGAGCATCTTGTTGCTCCCAATCAAGATATTCAGAGTTGACGCCGTTAGACGCCGGATCTGAGCCAGGAAGGAATCAAGGATGAACATACGGTGTGGTGACGAAACTTTGAAGTTTGTGACCACGAATGACTCCATCGATTTGTTGTTTCCATTGTTTAAAGTTCTTGTCATCAAGTTTCATAGATATGAGGTGTGAAAGTTTGACGTGAGAGGACGGAAAGGAACCTTGAGGGTTGAACGAAGAAGATGACGCCATGAGAATAGGTCACTAGATCGAAAAAGAAGCTCTAAATACCATGTTAGAAATGGTATTAGAGAGAGAATGTTGTTAGAATAAAATCTGATGAAAGATCTTTATATTGATTTTCATATTGAATGAAGAATACAAGATTCCATTATATAGGAAACCCATAACAACTATAGTGGGACATTTGTACAAGGAGATTTAAGACAATTGTCAAGGAGAAACTCTCTAAATCTTATAAAATCTAAAATAAAAAAACTTTGATATTTTATTATTATCTCAAACACACCGAAAGAACAGACGTTCGGCTTTTTCATGGTGATTTGAAATGCAAATGAGGGACCAACATTACAGAATTTAGGAGAGACAAGCAGTGGTAACCGAGAAAATAAACGAGGTTCGGTAGACAGAAGTGAATCGCAGTCAAGAGGGTACATTGTTCAACAAAACTCCAAATGGTATTTCTCACTTAAGATGGCACTTAAAATTCCTTAGGATGATTGAAACACTGCCATAAATTCTTTTACAAATCAACAAATTGTAGACAATAATATGAGCTAGCGGCATTAAATCTCAGCGGGACACAATTATGGTCAATCAGAACTATATTTCTGGCGCTTCAAGGAATCCTAACATGTAAGATTTTGATCACCTAAGTGTAAAACCCCAATGAGTAAACTCCTTTTGATATTGTAGAAGCCTTGTGAGATGTGAGTAGTTTTCATATTCGGACTGAAAGGAAGGATCCTTTGAAAAGGGGAAACCATTAGGGGGATTTTATTTTTGATTTTCTCATTTTTCAATATTATTGAATTAGGAGAGACTAAGAGATATTTAGATTAAACCGTGTGTTTTGAAAGCACTACGGAGACTTTATTATATATAGAGAGAGATTACAACTAATTACATGATATAATCGATGTGGGACTATTCTACATACAAATATTCTTAACATTATATATTTACAAATATCAACACTCCCCCTCAAACTGGAACATATAAGTCAAATGCACCAAACTTGCCACATATATAATTAATTTTGGGGCTTCACAGAGATTTTGTAAACACATCTGTCAATTGATCATTAGAGTTGACAAAGCTTGTGACGATGTCGCCAGACTCAATCTTCTCTCTGATAAAGTGACAGTCTATCTCAATATGTTTGGTCCTCTCATGGAAGACTGGATTTGAAACAATGTGCAATGCAGTTTTATTATCACATACAAGTGTCATTGGTCTTGCTTCTTCAATTTTAAGTTCTTTGAACAACTGTTTTAACCAAATGAGTTCACATGTTACCATTGCCATGGCCCTATACTTTGCCTCGGTGCTTGATCTTGCAACTACATTTTGTTTCTTACTTTTCCAAGATATAAGATTTCCTCCAACAAGTACACAATACTCAGAGGTGGATCGTCTATCAATTGATGACCCTGTCCAATCAGCATCAGAGTATCCAACTATCTGAATATGTCATTTATCTTCATACACTAAACCTTTTCCTAGAGCATATTTGATGTATCTTAGAATCCGGATAACAATATCCATGTGTTCCTGACAAGGGGAATTTAAGAATTGACTTACCACACTGACTGCAAAAGAAATGTCTGGACGAGTGACTGAGATAATTCAACTTTCCAACCAATCTCCTATACCTTCCCGAGTCTGATAGAGGCTCCCCCTGATTGGGTAGTAGTTTGACACTTGGATCCATAGGAGTATCAACTGATTTTACATAGCATATTTCCGTTGAGAAATCACCAAACCATCTTTAGATTGGGCTACCTCAATACCTAAGAAATACCAGAGTTTACTAAGATCCTTTGTCTGAAATTGATTCGAAAGATGTTGTTTCAACTAGAGTATTCTCGACTCATCACTACCAGTTATGACAATATCATCTACATACACAATAAGATAAATACACCCTTGGACTGAGTGACGATAAAAGACAGAATGGTCAGCTTCACTAAGGACCATACCAAATTGTTGTACTACAGTGTTGAATCTACCAAATCAAGCTCTCGGAGATTGCTTAAGATCATAAAGAGACATGTGTAGCCTACAAACCATATTTGATGACTCCCCCTGAGCAACAAACCCAGGTGGTTGCTCCATATATACTTCTTCTTCAAGATCACCATGTAAAATGTATTTTTGATGTCAAGTTGATGAAGAGGCCAATGTCGAATGACTGCAATGGCTAGAAGAAGTCTAACAGATGTCATCTTGGCTACATGCGAGAAGGTATCACTATAATCTAACCCAAAAACCTGAGTGTATCCCTTGGCTACCAAGCGAGCTTTAAAACGATCAATCTTACCATCTGGACCAACTTTCACTGTATAAAGCCAACGACAACCTACTAAAGATTTTTCAGTGGGTAGAGGAACCAATTCCCAGATACCACTGCTTTGAAGAACACAAATTTCATCAATCATTGCTTGCCTCCACTCAGGGTGAGATAATGCTTCACCTGGAGATTTAAGAATAGAAACGGAAGACAAAGAGGACAAACAAGTATACTGCAAAGGGGAAAGACGATGATAACATAAATTAATATAATGTGGAGAAGGATTTCGTGTTTGACGTATACCTTTGCGAAGGGCAATCGGAAGATCAGACTCAGGTTGCAGGATCAAATCCGGTGATGGTGATAGCGTCGGAGGAGAGTCTGCAATGACCTCAAGGGCAGGTACGACCTCATAGACATGTACAACCTCCGGGACAGGTATGACAGACGGTTTACGACGCTGATATGTTTGAAGTGGGCGAGAAGTGGGGGGTCAACCGTAGGGGTTTCTCATGGGACACGTTCCCTAGAATGATGGGGGATAATGGGAAATGGGACTTCCAGAAGAGGTGTGGGAGTACTTTTCTGAAGGGGTTCCGGAGTGACTTGGGTGGACGCAAAATATGACAGACTCAAAGGTAACATCGACCGATATCAGGTATCGTCGCGGAGTGTGCGAGTAGCAACGATAACCCTTTTGGGATCGATGATAACCAAGAAAGACACACTTTAGTGATTGAGCTGATAATTTATCAAGACCAGGGGAGAGATTATGCACAAAATATTTAGACCCGAAGACTCGAGGAGGAATTGGGTGAAGAGAAGAGTTTGGAAATAGGATTGAATGAGGGATTTTATTATTAAGGACAGATGAGGGCATGCGATTTATGAGATAACACGCCGTGAGCACAGCATCCCCCCAAAATCTGAGGGACATTACCATGGAGAAGTAGAGTCTGAGTGGTTTCTACGAGATGTCGATTTTTGCGTTCGGCTACCCCGTTTTGTTGAGGTGTATGAGGGCGAGATGTTTGGTGCAGAATACCATTGGATGACATAAAAGTTTGAAATTGTTGGAATAAATATTCACGTGCATTGTCACTTCTTAAGGTACGAATGGACAAACCAAATTGAATTCTTATTTCTCGATAAAATTGTTCAAAAATAAAAAACAATCAGACCTGTTTTTCATTAAAAATAGCCACGTGCAACGTGAAAAATCATCAATAAATGTTACAAAATACCTAGACTCAAAAGTAGACACGGTACGCAATGGACCACAAACATCAGAGTGAACTAAAGCAAAAGGGGACGCAGCCCGTTTATTGACTCGATCGGGAAAGTGACTACGAGTATGTTTCCCTAATTGACAAGACTCACATTGTAAAGTGGATAATTTAGATAAACTGGGCACCAACTTTTGTAGTTTGGAAAGACTTGGATGACCTAACTGCGCATGTATAATGAGTGGAGAATCTGTGGTGGAGCATGTGGTAGATGACGTAGAGAAGTAGTAGAGGCCTTGAGACTCACATTCGACGTCAATCGTCTGTCCCGAACTTCGATCCTGCATAATAACATCACTGTTCGTAAAAGTGATAGAACAATTAAGGGAACGAGTTAAATGACTGACTGACAGTAGATTAAATGGACAATTAGGTACATATAGGACAGAAATAACAAAGAGAGATGGTAGAATTTGAACAGTACTGACCCCTTGGGATCGGGTTTGAGAACCATTTGCGGCAGTTATACTCAGTAAGAAACCAGAGGTAGAAAGGGAAGAGAAAAAAATTTCATTACTGGTAACATGATCAGACGCACTAGAGTCGAGGACCCAAGAACCAAAAGGAGATGATTGAGAGACGCAAACAAATGAATTACTAGTGTGTGCAATCGAAGTCGCGGAACCAAAGATCTGGTTAGTCTGACACCACATGAGAAAATCCTCGTAGCTTGGCGTAGGGTTCTGAAGAGAAGGTGAAGTTTGCATAGTGTCTGGGTTATCAATTTGAGCTACATTTACCTACCGTGGAGGTTTGCCATGCAACTTCCAGCAACGATCGATAGTATGTCCAAGCCGGTTACAATGGTCACACTTAGGACGAGGTTTGGAGTTGGATAACCCTCCTCGAAGGCGATTTTGATTGTTGCCAAGAGATGCAAGAGCAGTAGTGTCACCTGGTGTTGGAATAGCAATAAATGGAGGAGAAACCGGACCAAACGCATGAGGTGTAGCCAAGCGCAACAATTGTTCACTAACTGCATCATAGTTAGGAACAGTAGTACCTGATAAAATCTGGTTACGAACGGATTCGAGTTCTAATGGTAGTCCTTCAAGTGCCATGACCATGAAATATTTACTCTGTTGTTCGACATGAGCTATTGCATCTTTTGCGTAAGGCATGAGGGTTGCGTAACTTGCCTTCAAGGCATCAAGCTTACTCAGATAAGCTTGCACATCCATATTTTTCAACTTCAGTGTGTTGAGTTTGTGGATGACACTGTATAGAGAATGAACGTCGTTGGAAAAGACTTTATTGGCCTTTTGCCACACCTCATAACAAGTGGAGAATGCTTGGTATTGCGCTTGGAGGTTAGGTGTTATGGAAAACCACAACACAGTATACAAAGAGGCATCAGTTTTCTTCCATTTAGCGAGTTTGACTGCTGCAATGTCACTCAATTGGGTGGTTAGATGCTCTTCATATCCTTGACCGTGCAACCACATCTCGACAGCACGAGCCCATATGTTATAGTTGGCTGATCCGGTTAGTTTTTCACATGGGATAAGCAGAACTTTAGTAAACGAGACAGAATCAGCATCTCCCGTGGCTTAAAACACAACAACTGGAGTTGTTTGAACAAGAGTACGACTTTCTGTGAGTCAAAAACAAAAACTGAGGGCGGATCTGGAACCGGAAGAAGAAGGCGATTTTATGGTAAAAAAATAAAAAATTCGTGAACGGTAGCGGCGACGAGGAACAGTGGCGGCGGCAGTGAACAGTAGCCCCTGGAAAAAAAAATTGTTTTCCGATGGCCAGTGCGGCGGCGGAGGTCGCTGGAAAAAAAATTTAAAAAAAAAGTGAGGCAAACCGGAATGATGACACGGTTTGCAGAAGAAAATTTTTCACCGGAAGACAGTGGGTCAACAGGATAAAGCACGGCGAAGAATTGTCTCTTAGAAGGCTCTAGATACCATATTGAATTAGGAGAGACTAAGAGACATTTAGGTTAAACCGTGTGTTTTGAAAACACTACGGAGACTTTATTATATAGAGAGAGATTACAACTAATTACACGATATAATCGATGTGAGACTATTCTACATACAAATATTCTTAACATTATATATTTACAAATATCAATAAATATAAATAGTTTTCTTCCATTTCAATTCTCTGGTTCATAACACTTTTTGAAAGAAGGATTTCTGGAACAAGCTTTAAGCTTCCTGAAGCAGTTAATATATTCAGAACTTCAAAAACTAATCATTAAATTCTGAAAATCAACAATCGATGCCTAAAAATATTAAGCATCAGATAAATATAAATGAAGAGCTGAAAATACTGCAGTCTTCTTTCAAATTATTATATATACCAAAGAGAAGTGAAACTGAAACCATAGAATTCTTGCCAACTAAAATTCTAATAAATAAAAATAAATGATATGCGTTAGGCTCAATTGCTAAGCTACTTTAATACTTTCAAAAGCTAGCACTTAATAGTAGTTCACTAGTTTGATTTATACAGAGAAAATTCCAGAAAATATCGTCAAGTGATTCAATTCACCAGTTTCCCTTCACATTCCCCTAGAGGTTCAACATGTTTGTTTAAGTTCTGGCTCCATCACTCTCATATTCAATACCCTCCATCTCATAAAAAGTGTCTTATTTGAGCAATGTGTGGTTCTTAAGAAAATGATTAGATGTGTTGATTTTAATGATAAAACTAATATCATTTACTAGAATACCCTTATTAATTATAGTTAATAGAGTATATGCCAAAGCAATATTTACATAAATTCCTCACAATCTTCCCCAAGCATATTATCACAATAAAAATCTGTCTATGGAGAAAATTAGCAAAAGAAACATGCTTGCCTTTTGTTAGGGGGAGGACGGTCAAATATTTCACATTGGTCAATGGTAGGCATTGAACCATGTATTGGAAGGATTAAGAACTTGCTACGGTTTCCAAGTAAGTTATTTCCTTCAAGTTTCTCAAGTAGCTTAGAGATTTCATCCCAGCCAGTAAGAAATACAAGAATAGCTCCACCACCTTCATTCCGACATATATGTTCAATTGTTGCTTCTACCTGAAACATCATACTAATCAAAATTAAATAAACATCCTTAAAACTGATTCAACAAACTTAGAAAACTTCATTAAAAGCATAGAGCCACACAAGTAAGGAAGTACTATAGGAGTGACTACACTTGGCACACAATAGCTTAGCATACACTATCTGTAGGACTTAACATCTCTTGTAAGTTGTAACTAACTACAAGTGTACAGTATCGTAACATACTCTGCATATAAAGGAAAGAATATATTTTAACAACCTATAACTAATTAACAAACAGAAATTAGTAAGGATAAGCCTGTTGGTGAATCTATAAATAGACTCACCCTTCATTGTAAATTTGTAATCATTTCAATTATCATAAATACAAAACTCAGATTCTAACAAACACGGGTTCTCTCTACAATAGTTTAGATTCTCACTAGCATTGATTCAAACTTCTAATGGAAAGATAGAAAGAAATGAAACAAATGACAACTGAGAACATAGAATGCACAATTCATTGACAAAGAGGGAAGTCGAATGGCAAACTCCTTAGAAGGCTAATCTAGATTCATTAGCATATTTAGCACAACTTAAAATATTAAACTACTGTAGTTTGGTTAGAGGATGTGAATATCTTTCCTACTCATATCCAATCCAACTATCTTATTCTATATAGCTTTATTCCGTCATGGCCACCCAACAAGCCCATAACTTCTACAGTGGCTATTAATTACCACTATATTCAGTGCATGGTTAGCTCCTATACTCAATGCGTTCATTGTATAAATAAGATGATCTATTTGTAAGAAACACACTCCTCGAAATATTAATTTTCGATAGACTTCTACACTAGCTGCAGACAAAATTGTCAAACTTTGACCGGATAACTATGCACTGAGCTAAGATACTTGCCCAATAACCAATACTGCTAATTCAAAAAAAAAATACAATGCACAGAATACATACCAGACCCAAATCAATTTGTGAACCTGACCAAGCTTCAAGGGATTTTCTAACACCCAAGCTGTGATTTTTGTAATGAGTATCTACATCAAGGTCCTGCAAGAACAAGGAGATGGCAAGGGATGAGCTAATTGGTAGCATTAGTAGGAAGCAGCACAAAAACAGAAACTCTCAAGATATGTAAGGCATATCACAAATTGCAAAAAAGGACTACTAAGTTTTTTAGCTACAAAGGCTAGACTTTTAAATCTAAACAAATTTCTATCATGTTTTGGCTTTCTATTTTTTATGACTAAAGATGTTATTAGAAGAAAGATTGATTGCAGCAAAAGAGGAGCATATTATACGAAGGCCTTTCACTCCATAAATCTCCAACAACCCACCAGTACACCTCATCGAAAGCACTGTCAAACAAGTACAACAGATCACACGCCAAAAATCAAGCATGTGATCCAACTAATATTCAACAGCTAAATTATCCTTTCTCATGATTCGCAAAGTGTCTGTCATCGAACTTTCATCACTCCCACCAAAGTCACGTGTCTATTATCAAAATGTAACCCCACAATAATGTTAACAGAAAGAACATTTGTCATGGATAACTGCTAACTTCCCTTCAATGACAGAAAAAGGTTCTTGAAAAGAACAAAACTTTTGATCCCAACATTAGCACCGTATTGAATGTGCAATATGAAGTGAATTTAACAACAGCCAAGTCTTATCCCACTAAGTGGGAACTATCATGAACTGAATACAAAACGTTGAAAAAAACTTAGTGTGATATTATCCAGACAAAGGTTGCAATGCTATGGAATACAACAGTCAATAAGTCCTAATTCCATGCAACTGGTATGGTGAATATGCATGAGTTCATAGTTCAAAGTATCTTATAAATCAGACTGTAAATACATGGATTGATATATAAAGTAAACATACCTCAAACATTTCAGTCAGAGGATCCTTCTTAGAATCTTGTTGTTTCCTTTTTCTCCTAGTATTCCCCTCAAAACTGTCAAACTCCGACTTGATGCTATATCTAGTTTTCTCCAACACATCTTCTAGGAAGTGCTCTGTTACAGGGAAAGTAAATCCCTGACACATGTCCGAATAAAATAAAATAAAGGAACATTATTTGCATTTAAATAAATTAAAAAAACATAACTCAATAACATGAAATTTAAAAAGAATGCAATACCGGTATGTGCATTGTTGGGGCATTTGCAAAGTATTTAGAGAACAAATCAGCATTGATTGTAGCACTCATTAGAATGAGGTGCAGATCTGGACGACGGGGAAGAAGGTCACGTAAAATTATAATTAAGAAGTCTTCATTCATGCCCCTTTCATGAATTTCATCCACAAGCAAATGACTAACACCAGTCAACTCTGGATCTTGGACCTGTTCAAAAACAAAGATAGGAAAGAAAAGTGAACACCACTGTCGAGAAGCACATATGAGTATCCCCCACATAAAGCTAGGATGTTATTAACTTAATATTTTTCCTCTTTCATATTTAAAATAGAAATTTAGTAACACTAATCTTTTAAATGCTCAACTACTGCATCCTATCCTTTTCACTGTATGAATTTAATTTTCTACTCTATATCTATGCAAGCATCACTATCACAGCCTGCAGGGAAGAAAGTGTTAACCACCAACTATCTGAAGCTATTAAGTGAAGGCTCTTAATGTATGTTATACTCCCTCCGTTTCAAAATGAGTGTCGTTTGAGTAAATAAAATTTGTTTCAAAATTAATGTCATTCTCACTTTTCAATGTAGAATTGATTGCTATTTTTTCAATTATACTCTTCAATTATTACTCTCTTCACTACTTCCAACACATTTATAAGGTCAAAATAGTAAAAGTGCAAGTTTTATGACACTATTATTACATCCCTTAATCTGTGAGCAAAAACCTTAAACGACACTCATTTTGAAACGGATGGAGTATCTAACACGACCCAGACACAAGATCCTAATGGGACCAATGCATTGACAGTGCAAGTGCCAACTCCAACTTATACTGAAATTCAACTTTCCATAGTGATCAATGGCTAAGGACTAGTTGGTTGATTATACATGCTTCAATACCATGTTAATCACCAACTCTCCCAACTGCTTAAGTTGTGAGAGGAGACTCCATTTCCTGTCTAAACTTTTATGAATGCAGATGTTGAAGTCTTAAAAACAGGATATTCAGTTTTAGGGAAATTAATAATACCAGTTGCCGAAGTAATACACCAGTGGTGCAGAAAAGAAGGCGTGTTTCCGCAGAACGTTTTGCTTCAAGACGGATGTGGTACCCAACAGTTTTGCCAAGAGTTTCCCCTCTTTCAGCAGATATACGAGCTGCAACAGAAATTGCAGATACACGACGAGGCTGAGTACAAATTATGTTGCAGTCAGCTCCACGCAAACGTGATATTTCTTCTTCCAAAATGAATTGTGGCAACTGTGTTGTTTTGCCACAGCCTGTCTCTCCTGAAACTACCAATACCTGCACAAACACCAGCCAAATTTTACTCTATTCTAGATTGGAAACTACAACTAGAACCATAGACTGAACATGAGCAAAGTATCAAAATGAGTTCAAACAGTCTGTGCGTCATATTAGTATTGACAATTTATCCACATAAATATCAAGCAGCAAGGTCTGCCCTCTTTTAAATTGCCATGGAGATCTAAAGATGTAGTTTCTTAAAAGCATCTTGAATCAGGCAAAGAATGATGATAAATAAGTCAATTTTTATGAATGATAATAAATAGCTATTGGCACCTGATTTTCTTGAACAGCTTTCAGAAACTCAGACTTCATTTTAAATGCAGGAAGCTTCTCCCTAAATGATTTCATTTCCTTCAAATTATTAGCTGTCTGCATGTTTCCAACCCCAGCATAAGTTCGAAATACAGCATAAAGCAGTCAAATAGATGGCACAATAGATGCAAACAAAATATAATGGTCAAAAATCCTTCTAAATGCTTTGATACCTGCTCCAGTTCCTGTCTTTCTTTGAGTGCAACACTGAGTTTCTCCTTTGAAGTATCAGTCTGCTGTGAAGCAGATTTTATAGTCGTTGTTGATATTTTATGTTCCATATCAGTTGATACAGAAGCCAGACTAGCAGCTGATGTCCCAGTTGACTGTGACATATTTAAAAGATTTCCTACTCTCCTCTCTATGTCCGTGGACATTTTAATCTGAAGAAAACCGAACTTAGTATTTTAGTTAACTTTCAACAAGAAATTGGTAATCGGACAATGAAATAGAATAAATAGTACTCCACCTCCTTCTGTGTTGATCCATGACGCTCATCAAGGTCTGCACGGTAATCAGGCAAAGGGACTTTGCTAACAACAAGAATCTTTCCCTTATTATATGCATGGCTTTCTTTGCGCAAGTAAAAATCAGGCAATGAAGAATTTAAAATGTCAGGAAAAAATAAAATTATATATATCAGATTAAGTTTTAGATGTTCACAAGTAGAATCAATAAATGCCGAGTGTATTGCATGCACTGACAAATGATTTTTATCATCACAAATTCTATTGCTGTCAACTCTGAAAGTTATGCTGCACAATACAGTTGCATGACCCTTCTAGGTGCTAACTATTAGAATTAGAGATTGGCCAGCACCAAACTTTCTATGTAATCATTAGGATAGTAGTACCAGTTTGTAGTACCGACACCAAACTTGATTTTACAGTCAGGAAATCTAATTCTCGGACTATTTGATCTCTCAAATTATATATCACTGCCGATTGGCCTAACTTATTTGCAAAGATCACAGTATCACCAATTTTATAAAGGCACCCCAATTGAAAATCATCATCAATTTTATGCATTTGAAGACTCTCGTAACTATTCTTAAATAATTGAGTCTAAGACTCTTTTATCCTATACTCCTTCATCTGTCATAAAACAAATTCACTTTTCTAGCAATCATGAGAAAAACAAAGACATCCCATCAAAATCTTAAGAACAAGCTGAATAAATGGCGCCTCATTAAAACCTTGAGGCAGCAGCAACTGCTTGAATGTCTCCTTAGAAAGATCAGGCGAAACAATCACAAATTGATCAACATAAGTGATAGACTTATACTGATAAATAGATAGGAATAGTTGCGAATAGCCAACCAATTAACATTGCAACTTAAATGTACACCGTTGTTAAGACTATAACTATTAACTACTAATATCCATCCAATTAAGTGAACTCAGTGGAAAACCATTAACGCTTTTCCAACTAGCACCCAAAATGAAAACTTTAACCTCACTTTTAGCCATAACTGAATCTCTGTTCCCTTCAAAACGAAGGGCTACAACCTTGTAAGTTTTCGTTGAATCATCATAACCAAATCCGAACCTAGGAGATTCTAAACAATCTAGAGAACGGTAACAAAATGACACTAATTTTTCAGAGTTGTTTCCGGTTGAAGGTTTACAAAAATGGAACGAGTAGTCCTGATTCCAATCGGTTACTGTCCCCCTTGACAATTGAAAGTGAAGCTCGCTGCTCTGCTACTTTGATGGAGCAACCACGTCAGAGGGACGGTAACCGATTGGAACCAGGACTACTCGTTCGGCTTCTCTGTTGGGTCATGAGGGAGTCTGAGGATCATCACATTGAGCTTTCAACACCCACTTTAAATGAGTTTGACACTACATATTAATCCAAAATCTTAAGGCATTGGGTCTTCTCACTTATAAACTGTTCAACATCCATTTTCCATCCAATGTGGGACTCATACTCACGGGACTCATACTCACACTTGATATACCAACAATATCTCCTTTTTTCTTCCATATCTGCTTACATCGTCATTGTTTCAACTTAACGGAATACGCCGCCTAAACACTCTTGTCAGGAAGACTTTCGATACAAGGAGCCCCAACCGAACAAGACTCCGATACCATATTAAAATTACACTAATCCCTACAAAACCGACTTTTAAAGTGAGGGGTGTCACTATATATAAAGCCTTTCCAAACTCTTTCTCTAACCAATGTGGGAATTTAGATTTTCTCAATACTAACCTAATACTGCTGTCATATTGATAACATGCACACAAAGGAAGTGAAAAGTAACAGAGCCGTACTAAAAAAGCTATTAAATAAATCGAAACCCAACTTGTTGCTGTATAATTTTACTTGGTGCACATTACAACCAGAAATATTCCCAGTCAATCAAACATAGTCTGTTTGTTTAAGCTTAGACATAATTGATTTTAAGATTGTGCACAAATGCAAATAATTTTCTGGAGGTTTTATATAAAGCAGAAACTTAATATTTGGTATGCTTAGACACAATTGATTTTAAGATTGTGTACAAAAGTGATTTTAAGATTGCGTAAGTTACCCTAAGAACTTGTAGAAGTGGATTTTAATAGAGTTATTATATAGTTAGTCAGTTAGTTTATATTTCTGTTCTAATATTCTGTTAGTTTATATTTCTGTTCTAATATTCTGTTAGCAATATATGCTGAGTTGTCATATTTCTGTTATAGAAGCTTTAGTTTGTTAGATCTAAGTCTCTCTATATATAGAGAGTTTCCCGCATCTTCTTATATCAGTTAATACAATGAGAGTTATCAAACTATTTTCTCTCCTCTCTTCATTATCAAACTCTATCATGGTATCTAGAGCTTAATTTTTCGATCCATGGAGTCCTTGTTTCCGTCTTCGCAAGTGAAGCTTTCTCACTTGATCTCTGTAAAGCTTGATGATAGGAACTTCAAGCAATGGAAGCAACAGATTGACGGAGTTGTACGCGGTCACCGCCTACAACGATTTGTTACTGTTCCGGTGATTCCTCAAAGATCACCGTCAGATTCCGATACGACACCACACGGTGCGAATTCTGCGTACCTGGAGTGGGAACAACAGGACGCACTCATCTGCACTTGGCTACTCTCTATTGTCTCAGATTCGCTTCTCCCAAAGCTTGTAGAGTGCATACATTCGTGGCAGGTATAGACTGAAATCCATCACTACTTCAATACGCTCCTCACAACCAAAGCGCGCCAACTGCGATCGGAGCTTCGACAGCTTACGAAAGGTACTCTCACGATTACGGAACTCATCGCGCGTACACGCGAAATCAGTGAATCACTGATTTCGATTGGGGATCCGGTACCCGTACGTAACCTAATCGAGATCGTTCTTGATTCTTTGCCTGAAGATTACGATTCGATTGTTGCTGCAGTCAACAGCAAAGACGAATTAAGTTCCTTGGATGAGTTGGAGTCGTCGATGTTAGCGCATGAATCGCGCCTTGAGAAGCATCATAAGGTTGTGGTTACTGAACTGGCAACGGTGAATCTAACTCAGACAGCGCTGTCGTCTTCGCCGGTTACCTCTGATCAACCAGCATTGACGGACACTTTCCGTCAAGGTACGAGTCATGTGACTGCCAACGTTGATAATCACACTTATGGATCTCGTGGAGGTCGTTCCGGTTGTGGTAGTGGCCGCTATGGATGCGGTGGAGGTCGTTTTGGCAAAATGCAATGTCAGATTTGTCACAAATCTGGACATGATGCGTCTATCTGCTATTATCGTTACTCTAATTCCAGTGGTGCTGCATATCCACCTCCAAGAGCTCAGTATAATCCCTTCCTTATGCAATCACACCTTATGTTTCCAGCTCAATTTGGATATTTTGTTCCCAGAGGTAGTGCACCTCCTAGATCTTCTGCACCACATGCGTTTTATGCAGGTTCTGAAGCTGGTTTTAATAACCAATGGTGGTATCCTGATTCAGGAGCTTCTCATCATGTTACTCCTGACGCCTCTAATTTGTCTGATTCTGTTTCATTGCCAGGAACTGAGCAAATATTCATGGGAAATGGCCAAGGTTTATCTATAAATTATGTTGGTTCCATGTCATTTCACTTGCCACACACTTCCAACCTACCTCTTACCCTTAGAAATCTTCTCCTTATCCCTAACATAACCAAAAACTTAATGAGTGTGAGCAAATTTGCTCAAGATAATCATGTCTTTTTTGAATTTCATCCTAATTTCTGTGTTGTTAAATCTCAGGCTACTTCTGAAGTGTTACTTCGTGGGTCTGTTGGAGATGATGGACTTTACAAGTTCTCTAATCCTACCACTCAGCTATCCAAGTCTAGTTTTACAAGTCCAAATTCATGTTCTGCCCAATCTACAAATTGCAGGGCTAGCTGTAATTTGTCATCTTCATCTTTAGCACACAATACTCTTGTTTTCAATTGTTTACCAAATTGTATAAGCCATTGTAATACTCTTTGTAATCATGATCAGTTTCATAATAATATGAGCAGTTTTACTCATTCTCCTTCT
Source organism: Vicia faba (assembly GCA_948472305.1). Classification (NCBI taxonomy): domain Eukaryota; kingdom Viridiplantae; phylum Streptophyta; class Magnoliopsida; order Fabales; family Fabaceae; genus Vicia; species Vicia faba. The sequence goes on along the minus strand of OX451738.1, from coordinate 199,065,819 downwards.
CTTAATTCTACTACTTACAATACTCATGTATCTTCTGCACATTCTAATAGTTCATCCTCCATAGCCACAAGTAAATATGTTCTTTGGCATACTAGATTAGGACACCCTAATCATCATTCTCTAGTTGAAGTTTTCAAACTATGCAACTTCTCCAATTTTCCAAAACCACCTACAGAATTGTGTCAGGCTTGCTGCCTTGGCAAGTCCCACAGATTACCATATACCCTATCTACCACTGTTTACACCCATCCATTTGAATTAGTTGTTTGTGATCTTTGGGGTCCTGCACCTATAAAATCTACAGGTGGTTACACATACTTCCTCACTTGTGTAGATGCATTTTCTAGGTTTGTTTGGGTATTCCCTCTCAAACTCAAATTTGATGCCTTTATCCAGTTTACTCAGTTTAAGAAAATGGTTGAACTTCAATTCAATTGCCCTATCAAATGTGTTCAAAGTGATGGTGGAGGAGAGTTTAGGCCTCTCACCAAATATCTAAATGATTTGGGTATTGTTCATAGGCTCACTTGTCCTCATACTCATCATCAAAATGGCCTTGTTAAACGTAAGCATAGGCATATAGTTGAAACAGGGCTCACACTTCTAGCCCAATCCACCCTTCCTTTAAAATTTTGGGACCATGCATTTGTCACAGTTGCCTATCTTATTAAGAGAATACCTAGTCCCACACTTGACAATTTCTCTCCTTATTTCAAACTTTTAAATAAGCCCCCAGATTATTCAAACCATAAAGTCTTTGGTTGTTCTTGCTATCCCTTTCTTCGTCCCTACAATGCCCATAAGCTAGCCTTATAGGTCCCAAGAGTGCTTATTTCTTGGCTATTCTACAGCTCACAAAGGTTACAAGTGCCTAGCTTCTGATGGTCACATCTATATCTCCAAAGATGTGGTGTTTCATGAGTCTAAATTCCCATACCAGTCCATGTTCCCCACTGCATCTCAATCTTCCTTATCCAACACAAATCTCAATTCTACTAATGCCCCCTCCTGGTCAGTCCCTTCTATAATTCCATCGCCTGAATCCAGGCAACCTACATCTTCTCCTTCCCTTAATCCTCCTTCTCCTACTCAGGCTGAACATCATAATTTTGTCTCTCCTTCAGCCTCCCATTCTTAGTCTGTCTCAGCTTCTAATTCTAGTTCTACTGCATCCCACAGCCCTGCACCTCATACTGCATCCCATGTTCCTTCAAGTTCTGCTTCAGCTTCTCATACTCATGACCAACCAGTCCTAGCTAATGCTGACCACACCCCTCCCTGCTCTCTTGCCCTCATTCTTTCAGACCATGCTGAAGCGTCTACCATTTCTCCCTCTTCCTCTCAAACTGTTTCCTCTAACCCCTCTCACTCCAACCAACCTTTTGTCAATTCTCTCGATGTGCATCCTATGCAAACCAGAGCCAAAAGAGGCATTACCCTACCTAGACTTAATCCCACACTGCTTTTAACCCACATGGAACCAACATCAATTGATCAAGCCTTGGTTACTCCTCATTGGTTCCAAGCAATGAAAGAGGAATATCAGGCATTGATGAGAAATCAGACCTGGACTTTGGTGAAAGCACCTGATTCTAGGAAGCCAATTGGCTGCAAGTGGGTCTTCAAGACCAAAGAAAACCCTGATGGATTTGTCGACAAATACAAGGCCAGATTAGTTGCAAAAGGGTTTCATCAGAGGGCTGGCAGTGATTTTCAGGAGACTTTTTCACCAGTCATCAAGCATGTCACAGTTAGAACATTCCTTACTATTGTTGTCACAAACAAATGTATCATCCAGCAAATTGATGTCAATAATGCCTTTCTAAATGGCACTCTTGAGGAGGAAGTTTTCATGCAACAACCCCCTGGGTTTGCAGCCTCTGACAAGTCCCTAGTGTGCAGGTTGAACAAAGCTATATATGGGTTAAAACAGGCCCCTAGGGCCTGGTTTGACAAACTCAAGAGTGCCCTGCTTCAGCATGGGTTTCAAGCTAGTAAGCGTGATCCCAGTTTGTTTCTGCTTCATCAAGGCAAACTTCAAATCATGGTTCTTGTATATGTTAATGACATCATCATTACAGGAAATTCAGCTTCCTTTATTACATCCTTGATCAAGCTTCTTAATGATAAATTCTCATTGAAACAGTTGGGACAGCTTGACTACTTCCTAGGCATTCAGGTTTCTCATCTACCTAATGGTTCCATTCTTCTCTCTCAAACAAAATATCTTACTGATTTACTTCTAAAAGTAAATATGCTCAATGCAAATGCCATGCCCACTCCCATGGCTTCTACCAGCAAATTGTCAAAGGTGGGTTATGTTCCTGTTGAGGATCCCACTCAGTTCAGATCTGCTGTGGGTGCTTTGCAATATGCCACATTGACTAGGTCTGAAATTTCTTATTTTGTCAACAAAGTTTGTCAATTCCTGTCCAATCCCCTAGAGGAACATTGGAAGGCAGTCAAAAGGATCCTAAGGCATTTGAGTGGCACCATACAGCATGGGTTACTCTTGCAACCTGCCATTGTTCATCAACCTATGCAGTTAATAGGGTTTTGTGATGCTGATTGGGCATCTGACCCAGATGACAGAAGATCAACCTCAGGCGCCTGTGTTTTTCTTGGCCCAAATGTCATCTCCTGGTGGTCCAAGAAGCAGCAGCTGATAGCCAGGTCCAGTGTTGAGGTTGAGTATCGTAGTATGGCTCTGTTGGCTGCTGAGTTAATATGGGTTCAGTCTCTGCTCAAAGAAATTAACTATACCTTTCAAGTGCCAAAAATCCTATGTGGCAACTTAAGTACAGTCACACTTGCCCACAATCCTATCCTCCACAATAGGACTAAACACATGGAGCTGGACATCTTTTTTGTGAGGGAAAAAGTTCTGAGCAAAAGTCTCTCAGTGGCTCATGTCCCAGCTCAAGATCAGTGGGTTGACATTCTGACTAAACCTCTATCTGCTGCCAAGTTTGTACCTCTGCGTGAAAAGTTGAAGGTGTTTAACAAGAGTGACTTGTCCAGACCACCCTCAACTTCTAAAGGGGACTAATAGAGTTATTATATAGTTAGTCAGTTAGTTTATATTTCTGTTCTAATATTATGTTAGCAATATATGCTGAGCTGTCATATTTTTGTTATAGCAGCTTTAGTTTGTTAGATCTAAGTCTCTCTATATATATAGAGTTTCCTTCATTTTCTTATAACAGTTAATACAATGAGAGTTATCAAACTATTTTCTCTCCTCTCTTCATTATCAAACTCTATCAGATTTTTATGTCAAAATACATTATCATTTACAGAAAAAGGCTTAACAACATTGTCACAGTTTCGACAAATCAAACCAACTGCTTATCTATGATTTGTGTTGTCATTACCTCATTGACCGACGGGTTTTCTTCAAAACCTAGTTGTTGCAGTTTATTGTTGTTTGAAAAATATATCATAAGAAATTTGGACTGTTATACTACTAATGTTACATATTTTTCAGTCCATTTACTTACTTTTTTTATGCACAACCAAGTTCTAACCAAAAATAACTCATGGCTCGGCTTGTGAAGTTTACACTTCCCAAAATTTGAAGTATGGTGTGGTTCAAGACTTGTCCTTAGGAAAATCCCAACTGGACAGTGAATGTGATTCCCCTAATTCACACAACAAAACTAATGTAACATTGCAGCAAACTAGAACCAAACACTTTAAGAGGTGGCATCAAACATTACCCCGCGGGGAGTGAATATGATTGTTCTAGAATCAAACAATTATGTCTAATGGAAGAAGACCTTTGTTGATTCTTCTAGTGAATTCATTAGAAGAAACAACATAGGCAGAATTGTTTATTATACATGTGCATGAAACATGTATATCATTATGAATATGATTCTGATATTAGGATTTTAACTCAACCATCATTGATTAATTTTCTAATTAAAAATATAACTTATCATTTCCCCTTGAAATTAGATGAGTAAACACATATAAAACAATAAAGCGTTAAAATGAACCTACAAATAAAGTTCATGTTGATAAGCCATATCAGCTAGGGCTTGCTGGTCTGCCATACTGAAGTAACGCTTTATAACCATCTCCTGTTCCCCTCCTTTTTTCATCTTCTCTATCTTATCCCACCAGTCTCTCTCATCAAGCACCTCCTTCTGTAACACAACAAAAACCCTAATTATTACCAATGAAATTGATCAAAGTAACAATTCATAGCACTATTAAACTTCCATTTGAACATGCAAAAACTGGAAGCTATCAAATGTACCTCTGCTTGTTGTTGTCTAAGGCGTTCAGCGCGCCAAACAGGGTCCCACCATCTTTGCTCACCGCGTCCACCACCGCGGCCTCCACCGCCACCGCCTCCACGTCGGCCTCCACCGCGACCGGAGGACGAGGCACCGCCTCTGCGGCCTCCGCCTTGGTAGTTTGGGCGGTAGGACATGAGGGAAGTGGAGATTCGAGTGTTGGAGAGGGAAAGCTTGGGTGCGTGCGGGTGTAGGGAGAAGAGGTGATGGGAATGAAAAGTGGGACGGAATAGGCAGTGAAGCATTTATAGCAGAGACAATGTTATGGTTGGAACTTGAAAGTGGAGACACTTCACTAGTGTGGTTTGCAACGTGTTCAGCATATTATACTATAGTGTGCACTTCTTCAATTAGTGGGATTGATAATGAAGTGGTGTTCCTTAGGTGTGTTCAAAACCGAAGATACTCGATACAAAATTGTTAATCAAATCAAAATCGTAAAAAATTGTATTTGGTTTGGAGGTATCTAGATAACCTTTTAAAGAAATTATACGGTTCGATTCGATTTGCGGTTTATATTTTACAAATCGAATCAAACCGAACCAAATCTCGTTGTGTTACAACTCAAACTTCACTTAAATCACGTCCAACTCAAACTCAAACTTATTATGTTTTAACATTACGATTACGAATGCTTTCTCTTCCACACACTTAATGTTTTAATTTAAGTCTTCTCAAATCTCTTCTAACGGTATTGCACGTTCTTCTCACTTCTTTTCCATGAACATCTCGCTATTCTTCTCTAGTATCTCATCTCTTATAAATTTTTTTCATATTCTCATTTTTATTCTACTATTTTCTTTTTCAATCATGTTTTTAATGCACTCATTCTTCTCTATTTATCCTCTCTTTTGTTCTTTCTTTTTTATCTTCTTTAATCTTTTATCTCCTCTGTTTTTTCTGTTTCATTATAATATTTTTTATATTTTTGTCCAAATATGATGAATTTTATTGTTATTTGGTAATGCATAAACGACTAAATATAAAGTTAAGTTGTCATTTGTATGTGTATGTATGGCTAAACAATTTTTTTGTAAAAAAACGAACTTACCCAAATCGCATTGGTTTAGTTTGGTTCGATTTTATTTCTAAAAGTCAATCGAACCAAGCAATTTTTTTTGTGATTTGAATGACTTTTTATGTCAAAATCGCTCAAACCACACAGTGAACATCTCTAGTGCTCGTGGTGCGGTATGGATCTGTTTTGAGGTAAAAATTTATCTGATCCAACGATAAATTTACTCGCATTTCAGTTTGATTTAGATGATTGATTAAAAAATTTGATCCAATTGCATTAGGTTTTATTTGGACCGACTTTTAGATATTCAAATTGTTAGTACCATGTTTTTTAAATTGACATAATTTTTGCTAAAACATTGTTTGCAGCTTGATGTTAAAGTAGATGTTTTAAACATGTTGGTCGAGTTCATTTGAAAGTAGATGTTCTGACAGATGTTGTAACATCTGATTCCAACATCAGTACTGTTGGCTGAAGATTTTGATAATGTTATCTAGAATTCAAAAGAGTTAAAAGTTCTGATCGAAATGGAATTAAACACCATATTTCGAAGTTGCAGAAGCAGTGTTTCGAATGAGTGTGTCAAAGCTTGAAGCTTCGAACGGTGATCATGGAAAATATCCAAAGGGGTCTCGAAACAACAGCGAGGCTAGGTTTGGGAAGAGCGTTCGAAATGGAAGAACACCAAAGCGTTTAAAATTTAAATGGAAGCGGGACTTTCAAAGTTTGAAAGTTATGTGTTGGAGCATTTGGGGACACGTGGAAAGATGAAAGAAGCATTGTCTTGCATGTTCGAAACGTGGCATGATCCTATAGCGAGACCGTTAGGGTCGAATTAGTATAAATAGAAGTCTTAGTATTAGGATTTCAGTGTGTCATATCTGTTATACAAAATACTCAATAACATTCAAACTACCACATGGCAAGGGAAACGAATGCAAGAGAGATGTATGTATGATAGCACCATGTATTTCTAACTTAATGAAAGCCTTTTTACCATTTCCAGTACTTTCCTCTTTTCTTTTTATCGAATAACATTTACAAGTTTCTTTATTTACTGTCTTTTCATTTCAAAGTCTTTTCCTCAAAGTTTTACGTTTTATTGCTTTCTTTATATTTCGAGCACTTTATATTTCAGAGAACTGTTATGCTTTCAATACCTTTACTTCCAAGTATTGTTTTTCAAACGCATCCTTTTACTTAAAATTGCATTAAACGCTTTCTTCACGTTTTAAACTTCTACATTCCAGAAATCTTTTATGTTAAATCTTTTGCAAATCGAAACCATTTACTTCATTTTTCATGCAGTTTTATATGTCTCTTCAATCAGCATTACAATTAGCATTTATTCGTATAACTTAGTTTTCATGTACAATTTGACCACATTTTTAAACTCTTAGAGAGAAGGATCGAAATAAACCAAACACTTGTACAATAGCAACCATGAATAATTGTTCGATTGTGAGAGTAACTTTAATATCCAAGGAGTCCTAGGATCAATCTAGTCGATCCTGTGAGTTACCAGAGAGATTGAATAGTGTTAATAAAGATTATTCGATAGTTTGGAAGACTAGCGGTTGTTTACCAGAAATCACTGGAAACAAATTGGCACACCCGGTGGGACCAATAGTTGGATATCAGAATTAAGGATTGTCGAGACGTAGCCATCCCAAAAACGTAGGAACCTAAGAAGTTTGTTGTTTTATGAACCTGAGAAGTGGTAAGATAACCAACAGCAACCAACCTTTATCCAGAAGAAAACGTTTGGACAAAATGTCTAATTCGGACAATCAACAAGGAAACCAAGGTGACCCACATGCAACAGGCACTAACGCGTCCATTTCGAGCGGAACATCTAACGTAATCCCTTCGAATGCACAGTCTGTTGCATCTTCAACCAGTAACATAGCCACCAATGGAATAAGTGGCATATCAACTAACAGTTCGATCTTAGGAAATACTGGAACTATGGGCTACCCTGGGGGATTCGTTCCACCACCAGGAACACAATCCCATTTCGCCACACCATCAACTAGACCACCCGGCTTCGATGGGAATAGAATTAGAAGTTCTTCTTACGGAATGCCAACATCTTTTATGGCAGGTTTACACAATTCCACTTCGAATTCATCCCCACAACTAGGATCTGGGTCTGGGGCGAACCAATTTATGACAAATAACCAAGGGTCAGTGGGTTATAGCACGTTGCCTATCCTAACCACAGATAACCAGTTGGCTTTTAGGCAATTGATGGATGACAGCAACCACAATATGATAGGGGTGTTAGCGCAAACCATGCAGGAAATATTTGCCCCAATAGTTCAGAATGTGACTGTGACGAACAGGGAAAACGCTGACAATATGAGTCAAATAGCATACTTCTTTGCTCCCACAGAAAGGCGTAGGCAGAACCAGGCGGGATTTCGAACAAACATGCCTGTTATAGAACGAATTGCTAACGACCCAATTCATAGACTACCCAGAGAAGAAGCTAACTTAGGGGCCAGAGCACCAAGGTTAGAAGCCCCAGTAATTCAAGGCCCACAAAGGGAAGTTATGGAACCAGGGGCAAGGATCGAAAGGCCAGAAGCCCCAGAATTTCGAGAAGAACAACCTAGGGGAGTTGTTTTGGTTGGTCGAAATCAAGATGCCGATGCCGTCGTTCATAGGATTCGAAACGATAACATCTTGGCAGAAAATAACCTAACCACCATGATAGAGAGGATCATGGCCCAGAATGGCCTCAATACGGGAATGAGGAGGCCAAATTACGCTTCTCCTATATTGGATTGTATAATGCATACTGATTTACCAAGGGGATACAAAGTCCCTAAATTTACAAAGTTCGCTGGGGATACCAACGAGTCAACAGTCGAACACATAGCGAGATATTTAACCGAAGCGGGAGACATAGCCAATAATGAAGATCTCAGGATCAAATACTTCCCAAGTTCCTTGACAAAAAACGCCTTCACTTGGTTTACCACGTTGCCTCCTGGATCTATTGACACTTGGGCCCTTTTAGAGAGATTATTCCATGAACAATTTTACATGGGACAATCGAAAATAAGTTTGAAGGAATTGGCCAGTGTTAAGAGAAAATTCACTGAACCCATAGATGATTATTTGAATAGATTTAGGCTGTTAAAAGCCAGATGTTACACAGTAGTGCCTGAACATGAGTTAGTCGAAATGGCCGCTGGGGGTTTGGATTATTCTATTCGAAAGAAATTAGATACTCAGTATTTGAGGAATATGGCTCAATTAGCCGACAGGGTTCGACAGGTCGAAAGACTAAAAGCTGAAAAAGCCAGAGTCTTTAAGAATAGTAAGAAAGAAAGGGTTTCCTATGTTGGGACTGAGGAAGTAGAAGAATATCCTGAATTCGAATTCGAAGAGGTCGAAATCGACCTCGCTGAATTAAAACAGGCCCCACCTTACTCCTGCAAAATGTTAGTTCCCACGAAAGGGAAAGATATTGTTGAAAATGAGAAAAGTGACAAGTTTCCAAAGAAGGTTTACACCTTCGACGTCACTAAGTGTGACGAAATTTTTGACTTGCTTGTCAAGGATGGCCAACTAATTGTGCCATCAAATGTCAAAATACCTCCCTTGGATCAGAGGAAGAAAAGGGGATTTTGCAAATATCATAGTTTCCTAGGCCACAAGACCTCACAATGTTTTCTTTTCAGGGACTTGATTCAAAACGCGATCAAAGATGGCAGACTAAAGTTTGCTGACAAGGTGAAGATGAAAGTGGACGAAGATCCTTTGGACGTCGCAGACACCAACTACTCCGATCCTGCATGCATTGGAGAGGTCAACATGGTGGAAACTGATTGAAGCGACGCCCTAACAGGAGAGAAGGACACTGGAGTCGAAAACTGGGTGATGGTCGAAGTCAGCGAGGAAGTCACTGAAGACATCCAGAAAACGCCAGACACTTCAATTGTTGCACCTGTGGCTGTTGCAGGAGAAACCCAGGCTACTGAAGGCCAAGGGAATCAAAACGAAGGATTGACACAAGTCACTGAGGGCTTGATGCTGGAATTGGAGAAAGTCCAAATTACGCAGCCAGTTCCCCTTCAGAAGGAAATATGGGACACTCTGGGGGAACCCAGTGGAAAGTTCGACTATCTGGTCAAATATTCTGCCCCAGAAAGTTCGAAGGTCCAGATCGAAGATATAAAGCCCACAGGATGGGGCGATGACGAAACTAAAGAGGGGGATGTGGAAATAAATATGGTGGATATGGAAGGACCCCGTTCTGAGATGGAGGAAGTGGAGAAATACTTAGAAAAAGAAAAGCACAGAATGGGGGATAATCACACTGGAGATGCTACTCTCAAAGACTATCTCATGACATGCCACAAAGGAGATCCAGGCATGATATTGTGCCCTAGGTGCAGCATCCTCTGCAACCAAAGAATTGCTGCAAATTTCGAAAGGGTACAGAGGGCTCGAACTGGCAACAATTGGCGCCAGGATAACCAACTCTTTAGGTGCTATCCCAAGGCTGGAGAGAGTCTGTTGGAGTTTGTTTTTCGCTGCTACAAAGGGGCAACTAAGTGTTTGGTTTGCCCAAGATGTTCTGCTGTGTATGACCAAAGCATGGCCAGGGCCTTCGAAACGATCCCCTTCGCCCCTTGCTGGAACCATCAAGAAACTGCCCAGATGGGCCCGCGTTTCGACAGCAGATACAAACAGCGAAGACCTGATAGCCCTCACCCCAAAGTTGCTCGAAGAGTGACTTTCAAACTCCCTACTGAAGTGCCAACCGATAGATGGCTACAAGTCAGAAATGACAAAGGCAAAGACAAATGGAGGAGTGCTGAACGAAATGCACGCCATGCTGTGACATACAGGAGGCAATTCAACACACAAAAAAGGGAGGAAGTGAGATTAGAGAATTACAAAGGAAGGAACCCCATGACAAGATCCCAATGGCGCAGACAGCAAAGGATTCGAAAGGCTGAGAGAGAAGCTGTGGCAAACAAGGGGGATACTTCAACGAAGATACAAGGTGAATCAAGCACCAACAAACCAAAAAATCAGACTGAAGAGAAACCTCCAGTCAATAGGAGGCTTTTTTCTGAAGACCAACGAGACGAACCAAAGGAATACACTCCAGGCCCGGAAGAGGACGAAGATATGATAACAGATAACTTCGAATCGGAGGGGGAGTCTTCATTCAACCTGAACTGTAACGTGGTGTCTGTGCTTCCCTGCGAATTCGGGCAGGAAACCGAAATCAATGAATATGAGGAGGAAGACACCACAGATTTAATGAAACATAGGCCCGTGTGCTACTACGTGATGGACAATGGGGCTGTTGAGGAACAAAATGCGTTCTTCGAACGTCCAGAGCCTGCAATGAAGAATCATCTCAAGCCACTTTTCATTCGGGCGAAAGTAGGTGTCCATGGTGTGAACAAAGTTCTAGTGGATGGGGGTGCTGCAGTCAACCTGATTCCCCATTTCATGCTAAAAAGGTTAGAGATCCGCGAAGGAGATATCAAGCCCCATAATATGGTTCTATCCAATTATGAGGGAAAAGTGGGCAAAACACTGGGGGTGGTCCAGTTGGAATTGACAATAGGCTCAAGTTGCAGGCCCACCATGTTTATGGTTATCGAAGCCAAGGCCAATTATAACCTACTGCTAGGAAGAGAGTGGATCCATGGCGTGGGGGCAGTTCCTTCGTCAATGCATCAACGACTAGTTCTGTGGAGAGATGACGGAATCGTGGAAAACATCGAAGCAGACCAGAGTTACTTTATGTCAACTGTCAATTTAGTTGACAAAAGGGATTATGATAAAAATCTGGCAAAGATCGCTCCATGTGTCCCAAACGATGAGATGAATGAAACTAGAAACGCCCACTACTACATGACACTTCGTCATGATGGTCTTTACTGGGATAGAACAATAATCAGTGAAGAAGAGGAAGTTGAAGGTGCTATACAAAAACGGCCAGCAGGCTGGAACTTCGACAACCTTAACCATGACTGAGTCTACCTTCTTCGAAAGGATTTCGGCCTATATGGCTGAGAATGAATCGAAAGCGGCCTTAGAGGCTGAAATAAATGAATCAACTGTAAAGACGAATGAAGTCAGTGGGGGGGGGTGCGAAATGCTCACCCATCAAAGAATTGGAGATGGATCAAAGGTTGGATGCCATCTATGACAAAGAACCCTTAGGCTTCGAAAGGGACCCCATAAACTCAGGTGTCAAAATGTTGGCACAGGACCCGCTCGAAGAAGTCAACTTAGGGGATGAAGAAACGAAAAGAGTAACTTACGTGAGTGCTAAACTTAGCCAGGCCTCAAGGAAAAAGTGATCGAAGTCCTTAGGAAAAACAAAGATTGTTTCGCATGGGATTATGATGAGATGCCTGGTTTAAAGAGGGAGTTGGTCGAACATAGACTGCCAATCAAAGATGGCAAGAGGCCCATCAAACAAACTCCCAGAAGATTCGCACCAGCGGTTCTCACAAAAATTAAAACTGAGATCGAAAGGTTGCTGCGCTGCAAATTCATCAGAACAACAAGGTACGTTGAATGGTTAGCAAACATAGTACCTGTTATTAAGAAAAATGGTTCTTTAAGGATTTGCATAGATTTTAGGGATTTAAATACTGCAACCCCTAAGGATGAATATTCCATGCCCGTGGCAGAAATGCTAGTAGATTCTGCTGCAGGATTCGAATACTTGAGCATGTTAGATGGATACTCTGGATACAACCAGATTTTCATTGCTGAAGAAGATGTTGCAAAAACAGCATTTCGTTGCCCAGGAGCCTTAGGCACCTACGAATGGGTGGTGATGCCTTTTGGTTTAAAAAATGCTGGGGCAACTTATCAAAGGGCGATGAATTTAATCTTTCATGACTTCATCGAAACCTTCATGCAGGTGTATATTGATGATATAGTCATCAAATCTATATCTACAGAAGCATATTTGCATCATTTAAGCCAATCATTCGAACGAATGAGAAAACATGGCTTAAAAATGAATCCCTTGAAATGTGCATTTTTTGTGCAGGCTGGAGATTTTCTTGGTTTTGTGGTCCACAAGAAAGGAATTGAAATCAACCAGAACAAAACCAAAGCCATAATGGAGACGAAAGCACCTGCGTCAAAAAGGGAGTTGCAATCTCTACTAGGGAAAGTTAACTTCCTCAGAAGATTTATTTCGAACCTGAGTGGAAGGACCCAAGCTTTCTCTCCGTTACTTCGTCTGAAGCAAGGTCAGGCCTTCGAATGGAACGAAGCTCACCAGGAGGCGTTTGACAAAATAAAAGAATATCTTTCCCAACCTCCTATTTTGTCTCCACCATCATGGGGGAAGCCCATGAGACTGTACATATCTGCTTCTGAAGTTAGCATAGGTAGTATGTTAGCACAAGAGGATAACAATGGCGTCGAAAGAGCCATATACTATTTAAGTAGAGTGCTAAATGATGCAGAGACCAGATATAGCAATTTAGAAAAGCTATGTCTCTGTTTATATTTCTCTTGTATGAAACTCAAGTATTATATAAAACCTGTTGATGTTTATGTTTCGTCTCACTTCGATGTCATTAAACATATGCTTTCAAAGCCAATAATGCATAGTAGAGTTGGAAAGTGGGCTCTGGCCTTAACAGAATATTTATTGACTTTCATGCCCTTAAAAGCTATGAAAGGTCAAGTGATTGCTGATTTCATTGTGGATCATTCGTTGGTTGAGCAGACAAGCATGAGTTACGTCGAAATGCAACCATGGAAATTATACTTTGATGGTTCAACCCACAGGAATGGAAGTGGTGTTGGAGTCCTTCTAATTTCTCCTGAAGGAATTCCAACAAAATTCAAGTATAAATTGGATGGCCCTCGTTGTTCGAACAACGAAGCTGAGTATGAAGCGCTCATTGTTGGACTTGAAGCTTTGTTGGAATTGGGGGCAACCAGAGTCGAAATTAAAGGAGACTCTGAATTGGTGGTCAAACAAATCACAAAAGAATACAAGTGCATAAAGGAAAATTTAATGGTATACTTCGTCATAGTCAATAGGCTATTAAGAAAGTTTGAATACATGGACATTCAACACATACCAAGATTAGAAAACCAAGAAGCAAATGACTTAGCGCAGTTGGCTTCAGGTTATAGAGTATCTACCAAGAATCTTAAAGATTTGGTCGAAATAAGGGGAAGAGTTATGGCTACTAGATTCACACCATCGGATCTGGAAAGTATGAGATTGGGATATGCTGAGAAACAAGGATTCGAAATTCTAGCCATAAATACTTTGTCAGATACAGACTGGCGAAGTCCATTAAAGAGTTATTTAGCAGACCCAACTTTAAAGGTGGATAGAAAAACAAAATATAGAGCATTGTCATATCTCCTCATGGGGAACGAATTGTTCAAAAAGACCCAAGAAGGTGTATTATTGAAATGCCTAGGAGAAAGTGAGGCATATTTAGCATTGTCTGAGGTCCATAATGGGGCATGTGGGGCACACCAAGCAGGCCATAAAATGAAATGGTTGCTATTTCGATATGGTTTGTATTGGCCTAGCATGCTCAAAGATTGCATAGACTTTGCTAAAGGATGTGAGGAATGTCAGAAACATGCAGGAATTCAACACGCCCCTGCAAGTGAGTTGCATTCGATCATCAAACCATGGCCATTCAGAGGATGGGCATTGGATCTGATAGGGGAGATAAATCCTGCTTCGTCCAAAGGTCAGAAATATATCTTGGTAGGAGTAGATTATTTCACCAAATGGATCGAAGCTATACCTTTGGTAGTTGCTGATCAAGAGGCAATTATCGAGTTTATACAAAAGCACATTATCTATAGGTTTGGATTGCCAGAAAGTATAACTACAGACCAAGGCTCTGTATTTACTGGTAGAAAGATGCAAGGATTTGCCCAAGAAATGGGGTTCAGATTGCTAACATCAACACCATATTATGCTCAAGCAAACGGACAAGTCGAAGCAGCAAACAAAGTAATAATAGGATTAATCAAGAAGCATATTGGCAAGAAGCCAAGAAATTGGCACAAAACTCTGGACCAAGTGTTATGGGCTTGTAGAACATCTCCTAAAGAAGCCACTAACACTACGCCTTTCCAACTTACATTCGGCCATGATGCAGTATTACCAGTAGAAATTCATCTGCAATCAGTTCGAATCCAGAAACAAAACGAAATTCCAGCTGCATTATATTGGGAAATGATGATGAATGAATTAGTTGAGTTGGACGAAATTAGGTTACATGCGTTGGAAATTTTGATGAGGCAAAAAGAAAGAGTGGCCAGAACATACAATAAAAGGGTAAAGAAAAAAGTATTCGTTATTAATGACTTGGTTTGGAGAGTCATATTGCCTATGGATAAGAAGAACAAAGCATTAGGTAAATGGTCACCTCATTGGGAAGGACCTTTTCGAATATTAAAAGTATTCTCAAACAATGCATACGAAGTCGAAGAACTCTTGGATGATAAACGAGTCCTAAAGGTTAATGGGAAATATTTAAAGAAATATAAGCCAAGCCTGCGGGAGATTCGAATAATAACAACATAAACAAAATATTATAAAAAGCCAAGATGGCAAGATAAGAATGCCAAAATGGCGTTGTTCGAATATTACATATAAAAAGCCAAAGTTATGGTCAGATGAGATATAAAAATTTAGAAATAAACATTATTTTTCAATCGATTAAAGGTGCTTCGAAATGTTTCAAGTCTCTGCTGAGCAAACCGCCTGGCACCTTCCAAGGTTGCCACTTCTCCTTTAAGTTGTTCTGCAGTCTCCATTTCTGCAAGCCCCCGGTTGAGAAGCTCTTCGAATTGGTTACCTGCAGGATTAGTTTCGAAGGCTAGTTGTTGTTCCTTAGCCTCCTTAACTTTCTGCTGAAGTTCCAGAATCTGCCTTTCCCAAATAAGAATGGACTCAGCTCGAGCCTCATATTCAGTTTTCGCCTGCTTCAGATGCATAGCCTGATCCTCAGCTTCTTGAGAAAGCTTCGAAGCTTGTTCATAGGCGGCATCCATGGCAATGCGTTTCTCATGAACCTTCTTGGCAGCAGATTCGTCTTGGAGAAGGTAGCCAGTTACGTTGTCCAGCAAATTCTGAAGATCAAACAAGAGAGTACTAACTGGCAAAGAGCAGTTGGAAAGATTAACCTTTGTGAGCAGCTCCTTCATAGTATAGCAAGCAGTACTATCTTGCTTAAGCACTTCGAAGATGTCCACGTTGAGAATAGTTCTCCTAATTTTGTTGAGAAGAACAACTCTTTCATCTGTGGGAAGAGGATGGCTGGTTGAACTTGTGCCAGCCCTAGCGAGTGGAACGTCCCTCTGAACCAACTTTGCCTTCATATACCCAATGGGGTCATTTCGCCTCAGAAGTGCCAGTTCCTCGTCAGTCATTCGAGACGGAGAGGATTGGGGGAATTCCACGCGTAGGGGAACCACGTTTGTTTCAACCTCTAGGGTTTCGTTGATTGCATCACCATCCCCTTCATTTGCTTCGTGCTCTTGGTCTTCTTCATCTTCGTCCAAATCTACCACTTCGATACCATCCATTTCGCCGCTATGTGCGTTAGACTCCGTCCCGGCAGTCGAACCATCATTCACGTTTTCCTCGTCATTGGCGTTTTCCTCCTCAGATTCTTCGCCTGCAGATTCTTCGAATTCTCGCCCAGAATCAGCTTTTTCTTCTTCAGTCTGAGTATCCTTTGGGTCCTCTTGAAGAGTTTCAAGAGGGGACTTTTGAAGAACCCTTTGTGAATCCTCTGCAGACGTTTGAAGTATCGTTTCGTTCACCTCTTTCAGAGGAATGGAGGTACCTTGGTCATCTGGCTGTTCAGAAGTTCCAGCCAAAACCGCCACATTGGAAGAACCTTTGTTTTGGACCAAATTGTTGGAATCTCCTTGAGGAGAGGAGTTAAGCGGAGCAGCAGCTCTGGACGGTGAGGTCGAAATGGTAGAAGTGGGATTCAAGATGTTCTGCAAGGAGCAGCAAAATGTTAAAGAAAACGTTCATCAAGGTAATAAGAAGTTAAACGTTTTTAGAAGTAGTTCGATTTACCTGTGGGCCCTCAGAGGAGAGGTTACTAGCTATGCGTTCCAACTGTGGGTTGGAGGTCGAAGGTGGATTTTTGGATTTTGGTAAGGGAGCAGCATCCCTGGAGTCGAGTCCAGAGACACTAGTCAGAACAATGCTTTTGGGTGTAGCTTTCTTTAGCTTCTTCTTCGAAGCAGTATTTGAGTTTCCTCCAGCAGTAGGATCTTCCCCAGTAGTGCTTGGTTTCCGCTTCTTGGGAGTAGTGGGAGGAAGCTTGTTGGTCTGAACGAATTTTAACGAAGTTAGATATAAAAAGCTTGAGTGAATTCGAAGCATCAAAAACTAAGTGATTACCGTTGGAATTGGGGCACTTGTTGTTGGCGTTATTGTTGTTGTTGTAGTTGCGGCAGTAGCAGTTGTTTCGGGTGGATTAGCTTTTTCAGTAGTTTCAATGGAGGTTTGAGAGGCACTCCCTTCCTTCGATTTCGAGGCAGCAGTCTTTATCCTGATAGCTGAAATTCAAAACAATTAAAGCAAAGGTTAAAGATATGGAAAATAAAAGACATCTGGGATTTTTTCCCAAGCATTCGCACCTGTGCCTTGATCAGATTTAATTGACATAGCAGAAAGGTCGTATCGAAGATGTCCTGGGAAATCATGAAGCCAGTATCAAGCCCATGTCACAGTCTCAGATGGCTTTGGTTTCCTTTGAAGATATTTGAACATCTCTTTGCAAGTAAACCACCATGGATATGGGGGAAACCAAGCCAGAGCCAGTTCTGAGGTAGGTAATCTGGGAAATTTAGGTGGATGCATTTCGAATGCCAACCTATACCTATCCTCAGGTGACAGCCCTGAAGGAAGTTTTAGCTTAGAAACTTTTTGTTTAAATTTTTCCTTCAAGGTCTCAGCTGCTTGATGCACAGTGGAGTCCAAGCGCGTGGGGTCGTAAGTAGTTTCAAAATAATTTTGAAAAGCTTTTATCTCTTTGGCATGAGTAAACATACCTTTCTTTGCTGGTACCTGCACATCGAAGGCATCAATTAGTTTCTGTCGAATTGTAAGTGTATCGAACATGCAAGTTTGATAAAACTTAATCCACCACTCCAGAAATCCTTTAGCCGCGAGATGGGTAGGTTCGAAGGCTATCAGCTCAAATTGGGCAAAGCCTTGATATTGTTCTTGTTGAATCTTGGCTTCCCTTGCCTTGAAAGTTCGACCAGATGTAATGGCGCTCTCAGTCTGGAACAAAGGTTCAGGAATCAGTTGGCATAAGCCAAACTGCCTCGAAACGAAGTTTGGTTGGTAGGCAAAGAGAAGAATTTGATTCTTAGCTGGGGTTATCCTTGAAGAGATGAGTCTAGGAAGCAAGAAAGCTCTCCATACATCTTGGATCTCCTTGCTCTTGATGGCTTCTGAGAGAGCCATGGTGAACCAAGAGGGTCCATGAGTCCTCGAAGCAAAAGGCGCCATGCTCTCTTCGAACTTATGCCTTTTGGAGAGGATCATGATGTACTTCGAGAATTGAACCTTGAATTCATCCTTGTCATCATTAGGAGTTAGTCTTCGAAGCCTAGTGCCTTCGACTATCCTATCACTTATTTCTAAATCTTGCTCATCTATGGTGTTGGCGGTTGGTAAAGAAGGTTCGAACATGGCGTTTAGCCATAGTTGGAGTAACCAAAATGGGCCAGCTAATAGAATGTTTTTAGAAGTGTGGGATTTGAGACTCGAAACGGCCGACCTCTGGCTCTCATAGAGGTCAACTAAGAGTAATTCACTTAGGCACACTTTGCGATTTTCGTGTAAATCCCTAGCTAAAGGAATGAACCTACTAGCTACCTGCAGGGATCTACTGCAGAAAACGTACCTAGACAGCCACAGGGTTAAGAATGCAATATGCTCTATGTCAGACACATTATCCCCTTCAGCATGATAATGGCTGATAAATTTGGAAAAGCTGGCTAACTTGACTTCGAAGTCAATTATGCTGGAGTGCTCTTCATTGTCAGGAACATAAGTTTCTCCCACTGGCGACAGCCCAGTAATGGCCGCTATATCGAAGAAGGTTGGGGTAATCATTCCACCTGGGAGATGGAAAGTGTTGTAGGTACTATCCCAGAAATAAAGGGACGCGAACAGTAGAGGGTGGCTATAGGTGAATCCAGGTTTCGATAGCTTAATGAGGTTATAAATGCCTAATTCTTCCCATTGCTGGGATTTCTTGGCTTCTACTTTCGTGAACCAGTTTTGATAGGCAATATCAGAAGTAGGGCAAGATCTAAATGGCTTAAAATTGCTTTTTACATAATCCAAAATGAATGGGTCCTTGGGATGAACAGTTGGGGTTTCTGCGGTATTCGAACTAAGAGATTCTACTGCCCTAGGGGCATCCATTTTGTTGAATAAAGGTTTGAAGCTATAACATACGGGAAAAATTGTCCTGGTGTCCTTTAGTATTTCAAAAACTGTAAGAGGGCCATTTAAGGCTAACCTCTTACCAGCAACATGGGTAGGGATGAGTACCTGTGATGCGTACAGCATTTCTTTTTCTTTGGAAATCATTTGAGGAGCAAGAGCAGATTGGCCTTGAATGGTGACGATTTTACTCTCCATGGTTGCTCCTGTAGTCTTTCCCTTCTTCTTTGAGACTTTCTTGAGTTGGGAAGAGGTGGAGGAAGACATTTTTGTTGTTTGAGAGCTTAGATTGTTTATGAGAGAAGAAGAGTAAAAATCCAGAGTATGAAAGATTTAGAGTGTAAAAAGAAAAAGGAAGAGTAAATTAGCGTTTTATAATGAGAAGATTAAACATCCACCGAGTAAAAGTATGATACATGGAGATCATGGGTTGGTGTGATGAAGAGGTGGCGAGAAGGTGATATAGGTAATAGGCGTGATTTAAAAACAATCATTACTTATAACTGCTCCACGCTGTGAAGTGACTCTGGGCGGTTAAGGAACTCAAAAGGTGCTATGATTGATGTGACTGGAGTCAAAGGCATTAAATGTTATGATGATTCGAAAATCCTATCAAAATCTTGTATAAATGTTTAAAATAGGTATTTCTCAAAGAGATCGAAATACACATTTTAAAGGGGCAATTTGTTGGCTGAAGATTTTGATAATGTTATCTAGAATTCAAAAGAGTTAAAAGTTCTGATCGAAATGGAATTAAACACCATATTTCGAAGTTGCAGAAGCAGTGTTTCGAATGAGTGTGTCAAAGCTTGAAGCTTCGAACGGTGATCATGGAAAATATCCAAAGGGGTCTCGAAACAACAGCGAGGCTAGGTTTGGGAAGAGCGTTCGAAACGGAAGAACACCAAAGCGTTTAAAATTTAAATGGAAGCGGGACTTTCAAAGTTTGAAAGTTATGTGTTGGAGCATTTGGGGACACGTGGAAAGATGAAAGAAGCATTGTCTTGCATGTTCGAAACGTGGCATGATCCTATAGCGAGACCGTTAGGGTCGAATTAGTATAAATAGAAGTCTTAGTATTAGGATTTCAGTGTGTCATATCTGTTATACAAAATACTCAATAACATTCAAACTACCACATGGCAAGGGAAACGAATGCAAGAGAGATGTATGTATGATAGCACCATGTATTTCTAACTTAATGAAAGCCTTTTTACCATTTCCAGTACTTTCCTCTTTTCTTTTTATCGAATAACATTTACAAGTTTCTTTATTTACTGTCTTTTCATTTCAAAGTCTTTTCCTCAAAGTTTTACGTTTTATTGCTTTCTTTATATTTCGAGCACTTTATATTTCAGAGAACTGTTACGCTTTCAATACCTTTACTTCCAAGTATTGTTTTTCAAACGCATCCTTTTACTTAAAATTGCATTAAACGCTTTCTTCACGTTTTAAACTTCTACATTCCAGAAATCTTTTATGTTAAATGTTTTGCAAATCGAAACCATTTACTTCATTTTTCATGCAGTTTTATATGTCTCTTCAATCAGCATTACAATTAGCATTTATTCGTATAACTTAGTTTTCATGTACAATTTGACCACATTTTTAAACTCTTAGAGAGAAGGATCGAAATAAACTAAACACTTGTACAATAGCAACCATGAATAATTGTTCGATTGTGAGAGTAACTTTAATATCCAAGGAGTCCTAGGATCAATCTAGTCGATCCTGTGAGTTACCAGAGAGATTGAATAGCGTTAATAAAGATTATTCGATAGTTTGGAAGACTGGCGGTTGTTTACCAGAAATCACTGGAAACAAGTACATGTTATTTATTCTTGACTGATCTTTAATTGATTCTATGAGATTTAAGATGTGTTTATCTTAATGATTTATCGCAGATCAATAACTATAAATATGGAACAAATAATATCTTCAGTTGTACATAGGTCAAGAATTATAAATCTGGAACAAATAATATCTCCAACTGTACACAGGTTGCTATAATTGATTGATTAAAACAATTTAGGAAACCTTGTATTTGTTCCAAGATTCAAGGAGATTTTCCTGCACAAATTGGTGCAGCCTTTAACTTGTGCAACAAGGAATATTTGAGTGCAGATGCAAGGCCCAAAGATTGCTAAAGAGTATTTACAGAAACTACCTAAACCTAATTAAATTCATTAAGAACTTCGTTAAAAATAAAGGGAAGCCGAATTTTCTTAGTCTTAGGTGTTAAGGGTTCTTCAAAGGGTTTATGTTTTTGTCTGTACGTCCTCATATATCTTTGATGCATTTGAGTTGCCTGATTGTTACTTGTTTATCAAGTTATTATTCTTCTTGAAGCTTGTAAGCAAGAGTTCAGTGTTGTTCTTAGTGAAGCTTTTAAGCAAACTAAGCATTTGTAATTTGAAAGTGTGTTCTTCCTATTTGGTTTCTTGAGACATTCCATAGGATTAGGATTGGTCTTTTATCACTGCGGTGATTGGGAGTGAGAGGGGTTCTCAAATATAGGAGATTCTTAGGTAGAAATTACACTGGATATGGATTAAGTGAGAAGTTGTAAATTAGGATTGTTTAGGCTTCAAATTGATACTATTAATAATGGATTTCCTTATTCACTTGGTAGCCCCCAGATGTAGGTGATGTTGCACCAAACTGGATAAGCAATTACTGGTGTTATTTTACTTTCAACAATTTATTTTACTAGCAATATTTCTTATTTTATTAACTGTCAGGTATGGTCTGTGATGTCTTAACATTGTATTCGACATTTATTATGTTATGACTGTATTATGAATGTCCTGATCCTGGTGTCATGACATCTGATTCAACATCTTATACCAGAACGTGGGTACGACATCATATACGACATCTGGACTTTCAGTACCAGGATTTCAATTGCCATCAGAGCATACACCTTGTTTTGTTTATTGGGTGAGCTATGATCGCGACTTTATGAGTCTATCGGGTGTAGTGACTGCAAGTGCATAGTCTATCGCGTAGTTTTAAAAGATATCAAACCCACAAGGACTGATAGTCAAAAACTATCGTTATCTAAAGGTTACTATGTAGAGTTAAGGCTAATAATAAATTTGGGTGTTTGGGTTTAATTATGAATTAACTAAAATTTACTAATTAATGAAGGACATCGGTATGTATTTAGTTAACTTAAGGGGTTCAGTACGTCATTGGCATTTGTTTTTAGTATTAAAACAAAGTTTCGGTGAAACTATTTGTTTAAAAACCTTCGTCTCAAACTTCCGCTCTATTGAATCAGATCATATCAGTCAAGCTCGAAATGAGCGCTTCCGCTATTTCATTTAAAACTCAAAAGTATTTTTTGAAAACAAATAAGATCCAATTAATTTAAAGTGTTTCCACTGTTTTTAAAATTAATGTTTCAATAACCACTATTCGGTTAAAACCTCAAACTTTTGCTCTATTAATTTTAACCTTAGACTGTCTCTTGCTTTTATACAAAAACATTTAAATATTCAATTGGAAATTAAAACCAGAAAAGTATTTTTTATAAAAATAATAATGCCAATTAATTATCGAATTCTTTGGTCAAGTTTTACATACCGGTATAGGGAATCTAGCCAGACATAATATTATTGCAAAACAGTACAAAATTAAAGCGTAGATTCAACAGTGCATGCATGGCAGGAATAAAATAAATTGTGCTTAATAAAACAGGAACCTGAATGTGAATACAAAGCGACTGATCCGAATAGGTAGGATCAACTTACTAGTAGTGGATTTCCTTATTGACTTGGTAGCCCCCAGATGTATGTGATGTTGCACCATACTGGGTAAGCAATTACTGGTGTTATTTTACTTTCAATAATTTATCTTACTAGCAATATTTCTTATTTTATTAACTGTCAGGTATGGTCTGTGATGTCTTAACATTGTATTCGACATTTATTATGTTATGTTATGACTGTATTATGAATGTCCTGATCCTGGTGTCATGACATCTGATTCGACATCTTATACCAGAACGTGGGTACAACATCATATACGACATCTGGACTTTTAGTACCAGAATTTCAATTGGCATCAGAACAAACACCTTGTTTTATTTATTGGGTGAGCTATGATCGCGACTTTATGAGTCTATCAGGTGTAGTGACTGCAAGTGCATATTCTATCGCGTAATTTTTAAAGATATCGAACCCACAAGGACTGATAGTCAAAAACTATCGTTATCTAAAGGTTACTATGTAGAGTTAAGGCTAATAATAAATTTGGGTGTTTGGGTTTAATTAGGAATTAACTAAAATTTAATAATTAATGAAGGACATCAGTATGTATTTTGTTAACTTAAGGGGTTCAGTACGTCATTGGCATTTGTTTTTAGTATTAAAACAAAGTTTCGGTAAAACTATTTGTTTAAAAACCTTCGTCTCAAACTTTCGTTCTATTGAATCAGATCATATCAGTCAAGCTCGAAATGAGCGCTTCCGCTGTTTCATTTAAAACTCAAAAGTAATTTTTGAAAACAAATAAGATCCAATTAACTTTAAAGCGCTTCCATTGTTTTTAAAATTAATGTTTCAATAACCACTATCCGGTTAAAACCTCAAACTTCCGCTCTATTGATTTTAACCTTAGACTGTCTCTTACTTCCGTATAAAAACGTTTAAATATTCAATTGGAAATTAAAACCATAAAAGTATTTTTTGTAAAAATAATAATGCCAATTAATTACCGAACCCTTTGGTCAAGTTTTACATACCGGTATAGGTAATCTAGCCACACATAATATTATTGCAAAATAGTACAAAATTATAGCGTAGATTCAACAGTGCATGCATGGCAGGAATAAAATAAATTGTGCTTAATAAAACAGGAACATGAATGTGAATGCAAAGCGACTGATCCGAATATTGCGTATCCTCCACAAGCCGGCAGGATTGACTTGTAGTAAAAAAAATATCTTAGACTAATTATAAAAATCCTAGGCAAATTCTAAAAGTCTTGAAACAAACTAGTGTTGCAGTATTTCTTCGATGTGGAAAAATACTATTTTTAACGGTAAGGTTTTATTGCCTACATAATACTACGAAAAGTGGAAAAGTAATACTGGAAAATACTACAACAGAATTCAATAAAATAAATTGTTGAACAGAGTAAATGGAATTGAAAACAATAATACTGCGTAATTCTAAAGTGCTAGAGAAAGATCAAAACGAGAGAGCGGCCCCATACCTCAATTGTTGGTAACTGCCTCCATATATATGGTCTATTTTGGTTGAGAAAAAATATGTAACTTCCCATGATTTACGTTACTGAAACATGGAGAAAATCCAGGAATATGTGCTGAGTATGCTCTGTTGACGAAAGCTTTGCAACTGCCTGGATGATCGTGGCGAGCGTGGTGTGGTACATGACGTGGGTCACATAACTCAAGCATGTACTGGTTGTAACGTGCATGTGCCGAGGGGCACAGAAACTTAGCTTGTGCCGGTCGTAACGACTTTGTGACAGGCGGCACGCTACTCTACTACAGAATTGCATTTTGCTATTTTAAAACCATTTCTTCTTCATTTTTTCATTATTTTTCTTCCTTTTCTTATTTATGCCTTGCAAATGCTAAGTACCTGAAATATGATTCAAAAACTACAAAAAAGGGATAAAATGTGACATAATAATCGAAGAATCAGAGATTTAATCTATGTAATTTGGACGGAAAATGCTATATCTTTTTGTGTTATAAAACTCCCCTGAGCTTGAACCTTTGCTTGTCCTCAAGCAATAAAAATCAGTATAAAAACTAATAACGTACAAGTTAAATGCAATTTCATGACACAATTCGAATCATAAGAGACTACCTAAGTTTTTGCGGAAACGTAAGCTCAACATGACACAAAAGATACAGTAATAACACTAAACATCCCCTATTGTGCAGACTAATTTCAGTCATGCCATTATAGCTCAACCTAATTCGTTTTGCTAAATTTTACCTGTTTTCATTCTAGCGCAATTACATTGAGCCATTTATCTTTACACGCACATAGTAGAGTAGCTGGCTAGTGACTATGATCCTTTTAAGCATGAGATTCTGGAACTGAATATGGTAACCTCATTTAATTCATCTAATTTCAAGTTGCGGGGGATTGGACCGTAGTCCGCCCTACCAAGTTCAGTACCAGACACCGCTGAGCCAACTGACAACAGGTTTTTGTGTTATATCACGTAGGTACTACATCCGTTGGATTAAGCGACCGTGTGAGGATCACCTAACTTAATTGGTGTATTCCCTATTTTCTTACATTAAAGCATATATCTTTCAAAAAGATGGATCATTCACTTATATTCATTGACTCCCTATGTAGTTTGTGTTTAAGACGGTGATGACTGCTAGATAAACTACTCGGGGTTATTTTAAAGCTAAAGTTCAAGGTTTTGGTATAAAGGGTACTGAAATCGACCTAGCGCAATCTGGGGATTTAGAGTGTTACGACGACATCCATCATACTCAAAGCTTCTCATATATCTTTTGAAAAGTGAGCAACCTATATATTCTTCAAATGCGTCATATTATGCAAGTAACTAACAGAATTTTTTTGTATGGCCCAAGAAAGTGGGAAATTAGATAACAATGAAAAATTGCATAAATGAAGTTGAAAGTACAAAGATTATCTTGATTACAATAAATAGAGATGAAAGATCTACCTAGGAAACAACAAAGAGTTTTTAACTAACTAGCTCCCCTAAGCTTGAAACAAGCAATGCCTCGATGCTTAAAATAAGAAGGAAACGAGAAGAAAAGCAAAATAAATCTATTCTTGCTCATTATCGCGTCCTCTTCCTCGTCCTCGTGCTTGTCCATGTGTACCCGAAGGATGGGGCATGGCTACATGGTAAACATAATCCTGAAAATCATTCACTCGTATGGTCAATGCCGCCATATCCTTAGTTAATCTTGCAGCCTGGCGCTTGTTTCTTTCATCGTACTCTTGTTGTTGAGTTTGCATGGCCAGCATAAGTTGCATCATCGTATTCTGGTTATTTTACATAGCATGCATTCTCTCATTGTGTTCCATCATGGCAGCCATAATGTCACCATTTGAGGCTGATTCTCTTCTTCTCCTAGGCCTAGCGGACGTGCTTGCCATGTTTTTAGGAGGAGCTTGTTATTCAGAGTCTCCTTGTTCCATTTCCTGCTCCATTTCATCCGCTTGGACATTCCCCTGGTCGCTTCTCGCTTTCTCTCCAGGTGTAGGAGCATCAAGATCATAAAGCCACTTAGACAAATCTGTAACATTAGTAAGCGCAAAGTTTGGCAAAATGATACTTGGAACTACCTTGTTGTGCACCATTAGGTTGTATCTACCATCTCTTTTGACCTTAATCAAGTGGTCAGCTCGACATTTGTCAGTGTCAATAAACGTGGACGGTAGTGATGGCAAATTTGCAAGCTTGTCTTCGAGGTGAAGACCAAGTGCTATAGAGGTTATTATCCCTCAAATGCAGAAAGGTGTAGATCCTCTTGCGCACAAGGACTGGATATGTGAAAGGAGGAAGGTGTTTGCATTGATCTTTTGGTTCAGTTTGAAGGTACAATGATGGAGGAACAACTCTTTTGAATTAACTTTGTTGTTGTTCATTCTTCCAAAAATGGTATTTGAGATGACACGGTGGAAGTACCTTATTGCGGGGTTATGGATGGAAGAAGCATAAAGTCTTTCCCATTTATTTGGTTCTTCATTGGTGTTATACCCCAATTTTTGCCCCTAAGATCCCTCACCATACTCTGTACATCTCACACATAGCATTGGTCTCATGGTTATAAGATCGAAGAGCTTTGGCATTAGGGTTTTTCTCTGTGGACTAAGGTTGTTACATTCTTCATGTTGATTCGACTGGCGCTCTCATCATTCTTGGTACGAGATTAGGGTTTTGGGATCTCAAGCAGCATAGATGTCTCTGCTGTCAGGTTTTCTCAAGATACAAATTTTTCTTCATCGGAGTTCTTTCAAGGAACAAAGGCATTAGGGTTTAATTCAGCCAGAGAATCAGGATTTCTCTTCATTTTTATTTGAGCTTGGTAGGGATTCTTCTATGGAGGTTTATTGAATTAATGTCTCACTTCAAGGCTACATTGAGCACTACTCTTCCCTTGTAATGCTATTTGTTACATGGTTAAGGATTGATTGAAGATTTCATCAATATAACTCTTGATGCTCAAACTCTGAATCAAGGTAGGTTTGCTTCTTGGGCTTTGATTAAATTGAAGATCCAAATTAAGGGTTTCCTTATAGCTGATTGGAAGATTCGTTCAAGAAATTTCTTTAAGCCCAAATTAATTCAAGAAAATTCATATAATGGTTTGTGTGGAATTCAAAGTTGGTGAGTCAAATATCATTCAAATTCAATGCGAATCCAAGTTCGTCTTATGAGAATTTCTTTAAAGGAGAATTATTTGAAGTTTAGGACATTTCTCATTCATTCTGATTCTATTCAAATTCCTTTCAAGTGAATATTTTGGCGTAATTTGTCAAATAGATTTATATTGTAAAGATGGAAGCTTTGATACATTAGTATCCTTAAATAATTACAAATGGAAATACTAAAAAAAAGAGAAGGAATTGCAATACAAAGTTTCTCTTAAGAGGCCAAAAAACCATTTCAATACACAAAAAGCAAAAGATATTGATAGTGCTTACACGGAGATCAAATTAAAGAAGATTGAGATTTCAAGTTCATGATGAAAGAAGAAGGTTGAATATTATGGAGTGTCATCAATTAAATTCGAGAAGGTACAAAATACTTGGCTCCATTGCTATTACAAATTTTTCCCCAAATATCCATTCAAGCTTCAAAGTATAGTCCATTACAGGAAGAAAAAATGCAAAGGAAAAATACTACTACAAAACCTAGTCCTAGTTTCCAAGTTGTTCAACTCCAAATTTTACTTGAGCCTAAGCTCCGCGTCATGTCCAAGGTTCAAATCTTACATCAAGATGGAAGCAAGTTTGCTGCTGCCCATTCAATTAACGGCCCTGCTACCATGAGAAAAAAAGAAAGAGGCAGATCAAAAATAGTTAAGCTGGCAGTTAGTAGAAAAAAATTAAAAAAACAAGTGAAATTAGTCGTAAACTACGAAAAAAATACAATTCCAGGCCTCTCAATACCAAAACTTGTTATGCCAAAATAATGGCTTAACTCAAAACCTGCTCAGAAAATCAATACAAAACCTAAGATAATTTGTGGCTATACCCATTCAAAGGTTGAATTACTCTGCCATCATTTTTTAAAACCAGAAACCATTAGCATTTTGTTTACGAAAGTCAGCAAAGAGTCTCATTTCAGAAGCTCATAAAAAAGGGATGACAGGTCATATAACTATAACAGTAATAACATAATGGCTAACAGAATCAGTGACAACATGGGGAGGAGGAAGTGAAAATAGAATTCATAACAGAATTAAGAAGTGGGAAAGGATTCATAACAAAATTTTCACTACTTTATAGCATATTTATAACAGGAATCAAAAAAGGGATAACTAACAATAACAAACTCCTAACCAATTTCTCATCCACATAATCTCTGCCCTCCATTCCATAACAAACTCTCAGATCTAACAGCTAGGAGCTGCTCGCTGGAACCTATGCAACAGAATTGGTAACAAAATTATAAAAGGATATAGAAAAGGGACTCATCTTTCAACTATCGGGGGTAGAGGTTCCATCCTGAAAATTTATGACTCTCTCTTCACACTTCAACCTTCAATAGCATAACCTTAAAACTTTCTCCTCTCACCTTCATTCTTAATTGCTTGAAGAGTCACCAGAAAACTCAACGAAAAAGTCTCTAAAAAAACTGGATCTCTCTGAACCTGTTCTTCATTCTGAAGCTTCATCACACGGCTTCATCTTCATTTGCATGTATCTTCAACATCAGATTCTGCAAGAAATGCAACTTCATCATCATCATCAATCTTCACCAACATGTGATTCTGAAGCTTCAACCGTAACAACTTCAATCTACATCATCACTTCAACACAACACGCAATGACATCAAAATCAGAAACGCAGTAAAAACTTGCGGAATCAAAAAGTAGAAGAAGAAGAGGAAATAGAAAGGAAACGAAGTCGCATACCTGAGTAACTGATTTTCTGGCATTGCTGTTGAAGATGCGCCAGATCGATCTCCGGCAGGTAAGCTTCGAGATTTTCCTCTTTTTCATTGTGTGTGTCACGGTGTTTTAATTTTATGTCAAAATGGAACCGTTTGGAGATGTTGAATGGATGAACGTCGAAAGGCGAAGACAGGACGAGGGAAAAAGTGTGGTGGTTGTGTGAAAAAACTACGGCAGAGGTTTGAGGAGATGAATCTGCCGCGGATTATTGAAGAGGGACACCGAGGATCGACGAACAACTTCGATACGGTGGCGTCCCGGTGAGGGGAAGTGGATCAGAGAAGAAGGATGAAGGTCCGGCCGCTGTTGCATTTTGGTAAAAGAAAATAGGAGTTCTGTTTCAAAGAAAGATGAAACGGCCTAACTTAATCTCTCAAGCAGTGCACATTTTTCTCTTTTTCCATTTTTGCTTAATTGCTTCTATTCTATTCCAATAAAAATCCAATAATAATTTGTTGATTGTTATTTTTTCGAATAAGCTGAATGTAGAGTCTTGGAATGTGTATTGGACCGTGATACCTTTCCCTTGGGCCTATCATAATTTTTTGGAGGGTTTTGGACAGAAAAAAAAAGGCTTATTGAATCTGCTGAGTTAGGCATAACGCCCCACCTTGTTTAAGCACCACCAACTACAGTTTGCACCCCTGGGTCTTTATAATTCATCATTCTTTTAAATTTTGTTTTTTTAGTTTAGTTTAATTTTCTTTTTTTCTTATATAATAAAAATAGTAAATAAAATACATATGGTAAAAACAATAAAAATACGTATAATTTAGGAATTTCTCCTAATTTTTTAGATAATAAACTACAAAAATAAATAAAAAATTTTAGGCCTCTTCTTAATAAATTAACTCCTAATCTTGCGATTACTTGAAACTTGTGATTCATCTTTGCTTGTTGAGCTGAGTCTTATACAGGTTCATTATTTGATATGTGGATGTGTTTTGGATTCCGATTGTGATTTATTTTCACATTGATGAAGTTTCAACACCTATTCCGAATATTCGATCTCTGACTGTTTGTTTGTTAATGCCAGCTTGCACGAAGTATTCCGATTTTCTTTTCTTTGGTTGCGCTTTTTGCAGACATCATTGTTCGTTTGGTATTATACTGCTTCCAAGTTATATTTTCGCATTTATTTCTTTCTAGATATCATGAGAAGTAGGAAATGAAGAGCGTGCACTCGAAGTCGTTGTTTAAAGACCTGTAGCAGGCATTCCGTACTTCACTTATTATATGTGTTGTGCTTGTGTTTGTCTCCTTTATTGTTGATCGACGAGTCACTCAATTTAGAAATTGAGATCATGACTTCGCTCTCAGTGCATGCTCCTTATAGGACTTTGTGATATGGTGGGAAGAATTGACTGTTTTTTGGAATGCTGGTTTGCGTTTTGCGTTTGTTTTCGCAAAATGTCGCGGTAAGTAAGAGTCGTCACCGTCTTTTATTTTATCCAACAAGGAAAGGAAAAAAAGTACAGAAAAATTCATTTTTTGAGATATTTCTAGGTACGGGGGGAAGATTATAGAAAGGGAATGTATTAGTACCCTTTCTATCTGTAGTTATCTACGGGCTCTTAGGTACTTGCTCATCATTTTCAAAATTGTTTCCTTTGTGTTTGTGGGTTTTGAAAAGTTTTTGTTTTAACTTCGATTTAACTCTTGTTTCTGTCTTCAAAAGTGTAATGAATGTTTTTGAAAACTCATTTGTAAAAGAGTGTAAGTGTGAAAAAGTTTTGTTTTTGGATGAGCAAGTATCTAAGAACTATCTACCTACTCGAAAAAGGAATCATTTTATGCTAATTTCCTTTAGACAACGTTATCCCACTATTAGCGAGTAGGTAGCACCGTCATTGGAGTTTGAGGGTCAATTCGAATGAGGGACATACGGTCACTAAAGCAATGTTAGGATGTCTTAGCGGTAACCCTAATGTCTTAGATCATGTATTCGAGGCAACAATTTCCGAGGCAACCATTTTGAGGCAACTATGATCTTTTAGACAAGAGGGCGACCTCTAAAATACCCTATACTCAATGACCGTGTACGAAGGCAACCAAGTGGGGTGTACCCTAGAAGTGCACATGTGCGAGTGTGTTGTTTTCAGTTATTTTTATCTTTGCACATGTTTAGGGTGATCTAATTTGATTTTAAGATTAAGCATTCATTCTTATCATGCAAGCCCTATTATCAAACATCTAACAATTGTATAATTTGCATAATTAAAATGCGGAAATTAAAACTAATTATTACAAGGCGTCGAGTATTTACATCGCCAAAAGCAACCCTTTGAAAATAAAATAAAGCGGTAAAATAAATAAATGTCTTAATTAATTATTACATACCGGAAGCAGATACATTAATTGGATAAAGAAAAATAAAGCGCGACGCTAAATTAAATCGGATGCGAGATTAGGGTTTTGACCCTTTTAAAAGAAAAAGCTTTTTTGTTATTTTTATTTTAAGAAAAGAAATTAAATCCTAAATTAAACACTAAATTAATTATAAATTAAATTAATTGATAATTAATGACATATTTTTGGAGTTTTTGTTAATTTAAGAAAGAAATTAAAATAATTAAATTAGAGTTAAAACTTAATGATTTCTAATTGATTTTAAATATTTACAAAATATATTAAAGTTGTTCTAGAATTAAAAACCTAATTAATTAGTTAGTATTTAATAAAAATAAAATTCTGAATTAAAAAGTATTTTGATGTTTTTTTTTATAAAAGAAAGAAAATTTGTTATTGGTTAGTAAATTAATTAAATAAAATAAAATAACTAAATAATAGAAAAAATATAAAAGAAAGAGTGAGAATGGGCCTTTTTTGGAGGGTGTAGAAAGCATTTTTGTTGGCCCATATGAAGCTGACCCAATTGACTTTTTGTGATCATGTGCCCACACATTGACTAGCCTTTTGGTGGACCTTTAATACTTGACCACCAGATCTGGCCACCTGGCCATCTGGCATGCTGAGGAGTGAGGCGCATGGTGGACTGTGGACTTGTGTGCACACTAGATCTCCTGAAAAATAACAAGACAATGCAAATTGCTGGAGGCAGGGATCGAACCCCTGACCTCCAGCTTCTGAACGCCTTAAGGCCAACATGGTTACCACTGAAGCGCTTGTGTTTACTTGTTATTATAACACAAACAAAATATATTATATAAAAACAAAATCAATTGCCAGAAAAATAAAAAAACGCGCGATTATTTGAACGGACGAGTGAGGGAGTGCCAACGCATCGTCCCTGTCCTCCAAATCCTGCAATTTTTACCTGTGGATTTTTATCCGCAGCTAAAGTCGTAGCTTCATCCTAAAATCTTCCTCAGGCCATATAAACGAGTTCTAGGACCATGGTTAAACTCGTCATCCTCTTCTGATCATAACCATGGCCATTTATAAAGCTAATTTTTCCTGAAACGAAAAGCCCTAAAAATGAACAGAAAACCCTAGCAATGGTGATCTGTGATATAGGTTAGATAAATGAAATTAGTTAATGTAAAAAGCTTGCAAATGGCATGGTGATCACAAATATGCAATTATTTCATGTTAATAATGTCTAATTTCTGAAATACGAAATCAAGAACAGGGCTGCCTCGTGAGCGACTTACAGTGCTTGGAAGGGTCTGAAAATGCGTGATTTTGATTGGTCTCGCTTGTGGAGATGGCCAGGAAACGATTGAGATACTTGCCAAGCCCCAAGGATGCCTCTATGACTGATTTCGATCTCAAGCTTTTTCTTGTTTTTTGCAAACTTTGTTCTGCCTCAAGAACTGATCTCTAACCCTTGAAATTGTCTGCCTCGCCTCCTTATGTATTGTACAATACATTAAGGTTGTTTTTACTGTCCAAATCTTCCACTATCAATGCTTGAATATTTGATTTGATCTTCTTTTACATCCTTCCAATTTTGGCCTAAATCCAATCTCCTTGTGCATAATGACCTTGATACCAGTTTGATTGTAGTGCTAGCTGTAGTTGGAGCCTGAAATGATCACAAGATCTTTAGTTTTCAATGTTTTTGATTTTATGTGATTTTATTTGATTTAAAATGAATTAATTCAAATAAAACCAAATTAAATAATAAAAATATGATATGGACACATGGCCAAGGCTGGAGCACGTGGACCATAATGCAAACTCAAAACAAGTGAAAAAGAATGGGCCCATTTGGCAAAATTTGAAGTTTTGGGGATAGTTGATTTTTGGCAATTTTGCAAAAAAGTCCAACTTCAACAATGCATAACTTCCTTAATTTTGAACTTTTGGAGGTTTTCTTGGACTTTTTAGAAATCTTGAGATGTCATATAATCAACCCTTTTGGTCTCATCTCATTTTGATATTCCATGCTCAAGTTAGAAGCTTTGACAAAAAAGGTGTTTTTGTTGACTTTCCAAAATGACCTATAATGTCAAAATTCATAACTTCTTGTGAGTGAATATTTTGATCTTGGGGTATGAATATGGATTGTAGGTAATTTCATCCTCTTAAAAATTATCTTTGGATGGGTCATTTCTCATAAAGTATGAGAAAGTTATGCTCGGTCAAAGTTGGGTTGACTTTTCCTACAAAACCCTAATTTAGCAACTTTTGAATCTTGATGAATTTTGAGCAATCCTTAATGAATCATGATCAACCCTTGATCAAATGATGAAATACACTTCAAAGTGAGAATGTTGACAAAAAATCTTGAAGTTTGACTGTATTTGGCTCACAGTGGACTTTTGCCCTAGCACAATCGATTTTTGGACCTTTTGAGCAATTGAATGAGCAAAATTCCTCTGCAAGGTTTGAAACTTGACATGGATGATATTGAGAACATATTAAGACATTGGTGAGCACTTGGGGTCACTTGGACTCAAGGATCTTGGTGCAACACAAAACCCTAATTTGAGTAGACTGCCTTAGGAGAGAGCTGTTCTGACCAACCCTTGGACTACTTTGAGCAATTTGGAGATCTTTCTTGCAATGTTTTAAGAAATATGGGAGGGAAAATTTTGGGGTACAACAGACTTTATCGCTTTCCTTTATTTCTTGTTGATCGATGAGTCACTCAATTTAGAAATTGAGATCACGACTTCGCTCTCATTGTATGTTCCCTATAGGATAGTTTGTTAGACTTTCTTTGGCATGCTAACTTAGATAGGTTCCCTCATTGTATGATAACATTAGATTAGAGATAGGTTAGTCTCTCTCATATGTTTTCTCCCCTTTTTTTTGCATAATTGCATTTAAAACTAAAACTTCTTTTTCTTGGCAAATATATAAGAAATGCTAATCATACAAAAATTCTTTTCATGGTAAAAAATACCAACCAATCCATTTCTTTTCGCCATTCGGCTTTTCTCTTCTAAGATCATGTTAGCTCCTTTCCACTATAGGTCGTAAGTCTCCAAAGGTCGAGCAAATATGGAATGATCAAATGCAACATTGTTCATTTAAAAGATACAAACAAACAAAATATATGAGCCGAACTACGACGCTATGATTCCTTAAAAGGGATACGTAGGCATCTGGTCACGGGGCTCAGCCGAGCGAAAATTTGTAAATACTTCCTTCTTTTCCCTGTGTTATCTTTGCATGCATTATCTCTTAGCTTATAACTCTTATGCGTTAGATTGAACACACCATTTGATTAGAATAACGAGAGTGGATCCCATAGAGTACTATGGACGTGTGGGGTGTTAATACATTCCCCTCGCGTAATCGACTCCCTTACCCAATCTCTCGGTCGCAAGACCTTGATTTCCCCCTTTAGGTTTTTCTTCGATGATTTTCCTTTCCCTTTCATATGGGATAAATAAATACTCGGTGACAACTTCATTGATTTTACCGCTACAGAAAAATGGCGACTTCACTAGGGAAAGATCGACCAACTGCTGGTCCATCCCGTGAGTCACTCCTAGCTCCCGTTTTTATTTTCTTAGGGTGTTTATCATTATTCTTTATGGCTTATTCATTTGTATATGTTTGAGCATATGTTTGCATTGCATCTTTATTGTTATTTGTTATTTTGTTATTGTGCTGGTTTATTTGTTTCTTTGTTGGGTGAGTGTTACTATGAGGTAAAAGGCCCAATACCCAGGCCAAGTGGAAACTAAAGGAACACTAGGAATAAAGTGGAACATGAACGACTAGTTGACTTAGGTTTCACTATGCCGCCATGTCGTCAACGCTCAGATGAGGTACAAATGAGGGGCTATCATTTTCACGTAGGTGATATGGCGATAGTTTTTCAGGAGTACCCTCGATTCTAAGTTACCATTGACCTTACCATGACCTAGTCTTTACCCGTGAGTGGGGAGGGAATAATCTTTACAGGTACAGATGGTGACTATACATGTTCCATTAATGACTTTGATCCTTAGTATTCTGAATTAATCCTGACCTTTGATCTTATTACATATGACAGTGGTTCTGTTATCAATTCAGCAGTTATCCAGTTTCGCAGAAGCTTTGATCCCATATGTTTGCATACATAACATGTTAATATAATTATCAGCATACATGTTTTTTGTTTCCAAACATTACTTCCTTTATTCCAATTGTTAAGACAAAAAAATAAACATAAAAAATAATGTATAATAAATACATGAAAAAATATATAATAATATTGTGGTTTAATAACTAGAATCAAAGCGTATAGACTTTTGGAAATAAGAACATGGCATTTGTATTACATGTCATGGACCATGTTACATTTAATTATGAATTTCATGAGTTCCCCAAAAGCCTTACTCAAGGTCCTTTGGTCTTCAGAATCTAGTTGTCTCATCAGTACAACACTCGTGCTAAGGGAATATGGAAAGTATTAAGCAAGAGATTTTTGAACTCCGCAAAGAGGTAACTACATTAAAAGCTGATATGGAATATCTAACTGCTTTGGTTAAAACTTTGGTTGCCGCCCAAGTCAATCCTTCTAGGAAGGAAGAAGAGATGGCAAAATTCTTCACAGAAACTCTGAAATCATTCTTTCATGGGAAGGTGATAGTCAGTGCACCCGGTGACTTCCCATAAAAGGCGAATGTGAGAGTGCTTCTAGAAGAGGATGTCCGAAAGGAATGTTTATCTGAAGGCAGTGGCACAACTAGTGGTGTGAAGAAGTTTGATAATAACTTTTCCAAGAAGAGAACTAGAGGAAGAAATAATCATCGTCAGAATCAACATGTTTCTTCTGTCATCCCTGTGTTCAATTTACCTCTAGCCGCTCCAGTTTGTCAACAGAATCAGCAAGTTCCTGATCAGAAGAAAGCTCAGTTTCATCCAATTTCAATGACTTATAGAGTTGTTTCCTATCCTAATGCAGAGGAATTTGGTTCAGACTCGACCTCCACCGAAGATTCCTGAGAAGATACCTTGGTACTACAAATCTAATTTGACTTGTGCTTTTCATCAGGGAGCCCCTGGGCATAGTATTGAACAATGTTATCCATTGAAAGCTGAAGTCCAGAAATTGGTCAGAAGTGGTATCTTATCACTTAAAGATATTTGTCTCGAAGTTCAAGCCAAGTCTTTGCCAAAGAATAAACGTGATTGAAGAATGCCCTAGATTTCAAAGATGATTAGCTTTCTCATGTTTACTGGCAATTTTACTGATTTCTCATTTGTAATTCTTCTTGTTAATCATCGTATTGTTTGCATGTAAGAACTTGTTTACATTTGAATGATTATCTTAATACAATGGATATGTTTGTCTTGAAGAAATCCATTCGTTTCACTCGTATTTATTTTTAATTTTAAATTTATTTTTACATTATGACACCAAATTGTTATCCATTCTCTTTCCCAGGCATGTTTTGGAGGGAGGATGATGAATTTAAAATGCAAAATTTCTGGCTGTATGCTTTTGAATAAAACTCTGTTGACGATGTACAAGCATTGTTTCAAATTCCCAAACACCCGAGATATAAGGGAGTGAAACCCTTGTTAACCCCTTTGAGCCTTGAAGCAGGAGTTTCTTTTCTATTCAAAAAAACCCTCATTTTTAACCTGGGGCATGGTAGTGTTCAGTTAATTTGATCGAGCGTTCAGAACTCATCAGAAATGCGCATCTAAGAATACAACAATGGTTATCCTTCAAAAGGTTGAAGTAACTCAATATTGTAATGGCTAACCTTCACTTATCAAGAGTGTGCATCAATTGATGATATCCCAATGAGTACCTCTCACACATTAGAAAGTCAATAGACGATGATACAACAATGGTTATCCCTCATCTTCCAAGAAATAGGGCAGTCACAATTCTTCCAACAAGTCGAAAATGACTCAACATCACACGACATGTTCAAAAAGAAAGAAAAGGTAATATAAAAATAATCGAAAAAATGAAATGAATAAGAAGTGATTAAAGAAAAAGACAAAAATCCCCGCTAAGTCAAAACTTGGAAAAAGCTCGCTTAGGAAAAAGTCAAGGCATCCCGCTGGGCTTCATAGTCAAATTCAAAAAGAATTTGTCCAGGCAAAAGTTAGGGAAAATGATGGAAAACCTGAAAGGCGAAAAAGGATTACATGGATATCCTTAACAAGGAAATATGTTGCGTGATCATACAATAAGAGTAAAGATAAGTGATTGTCGTATCCAAAGAAAACCTTGGTTGGTTCCTCAACCGTCTCGAAATTTCTTTTGAGAGATGAATGTTTAGGTCGAGTTAACTGAACTTAGGACTGGAGAACATCATAAAGGGGGTGGGTACCAAATAACTTTGAGCCTTAAAATCCGTTTTTTATAAAATCGTGAACCAGGCCACGTTACAACCCTCAAAAGTCCTAATTGAAACAAGGTTTATTTCGAAAGCGTACTTTAACGAGATAGCGTTTTCTGACTCATGAATTTTGCTAAAATTTTTGTGTTGGTATCATATGCTTTTGTTATCTTTGATAAAAATAAAAATAAAAAAATCAATTTTGCGTCCTGGATAGTGATTCATTCATATGGTTTTGCGAAATATCTTCAATAAAATCTTCAGGACTTACATAACTGTTTCATTAGAATCATCATTCTTAGAATAAATATTGTTCTGCTTGTAAAAGCATTGCATGATATTAAAGAAGCTTACATTTGAGTATCAGCAAAGGGCATGTAGCTAAGAAGAAGTTGTCGAGTAAAGAAGATACAACATTCAGCTAACCTAGGGCAGTTACGTCGAGATTCGATGAATCTCTAGGAACTTTTTTGGTCAGGCAGATTATCCTAAAAGCAGACAGCCAAGGGCAAGTCGTGAAAAGATATCTCGACCAGTATGGTAAACTTGGGACACCAAATTTGTTTCCAAGGGCATTTCCAGATTTTTTTTAGACAGTTACTAGGTTCTTCCATGAGCCGAAGATTTTCCTCAAGCAATATTGTTTCTGATGATCTGCATGGTAGATAGGTGCATGATTCCCTCTATAATAACTGACCAGCTAGTGGGTGTCTTCTAAGTTGTGGTGTGGTAGTGGGTTTGCAATCCCATTTTCTTCCCCAGTTAAGCCTTTGTTCAGATTTTCTTCAAGTTATTATTTGATTGTGGGTTTGTAATCCCATCCTCTCCAGTCAGGTCATGATTCAGATTTCTTCGACTGAGTGTAATTTCCTTATGTGGTCAGAAGGTGATTAAGCAGAGGTTGCAAAGTTACAAAGCACGTGCTTAGTTGTTGAACTCTTTCTCCCTTCGTGTTGAGAAGTAATCTTTAGCAGGATATTATGCCTTCCAGTCATGATATTGTTGTTGTACTGTGCCTCTAAGCAACCAGACAAGGGCAACATACATTCTAAGAAGTTTTGAGATAGGCGTCTACTCCTTGGGTTTTCTCTAACTGTGCACTAAGTTTGATTTAAAATCCACATGACCTGACCCATTACTGTGTTGTCGACTTCTTAATTCTCTGGATGAGTCGAGGATGATGCTTCCCTCTAAAAATGTTATCCCATGGAATTTCATGATTTCCCTCCCAGAGAATTTTGCACAATTATTACGCCTGATATTTCAGACTGTATCCAGGATTTCTTTGGTGTGTGTGGCTCCTGTTGTACCCCAAAATTTTCCCTCTCATTTCTCAAAGGACCATCCTGGACTCTCAGGTTTGTTTCTATCAAGTTCCAAGTCTTGAATTACAACTTTTCAAGAAAATCACTCACAAGGGCAAAATGGTCATTTGCACACCAAAGGAGTCAAAATATGACTTTTGAATCAAAAATTAAGTTCTAAGAATCATATTTCATTAAGGCATGAAATTGGTTCATCAAAAATCAAAAGTCAGAAGTTACTTTGAAAATCAAATTTTCTAAACGTTTAGAAAATTTTCTAAGTGTCTAGAGAATATGATACTTCAAAACTTCTGACCTAGGCTCTATGCAAGTGCAGTCAGAAGTTACAAACACGGTTCAAAACATGACGCTTCAATCAAAACTTGCAGAAGCGATGCTCTTTGGTCAGAACATGATGCTTCAGTCAGAACATGATTCTTCAGCATATGGAGGCTATGTTCAACGCTCCGGACAGAATATGCCCCTTCAGCATTTGGAGGTTACGTTTCTGATCTTCTGACCAGATTATCACCATAACATTCAACAAATTCTGGATACTCTCAAGGCAAAGTTTGGTCAAAACTTCTGGGCAGGTTTTCACAAAGGATCAGTCAGAGTTTGCCAGGGTAATTCAAAGAGGGTTACAAAGCGTGCTGCAAGCTTCCCAGAAAGTCTGAGAGCTCCTTCAGAACATGCTGGAGCCAGAAGATACAAAGATCAAAAGTTGGTTGTTCACTCTAAATGATGCTGAAGCTGAACTTCTAACCCAGAATCAAACAATGAGGCAGAGTTTCACATGGCAGGATTTCTGATTTGATAAATCTCATCATCATTTAATGCTCATTTAATGCTCATAACCACTTTTGATTCTTTATCCAAAGGATTTTCCCACGTGTGGCATAAAAGTACCTTTGTTGTCCTTGAAAAGCATATTTTGTACAAAAGTATATGCTGGGCCCATGCTTCGCTTTTGCTTATGAGGGTACTTTTCCTTGATTCATGCTTACAAATCCAGCTTAGGCACGGCTAAAAGCTGCTAACCACCTTACTTTGTGCCTTGAACCATACTTTTTTAAACTTGCTTCAAGAACAAGTCAACACCTAGCATATGATGGTTGTACCTTTGATTTCTCCAAGCTACTAAATCCTTGCCTATAAATTGAACTACATTTACAACTGTGAAAGGGTCGAAAAATTTGAGAAAAGAAAAGCCTTGAACCCCTGCCAAAATTCCAAGAGTTCCAAAAACTGTAAACACAACATACAAAAACTGTTAACTTTTGATTCCTTGCATTCAAACTTCATTTGTCCTCAAGTGTTTCTTGACTGAAGCCATCCACGCAGTTGCTGATTCACATATTAGAAGTTATCCTAACTTCTATGTTCATACTGCTATACACTCTTCATCCACCTCCACCTCAAAGAAATCAGAATATCACCCCTTTGCTGTTCCAGAAGTTGAAAACTTCCAGCCTGCTGAGTACGTGAAGAAGCTGCTCAGAACATCATCAGAGTTGAGGTTAACTCCGGTTCACAGAATCTCTTCCAGTTGCAAGGTAAGCTTCTGCTGACCCTCACCACATTACTTAAGCATTACCAGATTTGCATGTTTAAAAATACAATGTAGATATCATGTTTCTGTTGTTGTACATATTCTGAGATCTCATGCATCTGCCTGCCTAAGTAGGGAATAAATCAGTTCAGAACTTCTTGAAGAAATTAGAACTCAAAATTAGATTTAGCAAATTCATACTTGCCTCTGATTTATAGTTCTGATATTTCTTGTTTTTGAAACACTATGACACCTGCTATAACTGTCATAAGCACATCTTCTATTTTATTGAGAAATGACCAAGTTGTAGATGTTCTGACTAGCATGGAGAGGGAGACCAAGTTCTTCCAGTGGTATCAGAACTTCTGAAATCTACTTTGTTGCTGGTGGTACCAGAACTTCTGAAAACTACCTCGTTTCCAGTGGACCCAGAGCTTATGACTTCACCCATTTTTTCACTAACAGGATATCTGTTTTGCAGCAGGCCAGAGTCAGAACTTATGACCTCCTCTAGTCAGCAATACGCTGATTCTATTTTTCTTTTTTCTCACTATTTTTGCTATTACTTTCTTTTTCATTAATCAAAAAGACACCAAAAACATTTTTTTATTTTTTACATGCTTTATTTTATTTCTTAAAACAAAAGATCAAAAATATTTGCTTAAAATAAAATAAGTCCAGTTTACATCTTTTGTACATTCTTATCCATTCGATATGGTTGTAATAATAATTTAGGATTTAATTTTATTTGCAATCCTCATTCGTAAATATGTACCCCCATCCCCAAATATTGTAATAGCGTAGGACTTTACATTTCTGCAATTTATCGTTTTCGAATATAAATGCTAGTAATTAGGGTGTGTGTGGCAAGATAAAATCAAAAAATAGATCACCCTAATCAAGACTAAAATGCATGTAATCAAACACACTTGCACACTAGCACTCTTAAGGTTAACTCCACTTGTTACCTAAAAGTGGTCATGTTACGCATGCGGGGTGTCTTAGCAAAACCAATCGAAATACAATATCATAGTCCTCGATGACGTTATTCAAAGTTGCCTTACAAATGATCTTGGTCCCTAAAAGAAAAATGCTAAGATACCTTGCAACATTTCTTTCTATGACTATACAAAATGTCCCAACTTTCGTCCCTTCATATCCAATGATGGGGCTTCTTACCAAATCAATGGTAAGATAGCCAAATCTAAAGGAGGAAGAAAAGCACATCTAATACCTTTTGAGTAGGTAGGTTCGCTCTTAGTTGCTCGCTTGCTCACAACAAAAACATTTTATACACTAACACTCTCACTTTGAAACCTTTTCAAAAGACAACACTTTGTACGCGTTCTTATAGAAACGAGAGCCATTACAAAGGAAACCCTTTTCAAAATCACTTTCAAAAACACCTTACAAACACCTCTTTGAACTATTTTCAAAACAAACACTTTGTATGCGTTCTTATAGAAACGAGAATCATTAGAAAGTTACATTTTTAAAATACTTTCAAAACCCACACCAGAAAGCACAATTTCAAACAAAAGCAAGTGATTTAGCAAGCAACTTAGATCCCATGGAAAACCATGGATGAAAAGGGTGCTAATACCTTCCTTTTTCATAATTTACCCCCCGAACTCTAGAAAACATCTCTAAAGGTCTTTCCTGTGCTTTTTCACCTTTCCTTTTGGATAAAAGAAAAGTCGGTGGGGACTCTTGCTAAACCGCAACATTTGCAAACACAAACGCAAAACTCTCAAGTCAGTTCTCCCACCGTATCATAGAATTGGCGACTCTGCTGGGGAGTTACTTAAAAGTGGGGTTACCTTAGGGTTAGATCACATTTACTTGCCTTCATTTGTTTGAATTGCTTGCTTTACATTATTGGTTCCTTGTTTGGGTTTGTTTTGATCCTCTACCCGGATCTGGGGCACCTTTTTTAGGTAAGTAGCAATAGATTGTGGAAACTGTACGCCGTAGACCGATATAGTTAAAAGAATGGCTACATCAGTGTGACGCATTTGTGGGTACCGGTATCTCTCGTGGTAAATCGAGGAGAATATGGGGCCGTTGAGCGGCATCATGAAGCACTAACTGACCTTAGAACCTTACTTAACCAACTTGGCCATTAGGACGTAGTGAGATAACCGGTTTCAGTGTAGAGCTGAAAATTGGTTGATACTCGATGCTACACTCATTGAGGCTATACTTTATGGATATCCCGACCGCAAGAAAAGATTAATTATGCTGAGACAATGCCTAAGAGAAAGGTCGGTGATATTGAGATCCTTTAGAACCCGATCACTATTACTAGGATAGGTTGAGCCAACTAAACTTCAAGAAGGTACTTACCTATAAATCCTCATGCAAGCCTAAAACATAGGGACATGTCAGCTTTGTATGTATATATATCTGCTTGTACATAACATCATAAACATCATGAGCATCATACGCATGCTCACTAACCATTTCAAGGATTTAGAAATTTATCTTTGTTTTTGTTTTGTAGGTCATGGATTTCGTCCGAAGAAACACCATCTAAATCAGCTTTGTAAAAGCACACCCTCAGCTTCAAGAGTTAGCCTCAAGAGTGCCCGGGGATTCTCCTTTTACCAAGAAATATGGTCGACTCCTCAGTTTGGATACATCCAGTTTCCAAGAAGAAATGATGTGTGTACTGTTCCAATTCTTTTATCTTGTACATCATTGTTTCACTTTCCCGAACTATCAGTTGGTACCTACACTGGAAGAGTTCTCTCTACTCTTAAGTGTTAGAACAAGATTGGTTCTGATCATATCTCAGAGTTTTGATGATAACAATAAATTATATTTTATATATTTGATACTCTGATGAACGTATTTAATTGTTTCAGATAATGTTATGACAGAAGCATCTTGATGTGCTGAGCTGAAAATAAATGAAGAAGTTCCTTGGTGAAAGAACTATTTGTTTTAGCGCAAGTACTGATGTTGTCTCTGATAATAATCTGATAGAAGCATCTTGATATGCTGAGCTGAAAATAACTGAAGAAGTTCTTTTATGAAAGAACCATTTGTTTTAGTGCAAGTGTTGATGCTGATGCTGACTCTGGTAAGATAATTATTTAAATACATCTTCTAACGCTTAGCAAGTTTCTGTGTAAGCTATGTTTCAGAAGTACTTTGAAAGCAAGTGTTGTTTAGAAGATATTTGAAAGCAAGTGTTGTTCAGAAGATATTTGAAAGCAAGTGTTGTTCAGAAGATACTTGAAAGTAAGTGTTGTTCAGAAGATATTTGAAAGCAAGTGTTGTTCAGAAGTTATTTGAAAGCAAGTGTTGTTCAGAAGTTATTTGAAAGCAAGCGCTGATTAGAACTACTTAGCAAGAAAATCGTTGTTTAGAAGATATGCAAGCATGTTCTGAATTCAAGATGTGAAGCAAGTTCTGAAAGAATGAAAAAGCTATCAAGTCTTGTCAAGCTTCAGGAAACGTGTTCTTACATAGTGTCGTTTGCTCATTTAATGCAAAGACGGCTACATGCACTCAAGTGTCTACGCTAGTGCATTGGAAAATGGAATAGT
This sequence comes from Vicia faba, assembly GCA_948472305.1. Taxonomy (NCBI): domain Eukaryota; kingdom Viridiplantae; phylum Streptophyta; class Magnoliopsida; order Fabales; family Fabaceae; genus Vicia; species Vicia faba. Next base: position 199,021,748 of record OX451738.1, on the reverse strand, counting down.
GCAAGGAAACACGCAAACATTTAATGCTCTCCATTTAAAGGCAGCAACAGTCATGTTTCTTCATGCTATATATAGAAGAACATTAATTACAAGCCAACTAATGCTCAAACGCTCAACCAAAATATTGAAAGATTAAACAACTGAAGTTCTGAATAGAACTTATCAAATTCAAGAGAAGCAAGAACTACGTAAAATATTCAGGGCCCACAAACAAATTTCATACACTTTGTGCTATACTATTCTTAGTGAAAAATCACAGTTGTGATATAGCTTTCTTAGAAGCAAACTTTGTTTCACTATCTGTAAAGATTTATATCTTGTAATTGTTCCTTGAGAGACCAAGGTTGGTCAGATTTCTCAAGTAGACTAGGACTAGTTTAAGTCTTAGTGGTGTGAGTCACTTGTAAGTTTACTTGTGCATTGTTAGTCACAACAGTTGTTGTGTGATTGTAATCAGTTGATTATAGTGGATTAAGTCCTTGTTGAGAAAGGCGAAATCACCTTGGCGGGTGGACTGGAGTAGTTTGAGTTCAAACGAACCAGGATAAAAATAACCTTGTCTTTCCTTTATTGTTGTGCCTTTAAGAAAAAGAGAAACTTATTCAACCCCCCCCCCCCCCCCCCACTTCTAAGTGTTTTCTCCACCTTCAATTGGTATCAGAGCTTGACTCTGAGCTCAACACTTAACCGTGTCACGAAAAGATCTAGTAGAAAACACAAATGACTACTGAGCAAAACAACAATAGTTACAACAAACCTCCTGTATTTGATGGAGAAGATTTTGATTATTGGAAAGATAGACTAGAAAGTTTCTTTCTAGGTCATGATAGTGATTTATGGGTTATAGTCTTGGATGGTTACACACATCCTACTGACTCAGAAGGAAACAAGATTGATAAGAAAAATATGGATAGACAACAAAAAGTTGATTTCAAAAATCATCATAGAGCTAGAAATATTTTTCTAAATGCTATCTCTAAAATGGAATATGAAAAAATCACTAATAGATATACAACACATGATATGTTTGAGTCACTTAAAATGACTCATGAAGGAAACGCTCAAGTGAAGGAGTCTAAAGCTTTGGCTCTCGTCCAGAAGTATGAAGCCTTCAGAGTAGAAGAAACTGAATCTATAGAAGCAATGTTCTCAAGGTTTCAAACTCTGATTGCTGGTCTGAGAGTTTTGAACAAGGGATACACTAAATCAGATCACGTTAAAAAGATCATCAGAAGCTTACCCAGAAGATGGGCACCTATGGCCACTGCTTTCAAAGTATCAAAAGATCTGAACAACATGTCACTTAAAGAACTCATCAGCACTCTCAGAAGTCATGAGATAGAACTTAATGAACATGAGCCTCAGAAGAAAGGTAAGTCTCTTGCCTTTAAATCAATTAAGAAGTATGATACTAATGCTTTTCAGGCTGAAGAGGAAAACTCTGAAGAATCTGCTTCAGAAGAAGACAAACTATCCTTGCTCTCCAGAAGGATCAATCAGCTGTGGAAGCATAGACAGAAGAAGTTCAGGAACTTCAAGAAGTCAGAAGATAAACCAGAATCTTCTAGACACAAAAAGTCAAACAGAAGAGAAGTAATCTGTTATGAATGCAAAAAACCTGGACACTACAAGAGTGATTGTCCAAAAATTCAAAGAGAAAAACCAAAGAAAAAGTTTGGTAGAAAGAAAGGGATGATGGCAACCTGGGACAACTCAGAATCCTCTGAAGATGAATCTGATTCTGAAGATGAGAACGCCAACCTAGTTCTGATGGCTACCACAACAGATGACTCATACTGCCAGTCAGACCTAAAAGAGGTATTCTCTGAATTTTCTAGAGATGAACTTGCTGAAAGTATATCAGAACTTCTGGAAAACTATAGTAAGCTCAAAATCAAATACAAGAAACTCAAGAAGAGTCTTGCATCTGATCTTGAGAAACATGAAACAGAAAAATCTGAACTCAAAGAAAACAATTTTAAACTTAAAGAAGAAATTCAAAATGTTCAAAAAATTTCTAGTTCAGATTTTGTGTCAAGTTCTAAAGATATTCTGAAAGAATATGACTATAGCTTTCAAACTTTTCTTGATAAGAGCATAGATAGAAGCAAAATGGCTTCAATGGTCTATGGAGTTAGTGGGGAAAACAGAAGAGGAATTGGATATGAACCTCCCAAAGGGAAGGAAACATATATTCCAAAACTTGTTGCTAAGATAACTTTCTCTTATAAACCTCTGAACAAACAGTTCAAGTTTGGACACACACATGATATAAAATATACATCACATTCTGGAAACTCTTATGCTAACCAAAAGTTCAAACAGAACTTGAAATACTCTAACCCGAGAGGACACAAAAAGATATGGGTACCTAAGGATAAAATAATATTTGTTGCAGATGTCCTTAAGAGCTCAATTGAGACACTAGTCATGGTACCTGGACTCTGGGTGCTCATGACACATGACGGGAAAAAAGTCTATGTTCCAAAACCTGGAATTTAAAGCTGGAGGAGACGTCAAGTTTGGAGGTAATCAGAAAGGGAAGATTATTGGTTATAGAACCATTGGAAACGGAAACCTTCCCTCTATCTCTAATGTTTTATTAGTAGAAGGATTAACGCATAACCTGCTGTCCATAAGTCCATTAAGTGACAACGGTTATGACATTATCTTCAATCAAAATTCGTGTAGAGCTGTTAGTCAAAAAGATGGATCAATCCTCTTTTCTGGCAAGAGAAAGAACAACATATACAAAATTGATTTATCAGATCTTAAATCTCAGAATGTTAAATTCCTTTTGTCTGTTAGCGATGAGCAATGGGTATGGCATATAAGAGTGGGACATGTCAGCTTAAGAAAAATCTCTCAACTAAATAAATTAAATTTAGTCAGAGAACTTCCCAATCTAAAGTACAACTCAGAATCTCTGTGCGAAGCATGTCAAAAAGGAAAATTTTCAAAACCTTCCTTTAAATCCAAAAATGTTGTTTCTTCCTCTAGGCCATTAGAACTACTTCATATTGATCTGTTTGGGCCAGTTAAAACTGCATCCATCAGATGCAAGAAGTATGGATTGGTCATTGTTGATGACTTCAGCAGATGGACATGGGTCAAGTTTTTAAAACACAAGGATGAGTCACATTCTGTGTTCGTTGACTTCTGTAACCAAGTGCAAAACGAAACATATTTTAGAATTATAAAAGTCAGAAGTGATCATGATGGTGAATTTAAAAACCATTATTTTGAAAAATATTTTAAAGAAAATGGTATTGTTCATAATTTCTCTTCTCCTAGAACTCCCCAGCAAAATGGAGTTGTAGAACGAAAGAATAGAACATTACAAGAAATGGCCAGAACCATAATCAATGAAACTAATATAGCAAAGCACTTTTGGGCAGAAGCTGCGAACACAACATGTTATATTTAGAATAGAATCTCTATAAGACCTATTCTTGAAAAGACTCCCTATGAATTATGGAAAAACAGAAAACCCAACATTTCTTATTTCCATCCTTTTGGATGTACTTGTTTTATTTTGAACACTAAAGAAAATCTGAACAAGTTTGATTCTAAAGCACAAAAGTGTTTTCTGCTTGGATATTCTAAACGCTCAAAAGGCTATAGAGTATACAACACAGAAACTCTGATTGTTGATGAATCAATCAAAGTCAGGTTTGATGATAAGCTTGGCTAGCAACAGCCAAAGCAAATTGATATTTCTGTAGGTACAGAAGATCATCCCTCAAACTCTGAATCTTCAGAAGCAAAGGAAGACTTTGAAGCAAAGAAAGACTCAGAAGTAAAGGAAGACTCAGAAGATCATCCTCTTGACAATGCTCTGGACAATCTTAGAATCTCTGAACAACCCACTCAGAAAAGGTTTCCTAGAATCTCTTTAGCTCACAAAGAAGACGTGATTATTGGGAGGAAAGAAGATCCCATCAGAATAAGATCCTCTCTCAGAATCAATGAAGAATCATTGTTTGGATTGGTATCTCTGATTGAGCCAACTTATATTGATGAAGCTCTGGAAGATAATGATTGGATCTTAGCAATGCAAGAGGAACTCAATCAATTCTCCATAAACAATGTATGTGATCTAGTTCCAAGACCCAAAGGATTCAACATTATAGGAACCAAATGGGTTTTCAGAAACAAACTGAACGAGCAAGGAGAGGTGATCATAAACAAAGCACGACTGGTTGCACAGGGTTATAGTCAACAAGAAGGAATTGATTATAATGAGACCTTTGCCCCAGTTGCCAGGTTAGAGTCTATCAGATTATTAATTTCTTTTGTTGTTCAAAATAACATTTCATTATATCAAATGGATGTTAAAAGTGCATTTTTAAATGGCTATATAGAAGAAGAAGTTTATGTCCATCAACCTCCTGGATTTAATGATTCAAAACATCCAGAACATGTTTTAAATTAAAAAAGTCTTTGTACGGTTTAAAACAAGCTCCCAGAGCTTGGTATGATCGTTTGAGTAATTTTCTTTTAGAAAAAGATTCTACCAGAGGGAAAGTGGACACAACTCTATTCAGAAAGACATTTAAAAATGATATCTTAATTTGTCAAATTTATGTTGATGATATTATTTTTGGAACCTCTGATATCTCCCTTGGAAAAGAATTTGCTGAGACCATGCAGGCTGAATTTGAGATGAGCATGATGGGAGAATTAAAGTTCTTTCTGGGAATTCAAATTAACCAGACTCCAGAAGGCACTTACATACATCAGACGAAGTATGTCAAAGAACTTCTGAAGAAATTTTAGATGTCAGAAAGCAAAATGCTACGACACCAATGCATCCAACCTGCATTCTTGGAAAAGATGAGGTAAGTATGAAGGTAGATCAGAAGCTCTACAAAGGTATGATTGGATCCCTTATCTATCTGACTGCATCTAGACCTGATATATTATTCAACATATGTTTATGTGCTAGATTCCAATCAGATCCTAGAGAATCTCACTTAATTGTTGTTAAGAGAATTATGAGGTATCTGAAAGGTACTACTAATCTGGGTCTGTGTTACAGAAGATCAAAAGAATTCAGACTAGTAGGTTATTGTGATGCTGACTTTGTTGGAGATAGAATTGAAAGAAAGAGCACCTTTGGAAGCTGCCAGTTTCTGGGTGACAATCTTATCTCATGGTATAGCAAGAAGCAAGCAACAATTGCACTTTCCACAACAGAAGCTGAGTATATATCTGTTGCTGGATGTAGTTCTCAGATGATTTAGATGAAAAGTCAGCTAGAAGATTTTAATCTTTATGAATGTACCTATCTTCTGTGACAATACTTCTGCTATTTGTCTTTCTAAAAATCCTATTTTACATTCTAAAGCTAAACACATTGAAATTAAATATCATTTTATAAGGGACTATATTCAGAAGGGAATTTTAAATTTAAACTTTGTAAAAACAGACCATCAATGGGCTGATATTTTTACCAAACCCCTTTCAGAAGATAGATTTAAATTCATTTTGAAAAATATTTGTATGGAATTATGTCCTGAATAAAAGAATATTTATCTTTTGTGCTTGACTTCAGAATATTCTGAAATGAATGCTCTGATTAACAACTCTTCAGAAGTTAGAAGAGAAGTTACATCAGAAGCTATATGTAATGTTCTGAAATGTTCTAACGTTTCATTTCAAGTATAGCTCAGAAGTTCATTAGATCAAATAGCTGTCCCATGCAACCTTCAGGAGATGAACACTTGGTGTGTTTCTGAAAGGTCACGCGTGCTAAGCTATTGACACCGTTCTAGGTAACTGTTATGATTTGATTAAAATCTCACGCTTTCCCCTCACTTTTCAATTTTCATTAAATGCTAAGTCATTTTTTTTTCAAAAGCTATTTCTGAAAAGTCTTCATATAAATATCTTTGTAAAAACCCTTCTCACTTGTTGTTTTGGTGAACCTCTGAATCTTTTATTAAATAAAATTTTTACGCTCTTCAACTATTTTTATATACTTTTTGATTATGCCAAAAAGGGGGAGAAAATGAGTATTTTGATCTAATCTCTGATTAACAGTTATGGGACTAAGTCAAACATTCTAACAAAATACAAGATTTCTTTCTATGCTTTAAAGAACTTTGCAAGTATCATTTAAACTCTGGAAGTTTATTTCAAATGAACATTAACTTCAAAAGAACCTGATGAAGAAATCTCAGAAGAAAAATTCCAAAGCTCTGATGAAAATTCTCAGGAAGTTTTTCTTATAGAAATATTTATTTGAGGGGGAGATTCCTATCTCTTATTCAAATTTATTTCTATATCTGAATATATTTTTATCATCATAAAAAAGGAGGAGATTGTTAGAACAAGATTGGTTCTGATCATATCTCAGAGTTTTGATGATAACAATAAATTATATTTTATATATTTGATACTCTGATGAACGTATTTAATTGTTTCAGATAATGTTCTGACAGAAGCATCTTGATGTGCTGAGCTGAAAATGAATGAAGAAGTTCCTTGGTGAAAGAACTATTTGTTTTAGCACAAGTACTGATGATGTCTCTGATAATAATCTGACAGAAGCATCTTGATATGCTGAGCTGAAAATAAATGAAGAAGTTCTTTTATGAAAGAACCATTTGTTTTAGCGCAAGTGCTGATGCTGACTCTGGTAAGATAATTATTTAAATACATCTTCTAACGCTTAACAAGTTTCTGTGTAAGCTATGTTTCAGAAGTACTTTGAAAGCAAGTGTTCTTTAGAAGATATTTGAAAGCAAGTGTTGTTCATAAGATATTTGAAAGCAAGTGATGTTCAGAAGATACTTGAAAGAAAATGTTGTTCATAAGATATTTGAAAGCAAGTGTTGTTCAGAAGTTATTTGAAAGCAAGTGCTGATTAGAAGTACTTAGCAAGCAAAGCGTTGTTTAGAAGATATTCAAGCATGTTCTGAATTCAAGACGTGAAGCAAGTTCTGAAAGAATGCAAAAGCTATCAAGTCTTGTCAAGCTTCAAGAAACATGTTCTTACATAGTGTCGTTTGCTCATTTAATGCAAAGACTACATGCACTCAAGTGTCTAAACTAGTGCATTGGAAAATGGAATAGTGCAAGGAAACACACAAACATTTAATGCTCTCCATTTGAAGGCAGCAACAATCATGTTTCTTCATGCTATATATATAAGAACATTAATTGCAAGCTAACTAACGCTCAAACGCTCAACTGCTCAACCAAAATACTGAAAGATTGAACAACTGAAGTTATGAATAGAACTTATCAAATTTAAGAGAAGCAAGAACTACGCAAAATATTCTGGGCTCACAAACAAATTTCATACACTTTGTGCTATACTATTCTTAGTGAAAAATCACAGTTGTGATATAGCTTTCTTAGAAGCAAACTTTGTTTCACTATCTGTAAAGATTTATATCTTGTAATTATTCCTTGAGAGACCAAGGTTGGTCAGATTTCTCAAGTAGACTAGGACTAGTTTAAGTCTTAGTGGTGTGAGTCACTTGTAAGTTTACTTGTGCATTGTTAGTCACAACAGTTGTTGTGTGATTGTAATCAGTTGATTATAGTGGATTAAGTCCTTGTTGAGAAAGGTGAAATCACCTTGGCGGGTGGACTGGAGTAGTTTGAGTTCAAATGAACCAGGATAAAAATAACCTTGTCTTTCCTTTATTGTTTTAAGAAAAATAAAAGGAGAAACTTATTCAACCCCCCCTTCTAAGTGTTTTCTCCACCTTCATTAAGGGTTCTCGTGCTTGATCAGATACCATTCACCGGTCTAGAAGGGATTCTAAAACCTGAAGTCTTTGCCGAAGCTTTACATATGAAGAGAGCCGATGTCATAGCCAATTGGGAGACGAGAAGTGGGGTTAAAGGTTTCCTAGCCAAGTTTCTATTGGAAAAGGCTCGTTCACTCTGGGACGACATGGATTTCCAAGCTTTTGAAGACATCCTGGCTCTTCTCATTTATGGTTTGATTCTGTTCCCCAACTCGGACCAATTCATAGATGTTAACGCCATCAAAGTATTTCTCTCTCGCAATCCCGTACCTACCTTATTGGGAGACATCTTGCATTGTCTTCATACTCGCACCATGAAGAAAATAGGTACTCTTTTGTGTTGTATTCCCCTACTCGCCAAGTGGTTCACTTCACACCTACCTCAATCCGTATTGAAGAACGAGCGAAGATTGACATGGTCTCAAAGGATGATGTCCCTTGCCCACTCTAATATCCATTGGTGCTCGAGATCCTTGGAAGATGTCTCTATCATTGACCGTTGTGGGGAATTCCCTAACATCCCTTTGCTTGGTATTAGGGGAGGTATCACCTACAATCCTTTCTTAGCTCTTTGACAGTTTGGGTATGCCTGAAGAGACGGCCCTCATGAGATGCTCAGTCAAGGTCTGGTGTTCGACTAGGACAAGGAAGACCAAGGTTATCGCCAGAGGTTTACACGAGCTTGGAGAATGGTGAACAAGGTGGACAGTAGGATTTCGGGACACAAAAACTTTATCTCACTCGAGCCTTACCTTAGGTGGGTACGGGCTCGTGCTCAAAGTCTCTTAATGCCTTACCCTTCTATCCTCCCTGTTATCATAGAACTTGTTGTTGAAGGAGATGTCTCATACGTTGTCCTTCATCCTGACATGCCCACCTCCCTCTAAGAATTGCAGAAAGCTTGGGTTCAGTTGAAGGAAGAGCGGGACACCTTTGAAGCCCAATTTTACGCCAGTGAGAAGAAGGTTCTGGAATTCACTAAGAATCTTCATGAAGAACAAAATTTAAACGCCTACATTGCACCAAAGAGGATGCGTTCAACCTTTTTGTCTTAAGAGTTTTGTTGTATGTTTGTTTCTTTCATTGTAAGCCCAAAGAGGCATAATGTACTCAAACTTGGATTTATTAATATGACGTGTGTTCCTTTTTTGGTCTAAACAAATTTAAATCTCTAAATTCCTTGAAATCATTGCATACGCATACCATCCATGACATTTCATAAACAAGTTCTGTTACAAGTTTCTCATCTCTTCCGCTGTTTATTTCAAGCAGATATGTCTTATGAGCAAAGCATCAAAGATCTTCAGGCACAAAATGCCCAATTTCAACAGATGTTCGTAACTCTGGCAAAAGGATAGGAGGATCTGAAGGCCCTCATCCTGAAAGAGAAAGAGAAAAAGAAGAAGAAGAAGAAGCGTGTCGGTGCCCTCAATATGGGCAGAAGATTCGGGGGGCCACTAAAGCAATCAGTTGATGTGACTTCCTCATCCAAAGAGGGGGAAAATCAAGAGGGGCAGAAAAAGGAAGAGGACCCCAGTCCTGAAGTCTCTGACAATGATACCGATTACAATGATGAATACTATCCTCCCACTGAGGATATGTACAAGCAGTTAGAGGATCGGTTAAGTGCTATAGAGATCCAGAGAATACCAGGGTTGGATTTCGAAGAACTGGGATTGGTGTCAGAAGTGGTCATCCCACAAAAATTTAAGGCTCTGGTTTTTGCAAAGTATGATGGGGTGTCTTGCTCGAAGCTTCATCTCCGTTCCTATGTAAGGAAGATCCAACCCCACACCGCTGATAGAAATTTGTGGGTCCACTTCTTTCAAGACAGTCTGTCGGGGACTCAGCTTGAATGTTTCTACCAATTGGAGGGAATCAATGTCCGAAACTGGGAGGATTTGGCTGCCGCTTTTTACAAGCAGTACCAATACAATGCCGACTTGGCCCCTACTCATACTCAAATCCAGAGTATGTCCATGGGTGCAGGTGAAGGCTTTAAGGACTACGCACATAAGTGGAGAGATTTGGCCGGGAGAGTACAACCCCCTTTGTCTGATAGGTAATTGGTCGACATGTTTCTTGGGACGTTGTCTGGTCCATTCTTCAACCATTTGATCGGTAGCTCATCAGCTGGTTTTACTGAGTTGATATTAACTGGAGAGAGGGTAGAAGCTGGGATTCAGAGCGATACAATACAGAAAAATGTCTCTTCAAGCTCAATAAAGAAGCCATTTGCTGGTAAGAAGGAAGCCAGTGCCATCTATAGCCCGAGGGGCCAAAACAGGGCTGAACATCGTCAGACAGTAAGTACCGTAATGATACCTAGACCTGCAGTTACTCTACAACGCAACAATCAACAAAGGGTGGAAAGACCACAATGGCAGTTTACCCGCATCAACATGACATTAGCTGAAGTGCTACCTCACCTGCTGAGATCCAACTTGACAACTTTAAAAGAGGCTCCCAAGAATCCTAATACCTCATCTCCTCGGTACAATCCTAACGCTCGATGTGCTTACCATTCTGAGAGTCCTGGTCACGATACAAATGACTGATGGACTCTAAGAAATAAAGTACAAGATCTTATTGAAGCCAAGGAGATTGAGTTCAACGCTCCGGAGAAGCCCAATGTCATAACTGCTCCCATGCCTAAGCACAACCATGGAGTTAACGCCGTTGATACCGATCTATTCGTGACCTCAGTTAATGAAGTTTCTACTCCTCTTATGACTGTTAAGAAGAATTTGTTGTTGGCTGGTTTATTTCCAGGTTGTGATGAAGATTGCCACATATGTTCATCCCTGCTTTCTGGTTGCCATTTGCTGAAGATAGGTGTCCAATGCCTGATGGACAGCCGATAAATTTTGTTCGAAAAAACTTTGATTCCAACCATTCCATGTGAAGATATTGCCATTATAACCATTTCCGCCAGTCCTTCCAAGGTTTTCCTCGAGAAAACCCGTTAGGATTACACCCGCTACGAGAATTATTCCGCTAATAATCACATGTCCTGGTCCTATCCCATACGCCTCAGACAAAGCCGTCCCTTGGCATTATGGCGCCGATGTTTACTATCATGGCGTTAAACAAAACTTGAAGACCAAAGAATTCGATCCGGATATCGGTAACATTATCGGGACCAGTAAGATTACTAGAAGTGGAAGGGTTTTCTCTCATGAGATCTCCCTGAAGACTGTCACTAAGCTTGTCGTTATTTCCTCTTCTGCTTCCGCTAGTACTTCAGTTACTGTTCCTACTCTAGCTGTTACCCCTGCCAATAAGTCATATGGGATTCGAGGCAAAGAAGTTGAAGGTGAGCCTGCCCGGACGGAGGCACCTAGAGAGATTGTTGTGGAAACCTCTAAGCAAGAAATAAAGGAAATTTTGAAAATAATTAAAAAGAGTGACTATAATGTGGTCGAGCAGCTTGGGCAGACCCCCTCAAAGATATTCATGTTATCCTTGCTGTTGTGCTCCGAGGCCCATGCGAAGGCTTTAATTGCATTCCTTAAAACTGCGCATTTGCCGCAAGAGACTTCAGCTGATCAATTTAAAGATTGTGTGGCTAGCCTAACCGCTGACAATGGGCTGGGTTTTTCAGATGCAGACTTAACACCAAAGGGAAGGAAACACAATGATGCTCTGCATGTCTCAATCGAATACAGTGGCACTACCATGGCTCATGTGCTGGTAGATACTGGGTATTTGCTAAATTTTCTGCCCAAGAAGGCATTGGACCAGTTGGATTGCAAGGGTTTGACTTTAAAGCATAGTAACATTGTGGTAAGAGCTTTTGATGGGTAAAAAAGAATGGTGCATGGGGAAGTGGACCTCCCTGTAAATATAGGCTCTCAGACTTTCAAGTCCACTTTCTATATGATGGATATCAGGCCATCATATTCTTGTTTGCTGGGTCGTCCTTGGATCCATAAGGCTGGGGCAGTTACTTCCACACTCCACCAAATGTTGAAATATCCGGTGAAAGGGAAGATTGTCACTGTACGGGGTGAAGAGGATTATATGGTGAGTCATCTCAATTCCTTCCGCTACATAGAGATGGACGGAGAATTTATCGAAACTCCTTGTCAGAATTTTGAAGAGGTCCCTCAGATCTTGGCATCAACTGAAACTGCTAGCAACAAACCTCCTTTGAAGATGGCTTCTCTCAAAGACGCCAGGGCTGTGGTTGAAGAAGGTGGGTGTGCCAATTGGGGTCAACTCCCTGATTTCACTCATAAAACTGACAAATTTGGTTTGGGCTTTACTTCAGGGGCTCAAAGGGCTGTTTGACGCGCTCAAGTTGGAGGACCCCCCCTACGCATCAGTAATCAAGGAGTCAATGCTATTGAAGACAATGAGGAAGATTTTGATATTGACAGCTGGATTTACCCAACTACCGATGGTGGACCGAGTAATTGGACGGCTAGAGATTTTGTTCCAGTTTCTTTTATTCCATAGTAATTGTCTTATTTGTTTTCTGAGTTTGTAATGAAAAATTTAAACTTTTTGACCTTGTGTATTACCCGAGGCACGATGGTTCTATTTGTGAGGGTTATTATATGTCATCTCATATTTCATCAATGAAGCATTGGACGTTCTTTGCATACAAATTTTGCGCTCTCTGTTTTTCTTTTCTGCCTTTACTTTATCAATACAACTATGCTCTTATACACACTCACGTATCACACTACAGATCCATATCCACTCTGGATCCCATTGATAACAGCTCTGCTATTGCCAGTTATGACTTCGAAAATCCGATCAACCAAGCCGAGGATGAAGGTGAGGATGATTGTGAGGTGCCTGGAGAACTTGCTAGACTACTACAACAGGAAGAGAGGGCTATACAACCACATGAAGAGCTAGTTGAGACAGTGAATTTGGGTACCGAGGAGGACATAAAAGAGGTTAGAATAGGTGAAAATCTAGAGCTCAACATCAAACAGAGGTTGATACAGATACTGCAAGACTATGTTGAGATCTTCGCCTGGTCCTATGAAGACATGCCTGGTGTAGACACTGATATTGTGGTACATCGCCTGCCACCTAAAGAAGATTGTCCTCCGATTAAACAGAAGGTCCGTCGTATGCGTCACGAAATGTCAAAGAAGATCAAGGCAGAGGTCATGAAGCAGTTCGACGCAGGGTTCTTAGCTGTCACCTCCTATCCATAGTGGGTTGCTAATGTCGTTCCAGTACCTAAGATGGAGGGAAAGGTATGGATGTGTGTGGATTACAGAGATCTGAACAAGGCAAGCCCCAAGAACGACTTCCCACTTCCCCACATTGATGTTCTGGTTGACAACACTGCACAACACAAAATCTTCTCCTTCATGGATGGTTTCTCTGGCTACAACCAGATCAAGATAGCTCCTGAAGATATGGAGAAGACGACCTTCGTCACACAGTGGGGGACCTTCTGTTATAAGGTGATGTCTTTTGGGTTAAAGAATGTTGGGGCAACCTATCAACGAGCCATGATCGCTTTGTTCCACGATATGATTCACCACAAGATCGAAGTCTATGTTGATGACATGATAGCCAGGTCTCAGACAGAGGAAGAGCACATTGATCATCTCCAAAAGTTGTTCGACAAGTTGAAGATATACAAGCTAAGGTTGAATCCGAACAAGTGCACCTTCGGGGTAAGGTCTAGTAAGCTTCTGGGTTTCATCGTCAGTGACAAAGGTATTCAGGTAGACCCTACAAAGGTAAAGGCCATACAAGAGATGCCGGCTCCCCACATGGAGAAGGAAGTTAGGGGTTTCTTGGGACGTCTGAATTATATCACCATGTTCATTTCACATCTGACTGCTACTTGTGAGCCCATCTTCAAGCTTCTGAAGAAAGATCAAGTGGTAAAATGGAATGAATAATGTCAGGCCACTTTTGAAAGAATCAAGGAATACCTTCAAGAACCACCAATTCTGATGCCTCCAGTTGAAGGAAGACCTTTGATATTATACTTGACAGTACTAGACAATTCAATGGGGTGTGTGCTGGGGCAGCATGACGAGTCTGGTCGAAAAGAGCACTCCATTTATTACCTTAGCAAAAAGTTTACCGACTGTGAGACACGATACTCACTGCTCGAGAAAACTTGTTGCGCTTTGGCATGGGTTGATCGCTGGCTAAGACAGTATATGTTGACTCACACTACCTTGTTGATATCAAAGACGAATCCAATCAAGTACATTTTCGAGAAGCCCGCTCTCTCCGGAAGGATAGCAAGGTGGCAAATGATCTTAACTGAATACGACATATAATATACGACCTAGAAAGCTAGGGAGTGTATTGGCTGATCATTTGGCTCATTAGGCCGTGGATGACTACCAGTCCATGAATTTTGAGTTCTCGGATGAGAATATCATGTCGGTAACTGACTACAAAGAACCTGGGTCGGATGAAGGACCCGAGGAAGGATCCCGATGGTCTATGTATTTTGATGGAGCCTCAAACGCACTGGGTAACAGCATTGGCATTGTGATCATATCTCCCGAGGGCTGTCACACTCCATTCACTTCCCGTTTATGTTTCAACTAAACCAACAACATGGCGGAGTATGAAGCATGTATCATGGGCCTTCGAGCTGCTATTGACTTGAGGATTAAGTTCTTGAGTGTATTCGGGGATTCCGCTTTGGTGATAAGTTAGATCAAAGGCGAGTGGGATACAAAGCACCCGAATCTCATTCCTTACAAAGAACACGTACTGGCATTGCTCCCACACTTTGAGGAAGTAACTTTTGAACATTTCCCACGAGAGGAGAATCAGTTAGCGGACGCGCTAGCTACCATGTCTTCCATGTTCAAAGTTAGGTGGGACAACGAAGCTTCCCGAATCACCATTGAGAGGTTAGATGAACCAGCACACTGCTGCGAGATTGATACTGAAGAAGTGGCAGACAAACCCTGGTTTCACGAAGTCAAAAGGTATCTCGAGGCTCGAGAGTATCTCGAAGGGGCATCTGTCAATGATAAGAAGTTTCTGAGAAGGTTCGCCGCAAAGTTTTTCCTTAATAATGGAATCCTCTATAAGCGCAACTATGACTCCATACTACTACAGTGTATGGACAAGAGCGAAGCAGAAAGGATCATGACAGATCTACATGAAGGCACTTTCGGAACCCATTCCAGTGGACATACCATGGCTAAGAAGATCCTACGGGAAGGATATTACTGGTCCACCATGGAAGCCGATTGTTATCAGCACTCTCGAACTTGTCATAAATGCTAAATTTACGCTGATAAGGTGCATGTGCCTCCAGTCCCCTTAAATGTTTTGACAGCTCCGTGGCCCTTTGCAATGTAGGGCATTGACATGATTGGCGAAATCAGGCCCACCGCTTCCAATGGACATCGTTTCATCTTAGTAGCCATTGATTACTTCACGAAGTGGGTTGAGGCAGCTTCCTTCGCTACAGTAACCAAGAATGTCGTGGCGCAATTTATCCGACATAACCTGATTTGTCGATACGGTGTGCCAGAGAGGATTATTACTAATAATGGCACGAATATCAACAATACAATGATCACCGAGCTCTGTAAACAGTTCGAGATATAGCATCATAACTCTTCTCCCTACCGGCCAAAGATGAATGACGTTGTTGAAGTAGCTAACAAGAACATCAAGAAGACTGTACAAAAGATGACAGTGACATACAAAGACTGGCACGAGATGTTACCATTTTCTTTGCATGGGTACCGTACCTCAGCACGGACGTCGACAGGGGCAACACCCTACTCTCTGGTATATGGCATGGAGGCAGTCCTACCCATTATGGTATGGTATGGAAGCGAGACTTGGAACTCTAGACCTCAATGGGTAAGACCGCTTCCATACCATACACCAAAGAATAAGGTGTTGCCCTTGTTGATGTTCGTGCTGAGGTGCGATACCCATGAAGAGAGAATGGTAACATCTCGTGCCAGTCTTTACATTTCACTGTCATCATCTGCACAATCTTCTTGATGTTCTTGTTAGCCGCTTCAACAACCCCATTCATCTTCGGTCGGTTAGGAGAAGAGTTGTGATGCTGTATCTTGAACTGTTTGCAGAGCTCGGTGATCATCGTATTGTTAAGATTTGTACCATTGTCCGTAATGATCCTCTCTGGTACACCGTATCGACAGATCAGATTATGTCGGATAAACCGCGCCACGACGTTCTTGGTTACTGTAGCAAAGGAATTTGCCTCAACCCACTTCATAAAGTAATCAATAGCTACCAGAATCAAACGATGCCCGTTGGACGGAGTAGGTCTGATCTCGCCGATCATGTCTGTGCCCCACATTGTGAAAGGCCAAGGTGCTGTCAAAACATTCAGAGGAACCGGAGGTATATGCACCTTATCAGCATAGACCTGACACTTATGACAGATCTAAGAGTGCTTGTAACAATCGGCTTCCATAGTGGACCAATAGTATCCTGCTCGTAAGATTTTCTTTGCCATGGTATGTCCACTAGAATGAGTTCCGAAGGTACCTTTATGTAACTCTTCCATGATCCTTTTTGCCTCTCTTTTGTCTACACATCACAGTAAGGTTGAATCATGGTTACGCTTATAGAGAACCCCATTGTTGATGAAGAACTTTGCGGCAAACCTTCTCCGAAACTTCTTGTCATTAACAGATGCACCCTCGGGGTATTCTTGAGCCTTAAGATACCTCTTTACCTCATGAAAACAAGGTTTATCTGTTACCTCTTCAGTCACGATGTCACGTCAATGTGCGGGTTCGTCCAACCTCTCGATGGTAATCTGGGGAGCTTCATTGTCCCACCTGACTATGAACATAGAAGACATGGTAGCTAGCGCGTCCTCTAACTGATTCTCCTCTCTTGGGAAATGTTCAAAGGTTATCTCCTCAAAATGTGGGAGCAATATCAGTACATACTCTTTGTAAGGAATACAATTTGGGTGTTTCGTATCCCACTCACCTTTGATCTGACTGATCACCAGAGCAGAATCTATGAATACACTCAAGAAATTAATCCGCAGGTCAATAGCAGCTCGAAGACCCAGGATACATGCTTCATACTCCGCCATATTGTTGGTGCAGTTAAAACATAATCGGGCGGTGAATGGAGTATGACAGCCCTTAGGAGATATGATCACAGCGCCAATGCCATTACCCAATGTGTTAGAGGCTCCATCAAAGTACATAGACCGTCGGGATCCTTCCTCAGGTCCTTCATTCGGTCCAGGTTCTTCACAGCCGGTCACCAACATGATGTTCTCATCCAGGAACTCGAAATTCATGGACTGGTAGTCATCCACGGCCTGATGCGCCAAATGATCCGCCAATACACTCCCCTTGATTGCTTTTTGAGTTGTGTATTGGATGTCATACTCAGTTAAGATCATCTGCCATCTTGCTATTCTTCCGGACAAGGCAGGCTTTTCGAAGATATACTTGATTGGATCCATCTTTGATATCAATAAGGTGGTGTGAGTCAGCATATACTGTCTCAGCTGGCGAGCAACCCATGCCAAAGCGCAGCAAGTTTTCTTGAGCAGTGAGTATCAGGTCTCACAGTCGGTAAACTTTTTTCTAAGGTAGTAAATAGCATGCTCTTTTCAGCTAGACTCGTCATGCTGCCCCAGCACGCATCCCATTGAATTATCCAGTACTGTCAAGTATAAGATTAAAGGTCTCCCTTCAATTGGAGGCATCAAAATTGGTGGCTTTTGGAGGTATTCCTTGATCCTTTCGAAAGCGGTCTGACATTCATCCTTCCATTTTACCACTTGATCTTTCTTCAGCAGCTTGAAGATTGGCTCACAAGTAGCAGTCAAATATGAAATGAATCAGCCGATGTAATTCAGACGTCCCAAAAAGCCTCTGACTTCCTTTTCTGTGCGGGGAGCTGGCATCTCTTGTATAGCTTTCACCTTTGTAGGATCCACTTGAATACCCTTATCGCTGACGACGAAACCCATCAGCTTACCAGACCTTACCCCGAAGGTGCACTTGTTCGGGTTCAACCTTAGCTTGTACATCTTCAACCCGTCAAATAGTTTATGGAGACGGTCAAGGTGTTCTTCCTTAGTCTGGGACCTTGCGATCATGTCATCAACATAAACCTCTATCTTATGGTGAATCATGTCATGGAACAAAGCGACCATGGCACGCTGATAAGTTGCCCCAGCATTCTTCAACCCAAAAGGCATTACCTTGTAGCAAAAGGTGCCCACTGTGTAACAAAGGTTGTCTTATCCATGTCTTCGGGAGCCATCTTGATCTGGTTGTAACCAGAAAAACCATCCATAAAGGAGAAGATCTTATGCTGCACGATGTTGTCGACCAGAACATCAATGCGAGGAAGTGGGAAATCGTCCTTGGGGCTTTCCCTGTTCAGATCTCTATAGTCCACACACATCCGTACCTTACCATCCTTCTTAGGCACCGGAACCACGTTGGCAACCCACTGCGGATAAGAAGTGGCAACTAAAAATCCAGCGTCAAACTGTTTCCTGACCTCAGCTTTGATTTTCTCGGACATCTCAGGGCGCATACGACGAACCTTCTGCTTTACCGGAGGGCAGTCTTCTTTAGTTGGCAGGCGATGAACCACAATATCGGTGTCCAAACCAGGCATATCTTCATAAGACCAAGCGAAGATCTCAACATAGTCGCGTAGCATCTGTATCAACCATTGTTTAACACTAGGCTTCAGATTTTCTCCTATCTTAACCTCTTTCGTGTCTTCCTCTATACCCAAATTTACCGATTCGACTGGCTCTTCGTGAGGCTGTATGGTCCTTTCTTCCTGTAGTATCAGTCTAGCAAGTTCTCCAGGCACCTCACAATCATCCTCACCTTCGTCCTCGGCTTGGTTGATCGGATTTTCAAAGTCATAACTGGCAGTAGCAGAGTCGTTATCAATGGGATCCAGAGTGGATATGGATCTGCATTATGATACGTGAGTGTGTGTAAGAGAATAGCTGTTTTGATAAAGCAAGAGACAAAAAAAGAAAAACAAGGAGCGCAAAATTTGTAATGCAAGAAACGTCCAATGCTTTATTGATGATATATGAAAATGACAAATAATAAGCCCTCACAAGTAAAGCCAAGGTGCCTCGGGCAAGGCACCGGGCCATAAAGTTTCAAACTGTTTATTATAAACTTCAAAACAAAAGTCAATTACTGTGAAATAAAGGAAACAAGTATTAAGTCCTTCGCCATCCAGTTGTTCAATCCACCATTGGTTGTAGGTGTTGTACCCCAAAATTTGCCCTCCCATATTCATCAAGAATTGTCAAAGTCAAGGTCACAAAATGCCCCAAGGGTTGTGCAGCTCAACTGTCTCCTAGACAGTCAAAACTAGGGTTTGGGTTCTGATCAAGCAAATGAACTTTTCAAAGGCCTAATCAAGCCTCATATGCCTACAAATGTGGTCAAGTATCCTCATATCAAGTTTCAAAGCATTCAGCTCAAAATTGCACAGTCAAAACCCTAGATTGCACTACAGTCAACTGTAGGGGCAAAATGGTCATTTGACAGTCAAAAGTTCAAATTTTTGGTCAATATATCATTTTGAAGCCACAAACATCATTTGATCAATGCTTGATCATGATTCTCAAAATTTGGCTCAGAAATCATCAAAGATGCAAAAGTTACTATATTTGGACAGCGGAAAAAGTCAACTGAAATTGACCAGGGCATAACTTTCACATGGATTATCAGAAAAATTCCATCCAAAGCTCATTTTGAAGAGAAAGACATTTCCTACAATTCATCTTCATGTTCCAAGTCCAAGAAATGCTCTCACAAAAAGTTATCAATTTCAACATTATAGGTCATTTTCAAAAGTCAACAAAAAGTGACTTTAAGTCAAAGGCCATAACTTGAGATTGGTAAATAAAAATGACATGGGACCAAAGGCATTGGTTAAAGGACTCAAAGACCTTTCCAAAATGTCCAAGAACATGTGAAAAGCTTAAAAATTGACCAAGTTATGCCTTGTGGAAGTTGGGAAATTTTTGGAAACTTTTGAAAGTCAACATTGATGCAAAAGGCCTAAAAATGCAAATGGGCCTATTTTCCTTCCAAATTTCTTCATGCCAAGCCTATGAACGACCACTAGGCCCAAAGGGAAGTATTTTCATATTTTTTAATTATTTATTTGAATTTATATTAATTTATATTCATTTAAATCATTTTAATTCATGAAAAATATAACCTTAACCTAAACAAATCTTTTTATGCATGATTTGGACTTGAGATTTCGTGCACATGCTGATATAGAAGGTTTTGGCTTGATTGAAACCTAATTGACACAAGAACCATGAAAAAAGATTGTAAAAGATCCTTATCAAATCAAAGATTGAAAACAATTATGGACATGGATTTTATTGAATCTTTTTAACCTAATTGCTTCCATACAAGTATGAGATCACAACCCTAAGCCAAAAAGACTGCAAGCTGCGCCCCAAACTCCATTACACTCTTGAATTTTTTCATGAAAAACTAAAATCTGAAAATTGCCTTAGAGGTCGATTAAGGCTTCAATCTTTGTTCCATCATCATCCTGAGACAGCCCTGGACACATTCCAATCATTAACAATAGCAAAAACATCCTGAGTTGGTAGTTAGAACTCAAACTGAACCTCAAAAATCTTGAAATCGCATTGCATGATTCCATCATCTTTATGCATTTTTCTTTGTTGATTCATGTTCATATTAATGTTCTAAAGCTAACTGTGGTGTTTAATTGCTTTTTCATTGATCATACACGATTCCACCATATGCGTTTTCTAGGGTTGCAGGTTTTTGAAATTGGGGATTTTCTATAGAGGAAAAATCAGGACCAATGGATGCCATGGATGGATTCAGCATCTTAAGACGAAGATGTCTGAACCCTCGCGAACAATTTATGATGCCCATGGTTCTAATCGCTATTTTTCAGTAGACACCTTTTGGCAACGCTGTAAAAACCGTTCCCATAGTGTTCTATGTTACAGGGGTGGTGAGGAAGAAGATGGCGTGTCAAGCAACGATTGATCCATTTAAATTTCGCGCGAAATTCCAACGTCACTAACGCGTTCTTATTATATTGTTTATTGTTTATTGTATATTAATTGAAACGCGCTTGGCTCAGTGGCAGCACGCTACGCTTGTAACCTTCAAGACCTGGGTTCAAGTCCCAGGTCTGGCAAAATCTCAATGTTATTTTTCAATACGTTATTCCATGCTACGCTAATATCCAGGTACACCATAGTCCCACCATCATCAACATGCCACGTCTGCTTGGAGGTCAATCTAAAGGTTGGAAGCTGAAGAACACCTACGCCTGGTCAAATGCATCATATGGAATCTTGAAAAGTCAATGGATTCAGATCTAAATGGGCCAGAATTTCCAGGCCTGAACCTCCTTATTTGGGGCAACACCCCACCCTGGTTTGCATTTTTATATTTTTCTTCTCACTTTTATTTTTGTTGTTTTATTTATCTTATTGTCTTAACTCAATTAATTTATTTTTCTTACAAAATATAAAAACACTAAAAATCAGAAAAGGCCAAAAATTAATAAATATTTATATATTAATTATTTTCATGAATAAATAAAAATGTAGATTATTTAGTTTAATTAGGTTTTCAACTTTAAATCCTTTTTAATAAAAATCCAAAAAATGTAGAATTAGGTTAATTGCTATTTTTTATTCCTTTTAATATTTTTCCCTTTTTTTTTTAGAATAATAATTATTATTTATTTATTTATTTTCCTATTTAAATTGTACATAAATGAATTAGGTTTAATTTAGGTCATATTTTAATTCTTTCTTAATAATTAAAAAATATTAGAATTAGGGTTTGCCGTTTAATTTAATTGACTTCTTTTTCCTATTAAATCTAAAAATACAAAAATATCAAAAATACCATTTGTCATTTAATTTTAATTTTAAATTCCTTGATTAGTTTTAATTGTTGGTAAAAGGGTCCAACGCCTTAATTTTGTTTTAATTTCTTTATTTCGCGCATTTATCTTATAATCGTTTAAATAATTTTGTATCTCTCCCAAAGCCATGTAACTTTACTTTTCGCATTTTATCGCTTTATTTATTCTTCCGCTAAATCGGGTCCGGTTTAATTTTGGCGATGTGGACCCGCGCCTTTGTAATAGCTTAGAACTTTATTTTCTGCAATTCTTTTTAACTGTTAAATAATGGCATGCAAGAATGAATGGACAAAAAATAAAAACAAACGCATAGATCACCCATAACCTGACAAGACAAAAATAAATGAATCTGACACACAAATCACACACCACCCCTAGGGTACGCCTCACTGTTGCCTTGCCTTCGAAAGGTGATCGTCGAGTAGAGGATGTCTTAGTAAGTCCTCATGATCCGGGAACCTGGCATGAGGGTAGCTTCTAAGGTGTCTTCCCATTGCTCTGGTGATCACCATGTCCCTAAAACTCGAATTGACCCGAACACCTCCAACGGTGGTGCTACCTACCTCTCAATGGTGGGATGGCACTACTTTTAAGGGCATTTACACAGACGAATTCCTTAGGGTAGGTAGGTTCTCAAGGATACTTGCTCTAATCTCAAAAACAAACTCAAAAGGACTTTTCACACCACACATTTTCAAAAGCTTTCAAAGCAAATTTTTCAAACACTCTGACGTACGAGTCGATCTGAAATTTTTCAAAAGGAACTTTTAAACCCACATTGAAAAGCAAAACATTTTGAAAACACATTGAGCAAGTATCTAAGAGCCCATGGATAACCATGGATAGAAAGGGTGCTAACACCTTCCCTTTCTATAACCTACCTCCCGAACCGAGAGCAATCTCTATAAGGAATTTTTCTGTGCTTTTGTCCTTTCCATTTGGAGAAAATAAAAGACGGTGGCGACTCTTGCTTCCGCGACATTTCGCGAACCAGCGTTAAACAGTCAGTTCCAGATCCACCGATCACAGTAGGGTAGATCCATCTGTCGATATCCAGGTTCTCATCATCACCATCTTCTGTGGCAGAGACAACCTCAATAGCATTGATTCACGAGCCATGCTTGGGCATGGGTATAGTTATGACGCTGGGCTTCTCCGGAGCATCAAACTTAATCTCTTTGGCTTCGATCAAATCTTGCACCTTATTTTTCAAAGCCCAAAATTTGTTTGTATCATGACCTGGACTTTCGGAGTGATAGGCGCAGCGGGCATTCAGGTTATATTGGGGAGAAGTGGTGTTGGGGTTCTTCGGGGCCTCCCTCAGAGTTACCAGTTTGGTCTTCAATAATTATGGTAGAATTTGAGACAAGGTCATATTGAGCCGAGTGTACTGTCTCTGTGGTCTTTACACCCTTTGTTGATTGTTGCTTTGTAGAGCAACTGTAGGTCTTGATATCACTATCGCATTTACTGCTTGACGGTGTTCAGGTCTGTTTTGGCCCCTTGGGCCATACACTGCACTAGCTTCTTTCTTACCGGTGAAAGACTTCTTTACTGCACTTGATGAAGTATCCTTCTGTATCTTACCACTTCGGATACCAGCTTCTACTCTCTCTCCAGTCAAAATCAACTCAATAAACCCAGATGATGAACTGCCGATCAAATGATTGAAAAACAGACGAGATAACGTCCCCAGAAACATGTCAACCAACTCCCTGTCCGACAAAGGGGGTTGGACTCTTCCAGCCAAATCTCTCCACTTTTGAGCATAGTCCTTAAAACCTTCGCTTGCAGCCATAGACATACCCTGAAGCTGAGTACGAGTGGGAGCAAGGTCGGCGTTATACTGATACTGCTTGTAAAAAGCAGCAACAAGGTCTTCCCAATTTCGGACGTTAGCTCCTTCCAATTGATAAAACCATTCAAGCTGAGTCCCTGACAGACTTTCTTGAAAGAAATGCACCGACAAATTTCTATCAGCAGTGTGGGGTTGTATTTTTCTGACGTACGAGCGGAGATGGAGTTTTGGATAGGATACTCCATCGTACTTGGCACAAAACAGGAGCTTTGAACTTATGAGGGATCACCACTCCAGACACCAGTCCCAGCTCTCCAAAATCCAAACCAGGGATCTTTTGAACCTCCATAGCACTCAGACGGTCTTCTAATTGCTTGTACCTATCCTCGGCAGGAGGATATTTCTCCTCATCATAATCCGTATCATTATCAGAAACTGCAAGACTGAGGCCCTTTTCTTCTTCTTGGTTCTCCCCTTCCTTGGATGAAAAGGACAGATCAGCTTGTTGTTTCAACCTATCCCCAAACCTTTTACCCATACTCAGAAGAATGACCTTCTTCTTCTTCTTCTTCTTCTTCTTCTCTTTCTCTTTCAGAATCAGGGTCTTCAAATCCTCCTGCCCTTTAGCCAAGCTCAAGAACATCTCTTATAATTGGGCATTTTGTGCCTGAAGATCTTTGATAACTTGATCGAAAGACATTTCTGCTGAAATAAACAGCGAAGAAGATGAGAAACCTGTAATGGTACCTGTAATGGTGTGCATGATAATGGGATGCGTATGTAATGATTTCAAAGACTTTGGGAGATTTAAATTTGCAGACCAAAAATAAACAAACTTTATTAGATTAACTGGTAAAAAGCTTCAACAATGCCTTTGAGGCGTTACAAAGAAATAAATGGAAAACAAATCTAAACTAGAAAAAGCAAAATCAGAAATCCCATGGACGCTTCCCCTTTGTGCTGACGTAGTCATTGATTGTTCTTTCATTCTCGAGTTGCCTGGTGAGCTTCAAGATCTTCCTTTCTTGCTCATGGTAATTTTCTCGGTAAGTATCCTTCTCCTCTTTCAGCTGAATCCAGGATCTCTGTAACGCCCCAAGATCAGTGGGCATGTAGGGATAAAGGACTGTATAAGGAATGCCCTCTTCATTAGTGGGCTCCACAATCACTGGCAACACAGCTTCATAAGGCATCCCAAGCTTCTGGGCTCGAGCTCGGACCCACTGGAGATAAGGCTGCATAGGGAGAGAAGTTCTTGGTCCTAACTCTTGGGGATAAGATCTGTTTACCATGCCCCAAGCTCGTATAAACCTCCGGCGATGCTCGTTGATGTCCTCCTTGTAGTCGAATGCAATGTCTATAAGAATTAGCTCATGAGGACCGTCTCTCCGAGCACGACCGAATTGTCGCAAAGCTAAACAAGGACTGTAGGTTATATCCCCTCTGATTCCAAGCAACGGGACATTAGGGTATCCCCCACATTGATTAATGACAGCAGTGCTTTCCATAGCCTTGGAACTCCAAAGAATATCTGTATGGGCAATGGACATTATCCTGTAAGACCATCCTAAACCTTCTTCATTCTTCAACACAGATTCAGGGAGGTGCGAAATAAACCACCTCGACAGCAGCGACATACAACACATAAGAGTCCCTCTTCTTCGCACAATACGAGTGTAGATCTTAACCACATTCACATCCACGAAGGAATCCGGATTTGGGAAGAGAACCAAACCGTAGATAAGGAGAGCCAAGATATCTTCGAAAGCCTGAAAATCCAAATTATCTCAGAACAGCTGAGCCTGATCCATCAGAAATTTGGCTAAGAAACCTTTGACTCCGCTTCGTGTCTCCCAATTAGATACTACATCAGCCCGTTTCAAATGTAGAGCTGAAGCAATGTCTTCTGGTCTAGGAGTCTCTTCCAAACCTGTGAAGGGCATTTGCTCAAGGATGGATATGCCCAATAAGTGAGAGAACTCTTCCAAGGTGGGAACTAGCTGATAATCTGGGAATGTGAAGCAATGATGCACAGGATCAAAGAATTGAAAAAGCACACTCATCATCTGCTCATCAAACTTTGAGGTAACCAAGCTAAGAAGCTGACCATATCTCTTAATGAACGAAGAAGTCTCAGAAACTTTTGAGGCAAACTCTTTTAGTTGAGCAGGTATTTGCACAAAGTTAACTCGGATGGTGTTTCTATGCACGACAGCCATAATCTGCAAAACATAACAAAGATAAATCCCCCCGGTCTCTGAAATGGTTAGTATAATGAAGTATGTATGCTATGTTATGATGCATGATGTCATGATAAAAACAAACAACAGGTATAGCAGATTACAGACATGGTAAAGGAAAACAAGTCACACAAAAGCCCTTAAGTTTAAGGCTTGTATGGATTCAAATGTATTACCCTCTTGAAGTTCAGTTGGTTTCAACCTGTCCTAGTAATAGTAATCGGGTTCTAGAGGTTCTCAATATCACTGACCATCCTCCATCGGTCATGGTTTCAGCTCACACAATCTTTTCTTGTGGCTGGAACTATCTCGAGAGTATGGTCTCAATGAGTGTAGCATCGAGTATCAACCAGTTCCC
This sequence comes from Vicia faba, assembly GCA_948472305.1. NCBI lineage: Eukaryota > Viridiplantae > Streptophyta > Magnoliopsida > Fabales > Fabaceae > Vicia > Vicia faba. The sequence goes on along the minus strand of OX451738.1, from coordinate 198,995,684 downwards.
ATCTTTACACCGAGACCAGCTATCTCACTACTTTCTAATTGCCAAGTTGGTCTATTAAGGGTTCTAAGGTCAATTGATGCTTAACGACACACATAGCGACACCGTATTCTCCTCGTTTCTACACAAGGGATACCGGTACCAACCAATGTGCCACATTAACGTAGCTACTGCTTCAACCGTATCGGTCTACGCCGTACAGTTCCCTCACAGTTTATTGCTACTTACCTAAAAGGTGTCCCCAGATCCGGGTTAGGGTCTATAGTAACTCCCAATACAAAACCCTTAAAATTAAAGCAACCAAAACAAACAAGAGAAGCAACTTATGATGAACTAAATCCTAAGGTGTACCCCTCTTATTATTCCCCAGCAGAGTCGCCAGTTCTGTGATACGGTGGCAGAACCGACTGTTTTGGAAAATGCTGGTTTGCGACTTGCGTTTGTGTTTGCAAAATGTCGCGGTAAGCAAGAGTTGCCACCGACTTTTATTTTATCCAACTGGAAAGGAAAAAAGCACAGAAAAATTCCTTTTTCGAGATTTTGAGTACGGGGGGTAGATTATAGAAAGGGAAGGTATTAACATCCTTTCTATCCGTGGTTTTCCACGGGCTCTTAGGTACTTGCTCATCTTTAAAAATTTGCTTGTATGTGTTTATTTTGAAAAGTTTGTTTTACTTCGTTTTAACCCTTGTTTCTGTCCTCAAGAGTGTTACGAAGTGTTTTTGAAAACTTTGTTTGAAAAAAGTGTTTGGTGTGAAAAAGTTTGATTTTTGAGCAAGTACCTACTAGCATCTACCTATTCGAAAAAAAGATTGTTTATATTCTTGTTTCCTTTAGACAATGCTATCCTACTATTGAGAAATAGGTAGCACTGTCGTTGGAGTTGTAAGGGTCAATTCGAAAGGGACGTACGATCACTAAAGCAATGTTAGGAAGTCTTAGTAATAACCCTAATGTCTTAAGATCATATTCGAGGCAACATTTCCGAGGCAACCTTTCCGAGGCAACGTTTTCGAACAAGACATTTGATCTTTGTTTAGACAGAAAGGAGACCACTAAAATACCCTATACCTAATGATCATTTACCGAAGGCAACCAAAATGGGAGTATACCCTAGGAGTGCGCATGTGCGAGTGATTTGATTTCAATTTATTATCTTTGCACATTAGGGTTTGCTAGCCATTTTAATTTTTCATGCAATCTTGTCATACAATCCTATTATCATACATCTAACAGTTAATATTTTGCAAGAATTAAAATGCGAGAAATAAAAACTACGCTATTACAAGGCTTCGGGGAGGGGGATTAATTCCATAGCCAAAAACCCGTAAAAACGGTAAATAAAGAAAATCCTAATTAAACTATTACATACTGTGAGCAGTTACATTAATATCGTAAAAAATAAAAAGCGCGTGGGATGAAACGAAAATGAGAGAATTAGGGTTTTGACCCCGACTAAACCTAATTAAAAGAAAAATCATTTTTTGTGGTTTTTGCTATTTTGAGAAAATAAAGTTTTAATTGAATAAATAAAAAAGCTAATCACTAATTAATTTAAATTAAGAAAAATAATTAGTTTGACCTATTTTTGTATTTTTTGTTTTATTGAGAAAAGAAATAAAATTAAATCAAGAGCAACCCTAATTTGTCTAATTTGATTTTAATTATTTATAAAAAGTTAGAATTACCCTAAAATTAAATTAAACTACATTAAATTAAATTTGATAAAATAAAAATAAAACCTAATTCTATATTTGTGAAATTGATTTTATGATTTTTTTGTGAAAAAAAGGAATTATTTTGTTAGAAAATAAATTAAACTAATTAAATAAAAGAAATAATTAGAAAAGAAAAAGAAAAAAGCCTGATGTAAATAACAAAAGGATGGGCTGTTAATTGCACTTTCTGAGCCCAATAACGCCTAGCCCATTTGACTTTTCCAGATCCCATGTTGCTAGCTTGACTGGGGTGTATTGTGGATCCTCATGGAGAGACCTTAGATTTGGCTTGCTTGGGATCTGATGGCTGAAAGCTGATGACGTATGGTGGACTTTATGGGACGCCTGTACACCTGATTAGGTAATGCAAAATAATATGGAATAATATGGGGACCTGGGGATCGAACCCAGGCCCTTAGGCGTTATCCCAATGAATGATGACCATCTGAGCTGGCTTGGCTTTTTGTATAAAGAACAATAAACAAATATTATATGGAAAAACAAAGTGATATTTACAAAACGCTCGAAATTCAAAACTGGCCATTCACAGGATGCCATGCTATCATCTCCTTCCTCCCACCGTTGCTAAAAGTTCTGTAACTTTTACCTACGGTCAAGGGGTGTAGGTATAACCCTGGGCTTCTCCAAAATCCTATACAAGCGTGATAAATGCAAAATAATGGTACCAATCAACTCGTGGCAACCTCACGAGCATCATGGTACCGTTATCCATGGCCAATTGTACCTGTACAGAAAACCCCGAAAAATGAACCAAGAACCATAACTATGGCATCTTGATGTATAGTCAGCAAAAACGAAATTAAACATAACCATCAGTTTGCAAACATCACAAGGATTAAGAATATGTAAATTTTTCGTGCTAAAGATGCCAGAATCATAATATACAAATTCAGAAAAACATGGAAGTCGTGGGACTCTTACAATGCGTTTTTGGATGTTATGAGGCTTGTTAGTGATTGGAATAGGATCCTAGAACGTCCAGCAAACGATTTGTGTGACTGGAATGGCTTGAGGAAGCCTGGAACTGGGAAATCAGTTTACAACTTTTCTTGATTTTTTTGAAAGTTGCTTTCACCTTTGCACGCCTCTAATCTCCTTGTTTTTGATATGAACATCTTCCTTATGTACCCAAGAATGAATTAGGGTTGCAATTTGGTTTCAAATCTTCTCCAATAATGATCATTGATTCATGATTTGATTCTTAGTGAAAATCTTTCTAAATTGAGAAAATCCAATCTTTTTTGTGTCCAAATGAAGCTTGCACGATTTAATTCCATCTCCAGCTGTATAATAGACCTAAACATGCACAAAATCTCAAGCTTTGATTAGCTTTTGATATTTTCATGATTTTATTTTGATTTTATTTGATTTAATTGAAATAAAATCAAAATAAATGATAAAAATAAATGATAAAAATAAAATAGTGACAAATAGAAATGATCATGGGTCGTGGGTCACATTACAAACTCAATGCAAGCATAAAAAGTTGGGCCCATTTGACAAAAATTGCAATTTTGGACACATTTGACTTTTGGCAATTTTGCAAAAAGGGTCAACTTCACCAATGCATAACTCCTTCAATTTTGACCCTAGAGAGGTGTTCTTGGACTTTTTAGAAAGCTTAAGATGTACTCTAAGCAACACTTTTTGTCTCATCTCAGTTGATTCTTCCATGTTCATGTATGAAGCTTTGACAAAAAAGGTGTTTTTGTTGACTTTCCAAAATAACCTATAATGTCCAAATTTATATCTTATTGTGAGTGCATATTTTGAACTTGGGAGATGAAGATGGATTGTAGGTAATTACATCCTATTCAAAATGATATTTGGATGGGTCATTTTTGATAAAGTATAAGAAAGTTATGCTTGGTCAAAGTTGAGTTGACTTTTCCTACAAAACCCTAATTTAGCAACTTTTAGGGTTTTGATGAATTGTGAGCAATCCTTGAGGAATCATGATCAACCCTTGATAAAATGATGAATAATACTTCAAAATGAGGATGTTGACCAAAAATCTTGAAGTTTGACTGTATGTGGGCCACAGTTGACTTTTGCCCTAGCACAATTAATTTTCAGGCCTTTGAGCAAGTGACTGAGCAAAATTCCTCTGCAAGGCTTGAAACTTGACATGGATGATCTTGAGAACATATTAGGACAATGATGAGCATTTGGGATTCTTTGGACTCAAGTACCTTGATGCAAATTGAAACCCTAATTTGAGGTAGACTGCCTTAGGAGAGGGTTTGTCTGGTCAACCCTTGGACTTCCTTGAGCAATTTGAGGACCTCACTTGACATGTATTGAGAAATATGGGAGGGAAAATTTTGGGGTACAATAGCTGCCCCTGTTCAATCTTCTTAAACCTGAGGATGTAAATTGGCTTGTCTGCCTTTCGTGATCCGAAGGTGGAAGATGATTGAACACTAGAGTGCCCAGAAATTTGCACTCGCATGAAGTGGTATTTGTCTTATGATGTCGAGAATGGGCTTCAATGGTGGCCACCAGATCTGGCCATCCGGCCATCTGGCGTGCTGATGAGGAAGGTCCATGGTGGGTGCCTGGCTTATGCATGCAGTGGATTACCTGAAATAATTAGGAAAAATAACAAATGCTGGAGGCAGGGATCGAACCCCTGACCTCCAGCCTCTAACGCCTATAATGTCCAACTGGTAACCACTATGCCATGTTGTTCTTATTGTTAATATAATGCCAACTAATAATAATATAAGAAAATAAATATTAACGGATAAATGTAACAAAAAGCGCACCAGATTTGAATAGGCCTATGGGGGAATGACACGACTGCTTCTTCTTCCCTGCACCGTGGCTAAAAATACAAAGACCTATACCCACAGACAGTGTCCGTTGCTACAAGCCATGCTCATTCCAAAATCTCTTACAGACCACATAAATGGAATCTAACACCATGGTTAGATTCGTCTCACTCTTTTGATCACAACCATGCCCATTATGAAGGCTAATTATTCCTGAAATAAAAAGCCCTAAAAATAAGCTTGAAAACCTAACAATGGTGAGTTTCGATTTAGTCCATATAAATGAAATTGAATAATGCCAAAAGCTTGCAAATGCTCTGTAGATTAAGAATATGCCATTATTTTACGCTATGGATGCAAGAATAAAGCTTTTCGAATTCAAGAAAAGGGTGATACCATGAGCGACTTACAGTGCGTGGGAGGGCTTGAAAATGCCTGCTTTTGATTGCTTTCGCTTGTGGAGACTGCCAGAAAGCGATTGGGAGAGGTATCGAGCCTTGAGGACGCCTCTAAGTGGGATTTTGATCTCACACTTTTTGCTTCTTTTTGCCAATTTTATTCTTGCTCTAGCGCGCCTTTCTAACCTTGCCTTTGATTTGCCTCGCCTCCTTATGTATTAGTGATGGAATTAGGGTTGTTAAACTGATCAAAATCTTTCTCTTTCAATGCTTTGGATATTGATTTGATTTGCTTTGAACAACTTTCCAAACATGACTTATTTCCAATATTTTTGTGCACACAAGCTTTGATGCGAATTTGAATGCCTTGCTAGCTGTAATTAGAGCCTGAAACAATCAAAAGATCCTTTGTTATCAATGCTTTGGATTTTTATTTGATTTATTTTGATTTAAACAAATTAATTCAAATAAAAATCAAAATAATTAATGTAAATATGATATGGACAAGTGGAAAAGGTTAGAGCACGTGGGCTATGATGCCAACTCAAAACAGGTGAAAAAGATTGGACCCATTTGGCAAAATTTGATGTTTTGGGGATAGTTGACTTTTGGCAATTTTGCAAAAAGGTCAACTTCAACAATGCATAACTTCCTCAATTTTGACTCTTTGGAGGTGTTCTTGGACTTTTTAGAAAGCTTGAGATGTCCTCTAAGCAACCCTTTTTTTATCATCTCATTTTTGTATTCCATGCTCATGTATGAAGCTTTGATAAAAAATGTGTTTTTGTTGACTTTTCAAAATGACCTATAATGTCCAAATTCATAACTTCTTATGAATGCATATTTTGATCTTGGGAGCTGAAGATGTATTGTAGGGAATTACATCCTCTTAAAAATGAGCTTTGGATGGGTCATTTCTCATAAAGTGTGAGAAAGTTATGCTTGGTCAAAGTTGGGTTGACTTTTCCTACAAAACCCTAATTTAGCAACTTTTGAGTCTTGATGAATTATGAGCAATCCTTGATGAATCATGATCAACCCTTGATCAAATGATGAAATATACTTCAAAATGAGGATGTTGATAAAAATTCTTGAAGTCTGACTGTATGTGGGTCACAGTTGACTTTTGCCCTAGCACAATCGATTTTTGGACTTTTAAGCAATTGACTGAGCAAACTTCCTCTGCAAGGCTTGAAAATTGACATGGATGATCTTGAGAACATATTAGGACAATGTTGAGCATTTGGGACCACTTGTACTCAAGGATCTTGATGCAACATAAAACCCTAGTTTGGGGTAGACTGCCTTAGGAGAGAGCTTGTCTGGCCAACCCTTGAGCTTCCTTGAGCAACTTGAGGATCTTTCTTGAAATGTTTTGAGAAAAATGGGAGGGAAAATTTTGGGGTACAACAGCTGCCCCTGTTCAATCTTCTTAAACCTGAGGATATAGATTGGCTTTCGTGCCTTTCGTGATCCGAAGGTGGAAGAGGATTGAACACTAGAGTGCCCAGAAATTTGCACTTGCATGAAGTGGTAATCGCCTTGTGATGTCTGGAATGGGCTTACGGACGCCATTTGGAAATTGCTGACGATGGGATGGGCTTCAATATGCCATCTGAAGGAGTGTCGTTCACATAAGAGATTCCTTAGCGAGAGCTTGTATACTTGTTATTGAGGAAGATTCCGCTGGGGAAGTCTGATCTCTGTTGAGAGAACTAGAATTTCAGGAGCTTCGTCGTCCGTCATTCTGCTGGTGAGTCGTCTTTGTTGATATTTAGGAACTTTGGTCGTCCGTACTCAACTGGGGAATCAACTTTGCTGAGATTTAGGAGCTTGTCCGTAATTCAACTAAGAAGATCTTTGTCAAGATTTAGGAACTTATCCGTAATTCAATTGAGGAAACATCTTCGCTGAGATTTAGGAGCTTGTCCGTAATTCAACTGAAGAAATATCTTTGTCGAGATTTAGGAACTTGTCCGTAATTCGATTGAGGAAACATCTTCGCTGAGATTTAGGAGCTTGTCCGTAATTCAACTGAAGAAATATCTTTGTCGAGATTTAGGAACTTGTCCGTAATTCGACTGGGGAAACATCCATGCTGAGATTTAGGAACATCTTCCGTAATTCAACCGAGGAACATATCTGTCGAGATTTAGGAAGTTGTCCGTAATTTGACTGAGGAAACATCTCTGCTAAGATTTAGGAACTCATCCGTAATTCAACTGAGGAACATATCTGTCGAGATTTAGGAGCTCGTCCGTAATTCAACAACTTTGCTGAGATTTAGAAGCTCATCCGTAATTCAGCTGAAGAAACATCTTTGTTGAGATTTAGGAACTCGCTCGTAATTCAACTGAGGAAACATCTCTGTTGAGATTTAGGAACTCGTCTGTAATTCAATTGAGGAACATATCTGTCGAGATTTATGAGCTTGTTTGTAATTCAACAACTTTTCTGAGATTTAGGAACATGTCCGTAATTCAACTGGGAAAATACCTGTCGAGATTTAGGAGCTCGTCCGTAATTCAACAACTTTGCTGAGATTTAGGAGCTCGTCCGTAATTCAACAACTTTTATGAGATTTAGGAGCTCGTCCGTGATTCAACTGAAGAAACATCTCTGCTGAGATTTAGGAAACGCGTCCGAAATTCAACCAAGGAAATATCTTTGTCGAGATTTAGGAACTTGTCCATAATTCAACTGAGGTAAAAGCTTCATAGGTTGAATTTTGTAAGAATCCTTCCTGAAAGGTAAAAGTTAGTTGTATGTAATGCATGATATGTATCAAACAATGATGTTCTCAAAATAAATGAGATTATGTTGTATGATGCGTATGCATGTCATGATGTATGAAAATGTGATGTTTTTATCTGGGGAAAATAAATCCCAGATTGCTGCTGGAGAAAAGAATTGAATTCTTCGTTTCCGCCGCAGATAGTGGATGAAGATGTCTATGAGAATAAACCCGCAGGAGAGGATAACTCCGCTGGGGAATAAACTGACGAGAGAATGACTCTGTGGGGAAGAGATGCTCTGCCGGAGGATTCTGCTGATAAATTCAGATGGGGATACATTACCGCTGCTGGTGATAATGAAACCTGTTGGGGATTGAATTCCTATTTTGTGAAAGGAAAGAACTCCGCTGGGGATGATTTTCCAGTTGCGACTTCACGGGGAATAATCTTTTAGACTCTACTGGGGACAATCTTCCAGAGTCTACTGGGGATGGTTCTTCAAACTCCAATGGGGATAATTTTATACTCCATTGGGGATGATAAGACTTTTCAGTGCTGATGGTAGATAAACTCTGCTTGGGGAGAATATTACCGATTCATTCACAATTGTGAGTCTCAGTTGGTGAGAGCTTTGACACCACTATCTTTCTTCTTACTCTGAGGGGAATGAATGTACCTTCTATCGTTTCCTCCAGCTAGGTCTATCCATATACCTGGTGGACAGAGCAACTGTATGGTTTGGACATTTCTCGTTTGCCCCTGTTTCTGATATTACAAGTAATTGTCTTTTGTTTTGCATGTAAATATTTATGAGCGGCAATCAATGTTAAATGCATATATCAAAAATGAACATTGGACGTTCTCGCAAAACAATACAGAAAAAGGAAAACAGTTTGAAATTTATTTGTGAAAATGACTTGTATTGATTTTGAAGCTAGCCTGTAAATAAGCGTTTTTTGTACAAGAGGCTGACATCCTAGTAAGAGAATATCGCCGAACAAATAGAATTTATACAATTTGTGAAAAACAAAGAAAAACAGCTATGTGACCAATCCCACTGGGTTCCAACTCTGCTATTACCTTTATGTCCTCGAGCATCTCATCACTTTGATACTTGGTTGAAGGTAGATCAGATTGATTAGTGCCGTCCGAGCTTGATAGTCGATACCGTAGTCTGGTTGCAAGGTGATCCAATGAGACATAGTGTTACGCTTTAATCCCTAATTTTTGCTTGGACCTCCCTTTCGGGTTTTCAGTCCATTGGGATATCCTTTTTTGCCCAAGCCACCTTTTCAGGTTTTCGACTTGCCGGGTGTACAATTTTTTTATTTTCATCCCTTATTTTTGCCCGAACCCTTTTGGTTCGCCGGGAAGCCCTTATTTTTGCCTAGGCCAGTCAACCTAGCGGGTCTTTGATTATGCGCAGTATTTTTTCACTATGTCTGCATTGACGGGATGAGGAAGGTCGTCACCATCCGTGGTGGTTAGAATCATGGCTCCTCTTGAGAAAATGTTCTTAACCACAAACGACCCTTCGTAAGTAGGGGTCCATTTGCCCCTGGTATAACCTTGAGGTAGTATTATGCGCTTGATAACCAGGTCCCCAACTTGATACTCTTGTTGTTTGACTTTCTTGTTAAATGCCTTGATCATCCGCTTTTGATACGTTTGACCATGACAGATAGCAGTAAGCCTTTTCTCGTCGATTAAGTTCAGCTGATCTAGCTGGGTCTGAATCCAGTCATCTTCGCTCAAACCTGCATCCTTCATAATCCGAAGAGAGGGTATCTGAACCTCAATGGGCAAGATGGCCTCCATGCCATAAACCAAAGAATAAGGTGTTGCTCCTGTTGACGTTCGCGCTGAGGTACGATACCCATGGAGAGCAAATGGTAACATCTCGTGCCAATCTTTGTACGTCACTGTCATCTTCTGCACAATCTTCTTAATGTTCTTATTAGCCGCTTCTACAACCCCATTCATCTTCTGCCATTAAGGAGAAGAGTTATGATGATGTATCTTGAACTGCTTGCAGAGCTTGGTGATCATCTTATTGTTGATATTTGTACCATTGTCCGTAATGATCCTCTCTGGTACACCATATCGACAGATCAAATTATGCCGAATGAACCGTGCCACAATGTTCTTGGTTATGGTAGCAAAGGAAGCTGCTTCAACCCACTTGGTAAAGTAATCAATTGCTACCAGGATGAAACGATGCCCGTTAGATGCCGTACGTCTGATATCGCGGATCATGTCGATGCCCCACATTGCAAAAGGCCAAGGTGTTGTCAAGACGTTTAGAGGTACCGGAGGTATGTGCACCTTATCGGCATAGACTTGGCACTTATGATAGGTCCGAGAATGATGATAATAGTCAGCTTCCATGGTAGACCAATAATATCCTGCCCGAAGGATTCTCTTCGCCATGGTGTGTCCACTGGAATGAGTCCCGAAAGTACCTTCATGTAACTCTACCATAATCCTTTCTGCTTCGTTCTTATCCACACAACGCAATAAGGTTGAATCATGGTTACGCTTGTAAAGGATGCCGTTACTGATAAAGAATTTCACCGCGAATCTTCTCAGAAACTTTTTATCATTAACAGATGCACCCTTAGGGTACTCCTGAGCCTCAAGATACCTCTTTACCTCATGGAACCAGGGTTTACCTGCTACCTCCTCAGTCTCAATGTCACAGCAATGTGCGGGTTCGCCCAACCTCTCAATGGTAATCTGGGGAGCCTTGTTGTCTTATCTGACCTTGAACATAGAAGACATTGTAGCTAGCGCGTTCGCCAACTGACTCTCCTCTCTAGGGAAATGTTCAAAGGTTATCTCCTCGAAGTGCAGAAGCAACGTCAAAACATACTCCTTGTAAGGAATAAGATTTGGGTGTTTCATATCCCACTCGCCTTTGATCTGACTGATCACAAGAGCAGAATCTCCGAATACACTTAAGAACTTAATTCTTAGGTCAATAGCTGCTCGAAGACCCAAAATGCATGCTTCATACTCCGCCATATTGTTGGTGCAGTTGAAACATAGTCGGGCGGTGAACGAAGTATGAGAGCCTTCAGGAGATATGATCATGGTGCCAATTCCATTACCCAAAGCGTTGGAAGCTCCATCAAAGTACATAGACCATCTGGATCCTTCCTCAGGTCCTTCATCCGGTCCAGGTGTTTCACAGTCAGTCACCAACATGATATTCTCATCCGGGAATTCAAAGTTCATAGACTGGTAATCGTCCACTGCCTGATGTGCCAAATGATCTGCCAACACACTTCCCTTGATTGCTTTCTGGGTCGTGTATTGAATGTCATACTCAGTCAAGATCATCTGTCATCTTGCTATTCTTCCAGACAAGGCAGGCTTTTCGAAGATATACTTGATTGGATCCATCTTTGATATTAATAGAGTAGTGTGAGTCAGCATATACTGTCTCAGCCGGCGAGCAGCCCATGCCAAAGCGCAACAAGTTTTCTCAAGCAACGAGTATCGGGTCTCGCAGTCGGTAAACTTTTTGCTAAGGTAATAAATAGCATGCTCTTTTTGGCCAGACTCGTCATGCTGCCCCAACACACACCCCATTGAATTATCGAGTACTGTCAAGTATAAGATCAAAGGTCTCCCTTCAACTGGAGGCATCAGAATAGGTGGCTCTGGGAGATATTCCTTGATCCTTTCGAAAGCGTCCTGACATTCATCGTTCCATCTTACCACTTGATCTTTCTTCAGTAACTTGAAGATTGGCTCACAAGTAGCAGTCATGTGTGAGATGAATCGGGCAATATAGTTCAAACGTCCCAGAAAGCCTCTGACTTCTTTTTTCGTTCGGGGAGCTGGCATTTCCTGTATAGCCTTCACCTTTGCAGGGTCTACTTGAATACCTTTATCACTAACGACGAAACCCAACAGCTTACCAGATCTCACCCCGAAGGTGCACTTGTTCGGGTTTAACCTCAGCTTGTACAATTTTAACCTGTCAAATAGCTTATGAAGATGGTCAAGATGTTCTTCCTCAGTCTGGGATCTTGCAATCATGTCGTCAACATATACCTCAATCTCATGATGGATCGTGTCGTGGAACAAAGCGACCATGGTGCGCTGATACGTTGCTCCAGCATTCTTCAACCCAAAAGGCATGACCTTGTAGCAAAAGGTACCCCATTAAGTAACAAAGGTTGTCTTCTCCATGTCTTTGGGAGCCATCTTAATCTGATTATAACCGGAGAAACCATCCATAAAGGAGAAGACCTTATGTTGTGCGGTGTTGTCAACCAGAACATCGATATAAGGTAGAGCGAAATCATCCTTGGGGCTTTCCCTATTCAGATCCTATGATACGGTGGGAGAACTGACTTGAGGTTTTGCGTTTGTATTCGCAAATGTTGCGGTTAGCAAGAGTCGCCACCGACTTTTTATTTTATCCTAAGGAAAGGTTAAAAAGCACAGCAAAAACCTTTTGAGATGTTTTCTTGGGTTCGGGGAGTAGATTATAGAAAGGGAAGGTATTAGCACCCTTTCTATCCATGGTTATCCATGGGCTCTTAGTTACTTGCTTAAATCACTTGCCTTTTGTTTTCAATTGTTTTCAATTATGCTTGGATGTGTGGGTTTGAAAATGTTTTGAAAAGAGGCCAATGTGGTGGCAACCTTTGTAATGATCCATGTGGGGATGTATACAAAGATGTATGTCTTTTGAAAAAGTTTTCATTTGTTTTTTGAAAGTGTAGTGATGTGTGATTTTGAAATTAGGCAAGTGTTTTGTTTTGCAAGTTGATTCAAGTAACTAAGAGGTTATCTACTCCTAAATTTCTCAAAAGATCATTGCTATACTTTAACCCTTTTAACAAGTTTGCTCCACCATTGTATTTGGTGGGCAACCTTGTGTTAGGATGTGAAAGGGACAGGCGCGGGTCATCGTTTTAGACCATAATTGCAACGGCGTTAAATGTCTTTGAGCAATTTCTCTAAGGGACTTGATCATTTGTTTTTGTTTGTTTTGAAAAGTTTTGTCGAGGGACTATGATCATTCAAATTGTTTGCTTTGCCCAAAGAAGTTCAACATGCAATATGGCCCATTTATTTGAAGGCAACAAGTGGAATACCCTAGGGGGTGCAAGTGTGATTTGTGTGTCCATTTTCATGCTTGTTTATCTTGTATTAGGTCAAACTATTTTTTATCGTTTTTCGCATACAAACCCTAATTCTAACATGTTATCATTAGAAAGCAATAAAGTGCGAAATTAAAATTACTAAGCTATTACAAAACCAAATATGGGAAGGGGGGTACAAATGTTCAAATGGGGATATTGACAAGAATTTAAATCTAAATTATTACATCATTTGAATATTTGCAATTTAAATAATATACAAAAATTAAATAAAAATGCAAGATGCATAAAAATGTTTTGTACATGTATGGAAAAATATTATTTATGTAAAAGAGAAAGGAAAATAAAAAATGTATTATTTTTTGGAGTATTTTGAATTTAGGGTAAAACCCCTAATTTTAAAGAAAATGTATTATTTTCTAATTTAATACAACTATTTATTTATTATTTATAAAAATAAAACAAAATGAAGTGTATTATGGAAAAAGGTATTTTTATATCAAATATTAATAAAAATGAAAAAATTCAAGTATTTTTATATTTTATCTTAAATATATTAATAATCACACACACACACATATATATATATATATATATATATATATATATATATATATATATATATATATATATATATATATATATATATATATATATATATATATATATATATATATATATATATATATATATATATATATATATATATATATATATATATATATATATATATATATATATATATATATATATATATATATATATATATATATATATATATATATATATATATATATATATATATATATATATATATATATATATATATATATATATATATATATATATATATATATATATATATATATATATATATATATATATATATATATATATATATATATATATATATATATATATATATATATATATATATATATATATATATATATATATATATATATATATATATATATATATATATATATATATATATATATATATATTAAACCCTAAATATGTATTATACACAAAATAAGTATTTATTTAATATTTTAATAAAATAAATAAAAGAGTTTTTTTTTGTGTGAAATATTTTCAGAAGGTAAATAAAAATAAAAATGTATTTACACCATTTTTTCTATTTTATTCTAATAATGGTATATATATATATTATGCATAAATAAAGAAACAAATCAAATAAATATGCCATAAATTCAGAAAATGATGGAAAAAATATTTTTAATTTTTTAATGCCATGAGAAAAAATAAACAAAGTCAACCAAAAAAGAAAAAGTCAAAAATGTTAAAAAATGAACAAATGGGCTCAGGGGGGTGTGAATCAAAAAAGATGGTGTGAAAATCAAAATAACACAGGCCCAGCCCACTCCACTCCTTCTTCAACCTCCAGCTTCAAACATTTGGAAAAAACGCGCGCCCCTGTTCTTCAATGTCTAACTCCTGATTCTTGGCTTTTCAGCAAAAACTCATAACACAAGAAATGTTCAGCATGAAGAGACGGTTTCAACCATATAAATAACTTGACCTATCTCTCTAAGATGAGGGAGAATTTCTCCTCCCCCAATTTCTGACCTAACTTTTCATCAATGTTCAGACATGAAATTCTCTAAGCACACGAAACATAAATGAAATCTAATCATATGAGCGTGTTCAGGGCTATGATTGTGACATGTTTTCTTCAAAAATCTAAAGCTAACAATGCCTAATAAGAGAGATAGAACTCCATGAATATACCTGTTCAGTTGGAATCGAGCTTGGCAATGGAGGATGTTTCAGAGTGAAATGATGACTTGTATAGCTTCCTTGAAGTGTAAGGATGCTTTTCCAAGTCCTACTTTATCTTGAAACTCCCTGAATCGAGCTAGTGAACTCCAACTGCAAAACAGAAATTTAAAAATGGTGAAGTGGCTTGGGGGTGTTACAGGTCAGGTTTAAGGACAGGGTTAGCTTGCATATGTTGTAAGGAAGGTAGAGGAACAAGTTTGGACAAGAATGCTCGAAGGGATTGAGAGATAGCACTCAATCTGCAGGGCTTCCCCTGTTTGTGCAGTTTCAAGGTGATTTTGAGATGGAGGATGCTTGGGAGGTTCAGGACTCGTGCCAAAGCTTGGGAATGTTCTATGGAATGTGTTTGATAGCTTTTGTGTTGTGTGTCTATGCTGAAGAGAGAGTTAGCATAAGTTATGGACCTTTCTTCACACTTAAGCTACAAAATGCCACTTTGCTTCCTAGGTCAGTACAGGCCCTCCCACTATGCTGTTATCCCTTGCCTTGATCAGTGCAATTTGCTCACAAACTTGTGCCAAGAAGATCTTGATTGTACCACTTGGATTGCAAACTTGACATAAAGTTCTTCTTTTCAAGAATGGAAATAATGCTTTTTCTAGTTTAGGCTTAATTCCTTGTGTAATGACCAAAGGCTTAGAATAACAACTTGGTTCAATGGTTTTGCATTAAATTAATGAGTGTAATTTGGTTTAAGGACCTGTAAAGTAGCACAAACTATGCTGAGTTCAAATTTGCCAAGTTTATGAACATGTTTTGATGAAGAACAAAAGTGAATTCTTGCCAACTTGTGAAATTCGAATCTCTCAAGTTATGAGGTTGTTTGATGAGTTCTTGGACATTTTGGAAAGCTTGGAATGTTTACTACAATCCATCTTTGAGATGCAAATTAAAATTCCAAGTGGAAGGGTATGAAAAGTGGCCTTGAAGTGGGGTAGAAAACCTTGTCAAAATAGGTTAAATTTCACTAAGTTAAAAAATGGTTTAGTGCCCTTATTCAAAAAATTATAACTTGAGATACAAGCTTCAAATGAGAAAACTTTGTGAATCAAAGTTGTATATTATGCAACAAGCTACAACTTTCATGTTTTGACTTTTGTTTGAATCCAAATGGATCATGGTGAAAAGATGGGGCAAAGTTGGGAAAAAATTAGGGTTTTTCATAACTTAGAAAAATTCTAAGTTATGAAAAATTCCATTTTCAAACCCTAATTTGCATTTTGACATTTCTTGGTGAACAAGTTTCATGATTTGGCATATTTTGATGAAAAATGAATCTTGACTCTTGATTTTGACCAAAAAGTCAAAGTTTGACTTTTCAGTATACAGTCAAAATTGATTAATTGACTGGGAAATTCAACTGTCAATCTTGTGTACTTGGGATCTTTTGAGCTTGATGAATGTGTCAAGACCATTTCATTGAGTCCTTGAGGCTATGTGTGAGCTTGATTTGCCATTGGCTAGGTCAAACAGTCAAAAATTGCCTTTGTGCAGTCAAAACCCTAAAAATGACCATTTTGCCCTTTTGGTGATCTGATCAAATTTCTTGTGGAATTGTGATCCAAACTTGATCAAATGGTCCATAGGAGTTCATAATGTTGATGTGGGTCAAATTTCATGAGATTTGACTGTCAATTGGCCACAGTTGACTTTTTCCCCAATACAGCTGATTTCTAGGTCAACTGTCCCACTGACTGGGCAAAACTTGGAATCAAGACTGGAAACTTGGTATAGGTAAACTTGGGAGTCCAATATGAAGCATGAAAGTCATCTTAGGCATTTTAGATCAAAACATCCTTGGGCAAACACAAACCCTAATTTGAGTCCACAGTGCAAGGAGAAGTCTTGAGCAGAGGAAACCCTAACTGGATCTTGATCTTCAAAGGTATTGTGATGAGAAAATGTTGAGGAAATGGGAGGGCAAATTTTGGGGTACAACAGTTGCCCCTGTTCAATCTTCTTGAACCTGAAGAGTTAGATTGGGAGGTTTGCCTTTCGTGACTCGAGGGTAAAAGGAGATTGGACACTAGAGTGCCCGGAAATTTGCACTCGCATGCTGGAGTCTCAACAATGTGGCGTCGGGAATGGGCTTATAGATACCATTTGGAGAGATGGTGGATAGGGAGATGGGCTTATAGATGCCATCTGGAGATGTGACGGAACCTTGTCGGGAATGGGCTTATAGATGCCATTTGGAAGTGTCGGTCGCATAAGAGATTCCTTTGCGAGAAACTTGTGTATTTGAGAAAGACGGATGTTTTCCTGGCTTGTTACAGGTGTTTGATCCTCAGTCTCCTGATGCAGATATGCCCTGGCTGGATACAGGTATTGAATCTACAATTGGTGGCTCACAGATATGCCCTGGCTGGATGCAGGAGTTGAATCTGGAAATAGTCGTTTAATAGATGTGCCCTGGCTGGATACAGGAATCGAATCTTCGAACTCTTCAGACGTGCCCTGGCTAGATACAGGAATCGAGTATGGAAACGTGGTCAACAGATATGCCCTGGCTGGATACAGGAATCGAATCTGGAGATGTTGTAGTTGATAGATGTGCCCTGGCCGGATACAGGAATCGAATCTTCGAACTCTTCAGACGTGCCCTGGCTAGATACAGGAATCAAGTCTGGAAACGTGGTCAACAGATATGCCCTGGCTGGATACAGGAATCGAATCTGGAGATGTTGTAGTTGATAGATGTGCCCTGGCCGGATACAGGAATCGAATCTTCGAACTCTTCAGACGTGCCCTGGCTAGATACAGGAATCGAGTCTGGAAACGTGGTCAACAGATATGCCCTGGCTGGATACAGGAATCGAATCTGGAGATGTTGTAGTTGATAGATGTGCCCTGGCCGGATACAGGAATCGAATCTTCGAACTCTTCAGACGTGCCCTGGCTAGATACAGGAATCGAGTCTGGAAACTGATCACTCTCAGATGTGCCCTGGCTAGATACAGGTATCGGATCTGGAATTGTGACAGTTGAAGGTAGTTGTTTTTGGGATTGTCTTTTTCCTGAAAAGGCAAAAAACGTAAGTTGTATGTAATGTCATGATGTATGATACGCATATTGTCATGATACTCAACATGAGATGTTGTATGCGTTCCATCATGTATGTAAGCAAGATGTATGAAAATGTAAAATGTTTATGAATGTAATTTCGTCTTGGGGAAAATAAATCCTTGACGAACGGCCGAAGAATTGCTCTGTGGAAGAGATATTTGGCCGAAATTTTGATGAGAGGCCTGCTGAGGACTTTAACGATGGATTCCGCTGAGGATAATGATGATAAACTCCGCTGGGGAACTCCAAAGATAAACTCTGTTTGGGAATACCAAAGATAGACTTCGCTGGGGATTGAAGGAACTTTGCCGAGAGCGGTCTTCCGTGGCTTTTAGCTGAGGATAACCCAGTTATAAGTCCTTGTGAGGAAATAACTCTAAATAAAACTCGGGTGAGACGTCCGTGCTTCGCAGGGGATAAGCTTGCAGAATCTACTGGGGATGAGCTTTAAGACCTGCCGGGGAATGTTGTGCCTTTTCAGGATCGACGGGGAACCAACTCCGCTTTGGGAAAGTATTGTCGCATCCTATTTTACTCTGCGGGGAATTGAGATGATTTGGCCACATTCTTCAGTTGAACCTACCTTGGTGCCTTGGCGGACAAAACAACCAGACTGCATTAGACAACTCCACATTGCCCCTGTCTTTGATGTCACCTGTAATTAATCTCTTGTTTTATATGCAAATATTTATGAATCAGCAATTTAATGTCAAATGCATATATCAACAATGAACATTAGACGTTCTTCGCAAAACAGAAAAAGAACACAATGGTAATTTGTATGGACAAGTGAATCTGTATTGATTTAAACTTTGCCTGTGAATAGGCGTTTTTGTACAAGAGGTTGACATCCTAGTAAGAGGACATCGCCAAATAGTATAGAGTTTACAATTTGAAAAAGGAAACAAAACAGCTATGTGAACAATCCCACTGGGTTCCAACTCTGCTATTGCCTTTATGTCTTCGAACGTCTCATCGCTTTGCTACCTAGTTGAAGATGAAGCTGATTGGTCAATGCCGAAATCTGGAGCCAGATAGTCGATGTCGAACTCTGGATGCGAAGTGATCCAATGAGACATAGTGTTACGCTTTTATCCCTAACTTTTGCCTGGACCGCCCTTTCGGGTTTTCAGTCCACCGGGATACCCATTTTTGCCCAAGCCGCCTTTTCAGGTTTTCGACTTGCCGGGTGTACAGATTTTTTTATTCATTTCATCCCTTATTTTTGCCCGAACCCTTTTGGTTCGCCGGGAAGCCCTTATTTTTGCCTAGGTATGTCAACCTAGCGGGTCTTTTATTTATGCGTAGTATTTTTTCACTATGTCTGCATTGGCGGGGTGAGGAAGGTCGTCACCATCCATGGTGGTTAGGATCATGGCTCCTCCTGAGAACACACGCTTAACCACAAATGGCCCTTCATACGTAGGGGTCCATTTGCCCCTGGGATCACTTTGAGGAAGGATGATGCGTTTGATTACCAGGTCCCCAACTTGATACTCTTGCGGTCTGACTTTCTTGTTAAATGCCCTGATCATCCGTTTCTGATACGTTTGACCATGACAGATAGCAGTGAGCCTCTTTTCGTCAATCAGATTTAATTGATCAAGTCGAGTCTGGATCCAATCATCTTCATTCAAGTCTGCATCCTTCATTATCCGGAGAGAGGGTATCTGGATTTCAATTGGCAAGACTGCCTCCATGCCATAGACCAAGGAGAAAGGAGTTGCCCCGGTTGATGTCCTTGCTGAGGTGCGGTACCCATGAAGAGCGAACGGTAACATCTCGTGCCAATCTTTATAGGTCACTGTCATCTTCTGCACAATTTTCTTGATATTTTTATTGGCTGCCTCTACAGCCCCATTCATCTTCGGCCGGTAGGGAGAAGAATTGTGGTGCTGTATCTTGAATTGTTCACAGAGTTCAGTGATCATTTTGTTATTGAGATTGGTACCATTATCCGTAATGATTCTTTCCGGGACGCCGTACCGACAGATCAGATTATGCCGGATGAAACGTGCCACGACGCTCTTGGTTACTGTGGCGTAGGAAGCTGCCTCAACCCACTTCGTGAAGTAATCGATCGCCACCAAGATGAAGCGATGCCCATTGGATGCCGTCGGTCGGATCTCACCGATCATATCGATGCCCCACATTGCGAAAGGCCAAGGTGCCGTCAGGACATTCAAAGGAACCGGAGGGATATGCATCTTGTCAGCGTAGATCTGGCATTTATGACAAGTTCGGGAGTGCTGGTAACAATCGGCTTCCATTGTGGACCAGAAATATCCTGCCCGAAGGATTTTCTTAGCCATGGTGTGTCCACTGGAATGTGTTCCAAACGTACCTTCATGTAATTCCATCATAATTTTCTCTGCTTCAGCCTTATCCACACAACGTAGCAGAGTTGAATCATGATTCCGTTTGTAGAGAATGCCGTTGCTGAGGAAGAATTTTGCAGCAAATCTCCTCATGAACTTCTTATCATTGACAAATGCACCTTCAGGGTATTCCTGAACTTCCAAGTACCTCTTTACCTCGTGATACCAGGGTTTTTCAGTCACATTCTCAGCCTCGAGCTCGCAGCAGTATGCCGGTTCATCCAACTTCCAGATTATGATTTGGGGAGCTTCATTGTCCCATTTAACCTTGAACATTGAAGACATCGTAGCTAGGGCGTCCGCTAGTTGATTCTCCTCTCTAGGGAAGTGCTCAAAAGTTATCTCTTCAAAGTGAGGGAGCAAGGTCGACACATACTCCTTGTAAGGAATAAGATTCAGGTGTTTCGTATCCCACTCGCCTTTGATCTGATTGATCACGAGAGCGGAATCTCCGAAGACACTTAGAAATTTTATCCTTAAGTCGATTGCAGCTTGTAAACCCATGATACATGCCTCGTATTCTGCCATATTGTTGGTGCAGCTGAAACATAATCGGGCGGTGAGGGGAGTATGAGTTCCTTTGGGAGATATGATTACAGCGCCGACGCCGTTACCCAAAGCATTGGAGGCTCCATCAAAATGCATAGACCATCGGGATCCTTCCTCAGGTCCTTCATCCGGTCCAGGTACTTCACAGTCAGTTACCACCATGATGTCTTCATCCGGAAAATCAAAGTTTAATGATTGGTAATCGTCCACAGGTTGGTGTGCCAAATGATCCGCCAGTACACTTCCCTTAATTGCTTTCTGAGTTGTATACTGGATATCATATTCTGTTAAGATCATTTGCCATCTCGCTATTCTTCCAGACAGAGCGGGCTTTTCAAATATGTACTTGATGGGATCCATCTTTGAAATCAATAAAGTAGTGTGAGTCAGCATATACTGTCTCAGCCGGCGAGCAGCCCATACAAGAGCGCAGCAAGTTTTCTCAAGCAGTGAGTAACGAGACTCACAGTCGGTAAACTTTTTGCTCAAGTAATAAATAGCGTGCTCTTTTCGGCCAGACTCGTCATGCTGCCCCAGCACACACCCCATTGAATTATCAAGTACCGTCAAGTATAGTATCAGAGGTCTTCCTTCCACTGGTGGCATAAGAATGGGTGGCTCTTGGAGATATTCCTTTATCCTTTCAAAGGCGGCCTGACATTCATCATTCCAGCGTACCACTTGATCTTTCTTCAGTAATTTGAAGATTGGCTCACAAGTAGCAGTTAGATGTGAGATGAATCGGGCGATGTAATTCAATCGTCCTAGAAAACCTCTGACTTCTTTCTCTGTCTTTGGAGTCGGCATCTCTTGAATAGCTTTAACCTTGGCAGGGTCCACCTGGATACCTTTATCACTTACAATGAAACCTAGCAATTTTCCGGACTTCACCCCAAAGGTGCATTTGTTGGGATTAAACCTCAGCTTGTATAACTTGAGTCGATCAAACAACTTCCTCAGATGGTCAAGGTGCTCCTCCTCAGTTTGAGACCTCGCTATCATGTCATCAACGTATACTTCAATCTCATGATGGATCATATCATGAAATAAAGCAACCATGGCACGTTGATAGGTTGCCCCAACATTTTTCAATCCGAATGGCATGACCTTATAACAGAAGGTGCCCCACTGAGTCACAAAGGTAGTCTTCTCCATATCTTCCGGAGCCATCTTGATCTGATTATACCCTGAAAAACCATCCATGAAGGAGAACACCTTGTGTTGAGCTGTATTGTCAACAAGGACATCAATGTGAGGTAGGGGGAAGTCATCTTTGGGGCTGGCCCTATTCAGATCCCTGTAGTCAACACACATTCTGACTTTACCATCCTTCTTCGGTACCGGCACCACATTGGCAACCCACTGGGGGTAGGAAGTCACTGCAAGGAACCCGGCCTCAAACTGTTTCATAACCTCGGCCTTGATCTTTTCAGACATCTCTGGACGCATCCGTCGGACTTTTTGCTTTACTGGAGGGCAGTCTTCCTTGGTTGGCAGATGGTGAACTACAATGTCGGCATCCAAACCAGGCATATCTTCATAGGACCAAGCAAAAATCTCCATGTAGTCTTGTAACATTTGGATCAATCGTTGCTTCACGCTGAGCTCTAGATTGGCACCAATCTTGACCTCTTTCCTATCTGTCTCAGTACCCAAGTTAATTGTCTCCACAGGCTCTTCATGTGGTTGAATAGCCCTCTCTTCCTGGAGTAGCAGTCTTGCGAGTTCACCAGGCACTTCGCAATCATCTTCACCTTCGTCTTCGGCTAAGTTGATCGGATTTTCGAAGTCATAACTGGCGGTAGCAGAGCTGTTACCAGTGAGATCCAGAGTGGATTGAAACCTGTATAAGTGAGTGTGTGTAAATATAGCTGTTTTGCAATATATATAACACAAAAAGGAAAAGAGCAAAAGATTTGAAATGCAACAAACGTCCAATGTTTTGATTGATGATATATGAAAATGTCATACAAAAAGCCCTCACAAATGGAGCTACGATGCCCCGGGTAGGACACCGAGCCAACAAAGTTTTAAC
This sequence comes from Vicia faba, assembly GCA_948472305.1. Lineage (NCBI taxonomy): Eukaryota > Viridiplantae > Streptophyta > Magnoliopsida > Fabales > Fabaceae > Vicia > Vicia faba. The sequence goes on along the minus strand of OX451738.1, from coordinate 198,973,087 downwards.
ATATTGTTTGTTACAAATTTGGAAATCAAAAGAAATTAATTACTGCGTGACAAATGTGATAGGGGTAAAATCCTTCGTCGTCCAGTTGCTTGGTCCGTTGCTGGTAGTCGGGTAGATCCAACTGTTAAACTCAACTTCCTCCATATCTTCCTCGATAGCATTCACCCTTGAGCTGGAAATAAACACCGGAGCCTTTCCGATCTTCTCTTTGCGCACCGCCTTCTGAGCCTCTGCAGTAAAGCCTAGCCCAAACTTGTCGTTCTTCTGAGTGAAGTCAGGAAGCTGACCCCAGTGTGCACAATTGCCTTTCTGAACCACAGCCCGGGCATCCCTTAGGGAAGCCATCTTCAAGGAATCATTCTCTTCGGCTATTGTCGCTGCAGCTGCTGAAATTGGATGCACCTCCTCGAAATGCTGAAAGGGGGTTTCAATAAACTCTCCGTCCATCTCAATGTACCTGAAGGAATTCAAATGGCTCACCATATACTCCTCTTCTCCTTGCACAGTGACGATCTTCCCCCTGACGGGATACTTCAGCTTCTGGTGCAAGGTGGAGGTCACTGCCCCAGCTTTATGGATCCAAGGTCGACCCAGCAGACAAGAGTACGATGGACGTATATCCATCACATAAAAGGTAGAGTCAAACACTTGGGAGCCCACACGAATAGGGATGTTAACCTCTCCATGAACCATCCTTTTGGAACCGTCAAAGGCCCTGACGATGATATTGCTGGGTTTCAACTCCAGGCCTTCATAATCCAGACGGTCTAAAGCCTTCTTCGGTAGAACATTCAAGGAAGAACCAGTATCCACCAATACATGCGCCAGAGTAGTGCCCCTGCATTCGATAGAGACATGCAGGGCGTCATTGTGGTCTCTCCCTTTCGCGGTCAGGTCAGCATCTGAAAAACCCAAGCCATTGTCTGCTGTCAGATTCGCTATGCAATCAGTGAACTGGACTGCAGACGTCTCCTGCGGCACATGGGCCGTCTTGAGAAATGAGATCAAGGCCTTAGCATGGGCCTCGGAGCATAGCAATAAGGAGAGCAGGGAGATCTTGGAGGGTGTATGCCCAAACTGCTCGACAACATTAAAATCACTCTTCTTTATTATTTTCAGAATCTCCTCCATTTCTTGTCGGGAGGCCTCAGCATTTATAGGTATTGGTGCCTCCATCCGGGCAGGCTCTTCTTCAATCCCTTTGCCCCGAGCATTTGATGACTCGGCAGCAGGGGAAACAACTTGATCAGCAACAGGACCAGGTAAACTTGTAGGTTTTATGAGGAGGGGTTTTCGAATAGCGGGCGGTGCAATGTCAGGCGAGAAGAGCCTGCCACTGCGGGTGACCTTGGCTGGACCAGTGATATCGCAGATACTGGCGCTAGCGTCGAATTCTTGTTTGATTCCATTTACATACACGTCTGCCCCATAATGCCAGGGGACAGCTTTATCAGACACGTAGGGGAGAGGCCCCGAAACAGTAATGATCACAGGTGCAACAGTCATAATTTGAACAGGCTTCTTCGGGGGAGCCTTGATTAGATTTTTGAAGATGGTAATCACAGAAACTTCTTTTATCGGAACCAATTGAACAACAGTCTTTTTGAATAGAATTTCCTTGCTATCCATTAGGCCTTGGATGCCTAACCTCAGCAAGGGACAATCAGATAGGGAAATAGCACAGAACAGGCAACCTTCACCGCAACCCGGAAATAAACCGGCCCGCAGTAGGTTCTTCTTAACAGTCTTCAGAGGGGTGACAACTTTATCTACCGAAACAGCGTACACTTCTTCCTCAATGGCATTTACCCTATGCTGGGGCATAGGAGCCGTTACAACATTTGGTCTTTCTGGCGCTTCAAACTGAATTTCCTTCGCGTCGATCAGATCTTGCACTTTGTTTCTCAAGGCCCAACAATCATCAGTAGTGTGCCCGGGACTATCAGAATGATAAGCACACCGGGCATTTGGGTTATATTTAGGAGACGCAGTGTTGACGACCTTAGGAGCTTCTTTGAGGGTCACCAGGTTGGTGGATAACAGTTGGGGTAAAATTTGAGATAAGGTCATACTTAGTCGGGTATACTGCCTCTTGGGCCTTTCGCTTCTTTGTTGATTGTACTGCTGAGGAGCAGCAACAGGTTTTGAGATGACCAAAGCATTGACGGCTTGGCGACTTTCGGGCTTGACTTGTCTTCTAGGACCATAGACGGCACTTGCTTCTTTCTTAAACGGCCTCTTCTCAGCACTTGTAGAGGCAGCCTTCTGTATCTTGCCTGACCTGATGCCAGCTTCAATTCTTTCTCCCATCAATATCAAATCTGTAAACCCAGCAGAGGAGTTACCAACCAAATGATTGAAAAACGGACCAGACAACGTCCCCAGAAACATATCAACCAGCTCTCGATCAGTCAATGGAGGCTGCACCCTGCCAGCCAAATCTCTCCATTTTTGAGCGTACTCTTTGAACCCTTCACCCGTTCCTAGAGACATACCCTGAAGTTGGGTGCGTGTAGGAGCGAGATCAGAATTGTATTGGTATTGTCTGTAGAATGCGGTTGCCAGATCTTCCCAGTGTCGGATGCTAGCTCCATCCAATTGGTAAAACCATTCGAGCTGTGACCCCGAAAGGCTATCTTGGAAGAAGTGAATCCAGAGGTTCTTATCCGCCGTGTAAGGTTGGATTTTCCTTACGTACGACCTCAGATGCAGCTTCGGGCAGGAGACCCCATCGTACTTGGCGAAGGCAGGCGCCTTAAACTTGTGTGGAATTACTACTCCAGAAGATAATCCCAAATCTCCGAAATCCAGCCCCGGCACATTCTGAATCTCCATGGCGCTCAAGCGGTCCTCCAATTGCTTGTATCTGTCAGCAGCAGGTGGGTATTGTTCGTCGTTATAGTCCGTCTCGTTGTCGGAGACTGCGGGACTAGGAGCTCCTCCCCCTTGGGGACTGTTCTTCTCAGTAGAAGAAGTGGTTGGATCAGCTTCATTATGGAGTGTGTTCCCAAATCTGCGTCCGGTGTTGAACAATGCAGTCCTCTTTTTCTTCTTCTTCTTCATGAGTAGAGTCTTCAACTCTTGCTGACCTTGGGCTAGGCTTAGGACCATCTCTTGAAACTGTGCACTTTGGGCCTGAAGGGCCTTGATTGCTTGCTCACTGGATGATTCTGGATTCATGATGACTGTTCAAAAATAAACAACGAAGGAGATTAAGCAACCTGTGAAATAGGGTACCTGCTATGCATATGGTGTAATGGAATGCGTATGTTTTATGTTTTCAAAGACAAACAAGATTCAACTTTGTAGACAAAAAGGGAAACACACTTCATTAGATTAAAATTTTCAATTGTTCAACAACTTGCCCTTAGGCATTACAGGAATGAAAAGGAAATAAAACTACAAAAGGAAACATCAAAGCTCATCAATGCTCCCATGGCCTCCTCTTTTCAGTGCTGATGTAGTTGTTCAGGACCCGTTCTTCCTCCAATTGCTTAGTCAGCCTCTGGATCTTCCTTTCCTGCTCGTTGAACTTCTCCCGATAGAAATCCCGTTCTTCCTTTAGCTGTGCCCAAGATCTCTTCATTGTATCAAAATCAGTGGGTATCTGAGGAGGGAGGACAGTTGGAGGAATCCCATCTTCAACAGGAGACTCAAGAATGAGAGGTCTAACAGCTTCGTAGGGCATACCTAACTTCTGAGCACGGATGCGGACCCATTTGCAATAGGGCTTCAATGGCAGAGAAGTCTTTGGTCCTAACTCATGTGGGTCAGCTTTGTGAATTCTGTCCCAAGCTCTAATGAATCCCTGGCGTAGTTTGTCACTGTCTGCCTGAAACTCAAAATGGAAGTGAGGAACCAGCATCTCATGAGGCCCATCTCCTCTGGCTCTTCCAAACTGACGGAGAGCTAAGCACGGATTGTAAGAGATTCCTCCTTGGATAGCAATCAACGGGACATTAGGGTATTCTCCGCAACAGTCGATAACAGCTACCTCATCCAAACCTCTGAGAGTCCAGGTGATGTCATTATCAGTGAGAGACATTAACCTCCGAGCCCAGCCTTTTCCTTCTTCATTCTTCAGCATGAACTTAGGAAGGTGCGAAATAAACCACCTTACTAGTAAAGGAGCACAACACCACGAAGTCCCCCGTTTTCGAGCAGTACGAGCATAGAGTTGTTGTAGAATATCACCCAAAAGAGTGGGTACCGGATTCCGAGACATGAAGATCCTTATGACATGGATACTGATAAAGGTGTCAGGGTTGGGAAATAGAACCAGACCATAGATCAAAAGAGCTAGAATATCCTCATATGCCTTGAAGTCCAAGTCATTCCAGAAATCATTAGCCTTGCCAACCAGAAATTTGACCAAAAAGCCCTTGATCCCATTTCTAGTTTCCCAGTTGGACAAAACCTCTTCCTTGGTCAATGGGAGAATTGTAGCAACCTCCTCAGGCCTAGGAGTCTTTTCCAAACCAGTGAATGGAGTTTGTTCCAAGACAGGAATCCCAAGCAAATAAGAAAATTCTTCCAGGGTAGGAACCAGCTGGAAGTCTTGAAAGGTGAAACAGTGATACAGAGGGTCATAAAACTGGGTCAGAACACTTATCAGTTGTTGGTCCCATTTTGCAGTGACTAAACTGAGAAGAGAACCATGCCTCTGAATGAAGGAAGTGGTATTTGGAATTCTGCTAACCAACTCATCAAGCAACTCAGGTGAACGAACAAAGTTGAACCGGATAGTATTCCTTCGCACAGGCATCATAATGTCCTACAAAACAGAGCAAAGATGAAACCTCTTTTGTCTTTGAAATGGGTTAGCCTTTTATACAGGATGCATGCAATGGTATGATGGCATGATGCTATGATGAAGCACATCACAAGTATTCACATAGGAAAATAAGGCACACAAGTCACACAAGACACCCTTAGGTTTCAGGCCAGCATGAGTTTCAGGTATTACCCTCTTTTGGTTTTGTCGGTTAAAACCTGTCCTATCAAAAGTAACCGGGTTCTAGAGGATCTCAAATCATTGGCTACCCTCAATCGGTCATAACTCCAGCATCGCAATCTTTTCTCGCGGCCAGAACCATCTCGAGAGTTTAGCCTCAATGAGTGTAGCATACTGCTACTGTCCTAATAGCCAAGTTGGTCAATTTAGGGTTCTAAGGTTGGTTGGTGTTTAATGACCCCTTAGAAGACCTATATTCTCCCCGTTACAACACAAGGGATATAGGTACAGACTAAGATGCCACACCAACGTAGCCACTGCTTCACCCATGTCGGTCTACGCCGGACAGGTCCCTCACAGATTATGCTACCTAAAAAGGGTACATCCCAGATCCGGGTTAGGATCTATGAAACTCCGATGCAAAGCCCACAAATATAAAAGCAAACAAAGCAAACAATTGAAAACAAAGGTGATCTAAACCCTAAGGTTACTCCACTTTTAGAATTCTCCCCAGCAGAGTCGCCAGTTCTGTGATACGGTGGGAGAACTGACTTGAGGTTTTGCGTTTGTATTCGCAAATGTTGCGGTTAGCAAGAGTCGCCACCGACTTTTTATTTTATCCTAAGGAAAGGTTAAAAAGCACAGCAAAAACCTTTTGAGATGTTTTCTTGGGTTCGGGGAGTAGATTATAGAAAGGGAAGGTATTAGCACCCTTTCTATCCATGGTTATCCATGGGCTCTTAGTTACTTGCTTAGATCACTTGCCTTTTGTTTTCAATTGTTTTAAATGGTGCTTGGATGTGTGGGTTTGAAAATGTTTTGAAAAGAGGCCAATGTGGTGGCAACCTTTGTAATGATCCATGTGGGGATGTATACAAAGATGTATGTCTTTTGAAAAAGTTTTCATTTGTTTTTTGAAAGTTGTTTTGAAAGTGTAGTGATGTGTGATTTTGAAATTAGGCAAGTGTTTTGTTTTGCAAGTTGATTCAAGTAACTAAGAGGTTATCTACTCCTAAATTTCTCAAAAGATCATTGCTATACTTTAACCCTTTTAAAAAGTTTGCTCCACCATTGTATTTGGTGGGCAACCTTGTGTTAGGATGTGAAAGGGACAGGCGCGGGTCATCGTTTTAGACCATAATTGCAACGGCGTTAAATGTCTTTGAGCAATTTCTCTAAGGGACTTGATCATTTGTTTTTGTTTGTTTTGAAAAGTTTTGTCGAGGGACTATGATCATTCAAATTGTTTGCTTTGCCCAAAGAAGTTCAACATGCAATATGGCCCATTTATTTGAAGGTAACAAGTGGAATACCCTAGGGGGTGCAAGTGTGATTTGTGTGTCCATTTTCATGCTTGTTTATCTTGTATTAGGTCAAACTATTTTTTATCGTTTTTCGCATACAAACCCTAATTCTAACATGTTATCATTAGAAAGCAATAAAGTGCGAAATTAAAATTACTAAGCTATTACAAAACCAAATATGGGAAGGGGGGTACAAATGTTCAAATGGGGATATTGACAAGAATTTAAATCTAAATTATTACATCATTTGAATATTTGCAATTTAAATAATGTACAAAAATTAAATAAAAATGCAAGATGCATAAAAATGTTTTGTACATGTATGGAAAAATATTATTTATGTAAAAGAGAAAGGAAAATAAAAAATGTATTATTTTTTGGAGTATTTTGAATTTAGGGTAAAAACCCTAATTTTAAAGAAAAGGTATTATTTTCTAATTTAATACAACTATTTATTTATTATTTATAAAAATAAAACAAAATGAAGTGTATTATGGAAAAAGGTATTTTTATATCAAATATTAATAAAAATGAAAAAATTCAAGTATTTTTATATTTTATCTTAAATATATTAATAATCACATATATATATATATATATATATATATTAAACCCTAAATATGTATTATACACAAAATAAGTATTTATTTAATATTTTAATAAAATAAATAAAAGAGTATTTTTTTGTGTGAAATATTTTCAGAAGGTAAATAAAAATAAAAATGTATTTACACCATTTTTTCTATTTTATTCTAATAATGGTATATATATATTATGCATAAATAAAGAAACAAATCAAATAAATATGCCATAAATTCAGAAAATGATGGAAAAAATATTTTTAATTTTTTAATGCCATGAGAAAAAATAAACAAAGTCAACCAAAAAAGAAAAAGTCAAAAATGTTAAAAAATGAACAAATGGGCTCAGGGGGGTGTGAATCAAAAAAGATGGTGTGAAAATCAAAATAACACAGGCCCAGCCCACTCCACTCCTTCTTCAACCTCCAGCTTCAAACATTTGAAAAAAACGCGCGCCCCTGTTCTTCAATGTCTAACTCCTGATTCTTGGCTTTTCAGCAAAAACTCATAACACAAGAAATGTTCAGCATGAAGAGACGGTTTCAACCATATAAATAACTTGACCTATCTCTCTAAGATGAGGGAGAATTTCTCCTCCCCCAATTTCTGACCTAACTTTTCATCAATGTTCAGACATGAAATTCTCTAAGCACACGAAACATAAATGAAATCTAATCATATGAGCGTGTTCAGGGCTATGATTGTGACATGTTTTCTTCAAAAATCTAAAGCTAACAATGCCTAATAAGAGAGATAGAACTCCATGAATATACCTGTTCAGTTGGAATCGAGCTTGGCAATGGAGGATGTTTCAGAGTGAAATGATGACTTGTATAGCTTCCTTGAAGTGTAAGGATGCTTTTCCAAGTCCTACTTTATCTTGAAACTCCCTGAATCGAGCTAGTGAACTCCAACTGCAAAACAGAAATTTAAAAATGGTGAAGTGGCTTGGGGGTGTTACAGGTCAGGTTTAAGGACAGGGTTAGCTTGCATATGTTGTAAGGAAGGTAGAGGAACAAGTTTGGACAAGAATGCTCGAAGGGATTGAGAGATAGCACTCAATCTGCAGGGCTTCCCCTGTTTGTGCAGTTTCAAGGTGATTTTGAGATGGAGGATGCTTGGGAGGTTCAGGACTCGTGCCAAAGCTTGGGTATGTTCTATGGAATGTGTTTGATAGCTTTTGTGTTGTGTGTATATGCTGAAGAGAGAGTTAGCATAAGTTATGGACCTTTCTTCACACTTAAGCTACAAAATGCCACTTTGCTTCCTAGGTCAGTACAGGCCCTCCCACTATGCTGCTATCCCTTGCCTTGATCAGTGCAATTTGCTCACAAACTTGTGCCAAGAAGATCTTGATTGTACCACTTGGATTGCAAACTTGACATAAAGTTCTTCTTTTCAAGAATGGAAATAATGCTTTTTCTAGTTTAGGCTTAATTCCTTGTGTAATGACCAAAGGCTTAGAATAACAACTTGGTTCAATGGTTTTGCATTAAATTAAGGAGTGTAATTTGGTTTAAGGACCTGTAAAGTAGCACAAACTATGCTGAGTTCAAATTTGCCAAGTTTATGAACATGTTTTGATGAAGAACAAAAGTGAATTCTTGCCAACTTGTGAAATTCGAATCTCTCAAGTTATGAGGTTGTTTGATGAGTTCTTGGATATTTTGGAAAGCTTGTAATGTGTACTACAATCCATCTTTGAGATGCAAATTAAAATTCCAAGTGGAAGGGTATGAAAAGTGGCCTTGAAGTGGGGTAGAAAACCTTGTCAAAATAGGTTAAATTTCACTAAGTTAAAAAATGGTTTAGTGCCCTTATTCAAAAAATTATAACTTGAGATACAAGCTTCAAATGAGAAAACTTTGTGAATCAAAGTTGTATATTATGCAACAAGCTACAACTTTCATGTTTTGACTTTTGTTTGAATCCAAATGGATCATGGTGAAAAGATGGGGCAAAGTTGGGAAAAAAATTAGGGTTTTTCATAACTTAGAAAAATTCTAAGTTATGAAAAATTCCATTTTCAAACCCTAATTTGCATTTTGACATTTCTTGGTGAACAAGTTTCATGATTTGGCATATTTTGATGAAAAATGAATCTTGACTCTTGATTTTGACCAAAAAGTCAAAGTTTGACTTTTCAGTATACAGTCAAAATTGATCAATTGACTGGGAAATTCAACTGTCAATCTTGTGTACTTGGGATCTTTTGAGCTTGATGAATGTGTCAAGACCATTTCATTGAGTCCTTGAGGCTATGTGTGAGCTTGATTTGCCATTGTCTAGGTCAAACAGTCAAAAATTGCCTTTGTGCAGTCAAAACCCTAAAAATGACCATTTTGCCCTTTTGGTGATCTGATCAAATTTCTTGTGGAATTGTGATCCAAACTTGATCAAATGGTCCATAGGAGTTCATAATGTTGATGTGGGTCAAATTTCATGAGATTTGACTGTCAATTGGCCACAGTTGACTTTTTCCCCAATACAGCTGATTTCTAGGTCAACTGTCCCACTGACTGGGCAAAACTTGGAATCAAGACTGGAAACTTGGTATAGGTAAACTTGGGAGTCCAATATGAAGCATGAAATTCATCTTAGGAATTTTAGGTCAAAACATCCTTGGGCAAACACAAACCCTAATTTGAGTCCACAGTGCAAGGAGAAGTCTTGAGCAGAGGAAACCCTAACTGGATCTTGATCTTCAAAGGTATTGTGATGAGAAAATGTTGAGGAAATGGGAGGGCAAATTTTGGGGTACAACAGATCCCTATAGTCAACACACATTCGAACCTTACCATCCTTCTTCGACATCGGAACTACATTGGTAACCCACTGCGGGTAAGAAGTAACTGCTAGAAAACTGACATCAAACTGTTTCATAACCCCAACCTTGATTTTCTCAAACAACTCTGGGTGCATTCAGCGAACTTTCTGTTTCACTGGAGGTCAGTCTTCCTTGGTAGGCAAGCGGTGAACCACGATATCAGTATCCAACCCAGGCATATCTTCATAAGACTAGGCAAAGATCTCAACATAGTCACGCAACATCTAAATCAACCGTTGCTTAACACTAGACTCCAGATTTGTACCGATCTTGACCTCTTTCTTGTCTACTTATGTACCCATATTTACTGTTTCCACTGGCTCTTCATGCGGCTGTATAGCCCTCTCTTCCTGAAGTAACAATCTAGCAAGTTCACCAGGCACTTCGCAATCATCCTCACCTTTGTCCTCGACTTGGTTGATCAGACTTTCGAAGTCATAACTGGCAGTAGCAGAGTCGTTATCAGTGGGATCCAGAGTGGATGTAGACCTGTATATGTGAGTGTGTGTAAAATAGCTATTTTGCAAGATAAAAAAGAAAAACAAGGAGCGGAAAATTTGTAATGCAAGAAAATGTCCAATGCTTTTATTAATGATATATGGAAATGACACATAATAAGCCCTCAAACAAAGCCGCGATGTCTCGGGCAAGGCACCAGGCCGTAAAATTTAAAATTGTCTGTTACAAATTCAAAACAAAAGTCTATTACTGTGTAATAAAAGAAATTGGCATGAAGTCCTTTGTTGTCTAATTGCTTAATTCGCCGTCGGTAGTCGGGTAAATCCAGCTGTCAATATCAAACTCTTCATCATCACCCCCAATAGCATTTACTCCTGCATCATGCTTCGGCATAGGAGCCGTTATGACATTAGGCTTTTCCGGCGCTTCGAACTCAATCTCCTTAGCATCAATAAGATCCTGCACTTTATTCTTCAAAGCCCAGCAATTATTGGTATCATGCCCTAGGCTATCAGAGTGATAAGCACAGTGGGCATTCGGATTATACAGAGGCGATGTGGTGTTGGGATTCTTTGGAGCTTCCCTCGGAATCACCAAGTTAGTCTTCAACAACTGCGGTAGAATTTGAGATAAATTCATACTGAGCTGAGTAAACTGTCTTTGAGGCCTCTCTTCTCTTGGCTGATTGTTGCATTGTGGGGCAACAATTGGTCTTACAATAACTACCGCATTAACCGCTTGGCGACGCTCAGGTCGACTTTGGCTCCTAGAGCGGTAAACTGCACTAGATTCCTTCTTGAAAGGCTTCTTCTCGGTACTTGACGAAGCACCCTTCTGTATTTTTCCGCTCTTGATACTAGCTTCAACCCTCTCCCCAGTCATAATTAACTCAGTGAAACCAGATGATGAACTTCCGATCAAATGGTTGAAATACGGGCCAGACAAGGTCCCTAGAAACATATCCACCAACTTCCTATCAGCCAGAGGAGGTTGGACTCTACCTGCAATATCTCTCCATTTTTTAGCATAATCTTTAAAACCTTCGCTAGCACCCATAGACATACCCTGAATTTGGGTACGCGTGGGAGCAAGGTCGGCATTATATTGGTACTGCTTGTAAAAAGCAGCAGCAAGGTCCTCCCAATTACAGACGTTAGCTCCTTCTAGCTGATAAAACCATTCAAGTTGAGTCCCTGAAATACTATCTTGAAAGAAATGAACCCAAAGGTTCCTATCCACAGTATATGGTTGAATCTTTCTGACATATGATCAGAGGTGTAGCTTTGGGCAGGAGACCCCGTCGTACTTAGCAAATACAGGAGCTTTGAACTTGTGGGGAATCACCACCCCAAATGCTAGACCCAAATCACCAAAGACCAATACAGATATCTTCTGGATCTCCATCGCACTTAACCGGTCTTCGAGTTGCTTATACCTGTCTTCGGCAGGAGGATACTGGTCTTCGTCAAAGTCAGTCTCATTGTCAGAAACAACAGGGCTAGGAGCCCTTCTTTCTTCTTGGTTCTCCCTTCCTCCAGATGAGTGGGACAGATCAACTTCCTCTCACAACCTGTTTCCAAACCCATGGCCCATGTTCAGGAGGACCTTCTTCTTCTTCTTCTTCTTCTTCTTCTTCTTCTTCTTATCCTCCAAGATAAGAGTCTTCAGATCTTTCTGCCCCTTGGCCAGGTTCATGAATATTTCCTGGAACTGAGCGTTTTGAGCTTGAAGAGCCTTGATAGCTTGATTAGTGGATGTTTCAGCAGACATGATGCTGAAATAAACAACGAAGAAGATAAGAGACCTGTAAGGGTACCTGTGATGAGGTGCATGGGAATGGAATGCATATGATATGATTTTAAAGACTTTAGGGATTCAAATTCGTAAACCAAAATGAAACACACTTTTATTAGATTAAAAACTTGAACAATGTTTGACAAATGCCTTTAAGGCGTTACAAAGAGAAAAACAGAAAAGTAAATCAAAACTAGAAATAGAAAAAGACATCAGCGCTCCCATGTTCGTTTTCCTCCCGTGCTGACATAGTCGTTGAGGACCTTCTCGTTCTCCAACTACCTTGTAAGCTTTAGGATCTTCCGTTCCTACTCATGATACTTCTCTCTGTAAGTATCCCGTTCTTCTCTCAACTGTATCCAAGACCTCTCTAATGCCCCAATGTCAGTAGGCATGTATGGATGGAGGACAATATAAGGAACCCCTTTTTCATCAGTACTCTCAACAATTACTGGTAAGACAACTTCGTATGGCATCCCTAGCTTTTGGGCACGGGTCCGAACCCACCGGAGATAAGGCTCCATTGGAAGAGAAGTCTTCTCTCCTAGCTCATGCGGATCAGACCTGTTAACCCTATTCCGAGATCGTATGAACCTGCGGCGATGTCCCTCAACATCCCCTTGGAATTCAAAGACAATGCTCGAAATCAACAACTCATGAGGACCGTCCTTTCGAGCTCGCCCAAACTGTCGTAAGGCCAGACAAGGATTATAGGCGATCCCTCCTCTAATTCCCAGCAATGGAACATTGGGGTATTCCCCACAGCGATCAATAACAGCTACTTCTTTCATATCTTTAGTGCTCCAGATTATATCCGTATGAGCCAGGGACATAATTCTGTAGGCCTAACCCATACATTCCTTGTTCTTTAAAACAGATTTGGGGAGGTGAGAAATAAACCACCTCGCCAGCAATGGTGCACAACACATAAGGGTTCCCTGTTTCCGAGCAGTACGGGCATAGAGAGCATGTAAAATGTCACCTAAGAGAGTAGGCACCGGATTACGGGACATGAAGATCTTCATTGCATTCACGTTGACGAAAGAATCTGAATTAGGGAACAAAACCAAACCATAGATGAGAAGTGCTAGGATATCTCTGAATGCTTGAAAGTCCAAATTGTCCCAAAACTGTTGAGCCTGATCAATCAAGAACTTAGCCAAGAAGCCTTTTACCCCACTCCGAGTCTCCTAGTTAGACATTACCTCAGCCTTTGTCAGATGTAGGGCTGTAGCAACATCCTCTGGCCTAAGAACTATCTCTCAACCTGTAAATGGCGTCTGCTCTAGAATAGAAATACCAAGTAAATCAGAGAACTCCTCAAAAGTAGGGACCAATTGATAGTCCGGAAAGGTGAAGCAGTGGTGCAATGGGTCGAAGAACTGGAACAAGACACTCATCATCTGCTCATCCATCTTAGAAGTCCAAACCAAGGAGGTGACCATGTCTTCTGACTAAGGAAGAAGTATCTGGAACTTTAGAAACCAACTCTCTAAGTTGAGCAGGGATTTGTACGAAGCTGATGCGAATAGTATTTCTACGCATAGATGCCAGAATCATAATATACGAATTCAAAAAAACATGGAAGTCGTGGGACTCTTACAATGCGTTTTTGGATGTTATGAGGCTTGTTAGTGATTGGAATAGGATCCTAGAATGTCCAGCAAACGGTTTGTGTGACTGGAATGGCTTGGGGAAGCCTGGAACTGGGAAATCAGTTTACAACTTTTCTTGATTTTTTTGAAAGTTGCTTTCACCTTTGCATGCCTCCAATCTCCTTGTTTTTGATCTGAACATCTTCCTTATGTACCCAAGAATGAATTAGGGTTGCAATTTGGTTTCAAATCTTCTCCAATAATGATCATTGATTCATGATTTGATTCTTAGTGCAAATCTTTCTAAATTGAGAAAATCCAATCTTTTTGTGTCCAAATGAAGCTTGCACGATTTGATTCCATCTCCAGTTGTATAATAGACCTAAACATGCACAAAATCTCAAGCTTTGATTAGTTTTTGATATTTTCATGATTTTATTTTGATTTTATTTGATTTAATTGAAATAAAATCAAAATAAATGACAAAAATAAAAGAATGACAAATAGAAAGGATCATGGGTCGTGGGTCACATTACAAACTCAATGCAAGCATAAAAAGTTGGGCCCATTTGACAAAAATTGCAATTTTGGGCACATTTGACTTTTGGCAATTTTGCAAAAAGGGTCAACTTCACCAATGCATAACTCCTTCAATTTTGACCCTAGAGAGGTGTTATTTGACTTTTTATAAATATTAAGATGTCCTCTAAGCAACCCTTTTGGTATCATCTCAGTTGAGTCTTCCATGTTCATCTATGAAGCTTTGACAAAAAAGGTGTTTTTGTTGACTTTCCAAAATGACCTATAATGTCCAAATTTATATATTCCTGTGAGTGCATATTTTGAACTTGGGAGATAAAGATGGATTGTAGGTAATTACATCCTCTTAAAAATGAGATTTGGATGGGTCATTTTTGATAAAGTATGAGAAAGTTATTCTTGGTCAAAGTTGAGTTGAATTTTCCTGCAAAACCCTAATTTAGCAACTTTTGGGGTTTTGATGAATTGTGAGAAATCCTTGAGTAATCATGATAAAAACTTGATCAAATGATGAATAATACTTAAAAATGAGGATGTTGACCAAAAATCTTGAAGTTTGACTGTATGTGGGCCACAATTGACTTTTGCCCTAGCACAGTCGATTTTCAGGCCTTTGAGCAAGTGACTGAGCAAACTTCCTCTGCAAGGCTTGAAACTTCACATGGATGATCTTGAGAACATATTAGGACAATGATGATCATTTGGGATTATTTGGAATCAAGTACCTTGATGCAAATTGAAACCCTAATTTGAGGTAGACTGCCTTAGGAGAGGGTTTGTCTGGTCAACCCTTGGACTTCCTTGAGCAATTTGAGGACCTCACTTGACATGTATTGAGAAATATGGGATGGAAAATTTTGGGGTACAACAGAGGGTTACAAGGCGTGATGCAAGCTTCCCAGAAAGTCTGAGAGCTCCTTCAGAACATGCTGGAGCCAGAAGATACAAAGATCAGAAGTTGGATGTTCACTCTAAATGACGATGAAGCTGAACTTCTAACCCAAAATCAAACAATAAGGTAGAGTTTCACATGGCAGGATTTCTGATTTAATAAATCTCATTATCATTTAATGCTCATTTAATGCTCACAACCACTTTTGAGTCTTTATCCAAAGGATTTCCCCACGCGTGGCATAAAAGTACCTTTGTTGTCCTTGAAAAGCAGATTTTGTACAAAAGTATATGCTAGGCCCATGCTTCGCTTTTGCTTCTGAGGGTACTTTTCCTTGATTCATGCTTACAAATCCAGCTTAGGCACGGCTAAAATCTGCTAACCACCTTACTTTGTGCCTTGAACCATACTTGTTTGAACTTGCTTCAAGAACAAGTCAGCGCCTAGCATATGATGGTTGTAACTTTGATTTATCTAAGCTACTAAATCCTTGCCTATAAATTGAACTACATTTGAAACTCTGAAAGGGTCGAAAATTTTGAGAAAAGAAAAGCCTTGAACCCCTGCCAAAATTCCAAGAGTTCCAAAAACTGTAAACACAACATACAAAAACTGTTAACTTTTGATTCCTTGCATTCAAACTTCATTTGTCCTCAAGTGCTTCTTGACTGAAGCCATCCACGCAGTTGCTGATTCACATATTAGAAGTTATCCTAACTTCTGTGTTCATACTGCTATACACTCTCCATCCACCTCCACCTCAAAGAAATCAGAATATTACCCCTTTGCTGTTCCAGAAGTTGAAAACTTCCAGCCTGCTGAGTACGTGAAGAAGCTGCTCAGAACATCATCAGAGTTGAGGTTAACTCCGGTTCACAGAATCTCTTCCAGTTGCAAGGTAAGATTCCGCTGACCCTCACCACATTACTTAAGCATTACCAGATTTGCATATTTAAAAATACAATCTAGATATCATGTTTCTGCTGTTGTACATATTCTGAGATCTCATGCATCTGCCTTCCTAAGTAGGGAATAAATCAGTTCAGAACTTCTTGAAGAAATTAGAACTCAAAATTAGATTTAGCAAATTCATACTTGCCTCTGATTTATAGTTATGATATTTCTTGTTTCTGAAACACTATGACACCTGCTATAACTGTCATAAGCACATCTTCTGTTTTGTTGAGAAATGACCAAGTTGTAGATGTTCTGACTAGCATGGATAGGGAGACCAAGTTCTGCCAGTGGTATCAGAACTTTTGAAATCTACTTTGTTTCCGGTGGTACCAGAACTTCTGAAAACTACCTCGTTCCCAGTGGACCCAAAACTTATGACTTCACCCATTTTTTCACTAACAGGATATCTGTTTTGCAGCAGGTTAGAGTCAGAACTTTTGACCTCCTTTAGTCAGCAATACGCTGATTCTATTTTTCTTTTTTCTCACTACTTTTGCTATTACTTTCTTTTTCATTAATAAAAAAGACACCAAAAACATTTTATTTTATTTTTTACATGCTTTATTTTATTTCTTAAAACAAAAGATCAAAAATATTTGCTTAAAATAAAATAAGTCCAGTTTACATCTTTTGTACATTCTTATCCATTCGATATGGTTGTAATAATAATTTAGGATTTAATTTTATTTGCAATCCCCATTCGTAAATATGTACCCCCATCCCCTAAATATTGTAATAGCACATGACTTTACATTTCTGCAATTTATCGCTTTCGAATATAAATGCTAGTAATTAGGGTGTGTATGGCAAGATAAAATCAACAAATAGATCACCCTAATCAAGACTAAAATGCATGTAATCAAACACACTTGCACACTAGCACCCTTAAGGTTAACTCCACTTGTTGCCTAAAAGTGGTTATGTTACGCACGCGGGGTGTCTTAGCAAAACCAATCGAAATACAAGATCATAGTCCCTCGATGACGCTATTCAAAGTTGCCTTACAAATGATCTTGGTCCCTAAAATAAAAATGCTAAGATACCTTGCAACATTGCTTTCTATGACTATACAAAACGTCCCAGTGTTCGTCCCTTCACATCCAACGATGGGGCTTCTTACCAAATCAATGGTAAGATAGCCACATCTAAAGGAGGAAGAAAAGCACATCTAAGACCTTTTGAGTAGGTAGGTTCGCTCTCAGTTGCTCGCTTGCTCACAACAAAAACATTTTATACACCAACACTCTCACTTTGAAACATTTTCAAAAGACAACACTTTGTACACATTCTTATAGAAACGAGAGCCATTACAAAGGAAACCTTTTTTAAAATCACTTTCAAAAACACCTCACAAACACCTCTTTGAACTATTTTCGAAACAAACACTTTGTCTATGTTCTTATAGAAACGAGAATCATTACAAAGTTACATTTTCAAAATACTTTTAAAACCCACACCACAAAGCATAATTTCAAACAAAAGCAAGTGATCTAGCAAGCAACTAAGAGCCCGTGGAAAACCATGGATGAAAAGGGTGCTAATACCTTCCCTTTTCATAATCTACCCCCGGAACTCAAGAAATCATCTCTAAAGGTCTTTCCTGTGCTTTTTCACCTTTACTTTTGGATAAAAGAAAAGTCGGTGGCGACTCTTGCTAAACCGCAACATTTGCAAACACAAACGCAAAACTCTCAAGTCAGTTCTCCCACCGTATCACATCTCCTTTTTCCCCAATGAAGTTAGCATAACAATCCCCAATTGAAGTATCAACGATGTAGTTTTGCATCTTCCCCGATAAAGTATGTATTGACATCCCCAGTTGAAGTCTCGACGACATGGTTTTCGCTTTCCCTAGTGAAGTTAGTTTTGGAATCTCTAGTGAAGTCTAGACAATAAAACTTCCTCTTCCCTTATCGAAGTCCGTATTGGTATTCCCCGGTGAAACATAGAAGAGTTTATGATATTCCCACAACTTTATTTGTTGTTATTAAGGTGTTCTTTGATTGTTTTCAAGCCATGTTTTTCCCAGTGAAGTTAAGCCGTGAAATAGGACTTTGTTCCTCTGTTGATGCTTACCCTCTCATTGAATCTAATCTTCGTCCTGCATGTGACTTGGCCGTGTGTTGTCTTCACCCAAGATTAGATTTGTCTGGTTATCCCCATTGTACTATGGTTTTTTGTCAGCATGCGCATGATAACATCTATACTTTCATACACGTCATGCATAGATGAATTTAAAATTCACCACTCATTTGCATTCATTGATGTTTTGTCAGCATATTATCCTCTTTGCAAAGTTATGTTACTCTCTCTCCAATAGAGTTGTCAATGTTAAACAAAAAGTGTACATCCTTTCAATTTCCCCACCGAGTTATCCCTCGTGGAAGAATTTTGCTTCAGCCTTCCCATTCAATTCATTATCTGGATGGAGTGTGATCCCCTTTTGAGTTTATTTCTCATTGGGTGTTGACTTGGTTGATTATCTTATCCCAATTTATTTCTGGTTTGAGTCTGTAGTCCCCAACAACATTATTATTCTGATTTCTGCAGGCTTTGAGCCTTGATTTGAGAATGTGCATTTATTTTGCACGCAAAGACTTTTTCTCCTCAACAGGAATGTATTGGTATTTCCCCAGGAAATCAAGCTTCATTTCTCGCCATTCTTATTAGAATTCCTTCTTAGAACAACAAGTGACAATTCTCTTTATTTGAGTAACCTGTTCCTTCCCAGTAAGTTTGTTAATGCAAGAAGATGTTTTTCTAATGAATGGTAGCCTTGTCATTATGGAAGGTAGTTCGTTGATAAAAAATTGTTACTCTAATGAATGGTAGCCTTGTCATTATGGAAGGTAGTTCATTGATAAAGATTGTTTTCCCAATGAATGGTAGCCTTGTCATTATGGAAGGTAGTTCGTTGATAAAGATTGTTTTTCCAATGAATGGTAGCCTTGTCATTATGTAAGGTAGTTCGTTGATGAAAATTTGTTATCCCAATGAATGGTAGCCTTGTCATTATGGAAGGTAGTTCGTTAATGAGAATTTTATATTCCAATGAATGGTAGCCTTGTCATTATGGAAGGTAGTTCGTTGAAGAAATTTTATATTCCAATGAATGGTAGCCTTGTCATTATGGAAGGTAGTTCGTTGATGAAATTTTATATTCCAATGAATGGTAGCCTTGTCATTATGGAAGGTAGTTCGTTGATGAAAATTTATTACTCCAATGAATGGTAGCCTTGTCATTATGGAAGGTAGTTCGTTGATGAAAATTTGTTGCTCCAATGAATGGTAGCCTTGTCATTATGGAAGGTAGTTCGTTGATGAAAGATTTTTTTTCAATGAATGGTAGCCTTGTCATTATGGAAGGTAGTTCGTTGATGAAAATTTGTTATTCCAATGAATTGTAGTCTCATCATTATGGGAGATAGTTAGTTGATGAAGATTGTTTTTCCAATGAATGGTAGCCTTGTCATTATGGAAGGTAGTTCGTTGTTGAGATCGTTATTTTGATGAATGGTAGTCTCATCATTATGGGAGATAGTTCGTCGTTAAGATTTGTCACTCCAATGAATGGTAGTCTCGTCATTATGGGAGATAGTTCATTGTTGAGATTGGCTGTAATTCAATGATAAAGACAGTTTGTTGAAATATTCTTACAACAATGTTTTTACCCTTTCCAGGTGAAACATCTTGGTTAAAGAAGAAACTGAGACCAGTTCATGGCTTATAGTAAGGATCGAGGGAAAGTTTATCTGATTTTCAATCAAATGGTATCTCTTCAAGGAAGTTTCACAAGAGAAGTTTGTTGAGAAATATTTACAAGTGGTAGTCTCTTTATTTGAGACAACTTGTATTTTTACTCGTGCTAGGATGCTAATCATACAAAAATTCTTTTCATGGTAAAAAATACCAACCAATCCATTTCTTTTCGCCATTCGGCTTTTCTCTTCTAAGAGCATGTTAGCTCCTTTCCACTACAGGTCATAAGTCTCCAAAGGTCGAGCAACAGTGGAATGATCGAATGCAACATTGTTCATTTAAAAGATACAAACAAACAAAATATATAAGCCGAACTACGACACTCTGATTCCTTAAAAGGGATACGTAGGCATCTGGTCGTGGGGCTCAGCCGAGTGAAAATTTGTAAATACTTCCTTCTTTTCCTTGTGTTTTCTTTGCATGCATTCTCTATTAGTTTATAACTCTTAAGCGTTATATTGAACACACCCTTTGATTAGAATAACGAGAGTGGATCCCGTAGAGTACTATGGACGTGTGGGGGTGTTAATACCTTCCCCTCGCATAATCGACTTCATTACCCAATCTCTCGGTCGCAAGACCTTGATTTCCCCATTTAGGTTTTTCTTCGATGATTTTCCTTTCCCTTTCATATGGGATAAATAATACTCGGTGGCGACTTCATTAATTTTACCGCTACAATTGGTAAGAACCTTCCAAAGCTTGAAACGTGTATACGCCCAATCAAGGTCTTCTAGAATACAGTGGTGTACCATCCCTTCGGTAGGAAAGTGGAAGAAGGCACTGAGAGTGGATTGGCTTACAGAATATTCGTCGTTGAACATTCTAAAAATGGCAGAGCCGGATAGGTGCTCATTCTCGTCACATGACAGGTTGTAAGAGAACGAACTCAGAAATTCCAAGGTTAGTGACTCATATGTTGGGAGGTTCTGCATGCAGATGGACGTCAAATCAGAGTGATGGAGTAACCATTGGACACTATCAAGCAAGCCTAATTTTTGGAGGCACTCAATATCCACATACCACATCGGTACGATGGGGCGTTGAAAGAACTTGAGGTATTGAGCCCTTTGGTGCTCTCCGACTTCTCCGTTATGAAATATAATGCCAGAAAGATCAGGTTCAGGCCTGGAATTTCTTCGTGCCATTTTGAAGCAAGGAAAGGAGATGGGTGAAGGTTTATGTGAGAAATTGGGGATTTTGGAGTGAAAAGGGTTTGGAGATGGTTTATGTAAAGAGATGTAATGATGGTAATAAGTGGGGTTTTAGTAGTTTTTTATGGCAATGATAATGGGGGAAGAGAAATAGGAAGTAAGTTCAATGTATCATGAGCAACGATTGAAGAAAATGGAAGGGTGAAAGGGTTTTGCTAGGTTTCTAAAATAATACAGAAACGATGTTGTATTATCAGTATGTACTGAGCGTCACACGTGTGTGCCGACCGGGACAGAGTCATGCGAAGCGTGACGGGCGTCACGCTTGTGTGGCGAGCGGCACGCGTCCAACACTGAAATATTTTTCATTATCAATATTGCAGAATACCATTTCAATAATTCTACATATATATGGGTAAA
The DNA here is from genome assembly GCA_948472305.1 of Vicia faba. Lineage (NCBI taxonomy): Eukaryota > Viridiplantae > Streptophyta > Magnoliopsida > Fabales > Fabaceae > Vicia > Vicia faba. The sequence continues at coordinate 198,951,851 of OX451738.1, read as the reverse complement.
TAATATTGAATCATTTAAGCATATCATATACACGTAAATATGATAGTAATGCAGAATAAATGAAATAAATAAACTCATAATAAAATTGAACTAAAAAATTAAGATGAATAAAAATTGTACTGAAAGATAAAATTCCAAAAGTGCTGAATGATAAACTTCCAAAAATACTAGAAAAAATAAAGTGTCTAATAAATAATGAAAATAAAACTTCTCCCCACACTTAAACAAAACATGGTCCTCAATGTTTAAATGTGGAAATAAAATAAAGCAGTATGTCAGGTGAATCAGCCACGGCGGTCCAGCGATGCAGAGAAAAGATACTGATAAATGTAATCCAGTTGTTCGACTACCGTATCCATAAAGGAATGAAAGTCAATCTGCAAAATAACATGCTCGTCCTTCAACATATCAATCTCTGATTGAATGGCAGTTAAAGCAGGAGTAGGATGAAATACAAGAGGCAGAGAAATAACTGGAGAGTCGGGGAAGTTTGAGCCTATCTGTTCGGGAGGTGGGAAGTCATGGTAGAAAGTAGGGGTCTCAGGATCAATATCCTCATCGGAAAGGAAAGCATCTAGGTGGTCATATATCATGGGTGTCTCAGGAGTGTGTGGTGGTGACATGTGTGGTGCGTCCCAATCATATAACCAGTTATTTCGGTCATGAATGCTCGTCCTAGGGTCAAGTAAGGTAAAAAGTGGCATAGACTGATTGTTAATGAGGAGGTCAAAACTACATGGGCCTAGGTTCCCGATTATACCCCTATTGAAACAGAAATTAATATCCATAGGCTGGAATCTACCCTGAGGGACAAGGTTTAACAATTATTGTCTTAATCCGATAGAATTAGCTATCATGGTCACTAGACCTCCTATAAGAATGGGTTCATGTTCAGCCCTTACAAGACGGTGAAAATTTGCTAGCATAAGTGTAGCTCCGTTTATAGGACGGTTTTGAGAGGCGCGGAACATGATAAACATCTCATCTCTAGAAATGGTGGTAATGTTTTCATCTTAACCAAACAGGATGTGGGCTAGAATTTTGTGGAAATATCTAAAAGCTGGGTTGTGGATATTTTCATAACGCATGTCCTTGGGCTCAGGGTTACTAATGCTTGTAATTTCCCCCCAGAAATAATCTAGCTCTCCTACATTAAAAAGCTCTTCCTGGACTACGGTAAATGCATCCAGGCTATGTGGGAATCCTAGTAACTCAGCTAGCTGTCTGTGGGTGAAAGTGTACTCTATATCGAACAATCTAAATCTAATGAGTCCCCTATTAAATCCAAGACCGTGGTTAGGTTTGTAGACGAGGGAGCTTAAAAACTCTAAAGTTAGTCTACGATAAGAGCTAAATTTTCTCCTTATAGTAAATGTATCCCATCCTATTTGGCTAAATAAAAACATAACTCTATCCCGAATCCCTAAGATTATCATGGTTGGTCCGTCGGGGTAGGTATTTAATCCTAACTCCCTATCAAAAAGAGACTCAAACCTCCTCCGATGGTTCCTTCCTCTGAACACAATGCCCATCGTATCAACCAAGTTCATCGTGGTTAGTATACTAGCTAATCAGAATGTTAGCCCGAAGTAGGTTGACAGTTAGCATTAAGTTAGTAACGGGAAAAATTATAGAAACAATATTGTATATTTTAACATTAATAATAATAAAATCACGAAAGAAAAATAAAATAGAAAAACAAGCAAAACAAAAAAGAAAAGACTCAAAGTTGGGTTGTCTCCCAAGAAGCGCTTTGTTTAAAGTTGTAAGCTCGACATTACATAGGGATTAGTCTGATGAATGGGGTGGTAGTGAATCTAGCCTAATTGTTGTGTAATATTCTTTGTTATCTATGCTATGATAATGTTTTAAGCGTTGTCCATTTACAATGAACGGTTTGCAACTCATTCTTTTGATTTCTACTGCGCCACTTTGAAAAATCTTGGTAACTTCGAATGACCAGACCATCTAAAACGAAGTTTTCTCGGGAATAATTTAAGTCTAGAATTAAACAGGAGAACTATATCGCCTTCATTGAATTCTTTTCTAGATATTCGTTTATCGTGCCATTTTTTAGTTCTTTCTTTATATATTCAATCATTTTCATAAGCGTCTAGTCTAAGTTCTTCTAGTTCGTGGATATCTAAGATTCTTTTCTCACCCGCAGTGGTGTAATTTAATTTAAGGGTCTTAATGGCCCAATAAGCCTTATGTTCTATTTCTACCAGCAGATGACATGATTTCCCATAAACTAGTTTGAATGGTGTTGTTCCAATCAGAGTTTTATATGTTGTCCTATATGCCCATAGAGCGTCCTGTAACTTAGATGACCAATCTTTCCTAGAGGTTGCTACAGTTTTTTCTAAGATTTTCTTTATTTCTATGTTGGAGACCTCTACTTTCCCACTTGTTTGTGGATGATAAGGCATTGCGACATGATGTCAGACTCCGCATTTCACTAATATTTTTTCTAGGATTCTAAAAATGAAATGGGAGCCACCGTCACTGATGACGAGTCTCGACACACTGAATCTTGGAAAGATTACATTCTTGAAAAGCCTGACTACTACTTGCGCGTTATTTGTTGGAGAGGCTATAACCTCGATCCATTTCGAAACATAGTCGACAACAACTAGTATGTAGTGATTTCCAAAGGAAGACAAGAAAGGTACCATGAAGTCGATTCCTCATACATCAAAGACTTCAACTTCCAGAATGCCCTTTTGAGGTATCTCACCGCGTCTAGAGATGTTTCCGGTGCGTTGGCACTGGTCGCAATTTTTACCCGCGATACTGACGTCTTTTCAGAGGTTAGGCCAATAAAGGCCAGATAGTAATATCTTAGCACAAGTCTTTGAAGTACTTGCATGTCCTCCATAAGGAACACATCAACGGAAAATACCATCGGCGCCTATTTTAAACAGTAAAGGCTCGTCCCAATAATAATGTTTAAGGTCATGAAATAATTTCTTCTTTTGTTGATAAGACATATCGGGTGGAAGCACTCTGGAAGCCAAATAGTTAACTAAATCGGCGTACCATGGTAGCATGGTTATGGTGCATATTGCTTCCAAAATTTCGTTTGTGTTCTTGTCTTCATAAGTCACAGGGTACTCAGTTTTGATACTTTCTAGTTCTAATTGGGCTACAAGGCGTTCATAAGGAAAATCGTCATTGATGGGAACATGATCTGGTTTGATGCCTTCTATTCTGGATATGTGGTCAGCGACTATATTCTCGATGCCTCTCTTGTATTTTATTTCTAAATCGAATTCTTGAAGAAGTAAGATCCACCTTAGTAATCTTGGTTTGGCGTGTTTCTTACTTAAGAGGTACCAGATTGCAGCGTGGCCAGTATAGATAATTATTTGTGCTCCTACTAGGTAGGAACGAAATTTATCTAAAGCAAACACAACATCTAACAATTCTTTTTCAGTGGTAGCATAATTTGTATGTGCAGGATCTAGGGTTCTACTTGCGTAGTAGATCGCATGAAGCTTTTTATCCTTTCTTTGTCCTAGGACTGCGCCTACGACATAGTCACTGGCATCACACATTATCTCGAATGGTTCGTTCCAATCAGGAGGTTGCATAATAGGTGCTGAAATTAATGATTTTTTAGAGTTGTAAACGCGTCCAAACATTTGTCGGTGAAGATGAACTCAACATCCTTCATTAGGAGTTTGGTTAGAGGTTTGGTTATTTTAGAGAAGTCTTTAATGAAACATCGATAAAAATCGGCGTGTCCTAGAAAACTCCTTATCTCTCTAACAGTTTTGGGTGGTTGAAGATTTTCTATAACTTCGATCTTTGCTTTATCTACTTCGATTCCCTTATCGGATACTATGTGCCCTAAGACGATTCCTTGTCGGACCACGAAGTGGCATTTTTCCCAATTTAACACGAGATTGACACTTACGCATCTTTCTAGCACCATTTCAAGGTTCGATAAACATCCTCGAAAGTTTCTCCACAGACAGAGAAGTCATCCATAAAAACTTCCATCATACCATCTAAAAAATTAGAGAAGATGAACATCATACATCTCTGGAATGTTTCAGGGGCATTGCATAATTCGAATGGCATTCGTCGATAAGCGAATGTACCATAAGGACAAGTAAAAGTCGTTTTTTTAGTCGTCGGGATGGATAGGAATTTGGAAAAATATGGAATACTCGTCTAAGTAGAAGAAGTGAGAGTGTTTATCTAGTCGTTCAAGCATTTGGTCAATGAAGGGTAAATGAAAATGATCTTTACAAGTTGCTTTGTTTAACTTTCTATAGTCGATGCACATTCTCCACCCGATGTGAGTTCTCTGCACTACTGATTCTCCTTTAGTATTGCTGAAAACGGTCACACCACCTTTCTTAGGTACGACATGTACTGGGCTGACCCATTTACTATTAGATATTGGGTATATGATTTCTGCTTCTAGTAGCTTTTCTACTTCCTTTTTTACTACATCGCTCATAATGTGATTTATTCTCCTTTGATGTTCCCTAGAGGTTTTACAGTCTTCCTCTAGCATAATACGGTGCATGCAGATAAAAGGGCTTATTCCTTTTATATCAGATATGTTATAACCTAAAGCGGTTGGGTATTTTCTAAGGACATGTAGTAATTTTTTAGTCTCTATTTGTCCTAAGTCTGCATTGACTATAACTGGTCGTTCAAGTTATGTGTCTTGGAATTCATATCTTAGGTCATTGGGTAATGTTTTGAGTTCTCTGGCAGGTTTCTTTTGACAGAGTATAGGATCAGGCGTTAAGGCTAGGCATTCACTCAGGTTTTCATCTTGATATTTAAGGCTTCAATTATCATCTTCGAGTATCGGGGGTATGGGAATCCTTAATACTTCCGAATAAGTGGTTTGTTGTTTCTCTATTTCTTTCACGTAATTATCGATTTCACCTAGGAAAAAACATGAATCGTCGATGGTTGGTGCCATGAGGAATTTAGATAAGATGAATTCAACTTTTTCCTCTCTGACTTCGAAGGTCAATTTTCCATTTTTGACATCTATTATGGCTTCTGCAATATCTAGGAATGGTCTACCTAATATGATAGGAATGTTGGAGTCTTCTTTAATGTCCATGATTATGAAATCAACGGGGATATAGAATTGTCCTATACGTACATGAACATTTTCTAACATACCTAAATGAAATTTCACTGATCGATCTGCTAATTGTACAGACATTCTTGTTGGTCTTAGTTCTCCCATGTTAAGTTTCTTGCAAATTGATAATGTCATCATACTAATACTGGCTCCTAAACCACATAGTTCTTTGTCTATGACAAATTTTTCGATTACGCAAGGTATGGAGAAACTACCCGTGTCTTTAAGTTTAGGAGGCATGTTGTTTTGTATTATGGCACTGCACTCAGCAGTGAGCAATACAATTTCGTTATCCTCAAGCTTTTTCTTATTGGACAAGATTTCTTTAAGAAATTTAGCGTAGGAGGGCATTTGTGTGATAGCTTATGTAATAGGTATGGTAATATTAAGTTGTTTCAGAAGTTCAACGAATTTCTTGAATTTCCCTACGTTCTTAGACTTAGCAAGTCTTTGAGGATATGGAATGGGTGGTTTATAGGGTGGCGGAGGTACATAAGGTTCTTCTTTTTCTACGGCCTCTTTGTCACCTTCTTTTTCTACTTCCTTTAGTTCAGCTTCCTTCTCAGTTTCTTTTCCATGTTTTTGGTACATGGTTGGATTCTCGGTTCTAGGTTCAGTTGGTCCGCTTAGTTCTGTCCCACTTCGTAGTATTATGGCGTTAGCATGTCCCTTCGGATTTGGTTGGGGCTGTCTAGGAAAAGTTCCAGCTGGAGCAGCTGTATCCGCTTGCTGTTAAGCCACTTGCAAAATTTGTGTTTCTAACATTTTGTTGTGTGTGGCAAGGGCATCGATCTTATTAGTCAATTGCTTAATCTGTTCACTAGTGAGAATGTTTTGATTCATGAATCTTTGTTAGTTTAAGATTGGTTAGCTACAAAGTTTTCTATCATGATTTCGATGTTGGACTTCCTAGGGATATTTTGGGTGGATTTCTGAAATCCTGGAGGTTTAGTAGGAGCTTGCCCTGGTGCATACAAAGCGTTATTGCTTTTTATGAAAAGTTGGGATGGTTCTTCCAAGCAGGGTTATAGTTGTTCCCATAGGGGTTTCCTTAAGCATAGTTAACTTGATCAACTCGTACTCTTGTTAAAAGTGGACATTCGGGTGGGTTATGCGCGTGAAGTCTGCATAGATCACAGGTTGGAGTTACTGCAGCCACGGTGGCTATGGGAGTTGTGGTCAAGCTTTCTATCATTTGGGTAAGGGCTTCTACCTTAGCATTAACTTGGTCTAAGCTACTAACTTCGTGCATACCACTCTTCGTTGGAGATTTTTCCATCATTGTTCTATCGCTTCCCCACTGATAGTGATTTTGAGCCATACTTTCGATAAGTTGATAGGCATCATGGTATGGTTTATCCATCAGTGCACTACCAGCAGCTGCGTCAATCGTTAGTCTTGTGTTGTACAAGACACCATTGTAAAAGGTGTGGATGATCAGCCATTCCTATATACCGTGATGTAGACAGAGTCACAACATGTCTTTGTATCTCTCCCATGCTTCGAAAAGAGATTCACTTTCCTTTTGTTTAAAACCATTTATATTATCTCTCAGCATAGCCGTCTTACTCGGTGGAAAATACCGCGCTAGGAAAACTTTCTTCAATTCGTTCTATGTGGTATCAGAGTTGGATGGTAGAGACTGGAGCCATTCTCTAGTTCTATCTCTTAGCGAAAAAGGAAAAAGACGGAGTCTTATCGCTTCAGGGTTGACTCCATTTTCTTTCACTGTGTCTGCGTACTGCATAAACACGGATAAATGAAGGTTTGGATCATCCGTAGGACATCCTGAAAATTGGTTTTATTGAACGACTTGCAACAATGAAGGCTTTAGTTCGAAATCATTCTGTGCGATAGCGGAAGCTGCAATACTGTTGTGGGGTTCCTCTTGCGATGAGGCAGCATAATCCTTCAGAGGACGATTTTGGGGTTCTTCAGCCATTTTGGGGCCAGGGAGAGAAAAGTTAGGAAGATTGATTTTGGGAAGATCGCACTTGGCTTGGTACTCTCTGATTCGGCGTCTTATGCTAACAAAACGCTTGACTTCATTGGTTGGTTGCTCTAATTCCTCGTCTTTAGAGCGAGTGCTTGGCATACAATCGACGGTAAAAATAAAATATAAAATTGGTTGCCTTAGTCTATATTGCGTAACAAGGGATTTACAGTATTCGACTAATTCAGTCCCCGACAACGGAGCCAAAAACTTGATCGTGACTTTATGAGTCTATCGGGTGTAGTGACTCCAAGTGCATAGTCTATCACGTATTTTTAAAATATATCGAACCCACAAGGACTAATAGTCAAAAACTACTATTATCTAAAGGTTACTATGTAGAGCTAAGGCTAATAATAAATTTGGGTGTTTGGGTTTAATTGGGAATTAACTAGAATTTAATAATTAATGAAGGACACCGGTATGTATTTCGTTAACCTAAGGGGTTCAGCACGTCATTGGCATTTTTTTTAATTATTAAAACACGGTTTCAGTGAAACTATTTGTTTAAAAACCTTCGTCTCAAACTTCCGTTCTACTGAATCAGATCATATCAGTCAAGCTCGAAATGAGCGCTTCCGCTGTTTCATTTAAAACTCAAAAGTATTTTTTGAAAACAAATAAGATCCAATTAACTTTAAAGCGCTTCCGTTATTTTTAAAATTAATGTTTCAATAACCATTATCCGGTTAAAACCTCAAACTTCTGCTCTATTGATTTTAACCTTAGACAGTCTCTTACTTCCGTACAAAAACATTTAAATATTCAATTGGAAATTAAAACCAGAAAAGTATTTTTTGTAAAAATAATACGACCAATTAATTACCGAACCCTTTGGTCAAGTTTTACATACCGGTATAGGGAATCTAGCCAGACATAATATTATTGCAAAACAGTACAAAATTAAAGCATAGATTCAATAGTGCACGCATGGCAGCAATAAAATAAATTGTGCTTAATAAAATAGGAACCTGAATGTGAATACAAAAAAACTGATCCGAATATTATGTATCCTCCACAAGCCGACAAGATCGACTTGTAGTAAAAAAAATATCTCGGACTAATTATAAAAATCCTAGGCAAATTCTAAAAGTCTGAAAACAAACTAGTGTTGTAGTGTTTCTCCGATGTGGAAAAATACTACTTTTAACGGTAAGGTTTTATTGCCTACAGAATACTACTAAAAGTGGAAAAGCAATACTGGAAAATACTACAACAGAATACAAGAAAATAAATTGTTGAACAGAGTAAATGGAATTGAAAATAATAATACTGCATAATTTTAAAGTTCCAGAGAAAGATCAAAATGAGAGAGCGACCCCAGACCTCAATTGTTGGTAACTGCCTCCATATATAGAGTCTATTTTGGTTGAGAAAAAATATGTAACTTCCCATGATTTACGTTACTGAAACATGGAGAAAATCCAAGAATGTGCGCTGACTATGCTCTGTTGACGAAAGCTTCATAACTGCCTGGATGATCGTGGCAAGCATGGTGTGGTACATGACGTGGGTCACATAACTCAAGCATGTTCCGGTCGTAACGTGCATGTGCCGAGGGGCACATAAACTTAGCTTGTGCCGGTCGTAACGACTTTGTGGCGGGCAATACGCTTCTCTGCTACAGAACTGCATTTTGCTGTTCTAAAACCATTTCTTCTTCACTTTTCCATTCTTTTTCTTACTTTTCTTATTTATGCATTGCAAATGTTAAGTACTTGAAATATGATTCAAAAACTACATAAAAGGGATAAAATGTGACATAATAATCGAAGAATCAGAGATCTAATCTATGTAATTTGGACTAAAAATGCTATATCTTTTTGTGTTATCAAGCTATAGGGAAGATATTTTCAGTACCATGGAAGGAGTATCTGTTAACAAGCTACCTATTTTGGATGGCACCAACTATGATTAATGGAACGCTCGTATGATGTCTTTTCTAAAATCTATGGATAACAAAAACCTGGAAAGCAGTTATCAAAGGTTGGGAACATCCTGTGGTGAAAGGTACAACTGAATTAAAGCTAGAAAAGAACTGGTCTAAGGTAGAAGATGAACGTATTTTTGGAAACTCCAAAGTATTGAATTCCATATTCAATGGAGTTGATAAAAATATATTCAGACAGATAAACACATGTACTATGGCCAAAGATGCTTAGGAAATTCTCAATACCACTCATGGAGACATATCTAAGGTGAAAATGTCAAGACTTCGGCTTCTCACTACTCAATTTGAGAATCTCAGGATGGAGAATGATGAATCTATTCATGACTTTCACATGAGCATTCTTGGTATTGCCAATTCAAATAGTTCCTTAGGAGAGAAGATGTCAGAGGATAATCTTGTTAGAAAAATCCTCAGGTCCTTGCCTAAGAAGTTTGACATAAAGGTCACAACTATTGAAGAAGCCCAAGACATCTGTAACATGAAAGTGGAAGAGCTTATTGGGTCACTTCAAACTTTTAAATTGGCTATCAATGATAGATCTAAAAAGAAGAACAAAAGCATAGCTTTTGTCTCCAACATTGTAGATGAAGAGAAGCAATATGACCTGGATACTAATGAAGGGTTATCCAATGATATCGTGTTACTTGGAAGGCAATTAAACCAGGTAATGAGGAGAATGGATAGAAGGTCTAGACCATATGTCAAGAACATCTCATATGACACCAAGAAGAACAGTGAGTTTCAGAAAAAAGGAAGAATATAAGAGAATCTGAATCAAGGTAGATGCATGTAATGCCATGAATATGAGAGTTTTGGTCACATTCTATCAGAATGTCCCATATACCTCAAGAAACAAAAAAGGTTTTATTTGATGATGATTATGAGAGTGAACCTGATGATGAAACTACTAAGCATACTTATGCCTTCACTGAAAGATATGAATCTGATAAAGATTTTTGTGATGAGGATGTCTCTTATAAGAATTGCTTGATTCCTACAAAGAGCTTTGTGCTAGAAGTGAAGAGGTGCGTAAGATAGGTGAAGAGCCAAAGAGAATCATAGCTCAACTGTAAGATAAAAAAGCGAAACTATTATCCATAAACTCTGAGCTTCAAGGTAAGGTAACCCAATTAACCTCAAAACTTGAAAGCATGAATAAGTCCATAAGAATTCTTAACAATGGATCTGATGTGTTGGATGGAATTCTTCAAATTGGAGAAGCAGGTAGAAAATTTACTGGTATAGTGTAACACCTCACTAAACCCCAAAGAATATTCGTAATTGTTTTGATAAATAAACCAGAGTATATCACCAATAAGGGTGTCACATCTTCATATAAAACATCATGACAATACATCCTCTTCAAAACATGGGTTGCAAAAACACTTTAAATTATATAACACTTTGGTCTCCTCTTATAATCATTTCAAACTTCGCAGCAGAATTAATAAGTCATATCTTCTTCATAACATTTAGTCATGCTTCATAATTCATACTTATAAATCAAAACATCTCGAGTACCATGTAGGGACTCAACATCTTAAAACAAAAAAAAGAACATAAGTTCCAATAATTCCATCCCAACCCTAATGTTACATATCAGAGCAAGACTCCCTTTATTCAACAAAAGCAAATAAACACACTCTGAAGCTATTCTCTAATGCTTCTACGAACTATTTTTGATCACATGCGCGTTACCCACGTGGAGGCAACATTCAAACAAAAAGGGTGAGTAAATCATAATCATTATATAAGACATAAGGAATAGACATAGTAAATATGCACATAAGCAAGGCATCACACATCATCATATCTTCATGTTATACTCACACCTTCACAACTTCATCAATACACGAACACACATCATCATACACAATGCATCATCAAACATTACAAATAAATCATTATGCAATGTCACAGAGAATGTTATGCAACGTCATAGACTCATGTATGTGGTACCAAAACTTCACTGATGACTCATTCATCGTTATCTCCAAAGATCCCCACCATATGATCGATTCCCGCTTGGAACCAGAGCACTTCACTGTTGCACCTAATCCACACTATGGGATTAATGCCTTCACTTGAAAATCGTCATATAATATTCACTGGACCGAAATCCTAACATATTCCATGAATGCATGACGTGCAACAACATAATAAACACAACCATGTCTAGTCAACATGCATCATCATTCATGATTACATCATAATATCATCATCATAACATCATATCATCATCTAATCATCATATCATCAGCATAACATCATATAATCATATAATTATCTTAGTAAAACATCATATCATCATAACATTGTATAATCATCATCATAATATCATCACTGTGTCATCATAATATCCAAACATCATCATATCATACAACATATTTTCATTTCATCATATTATATAAGGTATCCTCATAATGTCTTCTAATCATCCCCTATTCATCTTCTAATCATATTAATAAACAAACATCTTCGTAATCCAACATGGGGAACCTAACTTCATTCTTTATTAGGTATTGGGAATATACTTTTTATTCTTCATTTTACTCCACATAAATAAAGTTCAACGCGATAGCTATCCAACACTTTAAATGACACCTCATTTCGAGTTATAAAACTCAAGTTATGACTCTTTGAAGGAAATCCAATACAGCCAATCAAAACTGGACATCATCGCCTGGAGACACACCTCCATTGTCTGGCGATGCTCCCTTCACCACCACCATCACCGATGACACTTGGAGTGACGCACTCTAGAAGCGCCACTCTTTTCTTCCTTTGTCGCTACCTATTTCTCCTGGCGATGCGTCTTCGCCTGGCGACACTACCTACGTCGCCCGATGACGCTGCGTGAACAGGGTTTTCCTGTTGCGATTTCCTACATAGAACCAGTCCCAAATTCTGCAATTTCACCATATTACAGGTCCTAAAACATCATCTAATAATAGGTTTTCATCATCTATCAACATCCCATAATTCTATACTCATTATACACCAATTATAAGTCATTAATCATTACCAATTCATCAATTCCTCATCAAACATCACCAAATCCTCATCTACCAAAACCTCAGGCAATCTACCATCATCTAAACCTTAAATCAAATAATTATAAAACTCCCCCTACCTTAAGATTATTACTAGAGATCAATTCCTCTTCGTGCTCTACTGGGACACCTATGCTCTTCTTGCCTCTTTGTGCCCTAGCTCTCTTTTCTCCACAGCGTTATTTCAAATTCTATCGTACATAATAAGCGTTTAAATTGGGATAGAATTTTGAAATAATTGTGTTAAATTTCTTTTCAAATCAATATATGTGATGAGCATATGGTTGTCTAAATTGAGGCTTGATTTTGGTAATGTTTGTGTCAAAATAGAATGAGATTTTTGTTGCCAATATCATATTACTTGAGTTACTTTATTTGAGGTTTTTCTTTATGTTATTTATATGAAATCATGATTGACATGAATTTTGGTAAAACTAAATTTGCAACAAGATGTTGAACAAGATGCTTCAACATGCAGACTCAACATGTTGAATGTGATGTCCTAACCAGAAGTGTAAGACATATGGTCTGTTACAGCTTTTGCAGGTTGGAAGTTGTTTCAACTTGCTATTTGAACATGTCAAAAGGGATGTCCTAACTAGAAGTATAATACATCAGGTTTACTACAACTAATATTTTCGATTCAACTGTTGTGATTTAATTACTGAATATTCTGGGAATATTTAGTAATCCTATGTGGCGTCCAAGATTGATAAATCAAGGATATTATGTTGGCTTTTCAAGATATTCAAACTTTCTAAATACGAAGACTTTTTAGGAAAGTTATGATTGAAGACCTATTTTCTTGGAGATGTTTTTGCAGACTTTGTGCAGCCTCTCTGTTGCATTTTTGATGCCTAAATCCAGTTGGGAAAAAGGTTATAAATAAAATTGTTTGTAACCTAGTTATGTACGGGTCTAGTATGTAAAAGTATTAGGGTTTCGTCTTTGTGCCACTCTCTATGAGAGTTGGTTATTTGTGAGTGTTGTACCCCAAAATTTGCCCTCCCCTTTTTCATAGAAGACACAACCCTAGGGTTTCTCGAATATTCAAGTTGGTTCAGAAATCGACCAGACTGATTCTCTTCAGTGGCAGTAAACCAGCAATTAGGGTTTCTTGCAGTTCTCAAAAGAAAATGAATTCTCAAAGATCCAATTGGCTTTCACAGGTCTTCATGCTTCCTCAAGTTTATTGAAAAGACTGTGTTTGTTCTCAGAGCATGGTTTGTTTGGGACAAGATATGGAGTTTAAGACTGTCATTTGGGACGACCATGATTTTGATCCAGGTTAACCATATAATTTGCGTCTTTTAAAACATTTACTTGGTTAGGAAATGGAATATACAGTGCGTGTCTGTTTGAAATGCAATTACAGAATGATTGGGATTACTTGGAATTTAAGTTACCAGACTGGAACATTTTATTTCAAATATCTTGATTGGGCATTTCAAAAATCAATTAGGATGCTAAATTACAAGTTATTGTTGGTAAAGAATTTCAAGTGACACCAGAACATTTCATAAGATTTTCTCCAATTTCATACATTGTTACAAAACAATTTATTCTTTTAAATACTTTAGGTTTTACAACTTATCATATTTGAAAATGAATTGATACAATTATTGGATACAGTACAAGAATGATTTTTCCAAATTACAAAGAAAATCCAAATAAATGTTTGGCCTAGGAGAATTAATCTATGCCTAAGTTTGATTGAAGTTCCTTTGCTTATCTCCAAGACTTCCATGCTTGCCACAAATTTCTTGCCTTCCTTGGTTTGTCATATCCATTTTGCTCACATGAAAACAAAAGAAAGAAAATGTGATTAGTACAAAACCATTTGGGCATGAACAAAGATTTTTAAATGCTATTCATCATTAAGATTTACAAAGTGGAATCAGAAGGCCATTTTAATTCATCACAATTTATTTCCTCTATTTACAAATCACAAGAAGATTACTCTTCTTGGTTCACAAAAGAAAGAGGAAAAGAAATGCTACAAAGCTGTCCAACCAAGAAGAAATGCTACAAAGCTTTCCAAACAAGAAGAAATGCTACAAAGCCGTCCAAACAAATAAAATACCACAAACTGTCCAAACAAACAACAAAGCTGAATCAAACAGAATGACCAAACAACATCGCAAATTGGACAAAACAACAAATACCATCAACAAAAACGAGGCAGAAGTAAGTCAACAAAAGCTAAAGCAGGTAGCAGTGCAGAAGTATGGCAACATAAACAGCTAAGTCAAAATAGCAAAGCTTGCTTGAGAAGCATAAAACATCATTTTCCTTTGCAAACCTTTCAGAATTGGAAAAAAGGGGCAAAAAGCAATTTGCTTTCCTATTGTCATTGAGAGAGAAGAGAGGAAAGAAGTCACCTAGGTTATTGGAATGCACAACTTTGCTGCCCTGCCTGTCACAAGTTGCATAGAATATGCTAAAAAACAAAACTGCAACAAAAAGGCCATAGGAACAATATACTGAAAATATTCAATTGGTAGGTTTCCCACCATTTTGAATATGAATTTAACAGAAGCAGGGCCAATATAACAGTGGACACAACTCTCAAGCGAAAAAAGATAGAAACATTATCAAACTCAAAAAACTTGAACACAAGCATCCAACCTTCAAAAAAACCTGTCAAACCTCAAAAACCAACATAAGTCCCAAACTGATAAACCAGCAACCATCTCAAAAACTGATAAACCTGTCAAACATTCAAAGCCAAATAGCCAAAACCTGAGACAAGTCTCAAACAGCAAAAACCAAATCAATAACCTTCAAAAAACACTGTAACCAAAACCTGTAAAACCTCCAAAAACACAAGTCTCAAACTGAGACACCATTAAACCACCATCAAACCAAACCTGATAAACATCCATAAACCCAAAAACCTCAAAAACATAACCAAAAACTTGCTGAACCATCAAAATGCCCATCAACTGTCCAAGAAAAATCACCAAAACATAAAAACTAGAAACATCATAAAACAACAAAAACTGTTAACTCCCAAAACCTGAACCAGTAACAAAACACTGTAACCAAGCCAATCAACCTCAAAAAACCAGTAAACATCAAACAAAAACCAGTAACAAAACACTGTAACCAAGCCTAAAACCCAAAATCTGTCAAAACTGTGAACAAGCCTTAAGCAACAGAACCAACTTCCAAAATCCCACAACCCATTAACCATAAAAAATTCCCAAACATAGTTAACAAGCTTCAGACAACAAGAAATCTGTAACAAGCTCAAATAAACAAAACAAAGCCTCATCAAACAATAACCAACATCCTCATCATTCAACAAAGGAAACAGAGAAGTTACCAAAGAGTCAAAATACCCACGCCTTCATCCTCATCTCCTCCCCCCGTGCAACTCCAGCCACCACGGAACACGAGCCTCAACCTCGTCCTTCCCTTTCCTATTTCACCGAAAAAATCTCCAGCATAATCCCATATATTTTCCCCTTTATCATAATCCCATATATTTTTCTCTGCATCTAAAGAATAAGGTTGATTAACAGAAAAAAAAACATAAACAAGACAAAAAACAATGAAATCATTTAAGCTTTAATAAGAACAAAATATCACCTTTTCAAGAAGATCTTTAGAAACTCGATTAGGGAGGCAAGAGATGCCGCGTTCCGGCAACTGAGAGTTGGGGGGGGGGGGGGGGAAGATCACACGAACCGATTTCGTTGATTTTAGGTTTAAATCCGAACTTAGGGTTTTCAAAAATGCGAATCATGGTGAGATAAAGATGGAGAGAGTGATTTTGTTCTCCAAAGGAAATAGGGACGTTTAGTGAGAAATTTAGAAGTTTCAGAAGGATGAACAAGAGGTGAACGAAGATGAGAGCGGCGCTGCTATGAACCACAACATTCCAAGAACCCTAATTTCACTTTTCTCTCTTAATCAGATAACTAATGCAGTTTATGAAACTTGGGCTGGTTTGTTTTGTTATTCCCCTAAGCCCATCTGTTTCGTTGGCCATACCCCCCCTTTGTTTTGTTTTTGTAACAGCAAATAACAACTTTTTTTCTTTGGGCCTCCATCTAAATCATCTTGAGCCCATGTTGCGTTTTTTAATTGTTTTCCTTCTTATATTCTTTTCTTTTGCCATGCAAATTAATAATAGAACTTAAGATATTATTTTTAATTTGATTTAGGTTTTTATAATTAATTTTTATTATTTTTTTTAATAAAATTGTTTTAGGTTTAATTTTGCATATAATAAAACACCAACAAAAAAAAATAAGACTTAGTTTTGTCATTTCTTTAATTTATTTTGTCATTTACATAATTAATAAAAATACAAAAAAAATAAAGATTTTAATTTAATCAATTATTTTTATTTTTAGAATAAGTTTTGCTTTTCTCTTTTCAAGTAAATACTTAACATTTCATTTCCATATTTTATTGATTTTATTTTCATGGATTATCATAGCTTTAATTAAATTGCACAAAATTCGATTTGATTGTATTGTTTGTTATTCAGACATTTCTATCATTTGATTCATCCTAATTTGTAAAAATTGTACCCCCATTCCCGATTATTTTGTAATAGCGTAGAATTTCAATTCCCGCAATTTATTGTTTTCCATATACTGTATAGTAACTAGGCGTGCATGGCAAGATTCAAAAATCAATCGCTAGATGACCTAATCAAAGAATAATATAACTTGAAACCAATACACTTTTTCACATGCGCACCTCTAGGGTAACCTCGCTCGTTGCCTCAAAAATACAATCATGTCCCTCGAATATGGGACGCTCTAGCAATGACCCTTCGATAAAAAAGATCGTCAATCCCTCGATGACCCTCGATGTTGCCTTCGATTAAAACGATCTTGTCCCTTATAAAAATTGCTAAAGCGTCTCATAAGTTGCTTTCAATGATTGTAAAATTGACCCGCGCCTGTCCCTTCACATCCAACGATGGAGCTTCTTACCAAATCAATGGTAAGATAGCACCATTAAAAGGAGGAAGAAAAGAACAACTTAAGACCTTTCGAGTAGATAGATTCGTTCTTAGTTACTCGCTTGCTCACGACAAAAACTTTTACACCTACACTCTCATTTCAAAACATTTTCAAAAGACAAAACATTTTGTATACGTTCTTATAGAGACGAGAACCATTGCAAAACATCTTTTCAAAACACTTTCTGAAACACAATTCACAAAACACATCTTTGAATCATTTTTCAAAACAAAACTTTGTATACGTTCTTATAGAGACGAGAACCATTACAAAGAGATTTTTCAAAATACTTCCAAAGCCCACACCACAAGCACACTATCAAATGAAAGCAAGTGATCTAAACGAGTAACTAAGAGCCCATGGAAAACCATGGATGAAAAGGGTGCTAATACCTTCCCTTTTCATAATCTACCCCCCGAACCCGAGAAAATCTCGAAAGGTCTTTCCTGTGCTTTTTTACCTTTCCTTTTGGATAAAAGAAAAGTCGGTGGCGACTCTTGCTAACCGCACAAGTGCGATTGAAACACAAAACATCAAGTCAGTTCTCCCACCGTATCACAGAACTGGCGACTCTGCTGGGGAAAATAATAAAAAGTGGGGTTACCTTAGGGTTAGATCACTTTTAATCGCTTTCATTATTTGATTTGTATGCTTTATATTTGGTTCTTTGTATTGGGCTTGCTTTGATCCTCCACCCGAATTTGGGGCACCTTTTTAGGTAAATAGCAATAGATTGTGGAAACTGTACGGCGTGGACCGATATGGTTAAAACAATGGCTATGTTAGTGTGACGCATTTGTGGGTACCGGTATCCCTCGTGGTGAATCGAGGAGAATACGGGGCCGCTGAGTGGCGTCGCGAAGAACTAATTAACCTTAGAACCCTAATTGAACAAACTTGGCCATTAGGACGTAGTAAGGTAACCGATTTCGGTGTAAAGATGAAAATTGGTTGACACTCGATACTACACTCATTAAGGCTAGACTTTTAGGATATCTCGGCTGCAAGAAAAGATTGATTGAGCTGAGACAATGCCTAAAAGAAAGGTCGGTGATATTGAGATCCTTTAGAACCCGATCATTATTTCTAGGACAGGTTGAGCCAGCTAAAACTTCAAGAGGGTACTTACCTACAAACTCATGCAAGCCTAAAACATAGGGACCTGTTTGTTGTGTGTGTATATGTTTGCTTGTACATAAACATCATAAACATCATCAACATCATATGCATGCTCAATAACCATTTCAAGGATCTAGAGGGTCTTTGATGCAGGGTCACGTTGAACCAGACGTCTACCAAAGGGCAAGAGGATTCATTTTCCTCTAAAAAAACGCCGTCAAAGATCAAGTATAACAACTTGAGTCAAGGGCTATGACCCACTTGACATGGTGAGCTTGATTCTCGTGGAAAGACATCCACCAATACAAAGTTCTCCAATCAAAGATGTTGATCGAAATTCAACTTCCAACATTTTCTTATGTTTACCCCGCGAGATCCTTGAAAACATGCATCCACATATCATGCATCATATCATGACAGGTTTCTCCCATTCAGGTCTCTTTATCTTCCTACTATTTATTTCAGTAGAGATGGCTCTAGAGAAGACTATCAAGGATATCCAGGCTCAAAACGCTCAACTTTAAGATATGTTCTTGAACCTATCCAAGGGGCAGGAAGAAGTGAAATCTCTCCTCACTAGGGGCATGATCATGGGGAATCCTGAGGGCAACAAAGATGATCAGTTGGAGCTGCTACGAACTGAGATAGCCATAATGAAAATCCAGATGATGGGACAACTGGTGGGCCAGATGGCTCTCATCCAAAACTTGGCACAAGGACAAGAGGAGCTGAGAGTCCTTATCAATAAGCTTCATCAAGACGAATGTAACCAAATGGGACAAACAACTAGGGTTGAGGATTAAGTTATCATTCAGCCTCCCTTGAGACAAGAAGCCGAGAGAGGACCTCCCCAGTTTGCTTTAGGGTCACGAGCCCAACAACAACCTCGCCAACGTCAACAGGGTAATCGGCGTAGGTGGAATATATCTGAAAAACACTTCACTGAGATTAACATGTCATTATCTCAAGTGCTACAACGCTTGTTGGAAGTCAAGCTGATTGTATTAAGGGACCCCCCTCGGAATCCCAACACTGCCTCTCCAAGGTACAATCCAAATGCAAGATGTATGTATCACTCCAACAGTCCTTGACATGACACCAATAGCTGTTGGACATCGAGAAACAAAATTCAAGATCTGATTGAAGAAAGAACGCTGGAGTTCACACAAGATGGCCATATTAAAATCTTCTGCTGAGGGCTCTCCACCTAAAATGACAAGTTCGAACAAAGAGGCTTCTGTTCATTTTGAATTTCCAATTGTAATTTCTTTTGTTATTCAAAAAATTATCTATTAATGTCAAACTCTGTTTCATTAATGCATTGCATATTGTGATACGGTGGGAGAACTGACTATGGTTTTGCGTTTGTTTTTGCAAATGTTTCGGTTGAGCAAGAGTCGCCACCGACTTTTTATTTTATCCTAAGGAAAGGTTTAAAAAGCACAGCAAAAACCTTTGAGATTGTTCTTGGGTTCGGGGAGTAGATTATAGAAAGGGAAGGTATTAGCACCCTTTCTATCCATGGTTATCCATGGGCTCTTAGGTACTTGCTTAGATCAACTTGCCTTGGTTTTCAATTGTTTGAAATGGTGCTTTGTGTGTGGTTTTGAAAATGTTTTGAAAAAGATGCCTTGTCTAGGCTACCCTTGTAACAATTCTTTACTCGAATGTTTTACAAAAGGTGTTTGTCTTTTTGAAAAGATGTTTCAAGGTTCTTTGAAAGTTTGTTTTGAAAGTGTTTGTGAAGTGTGGTTTGAAAAATAGGCAAGTGTTTTGTTTTGCAACTTGACAAGTACTTAAGAGCTATCTACCCTAAAGTTCTCAAAGATTTTTGTTATGTTTTAACCCTTTTAATAATTTTGTTCCACCATTGCATTTAGTGGACAATCTTGTGTTAGGAGGTGAAAGGGACGGGCGCGGGTCATCGTTTAGACCATAATTGCAATAGTGCTAAGTATCTTTGGGCAATTTTTCTTTGAAAGGGACTTGATCATTTTAGGCAACTTTTCGAAAGCGTCATCGAGGGACTATGATCATTTGATTGTTTGTTTTACCCAAAGAAACCTAACATGCAATATGGCCCATTATTGAAGGCAACAAGTGGAATACCCTAGGGGTGCAAGTGTGATATGTGTTGTCCATTTTCATGCTTGTATATCTTGAAATTAGGTCAAACTATTTTGTTCTTTTTATTTGCATACAAACCCTAATTCTAACATGGTATAATTAGAAAGCAATAAAGTGCGAAAAGTAAAGTTCCTACACTATTACAACACAATATGAGAAGGGGGGTACAAATGTTCAAATGGGGGGTATTTGACAAGAAATTTAAATCTAACTATTACATCAATTTGGAATTATTTACAAGATATTTAATTGCATAAATTAAATAGAAACAAAATAAATATGCAAGATGCAAAAAGAGTTTTTATATGTATGGAAAAAAGTATTTTTTTTATGTCAAATAAAATAAAAATGAAAAGTATTATTTTTTTGGAGTTTTTGTGTTTTAAGGGTAAAACCCTAATTTTCTTAGATAAAAGTATTAATTATTTAATATATACTAATATTTATCAATTATATATGAAATAAAAATAAAAATGAAGTATATTTGTCAAAATGATATTTTTACTATCAAATGTTAATAAAAAATAAAGTGTATATATTTTTGTATTTTTTTACTAAATATTCTAATAAATATATATATATATATATATATATATATATATATATATATATATATATATATATATATATATATATATATATATATATATATATATATATATATATATATATATATATATATATATATATATATATATATATATATATATATATATATATATATATATATATATATATATATATATATATATATATATATATTAATTTCTAAATATGTATTATATACATAAAAATAATAATATTTAATATTTATAAAAAAAGTATATTTTATACAAAATATTTTAAGAAGATAAAACAAAATAAAAAATAAAATAAAATATGTTTACATTATTTTCTAGTATTTTAAGTAAAAGTAAGTTTATATAATTATTTATGTACAAATAACTATCTTAAACAAATAAATGCCTAAAAAATGTAAAAATGATGTAAAAAATATTTTTTATGTTTTTAATATTATTAGCAAAAATAAACAAGTCAGAATAAAAAAAGAAAAGTCAAAAAATCATTAAAACAAACAAAATGGGCTCAGGGGGTGTCAAAGTGAAAATGTGGTGTGGAAAGAAATAGCACAGAAGGCCCAGCCCACCAAGCCTTTCTTCAACCTCCAGCCAGAAAGATGCTCAAAAACGCGCGCCTGAACACCAATTCAAACATCTGGATTCCTTGATCTTTTGCACAAACTTACAACATAAGAAATGTTAAGCATTGAATCACGATTCTAAATATGTAAAGAACTCATCCTAACTCTCAGAAATGAGAGAGAATTTCATCATTCCCAAATCCTAACCTAAGTTTTTATCAATATTCAGACCTTAAATTCTCATAGCTCAGGCAAAATAAATGGAAAGTAAAAGTATGTACAGATTCAGGGGCATGAGTAGAACACTTTTTATTCACAAACTTAGAGCTAATGATGCCTACACTAAAAGTTAGAAGTTCAAGAAGATACCTGTTCAGTTGAAGTTGTATCTGATGATGGAGGTACTTTCAGAGCAAGGTGATGATTGGTACAGCTTCCTTGATGTCCAGGGATGCTATTCCAAGTTTTACTTTGCTTTGAAACACTTTGAATCGAGCTAGGGAACTTCAACTGCAAAACAAGAAAGTGAAAATGGTGGAACTGATTAGAGGAGTTACAGGTCGTGTTTGATGTTTGGGTTAGCTTCAAGGGATGTTATGGAATGTGTTTGATGAGTTCTTAGCAAGAATACATGGAAGGGATGAGAGTTGGAACTCAAACTGCAGTAGGCCCTGTTTTTATGCAGTTTGATGGTAGTTCTGTGTTCTAGAGGGCAATGGAGGTGTTGGAGTCGTGTACTAGCTCAGTTAGGATGTCTTGAATGTGTACAAAGTATTTGCTTAAGGGTTCTATTGCTGAGATGAAAGTTGTCTTGTGATATGCTATGTTTCTTAACACTTAAGCAAGAAAAGGTCAAGTTGGTGTTTAGACAGGTAGAGGCCCCCATAACATGCTGCAAACCTTGGCATTGATCAGTGTGATTAGTCCCTAAACTTGTGCCAAGGGGATTTGATCTGTACTTCTTGGATTTTCATTTTGACATAAAGCTTACTTTTGCAAAAATGGTTAAAGTGCTTTATCTATTTTGGGATTAATCTATCATGCAATGCTTGAACACATAGAACATGGTCTTGGCACAAAGAGTTTGCATTAAATTTATGAGTGTTGGATGGTTTATAGGCCTGTAATCAAGGGAAGCATGCTGATTTGAAAAATTGCACAAGTTATGAACATGGAAATTGGCCAATTCAAAAGTGAGTTTTTGCCATATTGCAAAATTCGATTCTCTCAAGTCATGAGGTTGTTTGATGAGTTCTTGGACATTTTGGAAAGCTTGGAATGTGTACTACAATCCATCTTTGAAGTGCAAATTTAAATTCCAAGGGGAAGTATGTGAAAAATGGTCTTGAAGTTAGGTAAAAACCTTGCCTAAAAAGGTCAAAATTTCACTAAGTTAAGAATGGTTTAGTACCCTTATTCCAAAAATTGTAACTTGAGATACAAGCCTCTTTTGGGAAAACTTTGTGAATCAAAGTTGTAGATTATGCAATAAGATACAACTTTCATGTTTTGACTTTTGCTTGAATTCAAATGAATCTTGGTGAGAAAGTGGGGCAAAGTTAGGAAAAAAATAGGGTTTTTCATAACTTAGAAAAATTCTAAGTTATGAAAAATTCTCATTTCAAACCCTAATTTGGAATTTTTGATTTCTTGGTGAACAAGTTTCATGATTTGGCATGTTTTGATGAAAAATGAATCTTGACTCTTGACTTTGACCAAAAAGTCAAAGTTTGACTTTTCAGTATACAGTCAAAATTGATCAATTGACTAGGAAATTCAACTGTCAATCTTGTGTATTTGGGATCTTTTGAACTTGTTGAGCATGTCAAGATAATTCCATGGGGTCCTTGAGTCCATATGTGAGCTTGGTTTGCTATTGGCTAGGTCAAACAGTCAAAAATTGCCTTTGTGCAGTCAAAACCCTAAAAATGACCATTTTGCCCTTTTGGTGATCTGATCAAATTTATTGTGGAGTTGTGATCCAAACTTGATCAAATGGTCCATGTGAGTTCATGATGTTGATGTGGGTCAATTTTAATGAGGTTTGACTGTCAATTGGCCACAGTTGACTTTTTCCCCTATACAGCTGATTTCTAGGTCAACTGTCCAATTGACTGGGCAAAACTTGGAATCAAGACTTGAAACTTGATGTGGATAAACTTGGGAGTCCAATATGAAGCATGAAATTCATCTTAGGCATTTTAGGTCAGAACATCTTTGTGCAAACACAAACCCTAATTTGGGTCAACAGTGCAAGGAGAAGTCTTGAGCAGATGAAACCCTAACTGGATCTTGATCTCCAAGGGCTTTGTGATGAGAAATCAATGAGAAATGGGAGGGAAAATTTTGGGGTACAACAGTTGCCCCTGTTCAATCTTCTTGAATCCGAAGAGTTAGATTGGCAAGTTTGCCTTTCGTGACTCGAGGGTAAAAGAAGATTGGACACTAGAGTGCCCTTAAATTTGCACTCGTCAAAGCAAGGGATGCGGGAATGGGCTTAGAGATGCCATTTGGAGATGGGCTTAACGATGCCATCGGGAGGAATGACAGAAACTTGTCAGGGATGGGCTTAAAGATGCCATCTGGAATGAGTATCGGGAAGGTGTCCATGCTTTGGACCATCTCTGAACTGGGGGTCTGAATAAGCAATAGATTGACATCCGTTGTTGGGAGGAATCCGTAAACTGTTTTCAAAAATTGCATTTGAACAAGTTGATAGATTAACATCCGTTGTTGGGAAGAATCCATAAACTGTTTTCAGAAGTCTGGAGAAGAACCTGAACAAGCGATGGGTTAACATCCGTTACTTGGAGAACCCGTGAACTGTTTTCAGAAATCTTGAAGTTGAATAAGCAATAGAGTAGCATCCGTTGTTGGGAAGCGTCCGTAAACTGTTTTCAAAAATTGCATCTGAACAAGTTGATAGATTAACATTCGTTGTTGGGAAGAATCCATAAACTGTTTTCAGAAATCCGGAGAAGAACTTGAACAAGTGATAGGGTAACATCCGTTACTTGGAGAACCTGTGAACTGTTTTCAGAAATCTTGAAGTTGAATAAGCAATAGAGCAGCATCCGTTGTTGGGAAGCGTTCGTAAACTGTTTTCAAAAATTGAGAAGAGTCTGAACAAGCGATAGATTAACATCCGTTGTTGGGAAGAATCCGTAAACTGTTTTCAGAAATCTGGAGAAGAACCTGAACAAGTGATAGGTTAACATCCGTTACTTGGAGAACCCATGAACTGTTTTCAGAAGTCTTGAATTTGGAGAAAGAACCGGTGTAGGGTTCCCTGATGATGAGCTCGTGTAAATTTGCATCTGGATGAATCTGGAATAAACATTAGAATGTTGCCATATCAGGGTCATATCTGAACTATTCCTGGAAAGAATCTCGGGAGATAATGATTTTAGTCTGTCGACTGGTCTTACCTGAAAAGGTAAAGAGTTAGTTGTATGCAATGTCATGATGCATGATGCAACGTATGTTATATGATATGAATGTAAATGAATGCGCATGTAAGCTGATGAGCTATCTTGCAAAGGATAGATGGATCCGAGATGGCTGAAGATAAAAGTATCTTGACTGCTGCCGGGAAGAATAATTCCTGGTTGTTGCTGGCGAATAAGGAGCTTGGGTTGTATACCAATCTTCTGGGGAATTCCTGATGACTTCTACTGGGGAGTTCCAATCTAATAGACTCATGCTGGGGATGTAAGACTGAGAATCTTCAGTTTGGTGGGAAGTATCTCTGGCGACTTCATTGGGGAACTCAAGATTTGCCCTCCCAAAACTCTGTGGGGAGAAGGTTCATTAGTCTGGCTCCGCTGGGGATTGATAATTTGAAGTTTAGCTCGGCTGGGGATACTGAAACTTAAACTCTGAGGGGAAATGAGTTCTGGAGGATTCTCTGGCTGGGGATAACAAAGATAGGTTCCTCTGGGGGATTGTATTGATAAGTTATGCTGGGGAACTCTGATGAACTCCGCTGGAGGTAGGAAGAATTTTGGCGAGTGCGATCTTCCGTGGCAATAAGCTGAGGATAACCCAGTTATAAGCCCTTGTGAGGAATAACTTTGAATAAAACTCGGGAGAGACGTCCGTACTCTGCAGGGGATAAGCTTCCAAAATCTACTGGGGATAAGCTTCAGGGTTTGCTGGGGATATGGATTCCAAATCTCCCGGGGGTTTCCTTTGAAGGGTATCAAGATATCCAACTGCACCTTTGACCTATCAGTAATCCTCTTTCTTGATTCGTAAGGAAATGATTATGTTCAAATGCATATGCCTATTTAACAAAACATTGGACGTTTCTCAAAATAAAACAAATAGTGCAAGAGAAAAGAAAAGGAAATGACACAAATTTCTGGGAAAAGTATTTGTATTGACTTTTTATGAGTATATTTGTACAAAGGAGACAATCATCCTAGTAAGAGGATTTTGTCGTAAATATTGAAAGATTTATACAAAATAAAGATGGCTATGTGAAATAATTCCATGGGATTCCATTCTGCTATAGCTTTCACAACTCTGAATATCTGTCCATTCAATGCTTCGTTTGCCGATGACTGGATTGATCAGAAGCCTGGAACTGGTTGATGAAGAGATTGTCTTTGAAGTGATCCGACGAGACATAGTCATACGCTTTAATTCCCTAACTTTTGCCTGAATCGCCCTTTCGGGTTTTCGATCCACCGGGAAACCCCTTTTTGCCCAAGCCGCCCTTTCGGGTTTTCAACTTGCCGGGTGTACAGATTTCTTTTGTTTTTATCCCTAATTTTTGCCTGAACCGCCCTTTCGGGTTTTCGGTTCACCGGGATGCCCATTTTTGCCCAAGCCGCCCTTTCGGGTTTTCAACTTGTCGGGTTATTTTATGCGTAGTATCTTTTGACTATGTCTGCGTTCGCAGGGTGCGGCAAATCATCGCCGTCCATGGTGGTCAGAATCATTGCACCACCAGAAAATATGCTCTTGATCACAAATGGTCCTTCATATGTAGGAGTCCATTTGCCCCTGGGATCACTTTGCGGCAAGATAATCCGCTTGATTACGAGATCTCCGACTTGATACACTTGACGTCTGACTTTCTTATTGAAGGCCTTGATCATCTGTTTTTGATACGTCTGACCATGGCATATAGCAGCGAGTCGCTTCTCGTCGATCAGATTGAGTTGATCAAGTCGGGTCTGCATCCAATCATCTTCATTCAAACCTGTATCCTTCATAATCCTTAGAGAAGGAATCTGGACTTCCATAGGCAAGACAACTTCCATGCCATATACCAAAGAAAATGGGATTGCCCTTGTTGAAGTACGTGCCGTCGTACAATATCCATGTAGAGCAAACGGTAACATCTCATGCCAGTGTTTGTAAGTGACTGTCATTTTCTGAATGATCTTCTTAATGTTTTTGTTCGCAGCTTCAACAGCACCGTTCATCTTCGGCCGATAGGGAGATGAATTGTGATGATAAATCTTGAATTGTTCGCACAATGCGGTGATCATCGTGTTATTCAGATTTGTACCGTTGTCTGTGATGATCCTGTCTGGAACACCATATCGACATATGAGATTTTGCTTGATAAAGCGGGCAACCATATTTTTAGTAACAGAGGCGAAGGAAGCTGCTTCGACCCATTTAGTGAAATAGTCAATGGCAACCAGGATGAAGCGATGTCCATTGGAAGCCGTGGGCTTGATCTCTCAAATCATGTCAATGCCCCACATTGCAAATGGCCAAGGAGCAGTCAGAACGTTGAGAGGAACCGGAGGGATATGAACTTTGTCAGCGTAGACTTGACATTTGTGGCAAGTACGGGAATGTTGATGGCAGTCAGCTTCCATGGTGGACCAGTAATAGCCTGCCCTTAGGATCTTTTTAGCCATTGTATGCCCGCTCAAATGAGTGCCAAATGTGCCGCTGTGTATCTCAGTCATGATCAACTCTGCTTCAGCTTTGTCTACGCATCGGAGTAATACACAATCATGGCTTCGTTTATAAAGGATGCCGTTGCTCAGGAAGAATTTGGCAGCAAATTTCCTTAAGAACTTCTTGTCATTTACGGAAGCTCCTTCGGGATAATCTCTAGCCTCGAGATACCTTTTGATTTCATGGAACCAAGGTTATTCCACTACTTCTTCGATATTAATCTCGTGACAAGGCGCAGGTTCATCCA
This sequence comes from Vicia faba, assembly GCA_948472305.1. NCBI lineage: Eukaryota > Viridiplantae > Streptophyta > Magnoliopsida > Fabales > Fabaceae > Vicia > Vicia faba. Next base: position 198,924,191 of record OX451738.1, on the reverse strand, counting down.
TTCGCTCAATGGTGATTTGGGGAGCCTCGTTATCCCAGTTGAGTTTAAACATGGAGGACATTGTGGCTAGAGCATCTGCTAGCTGATTCTCTTCTCGCGGGAAATGCTCGAAGGTAATTTGCTCGAAATGAGGCAACAATGTCAGGACATGTTCTTTGTATGGGATAAGATTAGGATGCTTGGTATCCCACTCTCATTTGATTTGACTGATAACCAAAGCCGAATCCCCAAATACGATCAAAGATTTGATCCCCAAGTCTATAGCATCCTTGAGACCAAAGATGCAAGCTTCATATTCAGCCATGTTGTTTGTGCAGCTGAAGCAAAGTCGGGCCGTGAAAGGTGTGTGACAACCTTCCGGAGAAATGAGTACCGCGCCGATACCATTTCCAAGTGCATTTGAAGCACCATCAAAGTACAGGGTCCATCGGGATCCCTTTTCGGGTCCGTCATACGGTCCGTTACCTTCAATGTTGTCCAAATTCATGATGTCCTCGTCTGGGAAGTCAAATCTCATAGGTTGATAATCTTCGATAGCTGGATGAGCCAGATGGTCAGCTAGTAAACTCCCTTTTATAGCTTTTTGGGTGGTGTACTGGATGTCATACTCAGTTAGGATCATTTGCCATCTAGCTATCCTTCCAGATAAAGCAGGCTTTTCGAAGATATACTTGATAGGATCCATTTTGGAAATCAACAAGGTAGTATGAGTCAACATATACTGTCTTAGTCGGCGAGCAGCCCATACCAAAGCGCAGCAAGTTTTCTCGAGCAGTGAGTAGCGAGTCTCACAGTCGGTAAACTTTTTGCTAAGGTAATAAATATCATGCTCTTTTCGACCAGACTCGTCATGCTGGCCCAAAACACACCCCATTGAGTTATCCAAGACGGTCAGATACATGATCAATGGTCTTCCTTCGACGGGTGGCATCAGAATAGGAGGTTCTAGCAAATACTCCTTGATCTTATCAAAAGCAGCTTGGCAATCATCGTTCCATTCGACTACCTGATCTTTTTTCAAGAGTTTGAAAATTGGCTCACAAGTAGAAGTCAGATGAGAGATGAATCTGGCAATATAGTTCAAGCGCCCCAAGAACCATCTAACCTCCTTTTCAGTATGGGGAGCAGGCATCTCTTGTATTGCTTTCACTTTTGCTGGATCGACTTCAATGCCTTTGTTGCTTACGATGAATCCCAGAAGTTTACCAGACCTAACTCCAAAAGTGCACTTACTTGGATTCAGCCTGAGTTTTGTTACTTTCAATCTGGCAAACAGCTTTTCTAGATGTTCAAGGTGCTCCTCCTCTGTTTGTGACCGAGCTATCATATCGTCTACGTAAACTTCAATCTCATGATGAATCATATCGTGAAACAAAGCTACCATGGCGCGTTGATAAGTTGCCCCTGCGTTCTTCAGCCCGAACGGCATCACCTTGTAACAGAAAGTGCCCCATTGTGTGACAAAAGTTGTTTTCTCCATATCCTCGGGGGCCATTTTGATTTGATTGTAGCCCGAGAATCCATCCATGAAGGAAAACACTTTGTGCTGAGCTGTATTGTCGATTAAAATGTCAATGTGTGGTAGCGGAAAATCATCTTTGGGGCTGGCCCTATTAAAATCCCGGTAGTCCACACACATCCTGACTTTGCCATCTTTCTTAGGTACTGGCACGATGTTAGCGACCCATTAAGGATAGGACGTAACAGCCAGAAATCCAGCGTCGAATTGCTTCATTACTTCTGCTTTGATTTTTTCAGACATGTCAGGCCTCATTCGGCGGACTTTTTGCTTGATCGATGGACAATCCTCTCTTGTGGGGAGACGGTGAACCACGATGTCTGTGTCTAAACCTGGCATGTCTTCATAAGACCAAGCGAAGATTTCAACATACTCATTCAACAACTGTAGCAGGCGTTCCTTGACACTTGGTTCCAGATTGGCACCTACTTGCACCTCCTTCCGGTCTTCCTCGGTCCCTAAGTTGACAGTTTCCAATGACTCTTCGTGAGGTAAGATGGCCCTTTCCTCTTGCTGTAGAAGTCTGGCTAGTTCCCCTGGTACTTCACAACCTTCGTCATCTTCATACTCGGCTTGATTGACCAGATCTTCAGAGTTATTGAAAGATATAGCAGAATAGTCACCCATGGAATCCGGAGTGGATGGGTACCTGCATTTGTGAGTGTGGGTGTGTGTAAGGGATAACCATCCTTAAAAAAAATGCAAAAGGAAAGAAAATGAACACAACAGTTTATCAAATGAAAAACGTCCAATGAATCATTAAACATGGCATATGGATATGAAAAATAATCAAAACCCTTACAAATGGACCTACATGCCCCGGGCAAGGCATGAGGTGAAAAGATAGTGTACGGATTGTTTGAAAATAAATATTACAGACCAATAGGAAATGTTTGACAGATAAATTACTGATGAATAAAAGTGATGGGGACAAAGTCTTTTACCTCCCAGTTGCACAATCCTCCTTTGACAGTTGGATAAATCCACTCTTCGACGTTGCTCTCTTTGTCTTCGTCCTCCAAAGCGTTGATTCCATAGGGAGAAATTTTGACTGGCGCTCTTTCAATCTTCGAACGACGCATAGCTTTCTGGCCTGCGGTAGTGAACCCTAATCCAAATTTGTCGGTTTTATGTGGAATGTCAGGCAACTGCCCCCATGCTGAATTCTTCCCTTCCTTTATTGCGGCCCTCGCGTCCTCTAGAGATGCCATCCTGGCCATCTGCCTCGGTGTCTCAGCTGCCAACTTTGCTACTGTTATTTCAAGAAGGACTTCTTCGAAATGCTGAAAAGGCGTTTCAATGAACTCCCCTTCTACCTCCACGTACCGGAAAGAATTCAAGTGGCTAATCATGTACTCCTCTTCACCATGGACAGTAATGATCTTTCCCTTGACAGGATACTTCAACATCTGATGTAAGAAGGAGGTGACTGCCCCAGCATGGTGTATCCAAGGTCTACCCAGCAAGCAAGAGTATGACGGACGGATGTCCATCACATAGAAAGTGGATTTAAACACCTCAGTGCCTATCTTGATGGGAATTTCAACCTCCCCATGGACCATTCTCTTCGAACCATCGAAAGCTCTGACAATAATATCACTCGGCTTCAACTCCAACCCTTCACAATCCAGTCGGTCCAAGGCCTTCTTAGGCAGTACATTCAGCGACGAACCAGTGTCGACCAAGACATGTGCGAGAGTAGTTCCCCGACACTCGACTGAAATATGCAAAGCATCATTGTGGTTTCTACCTTTAGGAGTTAGGTCGGCATCAGAGAAACCTAATCCATTGTCCGCAATCAAGCTAGCCACGCAATTTTGAAATTGATCTGCAGAGGTTTTCTGGGGCACATGGGCTGCCTTCAGGAATTTTATCAGAGCTTTAGCGTGCGCTTCCGAGCAAAGTAGCAGTGCCAGCATGGAGATCTTTGAGGGGGTTTGCCCCAGTTGTTCTACCACATCGTAATCACTCCTTTTGATTATCCTCAAGATCTCATCCATTTCCTTCTTGGAGGTCTCCGGGATGACCAAGGGTTGAGCCCTCGTCCTGACGAGCTCATCTTGGATTCCCTTACCTTTGTCAGCAGTGGTAGGAGGGACAGTACTAGGAACAACAACATATTCAATCAAAGGGGTTCTAGCAGAGAGTTTTATTGGTGCAGGGATGACCTTGTCGGCAGACGAGGGTCCAAAGATTGCTCTTGGAGGGGCAATCTCTGGAGAAAATATTCTCCCGCTCCTGGTGATTTTGCTCGTGCCTGCAATGTTACTAATGCTGGCTTCTTCATCATCCGAACTTTCTTCAGTTATTTCGATTTGTTTAATACCATGGTAGTAGACGTCACCGCCATAGTTCCATGGTATTGACTTCTCAGAAACATAGGGGACAGGCCCTGACATTGTTATCTTCAAAGGAACAGATTTCGTAGCTAGTGTAATCTTAACAGGCTTTTTGACGGCCTTGGAAAGATTGGCGTGAATGGTTATGATTGAGACATCTTCGGTATGGGTTGGAACAACAGAAACTTTTTCAAACAAAATTTATCGACTATCCATAAGGCCTTGGATGCCTTTCTTCAGTAACGGACAATCAAACGGCAGAGAGTAACAACAACAGCAGTCTTCTTTACATCCCGGGAAGATCCCGGCCCTTAACAAATTCAACTTGATGGTTAACAATGGAGTAATCAGATCATTGACATCAGCAACATACAAATCTTCTTCAATGGCATTGACATTTCGCCCGTGCTTCGGCATGGGAGCAGATATCACATTAGGCTTCTCCGGAGCGTCAAACTCCACTTCCTTCGCCTCTATCAGGTCTTGGATTTTATGCTTGAGTGCCCAACAATCATTGGTGTCGTGCCCGACACTGTCAGAATGGTAGGCGCATTTAGCATTAGGATGATAATGCGGAGAGGACGTATTCACATTCTTTGGTGCCTCCTTGATAGTGGCGAGATTCAACTTTAACAGATGGGGAAGCACTTGTGCTGGAGTCATATTAATACGGGTGAACTGCCGTTGTGGCCGTTCCACCCGTTGTTGATTTAGTCTGGACTGGTTATAGCGAGGCTGCTCACTTGAAGGATTTTGAATCATTACGGCCCCCACAGTTGGCTGACGCTCCGTCTTCCCTGCTCTTCTTTGAGAATATACCACAGCCGTTTCCTTCTTAAAAGGTTTCTTCTCAACACTTGCAGCAACACCCTTCTGAATCTTTCCTGACTTGATGCCAGCTTCTATTCTTTCGCCTGTTAGGATCAAATCGGTAAACCCTGCAGAAGAGTTACCAATCAGATGATTGAAAAATGGCCCAGATAGGGTCCCTAGAAACATATCAACAAGCTCACGATCGGTTAAAGGAGGCTGCACCCTGCCAGCCAAATCCCTCCACTTTTGTGCGTATTCTTTGAATCCTTCGCCTGTTCCTAATGACATACCCTGAAGTTGGGTACGAGTAGGAGCAAGGTCAGAATTGTACTGATATTGTTTGTAAAAGGCGGTGGCCAAATCTTCCCAATTTCGGACGCTGGTTCCCTCTAGCTGATAAAACCACTCCAGTTGAGCCCCAGAAAGGCTGTCTTGAAAGAAATGAATCCAAAGGTTTTTATCTGCCGTATAGGGTTGGATCTTTCTCACGTAGGACCTGAGATGCATTTTTGGACAGGACATCCCATCATACCTCACAAACACTGGCACTTTGAACTTTGGGGGAATCACAATCCCGGCGACCAAACCCAAGTCTTCAAAATCCAAACCCGGTACTCTTTGTAGTTCCATGGCGGCCAACCTGTCTTCTAAACCTTTGTATTTATCATCAGATGGAGGGTATTGCTGATCAGAATAGTCTTCATCCTCTTCGACCTCTTCTTCTTCCACATCGAACTCGGAAGGTACCGCAGCCCCACCTCCTTTACTGGTCCCTTCATCAGAAGTAGGAGGAAATTCAAGCACTCTCCGAGCTTCTCCGTCAAATCTTCTCCCTAAAGTAGCCACCCCGAGTCTCTTTTTCTTCTTTTTCACTGGGTCTTTATTCCCCAGCAAGGTCTTGAGATCCTCCTGACCTTTAGCCAAGGTCGTCAGGAGTTGCTGGAACTGTGCATTTTGAGCTTGCAGGTCTTTGACTGTTTGCTCGAGATCCATCCTACTGAAATAAACAACAGACAGATAAGGAAACCTGGAGTGAGACCTGCTTATGCATATGATGAATGATATGCTTATGTATGCAATGCATTCAAGGATTTAGAACATTCAAAATTGTTGCAGACAAAGAAGAACGCACGTCATATTAATAAGAAGAAATTTGTTAGTACATAAATGCCCCATGGGCCAAATATTACAAAAACAACTTCTCAAGGTAAAAAGACATTGTGCATCCTCTTTGGCGCAATGTAGGTATTGAGGGCCTCTTGCTCATGGAGTCGACGGGTAAGCTCTAGAAACTTCTTCTCATTGGCGTAGAAGCTAGCTTCAAAAGTGTTCCGTTCTTCCTTGAGCTGAATCCAACTTTTCTGCATTTCCTCCCACGATGTAGGCATGTCAGGATGTAGGATGGTGTAGGGAACCTCTCCTTCATTGACGGGCTGTTTAATCACAGGGAGTACATGAGGATAAGGCATCATTAGACTTTGGGCTCTGACTCGTACCCACTTGAGATAAGGCTCAAGAGGGATGGAGTTCTTGTGTCCCAGAGTCTTGCTATCAACCTTGTTGGGCCTCCCCCAAGCTCTGATGAATCTTTGGCGAAGTCCTTGCGCATCGTTGTCGAAGTCAAAAACTAGGTCAGGAATCAACATGTCATGAGGGCCATCCCTCCGTGCATATCCAAATTGCCTCAAAGCTAGGCAAGGGTTGTAGGTGATACCTCCTCTGATTCCAAGTAAAGGAACATTAGGAAACTCTCCACAACGATCAACGATGATGACATTTTCTCTGGACCGAGAACACCAATGTACATCAGAGTGAGTAAGAGTCATCAACCGTTGGGACCACCTTGAGCCTTGGTCATTCTTTAAGACAGATTGTGGAAGGTGCGAAATAAACCACCTTGCAAGGAGAGGAGTACAGCACATGAGAACACCCCTCTGTCTCATTGTTCGTGTGTAAAATGAGTGAAGGATGTCCCCAAGCAATGTTGGTATTGGATTTCTGGACAAGAAGATTTTGACGGTGTTGACATCTATCAATTGGTCAGAGTTTGGGAACAAGACCAACCCATAGATAAGGAGTGCCACAATTTCTTCAAAGGCTTGTAGGTCCAATGAATTCCAACATTCTTGTGCCTTCTCAAACAAGAATTTTGCTAAGAATCCTTTGACACCGCTTCTGGTTTCTCAATGCCCCTTGATGTCAGATGGTTGTAGATGTAATGCTCGAGCAACATCTTCCGGCTTTGGTTCCTTTTCCGTACCGTTGAAGGGTAGTTGATTAAGGATAGGGATTCTTAGGAGTTGAGAAAACTCCTCCAAAGTGGGCACCAACTGGTAATCAGGGAAAGTGAAACAGTGGTGAAGAGGGTCAAAGAACTGGAATAGCACTTTCATCATGTCTTCTTCAATGTTGGTGTTGAATAGGCTGAGCAGTCTACCATGTCTTTCACTGAAGGATGAGCTTTCCGGAATTCTTGAGGTGAGCTCCTTGAGTTGAGGAGAGATTCTCACAAGGTTGACTTGAATGGTTTTTCTGCGAGGAATTTCCATGACCTACAAAACAAGAACAAAGATGAAGATCCAAATCCTTGAAATGGTTAGTGAATGCATATGATGCTTTATGATGTTTATGATGTAAAACATATGTACAAGCAATTCACACCAAACCCTAGTTTCAGGCTTGCATGGGGATTCATAGGTAAGTACCCTCTTGAGTGTAGTTGGCTTAAAAATCTGTCCTATGAATAGTAACCGGGTTCTAAGGAGCTCAATATCACTGGATTGTTTTCATTGTTCATTGTTTCGGTTTAGCCACTTAACTAGCGACCGAAATATTCCAAGAAAACAACCCTCAATGAGTGTAGTATCGAGTATCTACCAACTTCGGACTGCACCAAAGCCGGTCATCTCACTACCCCTAATAAAAGGCCAAGATGGTCAAGTAAGGTTCTAGGTCATTAGTGCTTAGTGACATCACTCAGCGGCCCCGTACTCTCCTTGATTGAACTCAAGGGTTACCGGTACTCACAAATATGTCGCACTAATATAGCTATTGCTTCGACCGTGTCGGTATACCCCGCATAGTTTCCACAACGTATTGCTATCTATGAAATGTTTCCCAAAATCCAGGTGTAGGATTGCAAACCCAAACAAGAGAGCCAAAGTATAAAGCAATCAAGACAAACAATTAATCATGCAAGAGGGTGATCTAAGCCCTAAGGTTGCTCCACTTTTAAAATTGTCCCCAGCAGAGTCGCCAGTTCTGTGATACGGTGGGAGAACTGACTATGGTTTTGCGTTTGTTTTCGCAAATGTTTCGGTTGAGCAAGAGTCGCCACCGACTTTTTATTTTATCCTAAGGAAAGGTTTAAAAAGCACAGCAAAAACCTTTGAGATTGTTCTTGGGTTCGGGGAGTAGATTATAGAAAGGGAAGGTATTAGCACCCTTTCTATCCATGGTTATCCATGGGCTCTTAGGTACTTGCTTAGATCAACTTGCCTTGGTTTTCAATTGTTTGAAATGGTGCTTTGTGTGTGGTTTTGAAAATGTTTTGAAAAAGATGCCTTGTCTAGGCTACCCTTGTAACAATTCTTTACTCGAATGTTTTACAAAAGGTGTTTGTCTTTTTGAAAAGATGTTTCAAGGTTCTTTGAAAGTTTGTTTTGAAAGTGTTTGTGAAGTGTGGTTTGAAAAATAGGCAAGTGGTTTGTTTTGCAACTTGACAAGTACTTAAGAGCTATCTACCCTAAAGTTCTCAAAGATTTTTGTTATGTTTTAACCCTTTTAATAATTTTGTTCCACCATTGCATTTAGTGGACAATCTTGTGTTAGGAGGTGAAAGGGACGGGCGCGGGTCATCGTTTAGACCATAATTGCAATAGTGCTAAGTATCTTTGGGCAATTTTTCTTTGAAAGGGACTTGATCATTTTAGGCAACTTTTCGAAAGCGTCATCGAGGGACTATGATCATTTGATTGTTTGTTTTACCCAAAGAAACCTAACATGCAATATGGCCCATTATTGAAGGCAACAAGTGGAATACCCTAGGGGTGCAAGTGTGATATGTGTTGTCCATTTTCATGCTTGTATATCTTGAAATTAGGTCAAACTATTTTGTTCTTTTTATTTGCATACAAACCCTAATTCTAACATGGTATAATTAGAAAGCAATAAAGTGCGAAAAGTAAAGTTCCTACACTATTACAACACAATATGGGAAGGGGGGTACAAATGTTCAAATGGGGGGTATTTGACAAGAAATTTAAATCTAACTATTACATCAATTTGGAATTATTTACAAGATATTTAATTGCATAAATTAAATAGAAACAAAATAAATATGCAAGATGCAAAAAGAGTTTTTATATGTATGGAAAAAAGTATTTTTTTTATGTCAAATAAAATAAAAATGAAAAGTATTATTTTTTTGGAGTTTTTGTGTTTTAAGGGTAAAACCCTAATTTTCTTAGATAAAAGTATTAATTATTTAATATATACTAATATTTATCAATTATATATGAAATAAAAATAAAAATGAAGTATATTTGTCAAAATGATATTTTTACTATCAAATGTTAATAAAAAATAAAGTGTATATATTTTTGTATTTTTTACTAAATATTCTAATAAATATATATATATATATATATATATATATATATATATATATATATATATATATATATATATATATATATATATATATATATATATATATATATATATATATATATATATTAATTTCTAAATATGTATTATATACATAAAAATAATAATATTTAATATTTATAAAAAAAGTATATTTTATACAAAATATTTTAAGAAGATAAAACAAAATAAAAAAGAAAATAAAATATGTTTACATTATTTTCTAGTATTTTAAGTAAAAGTAAGTTTATATAATTATTTATGTACAAATAACTATCTTAAACAAATAAATGCCTAAAAAATGTAAAAATGATGTAAAAAATATTTTTTATGTTTTTAATATTATTAGCAAAAATAAACAAGTCAGAATAAAAAAAGAAAAGTCAAAAAATCATTAAAACAAACAAAATGGGCTCAGGGGGTGTCAAAGTGAAAATGTGGTGTGGAAAGAAATAGCACAGAAGGCCCAGCCCACCAAGCCTTTCTTCAACCTCCAGCCAGAAAGATGCTCAAAAACGCGCGCCTGAACACCAATTCAAACATCTGGATTCCTTGATCTTTTGCACAAACTTACAACATAAGAAATGTTAAGCATTGAATCACGATTCTAAATATGTAAAGAACTCATCCTAACTCTCAGAAATGAGAGAGAATTTCATCATTCCCAAATCCTAACCTAAGTTTTTATCAATATTCAGACCTTAAATTCTCATAGCTCAGGCAAAATAAATGGAAAGTAAAAGTATGTACAGATTCAGGGGCATGAGTAGAACACTTTTTATTCACAAACTTAGAGCTAATGATGCCTACACTAAAAGTTAGAAGTTCAAGAAGATACCTGTTCAGTTGAAGTTGTATCTGATGATGGAGGTACTTTCAGAGCAAGGTGATGATTGGTACAGCTTCCTTGATGTCCAGGGATGCTATTCCAAGTTTTACTTTGCTTTGAAACACTTTGAATCGAGCTAGGGAACTTCAACTGCAAAACAAGAAAGTGAAAATGGTGGAACTGATTAGAGGAGTTACAGGTCGTGTTTGATGTTTGGGTTAGCTTCAAGGGATGTTATGGAATGTATTTGATGAGTTCTTAGCAAGAATACATGGAAGGGATGAGAGTTGGAACTCAAACTGCAGTAGGCCCTGTTTTTATGCAGTTTGATGGTAGTTCTGTGTTCTAGAGGGCAATGGAGGTGTTGGAGTCGTGTACTAGCTCAGTTAGGATGTCTTGAATGTGTACAAAGTATTTGCTTAAGGGTTCTATTGCTGAGATGAAAGTTGTCTTGTGATATGCTATGTTTCTTAACACTTAAGCAAGAAAAGGTCAAGTTGGTGTTTAGACAGGTAGAGGCCCCCATAACATGCTGCAAACCTTGGCATTGATCAGTGTGATTAGTCCCTAAACTTGTGCCAAGGGGATTTGATCTGTACTTCTTGGATTTTCATTTTGACATAAAGCTTACTTTTGCAAAAATGGTTAAAGTGCTTTATCTATTTTGGGATTAATCCATCATGCAATGCTTGAACACATAGAACATGGTCTTGGCACAAAGAGTTTGCATTAAATTTATGAGTGTTGGATGGTTTATAGGCCTGTAATCAAGGGAAGCATGCTGATTTGAAAAATTGCACAAGTTATGAACATGGAAATTGGCCAATTCAAAAGTGAGTTTTTGCCATATTGCAAAATTCGATTCTCTCAAGTCATGAGGTTGTTTGATGAGTTCTTGGACATTTTGGAAAGCTTGGAATGTGTAGTACAATCCATATTTGAAGTGCAAATTTAAATTCCAAGGGGAAGTATGTGAAAAATGGTCTTGAAGTTAGGTAAAAACCTTGCCTAAAAAGGTCAAAATTTCACTAAGTTAAGAATGGTTTAGTACCCTTATTCCAAAAATTGTAACTTGAGATACAAGCCTCTTTTGGGAAAACTTTGTGAATCAAAGTTGTAGATTATGCAATAAGATACAACTTTCATGTTTTGACTTTTACTTGAATTCAAATGAATCTTGGTGAGAAAGTGGGGCAAAGTTAGGAAAAAATTAGGGTTTTTCATAACTTAGAAAAATTCTAAGTTATGAAAAATTCTCATTTCAAACCCTAATTTGGAATTTTTCTTGGTGAACAAGTTTCATGATTTGGCATGTTTTGATGAAAAATGAATCTTGACTCTTGACTTTGACCAAAAAGTCAAAGTTTGACTTTTCAGTATACAGTCAAAATTGATCAATTGACTGGGAAATTCAACTGTCAATCTTGTGTATTTGGGATCTTTTGAACTTGTTGAGCATGTCAAGATAATTCCATGGGGTCCTTGAGTCCATATGTGAGCTTGGTTTGCTATTGGCTAGGTCAAACAGTCAAAAATTGCCTTTGTGCAGTCAAAACCCTAAAAATGACCATTTTGCCCTTTTGGTGATCTGATCAAATTTATTGTGGAGTTGTGATCCAAACTTGATCAAATGGTCCATGTGAGTTCATGATGTTGATGTGGGTCAATTTTAATGAGGTTTGACTGTCAATTGGCCACAATTGACTTTTTCCCCAATACAGCTGATTTCTAGGTCAACTGTCCAATTGACTGGGCAAAACTTGGAATCAAGACTTGAAACTTGATGTGGATAAACTTGGGAGTCCAATATGAAGCATGAAATTCATCTTAGGCATTTTAGGTCAGAACATCTTTGTGCAAACACAAACCCTAATTTGGGTCAACAGTGCAAGGAGAAGTCTTGAGCAGATGAAACCCTAACTGGATCTTGATCTCCAAGGGCTTTGTGATGAGAAATCAATGAGAAATGGGAGGGCAAATTTTGGGGTACAACAGTTGCCCCTGTTCAATCTTCTTGAATCCGAAGAGTTAGATTGGCAAGTTTGCCTTTCGTGACTCGAGGGTAAAAGGAGATTGGACACTAGAGTGCCCTTAAATTTGCATTCGTCAAAGCAAGGGATGCGAGAATGGGCTTAGAGATGCCATTTGGAGATGGGCTTAACGATGCCATCGGGAGGAATGACAGAAACTTGTCGGGGATGGGCTTAAAGATGCCATCTGGAATGAGTATCGGGAAGGTGTCCATGCTTTGGACCATCTCTGAACTGGGGGTCTGAATAAGCAATAGATTGACATCCGTTGTTGGGAGGAATCCGTAAACTGTTTTCAAAAATTGCATTTGAACAAGTTGATAGATTAACATCCGTTGTTGGGAAGAATCCATAAACTGTTTTCAGAAGTCTGGAGAAGAACCTGAACAAGCGATGGGTTAACATCCGTTACTTGGAGAACCCGTGAACTGTTTTCAGAAATCTTGAAGTTGAATAAGCAATAGAGCAGCATCCGTTGTTGGGAAGCGTCCGTAAACTGTTTTCAAAAATTGCATCTGAACAAGTTGATAGATTAACATTCGTTGTTGGGAAGAATCCATAAACTGTTTTCAGAAATCCGGAGAAGAACTTGAACAAGTGATAGGGTAACATCCGTTACTTGGAGAACCTGTGAACTGTTTTCAGAAATCTTGAAGTTGAATAAGCAATAGAGCAGCATCCGTTGTTGGGAAGCGTTCGTAAACTGTTTTCAAAAATTGAGAAGAGTCTGAACAAGCGATAGATTAACATCCGTTGTTGGGAAGAATCCGTAAACTGTTTTCAGAAATCTGGAGAAGAACCTGAACAAGTGATAGGTTAACATCCGTTACTTGGAGAACCCATGAACTGTTTTCAGAAGTCTTGAATTTGGAGAAAGAACCGGTGTAGGGTTCCCTGATGATGAGCTCGTGTAAAACTGCATCTGGATGAATCTGGAATAAACATTAGAATGTTGCCATATCAGGGTCATATCTGAACTATTCCTGGAAAGAATCTCGGGAGATAATGATTTTAGTCTGTCGACTGGTCTTACCTGAAAAGGTAAAGAGTTAGTTGTATGCAATGTCATGATGCATGATGCAACGTATGTTATATGATATGAATGTAAATGAATGCGCATGTAAGCTGATGAGCTATCTTGCAAAGGATAGATGAATCCGAGATGGCTGAAGATAAAAGTATCTTGACTGCTGCCGGGAAGAATAATTCCTGGTTGTTGCTGGCGAATAAGGAGCTTGGGTTGTATACCAATCTTCTGGGGAATTCCTGATGACTTCTACTGGGGAGTTCCAATCTAATAGACTCATGCTGGGGATGTAAGACTGAGAATCTTCAGTTTGGTGGGAAGTATCTCTGGCGACTTCATTGGGGAACTCAAGATTTGACCTCCCAAAACTCTGTGGGGAGAAGGTTCATTAGTCTGGCTCCGCTGGGGATTGATAATTTGAAGTTTAGCTCGGCTGGGGATACTGAAACTTAAACTCTGAGGGGAAATGAGTTCTGGAGGATTCTCCGGCTGGGGATAACAAAGATAGGTTCCTCTGGGGGATTGTATTGATAAGTTATGCTGGGGAACTCTGATGAACTCCGCTGGAGGTAGGAAGAATTTTGGCGAGTGCGATCTTCCGTGGCAATAAGCTGAGGATAACCCAGTTATAAGCCCTTGTGAGGAATAACTTTGAATAAAACTCGGGAGAGACGTCCGTACTCTGCAGGGGATAAGCTTCCAAAATCTACTGGGGATAAGCTTCAGGGTTTGCTGGGGATATGGATTCCAAATCTCCTGGGGGTTTCCTTTGAAGGGTATCAAGATATCCAACTGCACCTTTGACCTATCAGTAATCCTCTTTCTTGATTCGTAAGGAAATGATTATGTTCAAATGCATATGCCTATTTAACAAAACATTGGACGTTTCTCAAAATAAAACAAATAGTGCAAGAGAAAAGAAAAGGAAATGACACAAATTTCTGGGAAAAGTATTTGTATTGACTTTTTATGAGTATATTTGTACAAAGGAGACAATCATCCTAGTAAGAGGATTTTGTCGTAAATATTGAAAGATTTATACAAAATAAAGATGGCTATGTGAAATAATTCCATGGGATTCCATTCTGCTATAGCTTTCACAACTCTGAATATCTGTCCATTCAATGCTTCGTTTGCCGATGACTGGATTGATCAGAAGCCTGGAACTGGTTGATGAAGAGATTGTCTTTGAAGTGATCCGACGAGACATAGTCATACGCTTTAATTCCCTAACTTTTGCCTGAATCGCCCTTTCGGGTTTTCGATCCACCGGGAAACCCCTTTTTGCCCAAGCCGCCCTTTCGGGTTTTCAACTTGCCGGGTGTACAGATTTCTTTTGTTTTTATCCCTAATTTTTGCCTGAACCGCCCTTTCGGGTTTTCGGTTCACCGGGATGCCCATTTTTGCCCAAGCCGCCCTTTCGGGTTTTCGACTTGTCGGGTTATTTTATGCGTAGTATCTTTTGACTATGTCTGCGTTCGCAGGGTGCGGCAAATCGTCGCCGTCCATGGTGGTCAGAATCATTGCACCACCAGAAAATATGCTCTTGATCACAAATGGTCCTTCATATGTAGGAGTCCATTTGCCCCTGGGATCACTTTGCGGCAAGATAATCCGCTTGATTACGAGATCTCCGACTTGATACACTTGACGTCTGACTTTCTTATTGAAGGCCTTGATCATCCGTTTTTGATACGTCTGACCATGGCATATAGCAGCGAGTCGCTTCTCGTCGATCAGATTGAGTTGATCAAGTCGGGTCTGCATCCAATCATCTTCATTCAAACCTGTATCCTTCATAATCCTTAGAGAAGGAATCTGGACTTCCATAGGCAAGACAGCTTCCATGCCATATACCAAAGAAAATGGGATTGCCCTTGTTGAAGTACGTGCCGTCGTACAATATCCATGTAGAGCAAACGGTAACATCTCATGCCAGTGTTTGTAAGTGACTGTCATTTTCTGAATGATCTTCTTAATGTTTTTGTTCGCAGCTTCAACAGCACCGTTCATCTTCGGCCGATAGGGAGATGAATTGTGATGATAAATCTTGAATTGTTCGCACAATGCGGTGATCATCGTGTTATTCAGATTTGTACCGTTGTCTGTGATGATCCTGTCTGGAACACCATATCGACATATGAGATTTTGCTTGATAAAGCGGGCAACCATATTTTTAGTAACAGAGGCGAAGGAAGCTGCTTCGACCCATTTAGTGAAATAGTCAATGGCAACCAGGATGAAGCGATATCCATTGGAAGCCGTGGGCTTGATCTCTCAAATCATGTCAATGCCCCACATTGCAAATGGCCAAGGAGCAGTCAGAACGTTGAGAGGAACCGGAGGGATATGAACTTTGTCAGCGTAGACTTGACATTTGTGGCAAGTACGGGAATGTTGATGGCAGTCAGCTTCCATGGTGGACCAGTAATAGCCTGCCCTTAGGATCTTTTTAGCCATTGTATGCCCGCTCAAATGAGTGCCAAATGTGCCGCTGTGTATCTCAGTCATGATCAACTCTGCTTCAGCTTTGTCTACGCATCGGAGTAATACACAATCATGGCTTCGTTTGTAAAGGATGCCGTTGCTCAGGAAGAATTTGGCAGCAAATTTCCTTAAGAACTTCTTGTCATTTACGGAAGCTACTTCGGGATAATCTCTAGCCTCGAGATACCTTTTGATTTCATGGAACCAAGGTTGTTCCACTACTTCTTCGGTATTAATCTCGTGACAAGGCGCAGGTTCATCCATTCGCTCAATGGTGATTTGGGGAGCCTCGTTATCCCAGTTGAGTTTAAACATGGAGGACATTGTGGCTAGAGCATCTGCTAGCTGATTCTCTTCTCGCGGGAAATGCTCGAAGGTAATTTGCTCGAAATGAGGCAACAATGTCAGGACATGTTCTTTGTATGGGATAAGATTAGGATGCTTGGTATCCCACTCTCCTTTGATTTGACTGATAACCAAAGCCGAATCCCCAAATACGATCAAAGATTTGATCCCCAAGTCTATAGCATCCTTGAGACCAAAGATGCAAGCTTCATATTCAGCCATGTTGTTTGTGCAGCTGAAGCAAAGTCGGGCCGTGAAAGGTGTGTGACAACCTTCCGGAGAAATGAGTACCGCGCCGATACCATTTCCAAGTGCATTTGAAGCACCATCAAAGTACAGGGTCCATCGGGATCCCTTTTCGGGTCCGTCATACGGTCCGTTACCTTCAATGTTGTCCAAATTCATGATGTCCTCGTCTGGGAAGTCAAATCTCATAGGTTGATAATCTTCGATAGCTGGATGAGCCAGATGGTCAGCTAGTAAACTCCCTTTTATAGCTTTTTGGGTGGTGTACTGGATGTCATACTCAGTTAGGATCATTTGCCATCTAGCTATCCTTCCAGATAAAGCAGGCTTTTCGAAGATATACTTGATAGGATCCATTTTGGAAATCAACAAGGTAGTATGAGTCAACATATACTGTCTTAGTCGGTGAGCAGCCCATACCAAAGCGCAGCAAGTTTTCTCGAGCAGTGAGTAGCGAGTCTCACAGTCGGTAAACTTTTTGCTAAGGTAATAAATATCATGCTCTTTTCGACCAGACTCGTCATGCTGGCCCAAAACACACCCCATTGAGTTATCCAAGACGGTCAGATACATGATCAATGGTCTTCCTTCGACGGGTGGCATCAGAATAGGAGGTTCTAGCAAATACTCCTTGATCTTATCAAAAGCAGCTTGGCAATCATCGTTCCATTCGACTACCTGATCTTTTTTCAAGAGTTTGAAAATTGGCTCACAAGTAGAAGTCAGATGAGAGATGAATCTGGCAATATAGTTCAAGCGCCCCAAGAACCATCTAACCTCCTTTTCAGTATGGGGAGCAGGCATCTCTTGTATTGCTTTCACTTTTGCTGGATCGACTTCAATGCCTTTGTTGCTTACGATGAATCCCAGAAGTTTACCAGACCTAACTCCAAAAGTGCACTTACTTGGATTCAGCCTGAGTTTTGTTACTTTCAATCTGGCAAACAGCTTTTCTAGATGTTCAAGGTGCTCCTCCTCTGTTTGTGACCGAGCTATCATATCGTCTACGTAAACTTCAATCTCATGATGAATCATATCGTGAAACAAAGCTACCATGGCGCGTTGATAAGTTGCCCCTGCGTTCTTCAGCCCGAACGGCATCACCTTGTAACAGAAAGTGCCCCATTGTGTGACAAAAGTTGTTTTCTCCATATCCTCGGGGGCCATTTTGATTTGATTGTAGCCCGAGAATCCATCCATGAAGGAAAACACTTTGTGCTGAGCTGTATTGTCGATTAAAATGTCAATGTGTGGTAGCGGAAAATCATCTTTGGGGCTGGCCCTATTAAAATCCCGGTAGTCCACACACATCCTGACTTTGCCATCTTTCTTAGGTACTGGCACGATGTTAGCGACCCATTAAGGATAGGACGTAACAGCCAGAAATCCAGCGTCGAATTGCTTCATTACTTCTGCTTTGATTTTTTCAGACATGTCAGGCCTCATTCGGCGGACTTTTTGCTTGATCGATGGACAATCCTCTCTTGTGGGGAGACGGTGAACCACGATGTCTGTGTCTAAACCTGGCATGTCTTCATAAGACCAAGCGAAGATTTCAACATACTCATTCAACAACTGTAGCAGGCGTTCCTTGACACTTGGTTCCAGATTGGCACCTACTTGCACCTCCTTCCGGTCTTCCTCGGTCCCTAAGTTGACAGTTTCCAATGACTCTTCGTGAGGTAAGATGGCCCTTTCCTCTTGCTGTAGAAGTCTGGCTAGTTCCCCTGGTACTTCACAACCTTCGTCATCTTCATACTCGGCTTGATTGACCAGATCTTCAGAGTTATTGAAAGATATAGCAGAATAGTCACCCATGGAATCCGGAGTGGATGGGTACCTGCATTTGTGAGTGTGGGTGTGTGTAAGGGATAACCATCCTTAAAAAAAATGCAAAAGGAAAGAAAATGAACACAACAGTTTATCAAATGAAAAACGTCCAATGAATCATTAAACATGGCATATGGATATGAAAAATAATCAAAACCCTTACAAATGGACCTACATGCCCCGGGCAAGGCATGAGGTGAAAAGATAGTGTACGGATTGTTTGAAAATAAATATTACAGACCAATAGGAAATGTTTGACAGATAAATTACTGATGAATAAAAGTGATGGGGACAAAGTCTTTTACCTCCCAGTTGCACAATCCTCCTTTGACAGTTGGATAAATCCACTCTTCGACGTTGCTCTCTTTGTCTTCGTCCTCCAAAGCGTTGATTCCATAGGGAGAAATTTTGACTGGCGCTCTTTCAATCTTCGAACGGCGCATAGCTTTCTGGCCTGCGGTAGTGAACCCTAATCCAAATTTGTCGGTTTTATGTGGAATGTCAGGCAACTGCCCCCATGCTGAATTCTTCCCTTCCTTTATTGCGGCCCTCGCGTCCTCTAGAGATGCCATCCTGGCCATCTGCCTCGGTGTCTCAGCTGCCAACTTTGCTACTGTTATTTCAGGAAGGACTTCTTCGAAATGCTGAAAAGGCGTTTCAATGAACTCCCCTTCTACCTCCACGTACCGGAAAGAATTCAAGTGGCTAATCATGTACTCCTCTTCACCATGGACAGTAATGATCTTTCCCTTGACAGGATACTTCAACATCTGATGTAAGAAGGAGGTGACTGCCCCGGCATGGTGTATCCAAGGTCTACCCAGCAAGCAAGAGTATGACGGACGGATGTCCATCACATAGAAAGTGGATTTAAACACCTCAGTGCCTATCTTGATGGGAATTTCAACCTCCCCATGGACCATTCTCTTCGAACCATCGAAAGCTCTGACAACAATATCACTCGGCTTCAACTCCAACCCTTCACAATCCAGTCGGTCCAAGGCCTTCTTAGGCAGTACATTCAGCGACGAACCAGTGTCGACCAAGACATGTGCGAGAGTAGTTCCCCGACACTCGACTGAAATATGCAAAGCATCATTGTGGTTTCTACCTTTAGGAGTTAGGTCGGCATCAGAGAAACCTAATCCATTGTCCGCAATCAAGCTAGCCACGCAATTTTGAAATTGATCTGCAGAGGTTTTCTGGGGCACATGGGCTGCCTTCAGGAATTTTATCAGAGCTTTAGCGTGCGCTTCCGAGCAAAGTAGCAGTGCCAGCATGGAGATCTTTGAGGGGGTTTGCCCCAGTTGTTCTACCACATCGTAATCACTCCTTTTGATTATCCTCAAGATCTCATCCATTTCCTTCTTGGAGGTCTCCGGGATGACCAAGGGTTGAGCCCTCGTCCTGACGAGCTCATCTTGGATTCCCTTACCTTTGTCAGCAGTGGTAGGAGGGACAGTACTAGGAACAACAACATATTCAATCAAAGGGGTTCTAGCAGAGAGTTTTATTGGTGCAGGGATGACCTTGTCGGCAGACGAGGGTCCAAAGATTGCTCTTGGAGGGGCAATCTCTGGAGAAAATATTCTCCCGCTCCTGGTGATTTTGCTCGTGCCTGCAATGTTACTAATGCTGGCTTCTTCATCATCCGAACTTTCTTCAGTTATTTCGATTTGTTTAATACCATGGTAGTAGATGTCACCGCCATAGTTCCATGGTATTGACTTCTCAGAAACATAGGGGACAGGCCCTGGCATTGTTATCTTCAAAGGAACAGATTTCGTAGCTAGTGTAATCTTAACAGGCTTTTTGACGGCCTTGGAAAGATTGGCGTGAATGGTTATGATTGAGACATCTTCGGTATGGGTTGGAACAACAGAAACTTTTTCAAACAAAATTTATCGACTATCCATAAGGCCTTGGATGCCTTTCTTCAGTAACGGACAATCAAACGGCAGAGAGTAACAACAACAGCAGTCTTCTTTACATCCCGGGAAGATCCCGACCCTTAACAAATTCAACTTGATGGTTAACAATGGAGTAATCAGATCATTGACATCAGCAACATACAAATCTTCTTCAATGGCATTGACATTTCGCCCGTGCTTCGGCATGGGAGCAGATATCACATTAGGCTTCTCCGGAGCGTCAAACTCCACTTCCTTCGCCTCTATCAGGTCTTGGATTTTATGCTTGAGTGCCCAACAATCATTGGTGTCGTGCCCGACACTGTCAGAATGGTAGGCGCATTTAGCATTAGGATGATAATGCGGAGAGGACGTATTCACATTCTTTGGTGCCTCCTTGATAGTGGCGAGATTCAACTTTAACAGATGGGGAAGCACTTGTGCTGGAGTCATATTAATACGGGTGAACTGCCGTTGTGGCCGTTCCACCCGTTGTTGATTTAGTCTGGACTGGTTATAGCGAGGCTGCTCACTTGAAGGATTTTGAATCATTACGGCCCCCACAGTTGGCCGATGCTCCGTCTTCCCTGCTCTTCTCTGAGAATATACCACAACCGTTTCCTTCTTAAAAGGTTTCTTCTCAACACTTGCAGCAACACCCTTCTGAATCTTTCCTGACTTGATGCCAGCTTCTATTCTTTCGCCTGTTAGGATCAAATCGGTAAACCCTGCAGAAGAGTTACCAATCAGATGATTGAAAAATGGCCCAGATAGGGTCCCTAGAAACATATCAACAAGCTCACGATCGGTTAAAGGAGGCTGCACCCTGCCAGCCAAATCCCTCCACTTTTGTGCGTATTCTTTGAATCCTTCGCCTGTTCCTAATGACATACCCTGAAGTTGGGTACGAGTAGGAGCAAGGTCAGAATTGTACTGATATTGTTTGTAAAAGGCGGTGGCCAAATCTTCCCAATTTCGGACGCTGGTTCCCTCTAGCTGATAAAACCACTCCAGTTGAGCCCCAGAAAGGCTGTCTTGAAAGAAATGAATCCAAAGGTTTTTATCTGCCGTATAGGGTTGGATCTTTCTCACGTAGGACCTGAGATGCATTTTTGGATAGGACATCCCATCATACCTCACAAACACTGGCACTTTGAACTTTGGGGGAATCACAATCCCGGCGACCAAACCCAAGTCTTCAAAATCCAAACCCGGTACTCTTTGTAGTTCCATGGTGGCCAACCTGTCTTCTAAACCTTTGTATTTATCATCAGATGGAGGGTATTGCTGATCAGAATAGTCTTCATCCTCTTCGACCTCTTCTTCTTCCACATCGAACTCGGAAGGTACCGCAGCCCCACCTCCTTTACTGGTCCCTTCATCAGAAGTAGGAGGAAATTCAAGCACTCTCCGAGCTTCTCCGTCAAATCTTCTCCCTAAAGTAGCCACCCCGAGTCTCTTTTTCTTCTTTTTCACTGGGTCTTTATTCCCCAGCAAGGTCTTGAGATCCTCCTGACCTTTAGCCAAGGTCGTCAGGAGTTGCTGGAACTGTGCATTTTGAGCTTGCAGGTCTTTGACTGTTTGCTCGAGATCCATCCTACTGAAATAAACAACAGACAGATAAGGAAACCTGGAGTGAGACCTGCTTATGCATATGATGAATGATATGCTTATGTATGCAATGCATTCAAGGATTTAGAACATTCAAAATTGTTGCAGACAAAGAAGAACGCACGTCATATTAATAAGAAGAAATTTGTTAGTACATAAATGCCCCATGGGCCAAATATTACAAAAACAACTTCTCAAGGTAAAAAGACATTGCGTATCCTCTTTGGCGCAATGTAGGTATTGAGGGCCTCTTGCTCATGGAGTCGACGGGTAAGCTCTAGAACCTTCTTCTCACTGGCGTAGAAGCTAGCTTCAAAAGTGTTCCGTTCTTCCTTGAGCTGAATCCAACTTTTCTGCATTTCCTCCCACGATGTAGGCATGTCAGGATGTAGGATGGTGTAGGGAACCTCTCCTTCATTGACGGGCTGTTTAATCACAGGGAGTACATGAGGATAAGGCATCATTAGACTTTGGGCTCTGACTCGTACCCACTTGAGATAAGGCTCAAGAGGGATGGAGTTCTTGTGTCCCAGAGTCTTGCTATCAACCTTGTTGGGCCTCCCCCAAGCTATGATGAATCTTTGGCGAAGTCCTTGCGCATCGTTGTCGAAGTCAAAAACTAGGTTAGGAATCAACATGTCATGAGGGCCATCCCTCCGTGCATATCCAAATTGCCTCAAAGCTAGGCAAGGGTTGTAGGTGATACCTCCTCTGATTCCAAGTAAAGGAACATTAGGAAACTCTCCACAACGATCAACGATGATGACATTTTCTCTGGACCGAGAACACCAATGTACATCAGAGTGAGTAAGAGTCATCAACCGTTGGGACCACCTTGAGCCTTGGTCATTCTTTAAGACAGATTGTGGAAGGTGCGAAATAAACCACCTTGCAAGGAGAGGAGTACAGCACATGAGAACACCCCTCTGTCTCATTGTTCGTGTGTAAAATGAGTGAAGGATGTCCCCAAGCAATGTTGGTATTGGATTTCTGGACAAGAAGATTTTGACGGTGTTGACATCTATCAATTGGTCAGAGTTTGGGAACAAGACCAACCCATAGATAAGGAGTGCCACAATTTCTTCAAAGGCTTGTAGGTCCAATGAATTCCAACATTCTTGTGCCTTCTCAAACAAGAATTTTGCTAAGAATCCTTTGACACCGCTTCTGGTTTCTCAATGCCCCTTGATGTCAGATGGTTGTAGATGTAATGCTCGAGCAACATCTTCCGGCTTTGGTTCCTTTTCCGTACCGTTGAAGGGTAGTTGATTAAGGATAGGGATTCTTAGGAGTTGAGAAAACTCCTCCAAAGTGGGCACCAACTGGTAATCAGGGAAAGTGAAACAGTGGTGAAGAGGGTCAAAGAACTGGAATAGCACTTTCATCATGTCTTCTTCAATGTTGGTGTTGAATAGGCTGAGCAGTCTACCATGTCTTTCACTGAAGGATGAGCTTTCCGGAATTCTTGAGGTGAGCTCCTTGAGTTGAGGAGAGATTCTCACAAGGTTGACTTGAATGGTTTTTCTGCGAGGAATTTCCATGACCTACAAAACAAGAACAAAGATGAAGATCCAAATCCTTGAAATGGTTAGTGAATGCATATGATGCTTTATGATGTTTATGATGTAAAACATATGTACAAGCAATTCACACCAAACCCTAGTTTCAGGCTTGCATGGGGATTCATAGGTAAGTACCCTCTTGAGTGTAGTTGGCTTAAAAATCTGTCCTATGAATAGTAACCGGGTTCTAAGGAGCTCAATATCACTGGATTGTTTTCATTGTTCATTGTTTCGGTTTAGCCACTTAACTAGCGACCGAAATATTCCAAGAAAACAACCCTCAATGAGTGTAGTATCGAGTATCTACCAACTTCGGACTGCACCAAAGCCGGTCATCTCACTACCCCTAATAAAAGGCCAAGATGGTCAAGTAAGATTCTAGGTCATTAGTGCTTAGTGACATCACTCAGCGGCCCCGTACTCTCCTTGATTGAACTCAAGGGTTACCGGTACTCACAAATATGTCGCACTAATATAGCTATTGCTTCGACCGTGTCGGTATACCCCGCACAGTTTCCACAACGTATTGCTATCTATGAAATGTTTCCCAAAATCCAGGTGTAGGATTGCAAACCCAAACAAGAGAGCCAAAGTATAAAGCAATCAAGACAAACAATTAATCATGCAAGAGGGTGATCTAAGCCCTAAGGTTGCTCCACTTTTAAAATTGTCCCCAGCAGAGTCTCCAGTTCTGTGATACGGTGGGAGAACTGACTATGGTTTTGCGTTTGTTTTCGCAAATGTTTCGGTTGAGCAAGAGTCGCCACCGACTTTTTATTTTATCCTAAGGAAAGGTTTAAAAAGCACAGCAACAACCTTTGAGATTGTTCTTGGGTTCGGGGAGTAGATTATAGAAAGGGAAGGTATTAGCACCCTTTCTATCATGGTTATCCATGGGCTCTTAAGTACTTGCTTAGATCA